>VBSM01003143.1:18843147-18864054 GCA_008086735.1 Cheirogaleus medius
GTACAAACCTGGGGTCTGCTCATTACTGGGTGACCTTGGGCAAGATACTTGCCCTCTCTCTGTCTCCCCTCCCTCATCTGCAGGACAGGAAAAATACTGACTTCATATGCTCTGCTCCCTGCAATGGCCCAGGAGACTGTGTCCAAAGTCTTTGCCATCGCTCCTGGTGTGACCCAGGCTGCCTTTCTGGCCGCCTTCCCCCAATTGAACTCGCTCACGACACTCCCGCCTGCTGCCTTCGTACTTGCTGTTCCCTTTGCCTGCAATGCTCTCCCCGCTGATGTCCTCGAGGCTCACTCTCTTCATTCAGGCCCCTGCTCAGATGAGGTCTTCCCTGAGCCCCTTATCTAAAGTCACAGCCCCGTCTCTCCCCGTGCCCTTAACTGGCTTATTTTCCTTCACTGCACCCACCGCTCATCTGATAATATGCTGTCTGTCGTCCATCTCTCCCGCTGCAGTCTGAACTCCATGGGGCTAGGAACTTTGTCTTGCTCCCTGCTCCAGACCCAAACAAGTACTAGTCCCTTAGCAAGCGTTAAATACATATTTGTGAATAAACATTTGAGATAATGAATGGAAAGCACATATTACGGTGCCTTGGACTTAGCAGTCTAAACAAAAGCCATTGTCATTCTGTGGCTATGAAGAAGGTCCAAGCTTATAGAAGCACCCTGGCCGTCCTGCTGGCCCACGGGAGAGAGGCCCTAGGAGCAGAGAGAGGAAAGGACCGTGTATGCACAAGACACTGCCCAGACAAGGGTTCCAGGTGAGCTCGGGTCAAGGGTTAGGAATTGGCATGTAGGGAAGGGGAAGGAAAAGGAGGAAGCTTGACCACCATCTAAGGAGGCCTGAGCCCGGAAACCAGCTTATGGTTTAATTGACTTGGAAAAATACCAGCCCAGGGACATCAGGCAGCACTAGTCAGTGAAAACCAGGTGGGAGAGTGTGCGGGGCACAGGGGACCCCGTGATCCCCTGCGGGTCCTGGTCAGAGCCCATCCCCTGGGCTCCAGCCCACCCCGGCTGCTCACCTGGGCAGCCCAAGCGCTCCTGCCCCCGTGGCCTGGCCTGGGGAAGGGAAGCGTGGGTAGCATATGTGTCAGCACAAACCGTGATCCCCACCACTACTTCATTTTCTCTCAGTTCAACAAAATGGTCATTGAAGATCCGCTATGTGCAGGGCCCTGTTAGAATACACATACCTCCCTCCTTTCTGCACAAACAGTGGCATGCCCTACTCACAGTTGCACTCCTTGCTCTTTTTTTATTTACCAATATATTTTGAATATTATTTCCTGGCAGTACACAGAGAACTTTCTCCTTCTTTTCATGGCTGTATAGTACTCCATCGTATAGATTTGCCATGAGTTCAATTGGTCCTGTATTGATGAAAGATTATTTGCAATCTTTTGCCCTTACAAAGAGTGCCACCAAATGAATAAGCTTGTCCAACATGACATTTTCCACAAATGCAGGTATATTTATAAGACAAGTTCCTGGAAATGGAATTACTGCGCCAAAGGACTGTAAGTGTGCAGCTTGGGTAGGCATTGCCAGACCGCCCTGCACAGGGACACTACTCACTATGTTCCCATCGGCCACACATGCGAGCGGGCACCTTCTAACCCTCGCCAGCACAGTGCTTCATCAATTTTTTTAGTATTTGCCAATCTGATGAGAAAATATTGATATCCAAGTATAGTTTTAATTTTCATTTTTCTTAAAATGAGTGAGGCTGAGAATATTTTTGTATATTTGATTCTCTTGTCTGCTCATAGCCTTTGACCATTTTTTTCTATTGATTATTGGTCTTTTTCTATTGATTTGTAACACCTCTTTATAAATTAGGGAAATTAGCCCTTTGTAATACAAGGTGCAAATAGTTAGTTTTCCCTTGTTTGTCATTTTTCTTATGTCTTTGCTCACGGTGGGTTTTGTAATGTGGAAAATTTTCATTTTTATGGACTTGGATTTATCACTCTTTTCTTTTATGGCTTCTGGGCTTTGTGTCATACTTAGAGAGGCCTTCAGCAGGGCTTTTGTGACCTCTTAGAGAAGAGAGGCGGCATCAATTACTGTGCTAGAGGCAAGAGGGGGATTCGGGTGGTGGCACTTCCAGCCTCTTCTGCCTTCACAGCAGATGAGCCGTCTGCTCTCGAGAGAAGCACCCCTTGTGCAGCGGCTCCTTCCCCCAGGCCCCGTGCCAGCCGCACCCAGGTAATCTACATAGACCTCACGGCCCCAAGTGTGATGCATGGACCAGCAGCTCTAGGGCCAGCTGGAAGCTCTTACAAATGCAGGCTCTCAGGCCCCCCAGACCTCCTAGGCCAGAGTCTGTATTTTAAACTTCCTATACTCAGAAGAGTCTGAGATGTACTGCCCAGTCTCCACCCTCTTTTCCTAGGCTCCTCTGGGTCCTAAAACGGATTCTAGGGTCTCCTGATCCCCAAGCAGCTTTCACGTGGATGCTGCATCCTGACTCGCAGCTGTCCCAGCACGGCCGCGCTCGGGGACCTGCTCGGGCTCCTCAACACGCGTGGCCCAGTGAGCAGCAGGGAGGGAGCGAGGCAGCCACAGCAGCGCAGTGAGGAGTCGGGGCCCAGAGGCCACATCCATGACCCTGACAAAGAACGAGGCTGCCCCCCACGAGCAGCCCTAGCTCTTTAATGCCATGCAAGGGGGCTTTGCAGCATGTGGACCGTGGTTTGAAGCACAGCGTTGCCACCTCACAGCGGCTGTGCAACCTTAGGCAAATGATTTAACCCGCTGAGCCCTGATTTCGCTCTGTTGAATGAAGACTCCATCCTCCTGGCATGGCCACGGATGGGACTAAATGAACCAATGTGGGCAAAGCTCCTGGCAGGAGCTGAAAGGGTTTCCCTCTTCCCCCTGGCATGGAGGAAGGAGGACTGGGGCCAGCAATTATATGGGACCCAGGGAGCCTGTCCTTCTCTGCTAGTGTCCTTTGTCCGAACTACTTCTTCCCCTGGAGCCATCACTGCCTTGCTGGTTTTCCATTGACTGAGCCTTGGAAAGCCTTTTATACCTAATGTCACTGTTGTGTCCTGGGGTGTGGATCATTGCGGATCTGCTGTGGTCACACCCTGTAATTCCCTGGATGAGGATGAGGATGGCATTGTTATTACTTACTGGAGTTATCATGTGCCAGGCATTGTTCTAAGTGCTTTACGAACATTATCTAATTTAACCCTCACAACAACCTGGTAAATGGGTGCCCATTCTCATGATCCCATTTTCCAGATAAGAAAAAGCCAAGTTCATGACTTGCCCAAGGTCAGCCTAGAGGAAGAATGTTCCTGGCTACCCCACCAGCCCTGCTGTTTGCCTCATGGATGAGCTTGAAGGCTGAGGCCTCTGCCCTGCCGCACACACCTGCCCTCCCTTCTCTGTGCTACCAGTGTCAGACCATGAGTCAGGCCGTCTCCCAGGTGGGGCCAGCCCCTGGGGAGGGGCTCCACCCAGTGGTCCTTAGGAACAGCCCTTTATGGCCTAATCTCACCCTGCCATGGCCCCAGGCTGCCTCTAGTTCTAGTTTTCTGTTTGTCTCATCACTCCATCTCTGCCTCTTCTCCCTCCTTTACCCCAGATGCGGCTGCTCCCTGGGACTCCATCTTTGGCTTGGTCTTTCCCCTGTCCCCAGCTCCAGCCCCACTGCTGCCATCCTTAATGGCCAGTGACCTCTTGGCTACCTCTTAACCTCTTCAAATGCAAACTCTGAAGCCAAGCTCCTGCTCCTCACCCCCAGCTGGCCCAGTGTCCCTACTTGAGTCACCTGCACAGCTCTCCTGCTCTGCAGCCACACCCAGCCAAACCCTCCCGCCCTCCTGCTGTGGCCCTAGCACCCAGCGCTTCCTCCCCACCCCCACTGTCAACACCCCGATCAAGCCCGAGCTCCTGCAAAAGCGGCTGCTCACTGCATTTTCTCTTGCAAGCTCACTCCACGGCCAATTCAATCTTCTAGAAGCACTGTCTTCCCCTGACTGTCCCCAGATCAGAAGCCACCAATGAATGGCCCCTTTGCCCTAAGTTCTGGGGTTGCTGGGTCTCCCCTGCCCTGCCATGTTTCTCCTCCTCTCTGGGCCAGCTCAGCATCCCCTCTATGCCTTTTTCTTGCCATCCTGCCTGCTAGAGCGCCATTCTCCTGTCTGCCTGAGCTGAGGAGTTCTGTGCTGACCCAAGCTTCAGAGTCGGAGGACCTGGGCTTGACTCTCTCTCTACCCTTACCAGATCTGTGACCTTGGGTAATTGACTTAACCTCTACTCCTTAATTTCTCCATCTGTAAAATGGGGCTGCACCACCTCTCAGGGTCTGCAGGATTTAGACGAGATAATGGTTGTAAAAACAAGAAAGTGCTTCATGCAGAGCCTGGCCATGCTACATGCCCCCTACATACAGGAGTCGTTGCTGTTGTTACTCTGACCCTTCGAGTCCCAGGTCAGGTGCCTCCTCCCTCAGGAAGGCCTCCCTGATCCCAGCGACCCTCTTCCATCCTGATTTCATGTCGTCTCCTGGATGTACTGCCCCGCCCTGCCCTGTTGGGCTCTGCTAGTTGTGGGCTCTTAGGCAAGACCCCACACCCTCGTGGCTCAGGCACTTCGTGTGTAAAGGAGGCGTGAGACAGCACCCACCTTGTGGGTGTGGTGAGGGCGAGTGAGTGCAGGTGAAGCCCCTGGCACAGAGAAAGTGCTGTGGAGGTGGCAGGTGTCCTTAGTGTCACTGCTACCTCATGGCCTCTCCTTTACTTACTTCTTGTGTTGGGAATGGACCGTTAGCACCCTGAGGTGGGGACCAAGTTTCCCGCTTCCCATCGCCTCCCACAGCACCTGGCATGGCGCCTGGCCCCAGCAAGCACAGTGGCGCCTTCCCCCGGCCACCTGACAACAACTGGCAATTCCACTGGATCTGAGACCTCTGAGGCTCTTTTAATGCCAACATGCCAGAGTCAGGGTGGGAATGGGAATTCCCAGACTTGCCTCACATGGGGGCTGTGACCCCCAGAGCCCCCTGTCCCTCCTCAAGTCTCCCTGTTTCTCCCGGGCCTCCACCCTCTCAGTGTCTCCCCCAGGGACTCAAGAGAGACCCTCTCCTCTGCCCCTGACAGCCTCTCCTCTTGCAGAGCAGCTCCCCCTGACTCAGTGAGGGACCCCGGGGCGGGATGCAGCTACAAGGAGCCAGAAGGCAGGATTACACGCCGACACGGGCCGGGGGCCGGTGCTGGGTGTTTATTGCCTGTGCCATCGACCTGCACAGCTCGCTGTTTATCTGTCTTCCTGACACACCTAATTACCCAGGTTGCAGCTGCCAGAGCGTTTGCTCTTCCTAAATCACGGGCTCCCATCGCTTCTGTCGCCCCGGCCTCCGGGCCTCCGCCTGCAGAAGGGCTGCCATTGATTTTGCCGTTCCCATTTATGATCTACAAGGCTCCGCATCGCTGTTGCACATTTTACCTTAATTAGTTTATTCTTCAGGGGCGTCCCTGGTGAGCTTGGAGGCCAGGAGGCTGAAGAGGGGTGGTGCCAACAGCACAAGGCGCCCTAACCCCTTTGGCCAAAAAGCCAGAGCCTGGCCAGACGTCAGCACCTAGCACAGCAATTTGCCAAGGACGGTGCTGGTTCTGCAGGGTGCTAATAGGTGGTCTGCAAAAAAGGGTTCCATGGCCAAGGAACATCTGGGAAAGACTGGGTTAAATAAAATTAAACAGGTAATTTATTGTAGGACTTTTCAAAGTTTTGATAGACCAATGTCATTGTGAATCTCCAAGAGGCAGGTGAGCGTGCAGTCCTTCCCAAACTCAGATGATCATGGAACCCTTTCTCCAGGCATCTCACGGAGACCAGGGCCCCACAAAGCATACTTTGGGAAAGGCTTTCTGGGCTGGACAGAGGGAATTGGAGGTAACGAGATGAACAAAGCAGGTCACCCTCTGTCCTAGCTGAGGCAGGAGCTCAACAGCTTGAGAAATTTCTTCCACTGAATCCAGAGGTGCCCATCGGAGCTCTGCGGAGCCCTGGCTGCCACTTTCCTGCCCTGGCCCAAGCTCTGGAGGAGTGGAGCCAGGGTATTTCTGGAAGGGACTAGGCTGGCTGCAGGTACAGGGCCAAGGGGGCCCTGGTTGGACAGATGGGCAAGGGTTGCTTGCTGTGGGGGAAGGCTGGGGACCCAGACGCCTGCAGGGGCCATCCTCGGAGGCCCCCCAGGTGTCTGAAAGCAATGACAAGCCTGCCTCTGGGACAGCCGTGAAGACAGCTGCTGAAGTCCAAGTCCCTTCTCCACAGTCCTGAAATCCAGAACAGTCTGAAAGCCCCAAGTGCTTTTTTCAAGTTTGGGGGAAATTCATTTGATAGCAAAACCTGTCCTGAGCTGATATGAGCTATTTATAGGCTTTATTTATCCCATTTGGTGTGAATATTCATGTTTTACTGCAGAAATATTAATGTGTTTAATTACAGGGTGCTGCCCCAGTCCCTGCCGGGGCTGTTATGTAATAAACGGAGTGTGCGCTGTGTTACCGTTCTAAAACATGAAGGAAAAAATCCAACTTTCTAAACACATCTGGCCCCCAGGGATGGTGGGCCTGGGGCTGTGGGCCTGGGGTCTCTCAGAGTTGTCACCAACTCTCAATGTGCGTTTTCTCGTGTCATTCCCACGTGACACTGGGAGGGAGGCACAGCTATTGTGCACAACTTTCGGTGGGAAACCAAGATGGGAAAAGGGTCAGGGACCTGCCCCAAACCTTACAGCTGACAAGAGGAGACTCGGGCCGACTGGGTCGGGTACATGTGTTTTTGTTCGGGGAACCAGCGCCCCCATCTCCCCTGGGCATCCCCACAAGCACGGCAGCTCTCTGCAGGTCCCCGTCTGGGCTCCTCGGAGATGGGCCTGAGCTCGTGCCGCCGCCCACGAACACCTGCAGGTCTCCTGCGTCTGCCTCCCGCTGCCTCCCCATGGAGGGCCTTTTCCTCCTCCGGGCGGCAGGGACTCTGCGCCCTGGTGTCCGGTGAGCATCCCTGAGGCCAACTCCAGATCTCACGAGTGACACTCTCGCCCCTGGGGACCCCATGGTCTCAGGAGGCCCAGAGGGAGGCCCCTCAGACCAAACCCTCTGTCCTGTGCTGTCCTGGGCTGAGCCACCCGAGGGGCCATTACTCTGCTCCCACCTACACACACCTGCACAGGTACTCACACAGACACTCACTTTCTCACCCTCACTCATCCCCACGCTGTCACTCACTCTCACCCTCACTCATCCCCACACTCTCACTCCTTGATTCTCTCACTCACTCTCACCCTCATTCTCACTTCCACACTCTTCCACTCTCGCCCTCACTCGTTCTCCCTTTTACTCACACACACTCTCCCACACTCACTCTCTCATTCTCTTACGCATGCTCTTGCACGCTCTTATTCTCATCACGCACCCTCACTGACACACTCATTCTTGTGCTCATACACTCACACACCCTCACACACTCCCTCTCACTCATTCTCATGATCACACTCTCACTTTCATTCATCCTCACACACCCTCATCCTCATGCTCACACTTTCTTACACAATTCACATTCATCCTCACACACTCATTCTCATCCTCATGGTCACAGTCTTACACACATTCACTCTCATCCTCATGCTCACACTCTCTCGCACACTCACACGCACTCTCACTCACACACTCACTCACAGCATCACCGACTCTCACCAAGCCCCTGCAGCACAGAGCTGATGTCTCTAAAAGACCTTAGAAAGTAGCTCATCTATAAAACAGGAAAACTCATTTCTGCCTAATAATAGCCACCACTTTGTTGGGGGGTGGGGGGAAGCCAACCTTTAATGTGCATCATCTATGCCTCGCAGTAAATTTGAATGCTGTTATTTTTGTCATCCCCATTCACGAATAAGAGGACTGCGGCTCAGAGATGCAAAGCACCTTGCCTGAAGTCTAGAGCCTGGACAGAGAAACCAGGGAGCACTGGGGTTGAGACTCTGGCCCATCTCCTGGAAGCCTGGAATTCCTCCCCTGGGCCATGTTGTCACCCTTCAGTCTACGCCCACTGCCTTTTCCCTGCCAGCCAACCAGTCAAGTTCAGGGTTCTGGCCCCAAGTCCACTCTTCCCCACGCTCACCTTCTCCAATTCCTCCAGCTGCTCCCCTCCCTGTGTTTCCTGTGCTGGGCCCTGAGGGTGGGATGTGGCCCCTCCTCAGCTACCAATGCTCTGGGTCTTGCTTTAATAGGAAATAAACTCAGGGTGATGGTGGAGGGGAGAGCTCTGCCTCCACAGTGGCTTGGAAAGGCTTGAGGCTCCAGCCACTGGGAGTTCTTCCCACTTCCCCAGAGCAAGACTTCTTAGCCACAAACGAGCTTCAGAAGGCCACGGATCTCCTGACATTACATACAGCATGTCGTGTGGTGCTGTAGGTCATTGGCCTCCATCCAGTTCTCAAAGGGGTCACTCATGCAAAAGAGGTGGAGACCACTGCCCGCCAGGGCTCCCCAGTGCTGCAGCCAGGGCCTCCCAGGGCTGCCCAAACCCCTCATCACAGCCCAGGCAGAACCACCCCTCACCCCTCACCCTCTCAGAGCTCAACTTCCAGTGCTTTCCTCAGTGTGGACTAAGACCTCCCCACCAACCAGGACCATTTCTGCTGAGACCCCAGTCAAGCCCTACGATCCAGCAGAGGATGTAGGAACAGCTCCTCTGGGTTGAGTCTGGATGTTGGAGTATGGGCAGTCCCAGGCTCTCCTTCATGATGTTGCAGGAGCACACGGTGCAGGGTGTGAAATCTAGCTGTCGAAGGTCATCCCAGGCATGTAGGAACAGTAGCATTTCTTCCCTAGTTCCTGAGGCCCTGGCTGGCCAACTTCATAAGCTTCGATCTCTCGAAACTGGAAACATCTGAGTGTCCCCCAAACTGGGAGGAGTCTCACCTGCTTGAGGTCTCCTGCAGCAGATGGCCCACCCACCTCTGGCCCAACCGCCTCGTGGCAGGTGCTACGAGCCATGCACAGAGATCAGAAGCTGGACCCTGGTCTGCTGTCCACCAGCCCTCCCTTTCTTCCTATCTCCAGGGGTGGCCACATACACAGACAAGTTGTTCAAGTTCCGCAACAACCGGTGGGAAGACATCCTGAGTGACGAGGTCAATGTGGCCCGTGGCGTGGCCAGCCTCTTTGCCGGACGCTCTGTGGCCTGTGTGGACAGGAAGGTGAGTGCAGGGGCACATGGAGGCAGGGCTGGGGAGAATCAGAGGGCACACAGCAATGACAGCCAGGAGAGGAGCCACCAGGGAGACATCCCCCGGCAGAGTGGTGGCTCTCACCAGCGTGGTGGCTCGGAAAGTGTCTTGCACAGAGTGGCTGCTACATACTAACAACCAAGCCTTGCAGGATGAGCTACAGTAGACCTTTCACATCCTTTCTCCCATGCGGCCCTCCAGCAACCAGTGAGGAAGCCGACCAGGGGTCATTGTATCCACTGGACATTTCGAGGGATGGAGGCCCAGCTTGGAGCAGTGACTTGCCTGGGGACCCAGAATGGATTAGTGGTGTGGTTAGGACATGAGTCACAATCTTCTAGCTCTAAATCCTGTGCTTATTCACTCATTCAACTAACATTTACAGAGTGTCCTGTGTGCCAGGCATTGAGCCATGGGCCCCTTCGTAAATACTTACGGGACAAATGAAGGCACAGATGGCTTCATAGGTGGGTGGGTAGAGGGTGCCTGAATACACAAGTACTTCAGTGTATCAGTAGCCCCACCCAAAGTGGACGGGAGGAAAGGCCGGGTGGGGAGGGCCAGGAGCAGCTGCAGCCATCTGCCTTCGGGGGTAGGGGTGTTGGGGGGAGCCACCCCCCCAGGCCCAGCTCCCAACAGACCCAACCAGAGCCGAAGGCTTGCTGCAGAGGTGATTTATCCCTCCTGTCACCTGCTCCCCTGCCGCCCACCTCCTTGGCTGAATAAACAGTCATCTCTAAATCAGGGGCCCAGCTGCTGCCCATTCTGGGGGCAGGGGCAAGGGGGTGGGCTCACTTTGGGATTGAGATGGCACTGGGGATTGAGGATTCAGCGTGAATCTTCACAGCAGGGGCCTCCAGGCCTTGGGAGAAGGCAGGTGCCAGGTATAAATATTTATTTCTTAACAAGCTGGTGCTGGGAAGAGAAGCCAAGCTGGGCTGTGAAGCCACATTTAGCCCTGACCTGAATCTGTGCCACCTGGACTCCTGCCTGGTGGGAGGGGACAGGGAGGCGCGCCGTGAACAGCCCCAGAGAATGGGGGCGCCAGGCCTGGGCACGGCTGGGGGCCTCTGCCCAGCCTCCTCCTTCAGGAGCCATCTCTGTGCTCCAGGACGCTGGCTCCCCACGCCCAGCTGTGGGAAGTTCGCGGGGAACTGGAGGGAGGGGCGTGCAGGATAATCACGAGGAGATGCGCTCTTTGTCCTCACAAGGTCATCTGCACACCCACGCGTTTAACCACGGGACAAAGGCAACCACGTGAACTGGCGCTGCAGCCCGGAGGCGGGCGTTCAGAGGCCAGGGGGCCCCGGCTCAGCCCCAGACTCAGCTCCCAAGCCTCCGTCTGCCACCAGGAGTGGGGTTGCTTTCTTCGTCCAGCCACCACCTTTGCCGTCCCCGGGGCCTGAGAACCGTGAGGGGAGGCACAGAGAGAGGCCGTGGCCAGCCTGGGAGCTGAGAGAGGAGTGCAGCGCGGTGCGGGGAAACACGAGAGCAGGATAACAGTACCCACAGCTAAGGCTGATTAAACTACAACATGCCGAGCCCTGTGCTAAGTAGTTTAGACGCGTTCATCTTCCTGAACCCTTGTAATAATGAGCCCTTGAGGTAGGTGCTATCATTATCCCATTTTACAGATACAGAAACTAAGGCTTTCAGCAATTAGACAACTTGACCTTGGTCACACATGAAGTGGCAGGCAAAGCCAGGAATCGAGTCTGCCTGCCCGAAATTGAAGCAGATCCCTCTCTACCCCTCGGCTACCCTGCCTCTGGGGGAAACGGTATCAGACACAAGTTTCTAACCACAGGTTTTAGTGCCGCGTTCACCCTAGTCATCTTAACTCAGCCCCACAGCCTGTACCTGGGGCCTTTTCATCTGTGCACCTGGTCAGTGCTTCTCAAAGTGTGGGCCCCAGACCAGCAGCATGGACACTGTTAGAAATGGACATTCTCAGGCCCCACCCCACTCCCCTGAATCAGAACCTCTGGGGGCCCCCGGCGATCCGGGGTTCAGCCAGCCCTGCAGGTGATGCCGATGCGTGCTGAAACTGACCGCCACGCGCTGTCCCCTCCCTCTGCCCTCGCCCATTCTCTGCCCCAAACCTGGAGCCCCCGCTTGTCCTTCGTCTTCAGCGGACTCATCACTCACCCACCTTTCTGGATCCAGCTCAAAGCTGATCTCTTACAAGAAGCGTTCCCTGATCGATAATGATTATGCCTCATGTTTATATAGCATTTTTATCTCTTCAAAGACCTTTCACATACGTTGTCTCATTTCATCGTCTCAAAAACCCTGCCAGGAAGCAGGGGGAGCATGATCCCATTTAACACATGAGGGAACGTGGCCTGGAGGCTGTGAGGGAGTTGCCCAAGGACAAGGAGCCAGTTAGGGACAGAGCCTGGACTGGGACCCAGGCTACCAGCCGAGACCAGCGGTTCTCAAAATGTGTTGACCAACAGCATCAACGGCATCCAGGAACTTGTTAGAAATACAGATTCCCAGGGCCCACCCCAGACTCGGAGGCGGCCCAGGATCTGTGTTGTCACAAGCCCACCAGGTGGCTCTGATGTAAGGTAAAGGGTGAGAACCACTGCCCTGAACCAAAAACTGTAGGAACATCTTCTTTCCCCTCCCAGAATCCTCCCAGAATCCTTGTAGTCAAGTGTACATGTGAATTTCTGCAATCTTCTACAGCCTAACACATCTATGTTTCTCAGTTTTATCAGCCCAATAAATTGAAGTAAGGTACTAGGTATAACTGATTTTTATAAACATCCCAATTTCTATCTCATTGCATTTCAGTCCACTGGGCTTAATTGCTCATTTGTGGGTGAGATTGCTGCCAGCTGGTGGGGTCTGGCAGGGTTCTTGGTGGCACACTTTCCCTTTTGGCCCCTCACTCACTCTTAGCCAGTCATTCCACACACAGACGCCACGCTCCTGGGTCGGCTGACAACCTCTCAAAGTTCTCCCCTGATCAGGAAGCCGTGTTGAAAAGCAATGCATCTCAAACTGCAGTTTTGTGCAGGAACCACGTGGGAGTCTGTCGGAAATGCAGATTGTGATTCAACAGGTCTAGGGTGGGGCCTGGGGTTCTGTCTTTCTAACATGCTCCCAGATGTCACTGAAGCCGCTGGTCCAGGGACCACTTTGAGTAACAAGATTTGTAAAGCACGGATTCCCAAGTGGCAGGGGACAGACTCAGAGAAGAGTCTGCGCAAAAGAGAAGGCGCAGAGAAGTCTGTAGGGAGCAGCTTTTGCCACCTCTGACTTTGTCCCCTGACACTGTCTTGGATCTTACATTCCAGCAACATGCAGCCAACGGCTGTGGTTTCCCTACATACATCATTCCCTTTTTCATCTCTGCCTAGAAGGTTCTTTCTCCTCCATTTCACTCGGGTGAGACTCCTCTTAGAAAACCTGTTCTGAACTCCCCATAGCTCAGTGCCCTTCCTCTAGGTTAGGAGCCCCGCTTCTGCGCACCCAGGAAATCCTGCACGTACTCTCTGCCGTGTGTGTCTACGATTGTTGACGCATCTACACCCCCAGGACACCCTGAGCTCCTTCCTTGGCCTCACCCCCAGTCAGACAGACTCAAGTGGCTCTTAATCAGCTTCCTCAAAGAAGAGGGTCCCTCAGCAGGCACAGAGTCAGTGACCAGTTTGGTGGGGCAAGGTCTGCTCACGGTGCGGCTGGATAAGGAGTAGAAGCAAACAAAGCGGGCCGAGAGGAGGCGGTGGCAGCACAATCTTGTTGCCTTGAGCTCAGCTATTTCTCTGGTGTTCTTTTGTGCTCATGGCTTGCCTTTCAAACTAGACTAGAAGCAACCTAAGGACAGGGACTTTGTCTTAAGTACATTTATAGCAGAGCACCCTGCACAGAGCAGGAGCTCAAGAAGTATTTACTGCCTGATTAATTGGAGGGAAGTGATGAAAAGGAAAGCTAGACAACTGATTTAGAAATTGTGCGGATCTCTTGGGAAGAAGGCGTCCATTGAAGAAATAACACCACTACAGTAATAGAAAAGAAGCATCTTTCATCAGCAGCGTCTCGGGCTAGAGAAGAGAATGACTGTAGCAAAGAGAAGCCGATGCCCAGGGCTTCCACTGGATGCAAAGGAAAAATAAAATATTTGAGACAGTGTTATGAAGGCAGAAGCAATATAATCTTTCTTTCTGGTAATACGAGGAAAAGGAGGGAGTGAAAGAGGGAGGGAGGACCCCTACGAATCCGTGCCTCTTGTGTGACCAAAATAGAGGCATGAAGAAGCGCAGGGCAGGAAGGGGGAGAGGGAGGTGGCTCAGGAATTTGCTTGTCATCTTGGCTGGAGTGAGCTTGAATGAGAGAGAGAGAGACTGAGAATAATGGGAATTGGTAGATCAATCAATCAGCAAATATTTATTGAGCAGCTACCCTGGCTGGCAGCTGGAGAGAGCTCAGCTGGAGGGAGGCACATTAGAAAATTGTCTATAAAAAGGTGGTTGTGGGGGAGAGGGAGGGATGTGTTCTTTTGGAACAGGATGGAAGGAGAAGCAGGCTGCTTTGCTGTACAACTCCCGGAGGTGTCATTCGCACGGTAGCCTTTGTGAAAAGCCCCTCTGGAGGTGTGCCATGCACAACCTGCAAGGCCATTCGGACAGACCTGGGGAGAAGAACCCAACCCCATGGAAGAGCTATAGCCCTGCAGGGGGCAGGGGGGATTTCTGGGGAAAGAATGAGATGAGCCGAGAGGGGCCTGCTCACCCGCCTCCTTCCCTCTTCTTCAGGGCTCCGGACGCTACTCTATCTACATTGCCAATTACGCCTACGGCAACGTAGGCCCCGATGCGCTCATTGAAATGGACCCAGAGGCCAGTGACCTGTCCCAGGGCATCCTGGCACTCAGAGATGTGGCTGCTGAGGCTGGGGTCAGCAAATATACAGGTATGCAACGTGACCCGAGAGGCTGTGCATTGGAGGGGATGGGCCTGGGGTCCGGCACCTGGCAAGGCTGAGTCTAATTCAGCAGAGACCACAAGGAGAGGATGGGCTTATGTCCCTGCGGAGGGGAAAAAGGCTCTATTCCATCCCACCACCCACAGAAGGCTCCTCCCATGCTGCCTGCCTCTCCAAGGCTTGTTGAGACATCTGGCAGGTGGGAGTTTTGGGGTGCCCAATGGGAGACATCAGGCACAGTGGCTTGCAGGAAAGTGGAGTGTGAGAACACACAACAGCAACCAGTCCCTGGAACCCTTGCTCCGTTCCCAGCTGTAACCTCAATGGTGGGTGAACAGGTTCTATAGGAGAAAACTGGCAAATCTTTACAAAAGCCGAGATTTAAAGCATTATTTATTGCCAAATAGCAGATGAAATTATTTACTTACACATATGCAGCCAGGAATTGAGTGCTAAATCCCTAAGCTTCGGTTGGGTCCCATTTCAGATAACTGAGCTCAAAGAATTGTGTTCTTGTTCCAAAACCTCTCCAGCACTTTTTTTGAAGGCACGCTCCCGCCTCATCTTTCTGGATGGAGGACCTATTGTCAGAGTCTCTGACAGGGAGATCTTTCTAGGGAAGGCTGTTTTTCTAATTCCAGCACGGCTGCTGACTAAACTCTGATAATCTGCCAATAGACTGCTGATGGCAGAGGAATCCAGTTCCTGTTTTGGGTGCCAAAAATCAGGAAGCCAGAGCTGTGCACAACAACTTCTCATGTGAACCTCAGCCTCACTCACGCCCGACCTGCACTTCGGACGTAGAGATTCTCTTGTGCTCACAGAGACTTCCAAAGTGGCAGGCTGCCCGAGTCCAAATCCTGGGGCCAAAAGCATCCTTGAGAGGTCATCTGGGGCATCCCCTCGCCTCCAGACACCTGGCTGGCGGCATGATCTCAAAGTCCTGCCCAGAAAGGGTTGTCACTGCCTCCCCTGAGTTTATGATGCCTTTCTCTCACCAACTTTCCTCCCCAGAGAAGCGGGGAGATGAAGGCTGACCATTCGGACAAAGTTTGTGGAAACAAATGACTAGACAATAAGCTAGTTTGCACAGCTCAAGCCCCCTCAGAGTGCCCGAGAGCTCCGTGCACGAACGTACCACGGAAAGGCAGCGTCAGTAATAAACCACGTTTCCCTGGGAAAGGGAATAAACATGCAGGCGCTTCAGCCTAGATTTGTTCAGTCAATTTTTCTGAATAGTTCCCAGTTCTGTGCACTGGGTTAGCGTGGCAATTAAGTGCCTTGATCTTGCAGGGGAAGGCGGGTGGGCTGGGGCGGGGAATGAAGCCCTTGAAAATGATGAGATAGAAGGGAGGCTCCAACTGGGAGAGTGGCTGAGACGCGAAATAAAAGAACTCAGAGGTGGCGGCTGGGTGAGCGTGAAGGGGGCATTGTTCACGCTGGCTGGGCTGGCATGGAACCGAGCAGGGGGACGGAGGGGACTCAGAGGAGGCAGCTGAGGAGCACGGCGGGGACGGGAGCCCCAGCCAACTGTGCCGGCTGGGCTGGAAGGATGGGCAACTCAAGGAGGCAGCAGCAGCTTCCGCGGAGGCATGGGGGGAGGCTGGGCAGCTGGCGTGCCCAGAGGACACGTTAGAGCAGCTCCACAGACTTCCAAGAGCCATTTGGCTGACAAGAACCCATTTGGCCCACCATGTTGCTATTCTGTCTGCCTGCCTTCCCCAGCCCACCCTTTCCCTGCCCGCCAAGCCCCCCAACACTCCCCTGCAGCTCCCCTTGTCACGCGGCTAACAACACATGGACAACCGGCTGGAAAACTAGCCCAGAGTGCCCCCCTGAGCCCCAGGGATGAACCCCAACCATAAAGGCCACCATGCTGAGCCCCGCCTGATGGCTGAGGCTCTGGGCACATGGCCAGTGCTCAGTGCAGGCCAGTGCCAGGGCCCTGAGCAAGCAGGCGGGAAGCAGCCACGGGCGGGTGTGCAGCAAGTGAGCTGAAGGTCCCTGGACCAAGCTGCGCAGCACCCACCCGCTGGCCAGCTGTGTGACCTGGAAGAACCTCTCGTGTTACTGAAGAGCTGAGGTCCGAAGGGACCCTCCAAGGTCACACAGGAGTTTGTAGGGAACCAGCACTTACAGCCCCATCTCCTGATGCCTAAACTGCCACAGCCAGCTGGCCTTTCTGCTGAGCTTCAGCTCGAGAATCCTGCTCCAGCCTGCAGGACAGGAGGGGCTGGGGAAGGGGAAGCCCCGTACCCCCTGGGAAGCAGCCCCAGATTGGCACTCAGGCCTTGAACTATGGCCCCAGGGTGTCGTGGTGGAAGCAGCTACCTGGCTGGGGTGCTCGGGGCAGGAGGGCAAGGCCCGGGCATCCCGGGGCAGGCGGGGCAAGGGCACTGCTGGTGCACCGGCTGTCCGGCTCTGCGGGAGGGGGAGGAGAGGTCTCCTCTCCAGACACTATCGATTCCAGCGGCCACCTCCGCTCTGCTGGGTCACAGTGCCATCTAGCGGCCACCGTACCTGCTCTCGGGGGACTTGAGGGCCCTGGAGGGCAGCGGAGCGAGAGATTGGGAGACACTGGGGTAGTAGGACGACCACTCCTCCACCCTCTGGTTTCCTGAAAATCCCAAGCCCCCACTTCCAAGAGGCTGCCTGAGGCACCTTGGAGCCAGGACAGCGCGGGTAGCTGCCGCACCTGGGAATCCCAGGAACTGGGTTCTGGCCACGGCAGAGCCTGGCATGGAACCAGCGTGGGGTAGGTGGAAGCCGAGAGTCCTGCCCTGCCTGTGTGGCCCGGGCCCTGTGACCCTAGGTGTGCCCCTCGGCTTCTCTGAGCACCTGAGCTTGCAGTCTAGGAGTGGCTGAGGGCGCAGGGTCTGGAGCCAGGCCACAGGTGCACATCCTGCTCCGGTCCAGGCAGCAATGGTGAACTATTAGCTTCTCCCAGCCTCGGTTTTCTCACCTTCAAAATGGGAGTATTGTGAGGAAGAAAGGAGGCACACATGGGACATGCCTGGCACGCGGCCTGGCGCATGGGCAGTGCCATGGAGTATAGCAAATACCAACACCCTCCTGCTCTGAGGCGCTGCCAGAGCGACACCAGGGCCCTCTGCTGGGCTTCCCCTGGGTGCAGGGAGTGCTGTGCTAGGCAAGGGGGATGTGCACAAGGAGGGGTCCCTGCCCTGAAGGCAGTCTCTGCGTGTCCCCGGCCTGACCTCTGGCCCCAGGCACCGGCAGGGGCATCTTCCTCCACTCCCCACTGGGCCCATCTCTCTTCTCTCCCACCCGACCCTGCCTCCCCCAGGCCTCCGCCCCTCCCAGGATCTCTGCATTTTGGCCTCACCCTTTGAGGGAGCATCTGTCCAGGCTGCAAGGTGGTGATTAAAGAAGCCTTAAAAGAAATTTGGAAAGAAAGTGAAGGTGGATTTATGATGTCGGGCGGGCAGCTTCGCTGTTGGCTGGGAGCAGTGTGGAACAAAGCAGAGGGCAGATCTGATTTATAGGAAGTCATTATTGGAGGAGACAGAGATGCCTAAAGCCCAGCTGAGGCCTTCTGGCAGATACCCACCAGCGGGCTTGACCAGGGGCCACGGAGTGGGGAGCCTCCCAGGTCCCCGGGCAGGCGCTGGCCTTTTGTCAGGAGCAAAGCCAGATCTGAGAGGCAGGGACCAGGCAGAGCTGGAGTGACAGGCTCCTCAGCCAGGGCTCAGGGCCCCCAGGGAGTGCAGCATGGGCCTGCCAGGGGTACCCGAAGCCCAGCATACACAGGGACCATTTTCCTGGGGTAGACACATTCAATGAGGGTTGGGGGGACATCATTTTTCTTTCAAAACAGACACAGATATGCTATAGAATAGAAATGTAATTTTCGTATGCATTTTTCTCAGCTAACACAAGAGATTTTACAGAAATGTCAAGCCTGTGGCTGGCCACTCCGGGCTACACCCCCAGGCTTGCCAGTACAAATCCCTCCTCTGTTGCGAGGGAACAAATGAGGGGGCCTGTCCTTCCACCTCCCTCCCCTTAACACTCAGTAGTGACAGAGCAGGAAGGAGGGGGCGATGGCTATCTTTGTCTAATCCCCTCCCCTCCACACAGCCGCAGCCCTGCCCAGCATCTGGAAGCCTCCAGAGGGCTTGGGAGTGGCAACGCCAGCACCAGCACAGTGTTACTCTGTTTTAGCATTTTTCAGGACATTTAGGATTAGAGCCCCTGTTACCATCCTGCCCTTCACACACACACACACACACACACACGCAGGCGCAGGGACACGCCGCCCATTCCTCCACCCCACGTTCTCCAGCACCTTTGCCCTGCTCTTTTGCATCATGGATGTTCTTGGCAGCGTGCAGACCTGGCGTCTGCCAGAATCCTACTTCTGTCAAGGCCCCAGCAGATTAGCCCCCGGGACCAAGCACAATGGCTGACAGGTCTCACTTCAGAGTCTTCACAGGTGCCGAGTCTAGATGGGAGCTGGAACGGCTCCCAACACACTTATCCTGTGGTCCACGCTGGAGGACACATTCATTGAGAAGTACAGCAGGAAGGAGCCTTGGAGAGCTTCTCATTCTCCCACACACTTCACAGGGATGGAGACGGAGGCCTGGACAGCACACATCCCAAGATCCTGCAGGTGCAGAGGGCAGAGGCCAGGCAAGAGCTTGAGGCCTTTCCTTAGCACCGTGAACCCCTCGCTGCCTCGTCCCTGGGCCCAGGCCCTCATTTGGAAGCAGCTCAGCAGCGTGCATGCCCACTCCCCACAGCCTTTTCCACCCACCCCAGTCCTATCCAAGAGCTGCATCACCTGCACCTGAATTATTGTACTTGAATCTATATCACCAAAGTGCTGGGGTTCAGAGGTATAAGGGTGTGGTTTTATTTTGTAAGAAACAAGGTTCCCTCTATCCTCTGGGCTGGAGTGCAGTGGTGTGATCATAGCTCACAGCAACCTCAAACTCCTGGGCTCAAGCGATCCTTCTGCCTCACCCTCCCCAATAGCTGGGACTATAGGCATATGCCACCATGCCCTGCTAATATTTTTATTTTTTGTAGAGATGGGGTCTCACTGGGTTGCTGAGGCTGGTCTTGAGCTCCTGAGTTCAAGTGATCCTCCTGCCTCAGCTTCCCAAAGTGCTAGGATTACAGGCGTGAGCCACCTGACCCTGACAAAGGGGTGCTGTTCTTGAGGACAACCAACGCTGCCCTATGGGGCTTGGGCCCAATGAGCAGAACATCAGAGGGAATGCTGGAATGTGGCCAGAGGAAATGGGGGCCACAGAAGGGCATTTTCCCCTGTAACCCCACCCTTTCTGCCCAGCCAGGTGGGCAGAGGCAGAAGCCTTCAGGGAGGGCTGAGCAGGGAGGGGCATTCACACCCCAACAGCAGAACTAGGAGGCCTTTGAAGCTTGAAAGTGCTGGGAAAAATAAAGGGATATTATTCACCCAGCAGGTGGTAAATTGTCCCAGCTAATGACTATGTGGCACCTGACATTTTCCAAGGCACCTTCCAAAAACCAGCTCACTTAATATTTATGACAGCCCTGAGAAGGAGCCATTATTATATGATCAGTCTTATGTTATAGCAGGAGCCATTATTATATGATCAGTCTTATGTTATAGCAGAGAACACAGAAGCCCAGAAAGGTTCAGTGAAGTGCCCAAGGTCACACAGCTCAAACTTGGACTTTCTGATCCCCAGCCCTGTGGTTTCCCACCACCAGTGCTGCCTTTGCAGCCTCACCTGGGGAGCTGTTTGTCCCCAAGAGAATGTGCTGGCCTCAGATGTAAAAGAATTAATTGATATAAAGTGGAGTTAACATCATTCTCCAAGTCTAAATAAAGATGTTCCAACCTGCCCTCTGGGAAGCCCATATGCTATGTGCTAAGCCTTAGGAGGTGGGGGAGACGGTGGGCAAGAGAAAGAAGAGGAGGGGGAGGGTCCTGGTGGAAGATTCCTGCTGAACGAGGGGTCTTTGTCAGTGTCCTGGCGGGGCATAGGAGTGGCAGCCTAATTTATAAGGGGTGGGTTTTATTGGCTTGAACAGGACTTGCATGTTGACCTGTGCCGTCAGTGAAGGGTGCAGACACCTGGCCACCCCTGCTTCAGACCCCACTCCAGTCCCCCAGGGTAAGGAGCTGGGGCTGGGGCCCGGGAGGCCAGCTCCCTGACTGCCGACTCACCTGCTCCCCAACTGTGCAGCCAACTTGCCAAGGAGTTGTGGGTAACATCTCTGTTATGGTCCGGTTGCCATGGCAATAAATTGTGGCTAATTAGTAGTGTGGTTACCATGGCAATTTTCTAGTAATTACAGGTTACAAATGGTACAAGGCTTCAACCCAACCCAATTAGTTAATTAGAAAGATTTAGAAATTTGTCCAAAAAGGAAATAACCTGCTTTGTAGAAAATGAAGGGAATGTGTCACAGCTTGGGAGCCAGAGGCAGAGAGGAAATTGGAGGATGCGGAAGCCGGGGAAGAAGGATGGAGCTGCATGGCGGCCAGCCCCTGGGTCCCACCTGGAATTTCCAGGGGCCTCGGCAAGGCCCAGGGTTTCTCACGGAAGCTGCTCCGTAACTGGTGTCTGGCAGGACCAGGACAGAGACAGCTGCCAGCAGCCACTTAACAGCTCCTCTTTTAATGGGCAGAGGCAGGTCCCAGGTTGTAGCCCAGCACCTTTTCCTGCTGGCTTTAAGAAAGGCCTCTGAAAGCCACCCCAC
>VBSM01003143.1:18864154-18876254 GCA_008086735.1 Cheirogaleus medius
GCACACGCACCACCCAGGGGTCCTGTTAGAATGTAGGATCTGGTTCAGTAGGGGACCAAGGTTCTGCATTTCTAACAAACTTCGAGGTGCTGCTCCCGCAGCTGCCCACGGGTCTGACTCTGAGCAGCAAGGCTGTAGCGTCCCCAAAGCCCTTTCATACAGAGCTCACCTTACTTTTTTAATTGATAAAAATTGTATATATTTATGGTATACGACATATTTTGAATATATTGGTGTATATTTGAATATACATGTGGTGTCCAACATGATATTTTGAAATGAGTATACATTGTGGAATGGCTAAATCAAGCCAATTAACATATGCATTATCTCTCATACTTACCATTTTTTTGTAGTGAGAGCGCTTAAAATCTATTCTCTCAGCAAGTTCAAGTATACAGTGCATTATTATTAACTACAGTCACCGAGTTGTATAATAATCTCTTATTCTTCCTGTTAAACTGATACTTTGTGTACTTTGACCAATATCTCCCCAACCCCCACCCCCAGCCCCTGGTAACCCACATTCTACTCTCTGTTTCTGTGAGCCCAACCTTTTTAGATTCCACATAATAAGTGAGATCATGCAGTATCTGTCTCTCTGTGCCTGGCTTATTTCACTGAGCATGATGCCCTCCAGGTTCATCCATGTTGTCAAAATGACAGGATTTCCTTCTTTCTTAAGGATGAATAATACTCCACCATATATATGTACATTTTCTTTATCCATCCATCCACTGATGGACACCCAGGTTTATCTGATATCTCGGGTATTGTGAACAGTGCTGCAGTGAACTGGGAGCACAGATACGTCTCAGGCACACTGATTTCATTTCCTTTGGTTGTGTACCCAGCAGTGGGATCGCTGGATCATTTGGTAGTTCTATTTTTAACTTTTTTCGGAACCTCCATACTGTTTTCCATAATGGCTTTACTAATGTGCGTTCCCACCAGCAGCGAGCAAGTGTTCCCTTTCCTCTGCATCCTCACCGACACTCGTAATCTTTTGTCTTTTTGATAATACCCGTTCCAGCAGGGATATCTCACCTCATTTGGTCCTCTCAGAAACCCTGCAGTGGAAAAGGCAGGTCAGACTATCCTCCTTTTACAGGTGAGGAAACTGAGGCTCGAAGGGTAAGGCAAATTGCCTGAGGGCACACAGTTTGTAAGAAGCCAAGCTGGGACTAGAATCCACCTCTTGGCCCTGGTGGGGCTGCTTCCTGGCTGGTATTTCTGACACTTGGGGTGTGGCCGGGGGAAGGCTCTCTCAGTGCAGGTTTGTTTCCCTGCGAGCAGAGCGGGAGCCCGGCAGGTGAGAGTGTTTATTGGCAACCCACTGGCTGGGGGTAGTGTGTTCAAGGCATGTTAAGGTTGGACTTCTTGACATGGCTAGCTCAAATTTGACCTTGGAGACGTCAAAGCCTAATGTAGAACTGGCTTGACTTCTTTCTTTTTTTAAATGTATACTTTATTGGATTTCTTCCTTTCAAACTACTTTCTTGTTGCAGTAAGTCAAATGATACAAAGATATTCAAAGAAAAGACCAACTATCGTCTCTCCTTCCCAACCCAGATGCTACCCCATCAAGGTGGCCAGTGTTAACAGCCTGGGGGGTGGCCTTTCCCACTTTTCTTCAGATAGAATAAGCTTGCACAAGCATGTATATTCAGAAATATCACGTATTTTCCTATGTCTTTAAATAAAAGTAAGATCACATGATATCATTACTTGACGAATTACTTATTCCATTAACAATATATCATGGGCACCCCTCCAAGTCAATACCTACAGATCTACACAGTCTTTTTAGTAGCTACAGAATGGCCTGTCATATGGATGCACCATAATCCATTCAACCGCTTTGCTATCGATGTGTATAATTGTTTCCTACGTCAAACAAAGCCAAGTAAGCATCCTTGTGCCTATGGCTGGAACCTCTTCCTATAGGCTCTTAAAAGAGGAGCCTACCCAGTGGCCTTGACCAGCACATGTGTGACTCAGAGAGGGAGTGGGGGAGGCTGTCGGGAGGTCTGTGACTTCACCAAAGTGGCCCGGCAGAGCCGGGTTTAGGATTATGGTAATTCAGCCACCTCTCTCAGAAGGGCAGGGCAGGGCTTCAGCATCTGGGGGGCTGTGCCCTCTGTGCTGCTTAGCCCATGGACTCACCCCTTTGCCACAAAGTGACTGAGTCTAGCTCTTCCCCGGCCGCTCCCTCAGTGCTGTCACCCTCCACTCAGGTCTATGGGGACGGTGAGCCCAGGCTCAGGGACATGTGCGAAGGTCAGAATTCCTCCCAGGGCCTGGGGCTTTGCTTCAGCCACTCACTGTGGGCCGCTGTCCTCTCCTAGGAGGCCGGGGTGTCAGCGTGGGCCCCATCCTCAGCAGTAGCGCCTCGGATATCTTCTGCGACAACGAGAACGGGCCTAACTTCCTCTTCCACAACCGGGGCGACGGCACCTTCGTGGATGCTGCAGCCAGTGTTGGTGAGTGGATGCAGCCACCACGCTGCGTGCCCTGAGCCCCCAGACCCACAGGGGACGCCAGGCTGCCCTGCCCCCTCCAGCCTCGGGGAGACGGGACAAGTCGTCACCGCACCACACAGAGAAACAGTACTTGTCACTCCAATTCACATCCCCCATGGCTCAGGCCACACGGGATGTTTGCTGCTGGGGAGAGGGAGTCTGGAACTCCCAACCATTGTCACGTTCCAACAGCTGGATTTGGCCCATAGTCCTCTGAGTCCTGCTGTGTCTCTCTGCATCAATTCTCCTCTGAGCGGCCTCTCCCCCCGTGGCCCTCTCCCACATTTATCTGAAACATTCATTCAGTCCAACAACCATTCACGGAGCCCCTGTGCAGTGCCAGGCTGGTGCTAGGAGCTGGGGATGCTGCCATGAATAAGGCTGAGACCACCCCACACACGGGACGGCACTGACATTCTAGAAACAGATGTGTACACAAATAGCTGGGATGAGAAGCAGGACAAAATCCACACGAAACGGTGCCCAGGCTCCCAGCTCCGCTCCTCTTCCTCTCTTTGTGCTCATCCCTCATCAACCTCAGAGCCTTTGCCCCTGCCCTTCCCTCTGCCTGGATTGCGCCCCCACACCTGCAGAACCTCCATTTGCCCCTCAGCACTCGGCTCAAATGCCACCTCTGCAAGCCCTTCCTGCCGCCCTCTGCACCACCTGGCAGAGACTGGCCCTTCCCTCTCCACGTTCCCGCCGCCCCTCGAGTGCACCTCTCATCAGGCTCCTGCGTGGCCATTGACCGGGACACTGACCTGTCCATTCTTGACACAATGCTTGCCACCCAGTGGCCACCCTGTAAATTCTGCTGAGTGACAGAGCGAGCACTTCAGAAAAGTTCACAGATGTGTGATCACATCCCACGTCTGCCCTTCAACTACTTCCCCTCGGCCATCCCACCACCCCGCCTTGCCGAAGAATGGAAGATTCGATTTCACCTCCTCCCTGGAGGCATAGGGAGGAGCTCTGGCCTCCAAAAGAAGAGGTGACTCGGATCTAGACACATAGATCAAAGATCCTGCAAGCTCTAGCTGTTGTCGACAGCTAGCATCAAACCCCTGAGCGTGCGCCAGTCCACTCTGAATTAAGAGTGTGGGCTTTCGGCCTGGGAGGCTCCGTTTTGGGGAGCTCCTGGCCCACAACACCCACTGGCCCCAGCTGTCCCCTGTCAGCCCTCATCCTTGCCTGACCGCTTCTCCATCCCTGGCAAAGCTGAAGTGGGGGCAGCTCCCCTGGCCTGTCCTCCCACCGGCTCCCCCCTCCTAGCGCTGTACTCTGGCAGCAAATTTTCTCATTGCTGAGAAATCATAAAGTGAAGGAAGAAAACCTCGAGGATTTGATAAGGTGTTAAAGAGATGGAAGCAGAGGTGAGCGAGCAAGTTGGAGTGGGAGAAGGTATCAGGCGGGAGGAGAGAGGCAAGGTGCTAGGCCCGTAATTGAAAGTCAGAGTGATTGCAGGGGTTTAACAAGACATGTCAAGAGGGCATTCATCACCCAAACAGATGCTGCTGTGAAATGCAGCCTGGCACCGATTATTCCCGTGAAAGGGAACCAGCTCCTTGTCAAGGTGCCTCATAGATAGGAGAGAAATGGGCCGACGCAGAAGGCCACCGACATTCGGGCCAGGGAGTTTTGCAGAGAATTAATGGGGTATTAATCCTAGGGATTGGAGGCTGCCCCCAGTCCTTTGCAAACCCTCTTTCTCCAGCCTGGGTCTCACTGCCTCTTCTCCTCCCACTTCCCCTCTCTCCTCGTGTCCTCTTCCCCCAAGAGGACGCTTAGCCTCTGAGGTTTTCAGGGGCCCCACCCTGCCTTCTCCTGGCTCCCACCCTCAGATCTCTGTGTTTGCAGCTGGCAAGAGCTCTCTGTGTGTGCCCTGGGGTCTCTGATCCCCACCGCCCATCATATTGTCCTGCTGCCTGACATCCCAGAGGCCTGATGACTGACAGCTCTTTGTCCTCTGCAAGGGTCAGTGTGGGTGGGCGCCTAGAGTCACTGTCTCTCTGCTCTGCACTGGCCTGGGGCAGCCAGTCAGGCCGTCACCTGGGCAACACCACCCTCCATCCTCCCCCAGCACCCGACCAGGGGGTGGTATGGGGGTGGGCATCGTGCACAGAGGCTTCCCTTCCCAGATCGCACCAGGCGTGCTGGCCGCGGCGTTTCCTCCGCTGTCACCTACCTGTGCTTTCTGTCATGTTATTTATGTCTCTCCATTCATTCAGTGAGTATTTACTGGAAACTGCTAGGCCACCGCAGGCCCTGAGATAGACACTGCGTGTGCAAACCCAGAGGAACCAAAAAGCCAGTCCTAACCTCACAGAGTGTCAGAGCTAGTGGGAAAACCAGACCCTGAGCAAGGAAACCGCACAGGAACATGACCACACGCGGTGATCAGAAGGATGGAGGCTGCCGGGGACCATGACAGGGTGGGTGGAGTGGCTGTCTCAGATGCATGGACAAGACAGTCTTCCCTAAGGAGGTGACATTGTGGCTGAGAGCAGAAAAACCAGGAGCCAGGTATGCTGGAGCATGGGAGAGCGGGCCAGGTGGGGAGACCAGCGTGAGCAAAGGCCCAGAAGCTGGAAAAAGCTTGGGTCACTTGAGGAGTGAAAGGAATATGGGGAACCAGAGCTCAGCAAGTAGCGGAGAGAGTGGTACCAGATCCAGATCAGATAAGGTGGGCAGGGCCTCACGTTCCCCAGGCAGGAGTTTGAACTTGACCCAAGAGTACTGGCAAGTCACTGAGAGATTTAAGCAAAGGAGTGGCGTGGTCAGCCCACTGTCTCCCAGTGGCTGTGTTGGCGCTGGCGGGAGGGGTCTGGTCCTCCAGAACCCCCCCCCAGCCTCCCTCCTCCCACCCTTGCTGCCCCCAGACTGAGCAGAAATAATGTGCCTGCCGGGCAAATGCAGCTTGAAGACAAGTCTCTGGTCCCCTTGGCAACCGGGTGGCCCTCCCACCTCCTGCCCCTGTGAAAACCTGAGACAGCTTCGGTATCTCCCCATCCACTCCCTCCCGGGAGGGCAGGAACAATTCGAGGCCCACCATGCTTTGTTGCTTGTCACAGAGCCTGAGCAAGGTGAGTACATGTGGGGTGCAGGGGATGTCATGCTGAGGGTCTCTGCCTCTGCCCCCAGGTGTGGACGACCCCCACCAGCATGGGCGAGGTGTCGCCCTGGCCGACTTCAACGGTGACGGCAAAGTGGACATCGTCTATGGCAACTGGAACGGCCCCCACCGCCTCTATCTGCAGATGAGCGCCCACGGGAAGGTCCGCTTTCGGGTAAGAAGGGGCCTCTCCCGCCCTCCCCCTGCACTGCAGTGGCCCTGGCATGTCATAGGAGCTGCCGCCCTGGCCTCTGCCTCCCGCCCAGCTGAGAAGGGGCTTGGAGGGTGTGGGGGTCACAGTGAAGCTAACAGCTAGGGAACGATGGGCTCCAGCCCAGGCTCGGTGAAGATACCAGTGCCCAAGAGGAAGCCAGGTCGGCAGAGGAGGAAGGACAGCCTCCCGAGGTGGGCTGGAGCCCCTGTGAGGTAGGCTTCATCCTCTGGATGGAGGCCACTTTTCCTGGTGGCTCCTGGAAAACCTCATCTGCAGCCAGCCCAAACGTTTCAAATTGAGGTTCAGACCAAGGGCAAATGGTGGGAGAGAATGGGAGGTTGAGGCCACAAAATCCCCAGTAGTCACCCTTAGGGACAAACAGCAGATGGTGGGCAATGTGGCCTCAGACCCTCTCTGTGCCCCTTCCCTGAACTGTCAATAGACCGAGGCCGAGAATTCGAGAGCACTGTTAGTGACAGTCATGGAGGTGCCACCAGCATGATGGGCTCAGGCTTGGGGCTTTCTCGGGGAGAGTGGCAGAGGGCATGGGATGGCTGAGGCTGATTTCAGGGATTGTTCTGGAGGTGCCTAGGTCTTGCCAGAAAACCCTGAGTGAGTGAGAACATTCCTGGAGACTTCGCTGGGACCACCAAACCTCAGAGTTTGCCTTCTGTCTGTGTGACAATGGAGAGGCCACCGCCCCAGGGTGCTCAGGCCCAGCACTCCCTCCGGGCTGAGGCCTGAGGCCCGGGCTCTCGGGGGTTGGGAGGGCACACCCTGAGCTCAGCACAGTTGGTCCCTCTGGGACCTTGGTGAAGATCAAGGTGGGTGATTTCCATCCTCGTTCAGCTCTCGTTTTCAACAGGAACAATTTTGCTGCCCTCCCCCAGGACGTTTTGACAATGTCTGGGGACCTTTGGGGTTGTCACAACTAGGGAAGGGGGTACTGCTGGCATCTAGCATGCAGAGGCCAGGGATGCTGCTGAACATCCTACAGTGCATAGGACAGCCCCCACGACAGAGAATTACCCCCCTTGGGCCGAGAGAGAGGACCTGGTTGACCATCTGTCGGCTCCTCCCCAGCTCACAGGAGCAATGGCAATGATAACAGCAAACATCCCGTTTGTCAGGTACCTTCTGTGTGCCAGGAACTGTGCTAGAGCTTAAAGCACGTTATCTTGGAAGCCCAGGCAGTGGATGGGGCAACCCAAGGGGGCTATGGAGGTTTCCATTTTTACAGGATCAATAGAATAATAACATCTGAGAGATCCTGAGGTCTCTTTGTTCCCTAGCTCTTAAGGCCCTGCTCGGCCCACCCCAACCAGCTGGCCAGGCTCTTAATCAACCTCGTTACTGCTCTGACAGGGACAACCTCCTCCCTGGCCTCCCCAGAACCGGCAGCTCACCAGCTGACCCAGCCAGCTCATTCCTGTGGCCACCAGAGAGGGCCCGTGGCAGGAGGGGCCTCCCAGAGACACCAGTGTGCCCTTCCCAGCCCTCTCCACACGGACCCTGGGACTTGGACAGGCTCCGGGGTCTTTAAGAGATAAACTCACCTAAAATGAGGATGTTCTGCTCAGAAACAAAAGGTCGCCCTGCACATCTCTCCTTCTATGTCAAAGACAAGCGCACACCTAGGGCCCTTTGCCAGGGCCACCCGGGGCCCTCCCAGCACTTTGGAGTCCCAGCTGGACTTCCCCTGGGTCTGGGGTCTCTCCAGGAGTCCTGGACAGGTGTAGCTGATACTGCAGCCTCCTCAAAGCAAATGTCACACACACACACACACACAATCAAAAGGCTCCCAAGAAACATTAGATAGTAGAGACAGCACAAGCAAAGCTCAGGCAGCCACTTCCACCCTCTGTGAGGCTGACAACGGAACAAGGCAGGACAGGCTGCCAGAGACCTGTCTCGTGCCGGCTCTGGGCCAAGCATTTTACGTGCACTCCTCACAGCCCGGGCACGTTACTGACGAGGACAGTGTGGTCCAGGGGGATAGTAACTTGCCCAAGATCACACGGCCGGTCAGTGGTGAGCCTGGATTCAAGTGCAGGGATCTCAGTGCCCACCCAGCTTCCGACGGGAGGAAGGGTGCGTAGCAGAAAGGGCGCGGCATCTGGAACCAGGAGCCCTGGCTTCGGCCCCACTCATTAGCTGTGACCTGGCCAATTCCCCTCCCTCTCCAGGACTCAGTTACCTCCCTGAAAAATGGGCCCACTAATGTCTGTGCTGCCTCAAGGGCCCACTGAGAGGGCTTGGAGTGGTCCTGACTGGGGAGCAGCTAAGCACCTCGCTGGCATCAGTGGTGGCTGTTGTTCTCCCCTCCTTGTTCTCCGACAAGCAGCCTGAGGTTCTTGTGGTCCTGAAGGCAGCCACCCCACGTCTCTCACGGTGAGGCAAGGGTCGGGCTGCCTCTTGACTTTGATGGCCCCATGCACAGCAGAGTCGGCCCCTTGCCAGTGCCCACCGTCCCTTCTGCTGACCGCAGGCCTCTCTCCTGCAGGACATCGCCTCGCCCAAGTTCTCCATGCCCTCCCCTGTCCGCACAGTCATCGCCGCTGACTTCGACAATGACCAGGAGCTGGAGATCTTCTTCAACAACATCGCCTACCGCAGCTCCTCGGCCAACCGCCTCTTCCGGTAGACGCTCCAGCCTGGCTCGTGGTCCTTCACCCTAAATAGCTGGTGGGGATGGGGCGGGGGGGGGTGGTCGGGAAGGAGGGCTTAGGAATTAGGAGGGGAGGGTTTCAAGGGCCAGGGAATCGGTGCCGAGGATGGAGAGACAGAAAGGGCAGGGACTGAGCAAGAGGCTGTGGGAACAGAAGGAGAGTACTGGGCCACCCTGTTCTTGGTATTGCAGGGACATGGCAGAGGGACAGGGCCCAAGTGTGCCCAGAGCCCATAAATCCACACCACCACAAAAGGGGGTTACAGGGTCAAATCGGTTTGGGTAAATCCAGGTTAAGCAAAGACGAGCAGGTTTAATTTACTGCAGGACTTCTCAGAGCCTTTAACATGATCATGAATATTTTAACTTCCCAAAAGATGCATGGAGTATTCCAAATAGATTTGACCACAGGACAATTCCTCCAAAGATTTTTCTCTTGGGACTGGTGGTCTGTAAACCATCCTTTGGGAAATGCTGGGTGACAAGCATCCCTGGTAGATGAGGAAAAGGAACTCTCAGAAATGGAAGGAGTCTGCAGGCGTCTGAGCAGTGTGTCTGGGGAGGAATTTTCTGAAGCAACATTTGTCTAAGGGCGTCCAGAGACCCTTGGCATCAGAATCTCCTGGAGTGCTTGAAGCACAGAATCCCAGAGCCCACGACAGGCCTCCAGATTAGAATCCCAGGGGGTGAGACCCAGGAATTCCATAGGCAGTAGGTGCCAGGTGATTCTTATCACACTCAAGTTTGAGAACCACTGTTGAGGAACAAACCTCAGGACGCGTGTGGCCTGAGATGTCCCTGTTCCTGGCCTAAAGCATTCTAATGGGGCTCAGGACCAGGAGGGGAGAGGAGGGTGGGCCACATCACCTGCTCAGCCCCCCAAGGTTCCTGCCCTGTCTCCCAGGAGGGCCCAGCTATTAATAAAAGGCGTGAGCTGTGACTAAGTGTGCTTTAAAATATAATTATTAACAAAGCATCAATCCTGGTTGGATGTAATCAGCCCCCGAAGGCACCAGATTTACTAATTAGGTGCCTTGCAAAAAGCTTATTCACAACTTCCAGATTAATTGCAGAAGATCAATTGCTAGTTAACAGAGACACTGCTTTCCTTCCCTGGCTAATAAAGTGTCACTTGCCAGAGCCCCTGAGCACTGGGGACTCTAGTGCTTCTGTCTCTGTGGCCCGAGAACCCAGGCACCTCCCCTGTCTGCCTGCCTCAGACCCCCACCTCCCCTCCAGCTGCCCAAGGGTGGGCTAGGAGGGAAGACAGGGTGGGCTGGCCTGAGTGGACAGAGTGAGTCACCACGTGGCCGCCCAGTGTTTGCTTCCGTGCAGCAGAAGCGGAAGCCACTTCCCAGGTGCGTGGCTATGCCTCAAGTCCCCGTGGCAGATGGCTGGGTCCTGAGCACACAGCAGAGCTTGTGCAGGGCTACAGCTGGGACTGCCACTCAGCTGGAAGCTCTGGAAGTTTAACCCCTGCCTGTCCCATACTGCGTGGGTTTTTCACCTGTCGCTGAACAGAACATCTTGGGCTCTTTGGCCCGGGTGCTCTCCTGAGGCATGTCAGCCACTAGGGACTCAAAGCTTTGGGGTGCTTGAGTCTGCAAGTCCTTTAATGATACGTAGTAGGACAACCAGGGAATTCACCCAGGTGGTGCATGAGAGTGAAAGGGAGCCCTCTTAATAATCACCACGGGACTCTCCTAGGCCAACTGGGGTGTGGCTGGTCACCTGGCTAACACGTCTAGACACGCCTCAGATCTTTCCTCTACCCGGCACCCTTGGGATTCCTGCAACCCTCCAGCTGGTCTCCTTGTCCCTGGCCCTGCAGCGTGAGCTGTTGCAAATGCACGTCTGGCCACAACCCTCTTCCACTTAACACCCTCTAGAAGCTCCCCATTGCCCTGGGATCCCTCCACGTCCCTGTTTACATCTAAGTCCCAGACACAGCGAGCTTTCAGTTCTGGCTGTGCCAGGCCTGCACCCTCTTCATCAGAGTGACATGAGGGCACTCACCTGGTCTCGGCTTAGCCTGCCCTTCCTCCGGAAGCCCTCCCTGATTGCCCAGCCCTGCACTGACTGCCGACATCCCTGCCCTCCCCAGGCCTCTGGCACTCTGCAGGGGGATTCCTGTGCACGTGGCTCTGAGCTCCATCCTTCCTAGTGGCCCCAGCCTCGTGGCCCCCCACACTGGACCTGGCACTCAGTAGCTGCTGCCTAAGAATGTGTTCAGTGAACACAGGAATGCAGGGAATTGCTGGATGTTGTCCCTAGGAATCCTTAACTGCTTTGTCGTCTGAACCAAGAGATGTCTCTGCCCAGCTGTGGCAGAGTCTGCAGGACACAAATGGTCAAAGGGACGGTGGCTGTCAGCAGGCTGCGGCGTCACACCCACGCACGCCTGCACTCGAGTCCACCTCATGGGGCTTCTGTGAGTTCTGCCAACTCTCTCCGCTGTCCAGCCGCTGCAGGCTCCAGCCCAGGGGACCCTGACCCCATCCTGAAAGCACTGGCCACAGCACAGCCTCTGGTGTTTCTCTGTGATTTGGGCAGACAGCAGCAACGTGCAACGCGGTAGGGAGGGTGATGCCAGTCCCCCCACCCCCCACCGTCCCCTCCTTGCCCCACACGTCCAGAGCACCCAGGGCTGCGAGAACATAATGAGTGAGGAAAGCTAGAGAGGAAAGCTCACCACTGTCACCAGAATTAAGCTTGGCGTGGAAAGGAGCAGGACTCGTATGGCAGCCTTTCCTAAAGCAGACATTCTCAAGATTCAGAGTCCAAAATAGCCCCGGCGACCCAGGGGGACCCCTTGCCTCCGTTGTGCCCCTGGAATTCACCCACGTGTCCCACAGACACGTGCCCGGAGCTTTCTGAGAGCCGGACGCTGTGTTAGATGCTGCGAGCGACACAGACGATGGAGGCAGGGGCCCGGCCTGCACAGAGAGCCCTCAGTCCAGGGGGATGAGACACGTTCTTACAGAGCTTTTACACAGGGCAGCAAGTGACAAAGGACCACCAGGGAGGGCGTGGAGGAGCAGCATGTGGGTAGGGTTTGAGTCCTGGGCCGCATCCAGAACTGGGAAGCCCAGGGGCCACTTGAGGGAAAGCAAAGGTCGGTTGAAGGTAGTCGTGTCCCTGCCCCTTCTCCATCCATCGGCTGCCCTCCCTGGGCTGTCTATAATTCATCCATTAGAGAAGGGAAAATCAATATTCACCAACGTAAATTAAAACCCGAGCAGCCAGGGTGCAGGCAGGGTCTGTGAGCAGATAGTGGCTCCGTGGGCATCCAGGTGGCAGCCCACGCACATTGGGACCTGGGGACACTCAGGGAACAGAGTGGAGCAAGTGGGCATTTAGGCCCAGGGGGCCAGCTGGGCCCCACCAGAACCATCCTGTCTGTTCTCCTGCAGCGTCATCCGTAGGGAGCACGGAGACCCCCTCATCGAGGAGCTCAATCCTGGTGACGCCTTGGAGCCTGAGGGCCGGGGCACAGGTGAGGAGTACCTGGGGGTTCCAGCCCACATCCCCCCATCTCAGTGCGGCCTTTACCCTGGGGTGAGGGTGGGAGGAATGGGGGTGGG
>VBSM01003143.1:18883509-18903401 GCA_008086735.1 Cheirogaleus medius
TGCAGTGCGGCCAAGGATTCTCCCAGCAGGAAAATGGCCATTGCATGGGTGAGTTGCCCGCAGGCACCAGGGGACGGGGCAGAGGCCACATCTCCCTGGGGAATGTCAGCCTGACCCGTGGCAAGGTCCAGGGTGCAGACAAGGGACAGAAAGGCAGAGAGGGCAGGGTGTTGTTGGTCCCTGGGGCTCCAGATGCCAATACAACTGCCACATGACTCACCAAGGAGAGAGTGACGTTAGTGACCACAGGCTGAATCACTGCACTTCTGGGAACTGTCCGGGGCTTCCCTGCCGTGCATACCAAGAGAGCGTGCGTGGGGAGGAGACACACTGCCACCTGGACGCCGGGGACTGTGGTGGCTGGGGTGGCCATGCTTCACTCTGGTGCAGGGCAGCAAGCAAGGGGGCTGGTAGGCAAGGGTGGGCATTTCCGGGGCATTGGGCAGAACCGGGTGCAGAGTGTGGTCACAGTGCAGGAGGGAGAACACAGCCTGGCACGGCACTGGGGACAGGCGGGCAGCTGCAGCACTCCCAACAGCAGCTATGGGAGGGTCCAGGGGCCTGCCCAGAATGGGAAGGAGCAGCCTAGTGGCTCCGTGTCCAGAGGACCTTCAACCCAACGCCTTCTGTCCCAGTGGCCAGTGATGAAGAGTCAGGCCAAGGACTCCTCCTTCCTTTGACCCTCGGGCAGCATGCTTCTGAAGTCCACCCTGCAGCCGCTCATTAGCCCGGGTTGATGACTTGGCTGCTGAGATACAAGAGCAAATAAGACACACACAACCTCAGCCCTCAGGGAGCTGACAGCCACCGAGAGACACACGAGGAAACAGCCGATGGCCACAGTGTGATCAGGGCTGGGATGTGGGAGGGCAGGAGCTTGGGAGCATAAAGCAGGGACCCTAGACCAGTCTGGAGGCCCTAGAAGGTGCCCCAGGGAATGGGAGTCCTAAGCTGGGATCTGAGGGAGGACAAGGAGCGTGACAGGCACAGAGAGGGGAGACAGTGTGCTGGTGGCGGGCGCTGCCTGGGCAGAGGACCGCAGGTGAGTAAGTGGGGAGCGCAGTGCTAAGGGTGGCTCAAGGAGGAAATGACTCCCCTTCATGCTCCACGTCCCTACGTGGGCCCCACTCCAGACAGACAGTGCAGACACAGACAAGTTCTAGACTCTTCTCTGCATACTGGAAGGACCCCCTGAGATCCCCGGCCCAGTCCATCTGCCTCTTCATTGTCCGACAGGCGTTTCCGTGCCTCCTGCACACCAGGCTTCGTGCTGGGTGCTGGGGTCCCAGCCGAGCACCCCTTGGAGGGGCCTTCATGCTAGTGGGGGGAGACAAACCCCAAGCACATGACCACACAGCTGGACGAGGCAGTGTAAGAGCCGAGTAGGCAGCGTGCTCTCTGCAGACCGTCGACAAGGGTTCGAGGAGGGCTTCTGGGAAGTGGGTCCTTGAGCCGACACTCGCAGGATGCGAAGGACCCAGCCCAGAAGGAGCTGAGGGGAGAGCGAGGAGCAGGAGGCAGGACCAGGGCTCAGGTGCCGAGGGGCAGGAAGGGGCCTGTGTGCCTGGAGATGAGGAGGAGGCTGCGAGGCGCCGGTAGGGCTCTGGATTTTGCTCTTAGCGCCCTTAGAAGTTAAGCGGGAGAGAAGCATAATGATCATTTCAAAAGATCACTCCGGCTGCAGAACTGCAGGCTGAGTTAGAGGGGAGAGTGGAAGCCAGAGGAGGCCCGAGAGGAGGCAGCTGCCAAAATCCGGGCAAGAGGTCATGTCGGCTGGGAAGAGGGTGGTGGCAGAGGGGTGAGACAGAGGTGCCAGGTGAGAGGTGGACAGTGAGGGCAGAACGGACAGGCTCCACTGTGAAATTGCACACGGGATAAGGAAGACAGAGGAGTCGGGGTCACTCCGACCTCTCCTTGAGTGTGAGTGGATGAGGGGGCACTGATTGAGCTGGGGAGATGGAACGGAGGGCAAGGGAGAATCTAGAGTTCCATTTGGGACCTGCTGAGTTAGAGGTGCATGTCAGAATCCAAGTGGAACTGTCCAGGAGGTCACTGGTCATTGGAGTCACGGGTCTGGAGCCCAGGGGAGAGGTTGTGGCTGGAGGTAGGAAGCTTGGAATCCCCATGTGTGAAGGGATCACCTAGAGAAGTTGTGGTGGATAGAAGAGAGGTCCCAGGACCAAGCCTGAGCACCACCCAACGTGTAGAGGCCAAGCGCAGGAGGAGCCAGCCAAGGAACAGAAGGAACTGAGGCTCAAAAGGGAGGACAAGCCCAAAGCCACACAGGGGGTGTGCAGGCAGAGCCTGAGCTAGGACCCCCTGTCCCACACCTCCATGGTGAGTGGCTGCCCTCACCTTTCAGACACCAACGAATGCATCCAGTTCCCGTTCGTGTGCCCTCGAGACAAGCCCGTGTGTGTCAACACCTACGGAAGCTACAAGTGTAGGACCAACAAGAGGTGCAGTCGGGGCTACGAGCCCAACGAGGATGGCACGGCCTGCGTAGGTGAGTGGGGCCCCAGCGCAGACCGGCAGCAGAGGGAAGCGCCTTCCACTGGGGAGCTCTGGGTAGGCCCAGAGGAAGCCCCAGCCCCTGCCTTCTCCTGGCTGGGCAGAGTCTCCTTAGACCCACACTGGGTCTCCAGGGAAGACCATGACAGCGGCGTGGAGAAGCCCCATCACTGCCGCCATCACCTGAAAGACCCCGGGGTGCAATGTCCCCACCTGAGGCCATCACTCTTCTTTCATTTCCTAAAATGAGTGTTCCTACCTTGAAGTCAGCCCATATTTTGATAGCTGGAATAGAAACTAGTGCCTGCTAAGCATCTTTGGCTGAATTTCTGAACTGGTAATTGTCTTCTTCCTCCCAAACTCATTCCTCCACCCCCACCCCATCCCCACCCCCTTTCTCTCTTTCCCATTTTCTATCTCCCTGTCCTATCCTTTTTGCAGCTCAAGTGGCCTTTTTAGGTGGGTATTCTTCTGCCGCCTTTAGAATCTCTGAGCCTCTCTCTCAGGCCTCGTATCTTTCTCTAGGCCTTGGACTTTGCCTTCAGTTATATGCACTTTAAATCCTATCAATAAAGGAAAAAACAAAACAAAACTAACAACCTTTGTGGAAAACTAAATCTCTCTCCTGCTGCCTGTCTCTCTCTCCACGCCCGGTAGAATCTGCCGCGTGCTGCCTCTGAATGGACGGCAGGGTGGCCATCTTTGAAAAGGGAAGCTTGGGAGATACTGGTGCAACCTTAATTGTTTGCGAAGCCTTACTTTGCATGTTTTCTGAGAAAACAGAAAAGGAAAGTCTCCCCAATGCCCCATGCAGCCTCCCTCACACCTTCAGAAGAATCAAGATAGCACTGCATCCTCCAGTGTCCTGTGAGCTTCTTATTTTGCCCTTAACAAAGATGTCTCCCAAGTGATGCTTGCCGGGTCAATTCAATAATGTATCATGTGCCTGCTGTTTCTGCTTTGTGTGCCCCGACTTCCTATGCTAGAGAAAGCCTTACTGGGGTCAGTGGTGATGATGGGAGGGAAAAGGGTGGTCCTGTGGGACTCTTGATAAAAATGTTAAAAGTTTGAACTTGCTAAGTCTTCCAGCCTCTTTTCTGGAGAAATTATGCCAATAAACTCTCTGCCTAGCTGGTGGAAAAAAGTATCTGGGGCAAGTAGATGCTGGTTGGAATGCAGCAGCCCTTCCATCATGGGGTGCTTGGAAAGCAAATCATGCTATGGGAAAAGTACCCCCTCCAGGCACAAGCAGTGGTTGGGTGTATACAGCAATGTTCACATTTGGGAGACCAGGGTTGGGACAAGGTGAGGCAGGTAAGGTGAGTGAGGGGCAGGCATAGAGGGTGTACTCTGGGCCTTTTACCTGGAGGAAGTCACTTGTCCACTCTGGGACTCAGTTTCCGTAATCTAAATGACATGGGAGTTGGGCTGGTATATCCCTAAGGGCCCTGCCCTTTGCAAGATTTCTCAAAATGTGGCTGGACATAGGCATGGCTCATCTCAGGTTACCCTGATTTCTAGAAAGAACCTTGAGACTTGGCCTCTGCAATATGCTTAGAAAAGAGAAAGCTCCTATAGCCAGAGCACCCTTTGGGGATGATGTAAAGCCACAGAATGTGCTCACGACCAGCCTTGGTAGTAAAGGCTTGTTATAAAACACAGATCTATTCTTCATGGGGAAAAAAGTCACCCCAAGATATAATAAAATCACACTTAAGAATGCAGCAAGCCTTTTAAAAACATATTTAACAGAAAAACTACCATTTTCTGATATCAAAATAATACTCCCAATAAATCACAAAATATGAATTTCTTGTAGCTAGTGCTGTTTTTATACTCAGAACAGGAGCTTAAATGAAAAGTTTTAAAATGAAAACAGCTACAATTTCCCTGAAAAGCATATACCAACTTAAAAATCATTCCACTTCTAAAGAAAGCCCACTCCTGTGCATCGACATAGAGTTAAAGATCTGAAAGGGTTCCAGAGGTGAGGCTCAGAGAGATGATGTGATCCAGGTCACTCTGCCCAACGTCACAGAGCCAGCTGGTCCCCAGGCCAGAGCTGGAGCCTTTCCCACCACACCTTCCTCGTCAGAGGGGTAACAGGCAGCTCTGCCGCTGTTCAGACTGTTCCCCAGCCATTCTGGAAGCTGCTGCATTTTTAAAACTGAGCAAGTGGATCTAAGATAGTGAGATGGTACAACCCAAAACCTGCAGAGGAATGGTCCCACGTGCAGTGGTAAATGACAAGATAGTAGTGCCCGTTGACTGGCCATGAGAAGTAAGGAACAGGACAACTGTCAAGACAGCCTCCCAAGGACTTCAGGAGGTTCATGGTGACAACAAACTTCAAAGGATGCCTTATAAGTGATAACCATGAATCCTTGCACATCGAGTTTTCTCTAACAGGGTGTATCTGTGGATAGAGTCTATTTTACCCTACTTGGTGGGTGGAGTCAGGTGAGTTCCAAAGAGGAGTTCCAAATACCCCCAGCTGCTAAGAGCACAACTACGGCATTTGGACTACAGGGTAAGAAGGCTTCCAATTGACTGATCAATTCATTCATTCCACAAGTATTTGCTGAGCACCTACTATGAGCCAGGTGCCAAGCTAGGCTCTAGGCATTCAATGGTGAGTGAAGGAAACGTGGCTACCGCCCCCACACTGCCTTCCCTCCAGCCAGATGGAGTTAGCCTCGTGCATGGGATGGAAGTGGCACACCAAGGGGCTTTTCTAAAAAGTCTAGCTGAATACTTGGGTTGCTGTTCCAGAAAGCAAGGCTCTACATTCATTCACTCATACATTCATTCAGCAAGCGTTTATTGAGAACTTCCTGTATGGCAGGCACTAGGTCTCTCCCAGGAGAAGGTCAAATCCCCTGCCACCAAGATGCTTGTGCTGGAAGTAACACAAGGCTAAAAGATACAGAGGACAGGTTGGACTGGACCAACTCAACATAACCTGCCCCCCAAACCAGGGCCTCCCCATGGGGCCAGGAGTCTAGGCTTTCAGAGCAGGTGCCTCAAGTTCAGTGCAGGTATGGTCTGTGCTACACCAGCACAGATGTGTGGGTGCGAGGCCACCCCCAAGCTAGCCAGGCTCAGCATTCCCACCCCCTTCTTCTAATTCCTCTTCTGGCTCGAACCCTTGTTTTCCACTTCTAAGCTGGTACAAGTCTGTCTTTTCTCTGCTCCCTCCCCCCACTTGGGCTTCTGACATCTTTGTTGGCTTACGCTGGACTTGAATTTGTAACAAAAATAGTAAATGCCGTCAGGAGCAGGCAGGTAATGAAATGGGCCCTGGAAGGGATTCTGCAAACGCAGGAGCTGGTGCCAGGCCCGACCCAGGCAGCCACACCTCTGCCAGTGTCGCCAGACTCCCCGTTTTCAAGAAAAACCCAATAATAATAATAATAATAACAACATATCGTTTTTCTTTTGTCCAAGAATATTCCCCCTTCACAGGAAGGTAACCCTCAAGATGACAATAATAGCTTACATTTAGTGAGCTCGGTGTGTCTGGGTCGGATCCAAACTCTTTGCAAGAACCGGCTCGTTTAATCCTCACAACAGTCCGAAAAGGAAAGTGCTATAATTACCCCAAGTTTACTGATAAGCTAAGTGGTTTGTCGGGGGTCACACACTGGGACAGACAAGGGCAGGACTGGATTGCAGCAGTCTGGCTCCCAGCCTGCGCTCGCAACTACACTCCTTCCTTCCTTCGGGGTGGCTGACTGGCTTGTGCAAAACCAATCTCTCGTGCTGCCCAGAGTCCAGGGCTGGGTTTGGAAGGGAAAAATGGAGTCCCCAGAGGGCTAGTGATCTGAGACAGTCCTTCCCACGGTCATGTTCAAGCCCGCAAGAGGAGATGGCTATGTTCGTAGTGAGAGTCCCCTCGCCAGGCAGAATGGCAAATCATCCACGAGTTCTCTGCACGCATCTACACAGTCACCAGCCCTGCTCTGGGAAGGTGCCATTCTGAGGGCCAGGAGTTTGATTATGTGTCACTCTGGCTGCTATGGCCCCCTCCTAGGGTCTGGGCATCACACCCAGACCAGTGCCACTGGACCTTGGCCCAAGCAGGAACTCTACTCCAGCCCCCAAGAGCCACATGGAGATGGGAGAATGAACGCTTCATTTTCTCAGAAAGCCAGCTGAATTTTTTCCAGCATATTCCATACTGATACCCCCACCCAGACTCCCAGCCCAGAAGGCAAGCCGAGTCCCTTCCCTCCTCCACCTCCCCAGGCTCAGCCTTCTATATGGCCAGAACCCAGCCGCAGGGGCCAGGAACCCACCAGGGACTGCTGCTGCGTCTCCTTAGCAACAGGCACATGCTGGAAGGAGGAAGGAGAAGGCAAGAGAGCAGGGGCTGGTTAACACCGCAGATAATGCCAGCGCCTCCTGCAGCGGCTCCTCCTCTTAAGAAGCTGCTGCAGAGCAGGGACGTGGTCAAAGGGGAGGCCAGCAGAGGGAAGGTGAGAGGCAAGAAGACAAGAAAAACATCCTCAGGGAAAGGAGCCAACATTTACGCGATGCCTGCCATATGCCAAGAACTTGCATACGTGTCTCCGTGAATCCTCACACCCATCCTACAAGATAAGTGTTATTAATCTATTTTATTGCCAAAGAAACTGAGGCTCAGAAACAATACGTTACGCAAGGTCACACGGCTAGCTAAAGTGGCAAAAGCTATAATTCTAACCCATGACTGCCTAGCTCCAGAGCCTGGGTTCTTAAGCCCTGTGCTGTGCAATCTCCCGGTAATTGACACCTGGGAAAGTCGTTTAACCAGGTGTTCACTCGACATACATTGATTGGACACGCACTATGTGCTCAGTGCTGTTCTAGTGGCTTGGGATAGACACGAACAATACTGGCAAAGACTCCTGCCCTCGCAACACGCGGCAGCTAACAATAAGCAGCCCGAGCATCTTCATGCTAGACGGCGGTAAGTACCGTGGGGCTGGGAGAAGAGCAGCAGCAAGGCGATGGGGGAGTGCCGAGGGGGAGGCAGGACACCATTCTAAATAGGGCAGGTCAGAGCTACAACGTAGAGTAGGCAGGGAGTCCTTGAACGTCAGTTTTCTCATCTGTAAAATGGGGATAATATATCACAGAGTTACTGTATTAAACTTGACATGGTGCCTAACACAGAGTAAGTGCCCAATAAATTAGAGATATTATTATTAAGTAGCAAGTTCAGATGGAGCCTTGGACCTAGTCAATGCCAAAGTTCCTGTGCTTCCCAGCACACCTGGGAGCCCACGGTGAGCAGGAAAGAGACGGCAAGACCACAAATGGCCACAAGAGGGCAGAGCCACTCTTCCTGGGGCCCAGGCTGTCTGTGCGCAGCTTGGTCCTCATATGGTGCAGTTCCCAGCGAGAACAGTCACAAAGTAAGGGGACGGAGCAGGTGGATGTGGGACTGACCGGGCTCCACAGAGCAGAAGTCACCGGGAACTAGTGAACTGGGCTGGGAGTTCAGCCCTCAACAATCACAGGACCCTAAAGCATGAAACCCAGAGGCAACCTCGAAGTCATCTGGTCCTGCCCCATCCTTTCCAGATGTGGAAACAGAGGGCCAAAAAAGAGCTGTGACGTTCCCGAGGACCACAGCCAAACCGGGAATCTGCCTCCTCCCTGCACACTCTGCCTGCTGCTGCTCGGAAGATCTCAGCCCCAGCCACTGCCCGCCCCCTTCTCCAGAAAGCTCCAAGTATTCCAGAAGCACCAGTGTATGAGCACTTGCAGGAATAGGGGCGCAGTGCCTGCTCTTCCCATTTGCTGACGTGGAAACTGAGTCAGGGTACACGCCCACCAAGTAACAAAAGAACCATGTGGGCCGTTGGAACGCAGCTAGGATTAGAGATCGGACTGAAAGTCCCGAGTGCAGGGAGGGGCCTGCCCAGCTGAGGACAGAGGCGGCAGAAGCAGGGAAGATAAGGGTGGGGCAGAGGGAGAACCTGTGTCACCCCCTCCCAGAACCTCATGCCCCTGCCTGCCTGCCAGAAGGAACGCCGTCTGGGGCCAGAATAACTCCTGTAAAGGTAGCCCCTTCTCCTCCAAGGTCAGCTGCAGAGCAGCCATGAAGGATCGTATCCACCAGGAGCATTTAATACATCCCCCCAAATCTAAGGGCTAACCTTCCTCCCTCCAGCCCAGACCAGGGTGCAGAGCTCCTGGGGAAAGAGAAAAGTACTCCCGAGTTCCCCAACCGCTTGTGGGGACCACAGCAGAGGGACAAGTTTAGGGACAGGGAAGAAGGTGACCCAAATATACAATCCCTTTGCAGTATGAGGTCCCCAGACTCAAGGTTTCCAGCCCTCAAAGGCAGACACAGAGGGGAGAGAAGGAGAAGGAAACATGGGGCCGTCTCCAGGGCCCTCGGTCACTGGGAAGTCTTAATGCCTCGTCCCACTGCAGGAGATATCTCACACATGCCAAAATGCCCTGTTCTTTCTCACCGGGTGCAAAAACCCTATGGCCCTCCCTCGTCCCTTCCTTCCATTCTTAAAATGTTTTCCTCGCCCGGAGACTCTGGGTCAGCCAGACGTGAATCCCAGACACCCTATCCATGTACTCCGAAGTGGCCTTAAGCAAGTTACTTCATCTCTGAGCCTCAGTTTCTTCATCCGCAAAATGGAGGCAGCAATAAAACTCACAGTCATTGGGAGGCTCCATGGAGATACAGCCCATGGCACCCGGTGCAATGCCTGGATAGACGGAATGCAGAGATTATCACAAAACCTGTTCCAGGCCCTTTAGCCTCCTGGTTCCACTTCTAGCAGTGCCTGATTTTACACCAATCCATAAGTCATTAACTGGGGCCTGAGACTCCTTCCCAACGAGACATAGCCATCACTCAGAGTTACGGGTGTGGAGCTCATTTGGGGACTGGGTTAACACAGCATCCCCCCTTTGAAGAGCTCTGGCCCATATTTAGATTTGCACTGGGAGCCCAGGGCGGATCGGTACCCGTCCATTCCCCTGCCTCCCCGGGCTCTGCGAGCGTCCGTCTCAAGCCAGGCAGGCCTCTCGCTCGTCTCTGATCCCCCAGTCATCTCTCTGCACCCATCTTTTATCTTTCCACTTGCCATCCAGCCATCTGTCCACCCCACACACACACAGTAGTTCACCCCCTAGGGCCCCAGGCCCATACTTCCCAGGCAAACCACCCGCCTCAGAACAGCGGTGTTCAGGGAGCACAGAGCAGGGGTGCTCGTTTCCTCCCCACCCCCCATCCCGGGACAATAGAGGCCATGAGCAGAGCCACAGTAACAAGGCCAGAGCAGTTCTACTGACAGCTGCCACCCAGCACAGGGCATGGCCTGGGGTCACTTTATTGAGTTATAGGTGACTGCGTGCAGGTGAATTGTGTCATTCGGTGACCACTGCCTATGCATTGGCCTGAGCTGCTTCTTGCTGTCACGTTGTCCCGAGGGTCTGCGGGTTACATGTCTGTGTAGTCTCGCCTTCTGCCAGGCTGCGATGGGTGCACCTCTGCTCACTTGCCCAGGGTGAGGCCTGTGACAAGCACTTGGGGCAGGGGGAGGCAGAGGGTGAGAATGGGTGAGACAAGCCCCCCACCCTCGAGGAGTTACCGATCAATTGGGGGCAGCAGGGAAAGGACTGTCACCATCTTCGAGGTCTTGTAAGCTGTGTGTAACGTTTCCCCCTTCCCGGGCCTTGCACAGCGCTGCACTCAGGTGGTGGCTGGTCCCCAATCACTTTTCCATTATAGAAATCGATAATGTGAATTACTCCAAAATAACTAGCACCTTCGTGCCCCTGCAAAGCTAATTTTTCTGAGTCTGCATTTGCCCACGTGCCTCTCTCCGTCTGGAATCTGTCTTTATGAGTCAGTCCAGGTACCTCTGAGTCTCTCATCTGACTGTGACATAGTGTGGCAGAGTGACAGTCAGAGACTTAGGTTCAAGTCCCCTTCTGACACTAGCTGTGGGCCCTTGTCAAGCTACCTAACCACCTGGAACATCAGTTTCCTCATCTATAAAATAAGATTTCAAATATAGCCACCCACCAGAGTGCTAGAGAACTCAGTGGAATAACAATGTACATGAATGTTCCTGGCATTTACTAGGGAGTCATTGAACCCTTAGGTAAATATCTGTTTATTCTCTGCAAGAATCTGAAACCTGCTATAAATCTATATCGTGAGGCCACCGTATAATGAGGTCCCGGTGTCACTTCTGAAATAACATCTTACTTTGGAGAAACAGATTGTCACTTACAAATTTATGCATTCTCATAATGCTCTCATTTTGCAAATGACAAAGGTGAGACTCAGGAGAGTTAAGTGAATTACTGGGGGTCCCCAGGCTGGTGCAGCACTTCAGCTCCCCCCACGCTTTACCACCTCCCCCCTCACCCCTGATTCCAAACGCAAGCCCCTGTGCAGTGCCAGACGCTGCATGCTAAGCTCTGCCAGCCAGCAGGGGCCGAAATGACAGGCCCTTTGAACGGCCTCTTGGAGGAAGAGCCATGAGCTCGGTGCAAGCTGCCCTTCAGCTTGCAGGAGAATAAATCCTCCTAGAAGTCCCCGAGAAGTGTCATGTAGAAACCCCCGAGGGCTGGGCTCTGAAAGGAAGGACATAAACTGCCAGTGGCACCTATCTCATGCCAAGCACACTCTCGGCCAGTTTCTGACTCCTCAAAACCAGTTGTTCTTAACCTTTCGTGAGGGTTGCATACCCCCTCGAGAATCCGCAGAAAGCTGTGGACTCTCTTCCTCCAGATAAAGGTGCATACTACACATACACGTGCAGGGGTCAAGGTTAAGGACTCCTGGCGCCAACCTGGGCTGTTTTAAGGTTTTCTTGGCCACCAGGGACAGCCCCGCCCTCATAGTATCAAACATTTTCAAATGCACCCGCAACCCCACAGTAATTATTAAACACACACACACAGTCGCGCAGAACTGTGGTTGTCTATTTGAAATAATGTGTCATCTCTGTAGATATTTAATGAATATCAGTACAGATATTTCAGTTCTGTACTTTCTTTTCCTATTTTGGAGCCGATAAACTTTTTTGGCAAATTTTACTGAAATATGTCCCAAGTACAGAAAAATACACAGCTCTTAAGTCCATGAATCTCCAAGAAGCGAGCGCCCCTGTGTCACTGGCACTCTGGTCAGGAAGCCCCTCTGTCCCTCCCCATCTACTGCCCCCACCCAGCGCAACCTCGCCCTGACCTCCGACACCAAAGGTTGGTGTGGCCTGAGTGTGGATTTGCTGCAGGCGGAATGAAACAGTGCACACTCACTTTGTGTCTGGCTGCCTTTGTGGACCAGTGAACTTTTCATTCAGGTCTCAGACACTTTCAGAGGCCTATAAAAGGCTCACAGCTGTAGGTATTGTTGAGACCCGGGTTTTCAACTTGCCTTCACGTTGGAACCACCAAGGGAGCTTGTTAAAGTCCTGAAGCCCAGGCCGTGCCCCCCAAACAATTCAATCAGAATCTCTGGGGCTAGGCTCGGGCATTGCCGGTTTTCGTCCTCCCAGGTGACACCAATTAAAGCCAAGGTTGAACCCGCAGGATCCCAGTTTTACAGCCGAGGAAACTGAGGCTCCAGGAGTCCCCACCCTGTGCTAATGTCATGAAGCCGGGGCTGAAATCCAGGTCTGGCTCGGAGTGGCTCTTGCCTTGCCTTGTCCTTGGGTGAATAGTGAAGCCAGCACCAACCAGGCGGGGATGGCTCCTGCTGGCCCTCCTCCTGGGAGTCCTTGCAGAGGGAGGTGGAGGTTCCCAGGCTAGTGGTGCCCAGAAGGCAAGGCCACAGGGACCGGACACAGGGAGAAAGAGTCGCCAACACTGGTCTCCACCTTCGTCCCGCACCTCTGGAAGGTGGAGAAGGCTCCTTGCACGGCAGCAGCTGCCGATGTGGGCGTCGCGGGGGAAGTTTCGCAACAGCTGATTAGTTCTCCCGCCTCCCCCGCCACCTTTGACTCCCAGGTGCAGTGCACGATTCCTCCGCTCAGTGGCACCCGAGCTTCGGTAAACCTTGTGGTTTCACACACGCCCTGTCTGCAGCGAAGGAAGCCAGACGGCAGAGGGCTGGCGGCAGGGAGGGGCACAGTGCTGCGCAGCAAGAGCTGCCCAGGCATGCCTCGGTGGCTGGGGTATTCGGATGGGACGCTAGGGACACCCTGGCTGAGCCAGGAGCAAGTTTCCTTTCTTTGCTCCCTGGGTCCTGATGGGGCCTGTCCCTGGCTGGCAAGGAGGACACAGGGACAAGGCTGCCACCAGACCCAGGAGAGAGGCCACTTCCCCCATAACTGAGCTGGCAGAGAGAAGCCACACCTCACCCAACCACAGTGAGTCAGGTGTCCCTCACCGGGCTGCCCCTGGGAGTCCCACACGCCCATGAGCACAGCCGGACTACACTCCTGTGGTGCCCTAGGCAGGGGGTACCAGCCCTGCCTCAGAGCCCAGGCACAGCTCCAAGCCCTTCCCTGGGAATCAGACCATAACCCCAGGGTGTCTGTGGCCCTCACGGGGCTGAGGCAGCCTCTGAAGCTGGATCTATCTTCCTCTCAGCAGTGGGATCAGATGCCTAGATTCAGAGCCAACCGCTGCCACTTCCTAGCTGTGTAACTCTGGGCAGGTTACTTCACTTCTCCGAGCCTCAGTGTCCTCATCTGTAAAATGGGAATAACAGTCCATACCATAGAGGGTTGTTGTGAGGATTGCATGGTGAATTATGTAGTCTTAGCCTAGTGCCTGTCACATAGTAAGTGCTAAATAAATGGAGCTACAATTGTTGTTGATGGTGGTGACTATTGCTACTGTTTGCAAGTGCAAGGGCTGAGTGTCTCTCAGCCAGACAAGCACTCAGAGGTGGTTTTCCCAGTTTGGTAAATCCTCACTCCCTCCCCAGGACAGCTGGGCTCAGGTTCATGTCTGGCCTCAGGATCGCACAACCTTCCTATCCCCAAACAGAACGAACCTGCCGGCACGTTAGAGAACAAGCTTGCTTGTGGCAACCCACACACAGCCGGGTTGAGCGGAGGTAGTGAGTCCAGGCTGCCCGTGGCTCAGGCAAGCACCAGGCTGCCTTTGGGACAGTGAGCACAAGTATGACAGCCACCCAGAGTCCCATTTAGCACCACCCAGAGTAGATTGGAGCCATTGTCCCCGTAGTCTGCTGAGATCCTCCCTGGAAACAGACCCTTGGCCCACAGACCTGAGTGTGTGACCCCAGCTTCCTGGCAGCCTCAGGCAACTTCCCAGCTGGGTGCCATCCCCACCGAGTCAAGGAGACCTCGGTTCCAAGCTTGGGCACTGTCATCAACAACCAGCTGTGTGGCCTGGGGCAAGTCACTCACCCTCTCTGGGCCTCCATTCCACCCCTATAAGATAAGAGGACTCAGGTGATCTTTAAATCCTCTCCCAGCTCTAGCATATGGTCTTAGCAAAGTATCTGGCTCACGGTAGGTGCTCAATAAATAATAAAATTCAAGACACAACTCTGTGAGGTTCCAATAGCCACCTACTTTCTCATCTTTAGCACAGAGTGACCCATGTGATCTAGCCCCTAACAGGGCCCTACCCAGGGGAAGAGCTCAAGCAATGAGTATCTGTAATTAATCAATTACTTCCGGCCTGCCTTTCAGCCCAACCTGCTCCCCCACCCACGGCTGCAAGAGCCCCAGAGATTCCCCAGGACATGATAAGCTCCAAGAAGACAGGGTCCACCCTGCGCCTGTGACAGGTCCAGCTCAAGCAGCCAAGTGTCCCCTCACATGATCCTGTGGCACAGAGCTGGCCCCCATTGCCACGGGGCAGAGAAAGCAGCACGGAGCCTCGGGCTGGCAAATCCTTTTATTGGAAAAAGAAATAATAAAAGGCCACAGCCTTGCCCGTGCCCAGGCCTCCCATGGAGGTGCACAGGTCGGACACAATGCCCAGCCACACAGCGGGCCAGGGTGGGCACGGCCATGGCCAGGGGGCTGCAGCTCTCCAGGGGGGATCCTTGAACCAGGACTCACTTGGGCTCAGGACTTCCTGAGGCCTCAGGGACTGGGCCAACCCTCTCCAGCTCTCCGGGTAGGCTCTGCTTCCCACACACTGCTCCCATGTCCGGTAGAAACCCTGGCCTCTCTTTGGTTCCAGAAAGCTACCTGCAGTGGCTGGTCTTGCATAGCCACTTCTAGCACCTCCTGCGACTGAGGTAGGCAGCCCTTTCTGTGCATCTGCAGGGCCCCCGCTGCTGCCTTCCCACCGCCTCCCCCGGGGTCCTGGGAGCCAGGGCATCATTGGCTGGACGTCCCCTTTTCCCTTGCAAGGAGGGGGTCTGCCTTTGCTCTTGCAGGTTGCCAGTTCCTTTGAATGTCCAAGGGAGCCTCCCCTACGCAGCCTCAAAGAGCCCCGGAGCCTAGGCAGGATGAATATGCAATGTCTGTGGCCCCATTGTCCTGTCATGGGGGGCTGGGAGAGGGACACTGAAGGCCACCCAAGTTTGGCTCGGCTCTCCTAGAACCCCTGCTTCTCTTCAGCTAGAATGTACACAGCAGAGTCAGAAGGTGAGGGAGAGCCCAGGAAGAAGAGCCAAGCTGGTAGCCCCAGGCAAGGGGCGAGGGGCTTTAGGATTTATTTATAGGGGACCAGGCTGGACCTATGCAGGGAAGAAGCCACAGACTATCATGTAGCAAAGACAAGGCAGGATGCAGAGGGACAGTCACTGGCCTAGCAGCCAAGGGGAACATACAGGTGTTCTCACACACACAGACACACACATTCACACATGCACTCAGACACACACACTTGTGCACACATGCACTCATGCATACACTCACACAGATGTGCTCACAAATGCACCCACGTTCACGCACACAGTGCACTCACACATACATTCACACGTGCGCACGCTCATTCTCACAGACACACAGGTTCTAATCTCAGGAAACTGGCTCCCGTTCAGGAGGGTCAAACCCCCCAAGGCTACATCTCTGCACCAACAGCTTCTCCAGGCCCCATACAAGCCCCCAGAGCCCCAGGCCATGTGCTCCACGACCAGTGTCTGGTGGCCTTCAGAACCTCAGGGTTGGACCCTTCTTGCCCAGGCTGAGACGGCCTCCAGCTCTGGGTGCAGGACAGGAAAGCCACAGGTCTGGAAACGGTCAGGAGCGGGCTGAAGGGCTCCCTACCATGGCACCCATCTCCCCAGACCGCGAATACGGCAGAGGCCGGATCATAGACAGGCAGGGCCCTGCGAGGCATCAGAGGGAACAGACACGGGAGACAGCTGCAGGGAGCGGGGCCGGAGGGGAGAGAGTCTGGGTGGACATGGGCTTTGGGACGAGGAATCATGCAGGGTGGGAATTCTCTGTGTGACAGACCTGGACCCCCCTTGGAGGGCTGGGAGAGGGGCTGCAGAAGAGGGGGACTGTCTAGATTGTGTTCTCCCCACTCCAGCCTTCCCTAGGAAGGTCTGGCTCCGTGTGGCCCAGACCAGCCCTATCAGGGAGAGCCCCCCGGTCAGGAAGTGAACTGATCCTGCCAGGGCGTGGGGGACACGGGAGGGGGGTTGATGGCCTGCAGGAAACACTAGGCCAGTCACCCTCCCTCCCTCCCTGGGCAGCAGGGTGGGCCCAGAGAATGACTCAGAAGCGGGTGCTCTGGTAGCGCAGCCGCCGCAGGTCTGCAAGGCCCTCACTCCGGCCGTACACCTCCCTGCAGGGACTCTCGGCCAGTCACCGGGCCCCAGCCCCACCACCCCCACCGCTGCTGCTGCCACTGCCACTGCTGCTGCCGCTGCTGGAGCTGCCACTGCTGCACCGGTCCTCGTAGATGGAGATCTCAATCTGGGGTTGGCGGTCAAGGAGCACTGCGAGCCGCCCAGCTGCTGAGGAGGGGTCAGACGGGGACCAGCGGGTGCAGGCCAGCAGGGGCGTGGGAAGCTGGGCTGGGCTGCTTCCTAGACAGTAGGGATGTGGTGGCCTGGGAGCTGAATGCCCCAGGGCTCCCCAAGCCCATCTGTGCACATTACTCAGCTAATAGTTATAGAGACTTGTAGGGCCAGGCCCCGTGCTGGGTGCACAGCTGTGGTCACATGGGATCAAGTCCCTGCCCTCACAGAGCTTACATTCTAGTGGGTCTAATGACCATATCTTAGGACACGATGTGCCCAGGGAGGTAGCATTACTGCACAGGAAGTGTGAGGACTTTGGTGTCCTGAACTCAAATCCTGACTCATCCACTCACCTAAGTGACGTTAGGCCCGTCACTTAACTTGTTAGCCAACAACTATGGCGTCTGTAAGATGGGGTAATAACAGAATCTCGGGGTTAGAGTGTAGATTAGATAAAATAATGTATGTAAAGCACTAAGCGCAACACCTGCCACATAGTAAAGGCTCAATAAAAAGAAGCATCTATCACTGGGCTTTGCAAACATGATTCTGGGTGTTTGTTTTCTTTACTCTTTTCCTCAGTTTTCTAGCAAAATTTATGTTTTAACAATTCTACTCTTCTTGGTATTGAATACGGGGAGGGAGGTGTGCACACCTGGGCCACACTATTCTAATGGGAGATGTGCACACCTGGTCACACTACCCCAGGTAAAGTCAGCAGAACCGTGGCCCACCCCTTGTCCTGACTCCCACTGGAACCGAGACCTTGGGGACATCACTTCATCCTACATCTCATGTTTCTCATCTGTAAAAGGGGACAAGAGATGAAATGAGGACTGTACGAAATTGTGGGCTGTAAATGAATGTGGTGATTTGCATATTCCTGGAGGGGTTCTTGTAGTTAAGAGGGAGCCTGGGCTTAAAACCTGCACTGACATTCACCAGCTGCACGACTCTGAGGCAGTTATTTAACATCAGCGTCTCCATCTATAAAGGGCACTAGAGCTACCCACCTCGTAGGACTGTTGTAAGAAATACATGAATTCATATTTTCAGAGTACTTACTATGATATCTGGCACATGCTAAGCACTGATTGCATACAGCTCAATAAGTGCAAACCCTGAAACTCACAAAGCCCCAAGAACTTATGGCGGGGTAGGAAGCCCATTGATGTGGGAGATCCTGGGAAAACCCTGAGCGGAGGCCCCTAGGGTGGCCCCCATTTCCTGGCAGCCTCCCTAGCGATCCCACTAGTTGTCAGCCCCGTGCCCTCGCACAGAACAGCCCAGAAGGATACAACCCTCATCCCACGCTCCACAGGGTCTGTGAGCAGGAGGCCTCGAGGCGCAAAGATCTTCTCATTCTGCTCCTGGATGTAGCGGGAAATCTTCTTGAGAACCTGCAAAAGGAGGGGCGGGTGGAGGATGAGCACGAGCAGGGCAGCCCCAGGCAAGGGGACGCAGAGTAGGTCAGGCAGGGGCCACCTTCTCGTAGTGGGTCTCCATGCAGAGGAAGATGAAATAGGCCGTGGCGCAGGCCAGGCAGCCCTCGAGGTAGGAGCTGCCCCCAATCTTCTCAGCCTCCGCGTAGAAGCCGTTGAGGGTCTTCACGGTCTCCTCAAAGAGCTGCCGCTCGATCTGAGGGAGAGAGGGGCAGAGCCAGGCTGCGGTTAGCCTCCCTGGAGTGTGGACAGTCACAGGCAGGGCTCAGGGTGACAGCGGTGGGGTCACGTGGGGGGCTGGGGGAAGATGACATATTGGCACACAGACCAGACCAGAGAGGCTGCAGGCAGAGCAGAAGGAGCACTGGTCTGGGAGTTAGGAGACCCGGGGGCCAGTCCAGACTTGGCCCCCAACTGGCTGTGTGATCCTGGGCCTAACCATCTAGCCCTCAGTCTGCTCATCTATAACATGGGAATGAGAATGGCTGCTTGGCCTCTCTGGGAAACAGGAAACTCCCATGATATCCTAGATGTTTTCTGCAGAAGATCACACAAGTACTCTGGTGACTTTGACACCACCCATCTTGACGGTAGTGTGAGAACTCAGGACCAAATTCACAGAGGCTCTCTGTGTTTGGATGGGACTCAACTGCATGAGACTGCTTGGGCGAGAGCTCAGGAGTGTCTCTCCAGTGGGGGCAATTCCTCCTAGCTAAGAGGTCACCCAGAGCACCACAGCCCTGTGTACTTGGACAACTGAGCTGTCCTGCCTGTACCAATAATAATAATAACTAATACATATTAAGCACTTTCTATGTGCCAGGCATTTTTATATACTCTTTCATTTAATCCTCATCACAATTCTATCAGAAAAGTATACTGTCATCCCCATTTGACAGGTGAGGACTGCTCTGTGGTTCTAAGATCACATGGACCAAGTGTCCCCTGGTCCCAGCCACCACTATTTATGGCCTCTTCACTGGCCCACCTGGCCCTGCCCCTGCCCTAACTTCCTGTTAAAGTCAGATCATGTCACAGCTCTGTTCAAGGACTCCCAAAGTCTTCCCATTTTTCTCCAATTAAAGTTCAAGAAGTGTTCACAGTGGCCGCCAGGCCCTCCGAGGGCCCATCTGGTCCAGGCCGCAAGCTTTGCTGCTCTACCTGGGGGCCATCGCCCCAAAGGACAGGCATGCTAAGATGAGAAAGAGACCCACATTCTCTCAAAAAGCTGGTTAGGGGTCGGATCAGTAAAGGCCAGCCCTGCCCCACCTTCCCAAACCCACTCAGATCTACCTGAGCTGTGGGATGGAGGGGTCAGGATCTGCCCTGCCCTCCCCAAGCCCAGGCCAGCTCCAGAGCAGCCTGGGATGAGGGTGGCGCACACCCTCAGAACCAGAAGCAGAACTCAGCAGCTGATGCCTCACAGGGGTTCTGTGCCTGGTGTGTCACCCAGGTAGCTGAGCCTAGAGGCAGGGGCCGTGGCAGAGCCGTGGGCTGGCTACCCATGATGACACCCAGGAGACTCCAGGGTGGAATCTCGGGCTCTCCCCTTTGCCCAAGGTGGGTAAGGAGAGAAAGCAGCCTCCGGCTCTTCCTTTGGGTCTCTATGCTTTCCCTGCCAAGATTCTGATCACAAAGGCATCTAGATTTATCTGTGCCATGAAGGATGTTGCATTGCTAAGAAAATAAGAGTCCTGGGAAAAAGCAGAGAAGCAGGGCCCTTCTATTGTTTCCTGACTCCCACGAGTATCTTCCTCTTTCTGTCCCTCCATTCCTCTTCTAACTGAGAGGGATGGACAAGTGTGGTGCCTCTCAATCTTTAATGCATATATGAATAACCCAAAGATCTGGTTAAAAATACAGATTTGGGCTGGGTGCAGCGGCTCACACCTGTAGTCCCAGCACTCTGGAAGGCCGAGACAGGAGGATCACTTGAGGTCAGGAGTTCGAGACCAGCCTGGGCAGCATGGTGAGACCTTATCTCTACAAAAATTTAAAAATTAGCCATGCATACGCCTGTAGTCCTAGCTACTTAGGAGCCTGAGGAGGGAGGATGATTTGAGCCT
>VBSM01003143.1:18911599-18931626 GCA_008086735.1 Cheirogaleus medius
CCTACTCCAGGCTGCCTCTTCAGTGTTTTTTCTCTTTCTCTCCCGTTTCCTCTCTATGAGCTCCCCACACACAGCCAGGCTTGCACGGACAGTGTTCCTCTTCCCTCTCTCTTTTGCACTTCCTTGAACCCCATTAGCCAGACAAAGACGGCTGCAGACCCCAGAAAATCATTTCCTTTCTTTAAATACGTGTGCGCATTTCATTCCTGGGGTCCCTTCTTTCAGGGAGCTCTGCAGTTGAAGCCAGTCTCTCCTTGATGCTCCTCCTGGCTCTGCTCCCCACCACTCACTGGTCCCTCTGTTCTCTGCAACCCCAGAGTTTACGCACACCCCTGGCCACCACCACTCAAAAACCACAAGCAGGTGGTGCTAAACCAGTATGCTCACTCTGCCGGGATGGCAGGACTGGCCCTGCTACTGCCTTCATATTTTTGACATCACTCCTTCCAACCAAATGACCTGTCTATTTGCTTAATAAACAAAGAGAAAACACCCACACCAGCACCTCTTTACACCTGCATAATTCCCCTTGGGTGGGTCCTCTGCAGCTCACTGCTGCCTTGTCCTGAGGGACAGCCGGGCACAGGAGCCTGGGTTCTGGCCCAGCTTCTCCAGCTGTGTGACCTTGGGCAAATGTCTCATTTTCTGAGCTCATGGCCCTCTCTCTGTAAAATAGGAGGTTGGACCTCACTAGACTCTTTCTAGGGTCATTCCTTTTTTTCCTTCAAACCTTTTATTTTGAAATTTTTAAACATACTGAAAAGTTGAAAGAATAATACAATAAATTATACTATCCACCTACCTTCAACAGTTGTTAACATAGTGCCACACTTGCTTTATTGATAGATATAGAAACAGAGATATTTGACTAGATTATCCGAAAGTGACAGGCATTATTAGGCTTTATCCTTGAGTATTTCACTATGTATCTCCTAAAAATAGGAGTGTTCTCCTCCATAAGCACAATATCATTATCAAATCTTTAAAATTTCCATGTCATCCAATATTCTGGGATAGTTTATTGTCCCTAAAACACATTAATAGCAATAACCCCTCAGAAATTCCCCCAGAATTGTTCATGGTGGCTAACATTTATTGAGCACTTATTATGTGTCAAATCCCTATGCTATACACTTTACATGTATCATTTATGGAATTCTCACAATTACTCTTTAAGTGAAATGCTCTTTAAGTTAAAAGTTTTTATTATTCCCACTTTACAAACAAGGGGACTGAGAAAGTGGCCCAAGGTCACATGGCTTGTGAGAAATGGAGGCAGGATTCAAACCCAGTCAAACTCCAGAGCTGGTGGGGTTGATCCTCTGAACTGTACTGTCTCCCTCCAGCACCTGTAGACCATGAGCTGGCAGAGCATTAACCACATCTCATGTTACCTTCCACCTTATAGTTCAGCATACGATTTGGCATCAAGGAGCAAACAGAACATGTGTGACTCCCATGGTGGTCACTGGTTATAAGTAAACACATAATCTGATGATATCCGTGTACATCTCACAGTTCCTCCCTCTTGATTTTGATCATATTAATTAGACAACCATCTGGAAACTGCTCTCTTCACCTGATGAGGCCATTCAACAATCCATTCATTCAGTGTATATTTGCTGCACACCTACTGTGTATTAGGCACTATTCTAGGAGCTTAGGATACAGCAAGGACTAAAACCACAAAGACTCTGTTCTTCTTGAACTTACATATTAAATGGGGGTAACAATCTACAACATAAGCAAATATGTATAAAATATGTCAAGTTGTGACTATGTTAGGAAGGAACATGAGGCATGGTAAGGAGATCAAGATTGACAGAGGGGGTTATTTTAGAACGAATAGTCAGGGGAAAGCTCTTTAATAAGATGAGATTTGAGAAGAAGCCTGAAGGAAGAGAGAGAACTAGACACATAGATATCTGAAGGAAGTGCGATGAGGCAGAGAGGACAGAGTCTAAGGCCCCAGGGCAGGGGTGGGCTTGGGGTGTGCAAGCTGGGAGACCAGGGCAGCTAGACTGGAGTGAGCAAGGGGAAGAGAGGTGGAAGTTGAGACCAGAAAGGTGGCAGGAATCAGGTCTTATAGGGTCTTGTAGACCATGATAAGGACTTTAGATTCTACTCATAAAATGAGATGGCAAGCCTCAGAAGGCTTAGAGTAGAGGCATGACATTATCTAATTGCAGTTTTAAAAATATGACACTGGGTGCTAGTGTTGGAGGGGGGCAAGGCTGGAAGCTGTGATACCAATTAGGAGGTTGTTAGAGTAGACCAGCTTAGAAGTCTGCTGGTGGCTTAGAACAGGGTAGTAGCAGTGAAGGTGGTGAGAAGTGGGCAATTCTAGATATGATTTGAAAGTAATGCTAACAGGATCTGCTGATGGGTTGCATGTACGGTGTGAAAGAAGACACTCAAAGACGATTCCAAGTGTTGAGATCTGAGCTACCAGAAGAAAGGAGTTGCCATTTACTGTGGGAGAAAGACTAAGGGCTGGGTGGTCTTCCCATGTTTAGGTTTGCAGTTTGGTATACATATTATAAGCGGTGCAGTGGAGTGGGCAGTTGGCATTTAGGGAAGGAGAAGAGGCTGGAGAGAAAACTTCAGGAGCCCCCATGATGAGAGTGGTATTTAAAACTATGGGCCTAGATGGACACGCTTGAAGCTCTGACTCCGGCGGGGGGGGAAGTTGGGGTAAGGTAACACACGTAACCTAAACATTTGTACCCCCATAATATGCTGAAATTTAAAAAAAAATCTATGTGCCTAGAGGATATCTTCTAGGGAGTGGGCATAGCTAGAAAAGTTGCCCGAGAACTGATTCGGGATACTTTGTCACTCTGTCAAAGGGAGACAGAGGAGAGTGGCCAGTGAAGCAGGAGGAGACCCAAGAGAGCTGGTGTCCTGGAGCCAAGCAAAGAAGGCTGGGAAGAGGGCCTTGCCCACTGTGCTGAACGCTGCTCCCAGCTAGAATAAGAGGAGGACCCAGAAATGACCACTGGACTTGGCAGCAAGAAGGTCACCCATGACTCCGATAAGAGCTATTTTAGTGGGTGGAGATGAGATGCTGATTAAAGTGGGTTTGAGAGTCCGAATGGAGGACAGAAAAGGAGATACGGAGAGTGTAGACAACCCTTTATAGGCATTGCACTGTAAAGGGGGCAAAGACTGGTGTGGTGGTCTGAGGGAGAAGTGGAGGAAAGGGAGGTCGTTTTTAAGCTGGCAGACACTAGGGATGTCTGTACGCTGATTGGAATACTCTAGTAGAGAGGGAAACACTGATGGTTCAGGAAAAAGAGGGTTAACTGCAAGAGCAAGCCCTTAGTAGGTCAGCAGGGAATGGGATCCAGGGTAAACACAGAGGGGATGGCTTTGGAGAGGAGCACAGACAATTTTCCACGATGGAGGTGAAAGCAACATGGTAAATGGCCACAGGTGTGAGCTGGTTAGGAGATTTTGTACCGTAAACACACATCTGAGCACCCCCACTCCACCTCAACCAGCCAGAAACTCTGTGCATCATGACTACTCAACAGGTGCATTCAACCCGAACGTATAGGCAGTTGCTATAAGCATGGTGCTGGCACTTTCCTAGGCAGCCCAGAGACAGTTGTCCCCACTGACATTACAGGTCTAGGGCTCTGAGGTCATCCACGCAAGGACAAATGATCCCTTTTAATATCCAGCTCCTCAGATGGGAAAGAGACTTTAACAGTCTCAGCCTTTGTCCCTACATTGCCTCCAGGGACCTTAAAACAATCTCTACAGACCCCAAGGCATTAAAGTGGAAGCCATGGAGAGAGGTCCACCTTCACAATGGGGACAGTCTCATACTGTGCTGACTCAAGGCTGTGTCAGGTGCTGGGGGATGGGATGTCCCCACACTTCAGTCATCCGGACTTTAACTCCTATATTTGAGGCAGAGAGACCTTTGGGATTTCATCTGACTAATCATCATTCTCCAGTTGCCGTGGGACAACGCAGTCCTATGCAAGAGCCTAGCTCTTTGATGTTCTTTGTCATAAATTAATGAGCTCACCCACAAAACAACATCAAAGAAGATCCACTAACTAATTCACTGTTATCATCCTCCAATCTGCGGCTGCATTGGAAAGCATCCCAAAAAGGGACCACAGCCGGAAAAAGAAACCAACTGAAAGATTTGGAAACCATGATATCTGGAAAGAGATGAGAGAAGAGTGAACTTCTGCAGGCTGCAGAGGAGCCTGGGAGAGAGCTAGTAACCCTCAGGGAAATGGAGAAAAAGCAGGGGAGACAGGATTCTCAGCACTTGGGTCTGGACAGAAAACAACTGCATGAAAACTCCAGGGGGAAACTGTGGTCTGGAAGGTCTTAAATGGTGTCATCTCACAGCACATTGCGAAGACTGCGAGGAAGTGTGTGGTAGGAAACAACTCTCTGGAGTCAGATGACATGGGTTCCCACCTCTGGCTCTGCTATTTACTACATGATCGTTATCAAGTCTCAATCTCTCTGAGCTTAAGTGCTCTGCTCTGAAAAATGGTGGCAATGATGCCTCCCCAGATAGGATCCACCCAAATACAGGAGGCTTCCTCTAGATGTTACCTGACTCTTTCAAATCTGGTCTTTCAAGAAGAAAACAGGAAAAGATTTATGGAGATGCCTTGCTGGATATCTTCCAACACTGACATTTCTTCCAGGCCCAGCAGGATTTCCTAAAACACAGACGAGATATCAGCAAACATGCTTCATTTCACTCAGTGAGCAGTTACTGAACACCCACCGTACGCCTCAGAAAGATGCCCAGGGATGTTTTCAACCTTCCAGGGATGCCAACATGTAATCAAGTAATGACCAGGGTCTGTGATGAGTGCTAAAGTGGTGACAGATTCTTTGGAGTTAGGGACCCAGAAAAGTTTTACAAATGACATGGCATTTGAGCTTGGCCTTTGAAGATTAGTGTCACACCCCCCGACAGTGGATAAAGGGACATGGCATACACAGGCAAGGAGGCACGAAGGTGCCCGGAAACACAGAACCTCTGCAGCCTCAAACTCAAGAAAGCAGCTGCCAGGCAGAAACAGGGACAACTGCAGAGGCCCCAGAAACATGAATGCATGGAGGGGACCTGTCCTAAAAATAGTACCAGAGCAGGCAGACCATGACACATGTCTGCAAGTGCAGTCACTAGAAGGTGACTAAGCCAAAGGAGGGTTGCCTCCCTTTCTTAACTTCATTCATAGTTTCTCTCTCTCTCTTTCTCTCTCTCTCTCCAGGAAGTGGAGTGGGAGGCAAGGTTCTATAAATAGATTCCCAGCTACCCCAGGAGAGATTGCAGATACTGAGATGACATCAGGGGACTATCAGCCAAAATGTTTACCTGTTGTTACAACAGCGGCTGTGCTGGAGGCCAGACAGAATGCCTGAGGGGCCCCTGTCCTAACCGTGGCTCCAGAGGCACTCTGGAGTAGCAGTCATCAGTGACTGACCGCAAGGTCTTACTTCCACACCAGGCAAACTGGCAACAAAGTCTCCAATCCCTTCAAACCATAGCCAACTGAGGCAAGACTGCAAGGCTTCCTGCTAAATTAGGGAAATGACTTCAGGAAATAAACAGGCATGAGCACAAAGGGTAACAGGTGCTTATAACACATCATTAATTATGAGAGCCAGAAGGGAGCATGGAGTTCAAACCAATTTCAGCTGCAGAACCCTTTGTTGAAACAAATCTCAGGTGGAAGTCAGGTATATAAAACAAACAAAAGAAAGTGGGTTTGGACAGAGGTTAGGCAGAACAGGCCTGCTGGGCTTCCCCTTCCCCTTCCCCTTCTCCATCCCCTTCCCCTTTCCTCCCTGCAGAAGCCCCCAGGCACCTCCCCTCACCATGTACCCTTGGGGATTCTTTTTTTTTTGAAACAGAGTCTCACTCTGTTGCCTGGACCAGAATGCCGTGGCATCAGCCTAACTCACAGCCACCTCAAACCCGGCTAATTTTTTAACTATTTTTAGTAGAAACAGGGGTCTCACTCTTGCTCAGGGTGGTCTCAAACTCCTGAGCTCAAGCCATCCTCCCACCTCGGCCTCCCAGAGTGCTAGGATTACAGGCGTGAACCACCACGCCCGGCCCAGAATATTGTTTAATCATCAAAGTAACACATGCCTATAATTTTAAAAATTCAAATATACAGAAAGAATTATTTTAAAAAGAAGGCAAAAGTCCACCTCCAACTCTGTCCTGCATCTTCCCACCCTGTCATTTTCCTCTAGAAGAAATGACTTTTCACTCTTCTAGTGGTCTCTGCTTTAAATTCTTCTGATAGTTGTCTTTACATTGCTAAGTATTATGCCTGTACTTCCATTTTTTGGTTTATTAACTTTAGAAACCTTGTCCTGTTTTCTGCAGTGACACAGAGAACTTGGGTCACATTGCTGCCCTCACCTCTCAATATAGTTACATCACTATTTGAACTTAATTTTTATTTTTATCAAAGTGATACATGCAATTGGTTTAAAATTCCAGCCAGGGACAAAAGACTTATACAGGCGGCTTTTCTAAATTTATTTGTCTTCCCTATTAGACAATAAGCCCCTTGAGGGCAAGAACTTTGTCTCCTCAACTGCATTTCCAGTGCTTATAATAGTACCTGGAACATAGTAGATGCTCACTTAATATTTGTACAGGCAGGTGGGTTGACTTATGGGAAAGGGAACATCTCCATTTAGTCCCCCAGTGTTAAGCCTCAGATCGGGACAGGCATGTTGCAATCACAAAGGACTTTACAGTCTTGTTTGGGAAACCTGGCTTAGGTACCATGGCACAGAAGCTGTGTCCTATCTCTTCCTTCCCTCCTGTCCTTCCCTTCCTCTTTCCCACGCAGGTGGGTCAGCTTGTGCAGAAGAGAACTCTCTATTTAGTTTCTATTCTTATTCTTTTTCTATAGCATTCATCACCTTTTCTAGAAAACTATGTAATTTCCTTATTATGTCTTCTGTTTGTCCTGCCTGCTAAATTGTAATCTTGAGTAGGGATCTTTATTATGTTCTCGGATGCAACCCAAATGCCCAGAATAATGTCTGACTCGATAAATATTTGTTGAATCAATTAAAGCAGAATTCTCTGGAAAGGGAGCTTCTTTGAGATACTGTTAAAATCAATTATTTTACACCTGATTTGTTCTACAGGAAGGAGTATAAATGAAAATTTCATTTTGTAGACAATACAAAATTATCCTGGTCAATGGAGGTGGTGCTATAATAGATAAAGACCTCAGTTCAGACCCACGTGTTGGCTTTGCATGTCTGGACAAGATGCTCCAATCGCCTTGGAAAGCAAGTAGCAATTTGCTTAGCCTGGCAGGGGCTGGGAAGGAAGTGATGGTCAAGGAAGTGGCCGTTGCCAACCCCACCCTCTCAAGGACAGCTCCTGGTGTGGAAAGGGAGACAGAGGTGCTTCCTGCAAGGGTAACTGGGCCACCAGAGGCCCCCGAGCCAGAAGCCCTTAGCCACTCGCTAAGATTGAGCATCTTCTGTGTTCCAGGCACTGTTGTGGGCACTGGCAGGAAGAAGAGAATGCCGTGCTATCGTCACCCACCCCAGCACTGTGAGTCCCACCTTGCAGGTGCATCTTGAAGTCCATTGGTGCCAGGAAGCCTTTCCTGAAACATGCCACCCCAAACCCAGGGCTTTCCATGCCCCTCTCTGTGGCTTCTATCTTACCACGCCCATCCTGGTCAACGCTACAGAGCTTTTGGAATCTGACCGTTGGCCAGGTCACAGGGCAGGTTCCAGCAATTGGACCGTTTCCGTGGTCCTCAGAGTTCTACTGGCTGTTTACCATGCCCTGCCTCCATGCCATCTATCCCTCCTTCTGGGCCCCTCATGTCCCCCTAGACCTATAGCTTCCTGGGCTAAAAAGTGTCACCCCCACCTCACCGAGGCCACAACACGCAGGGCTCCTGACTGTCCTGGGTCCAGCACATCCGACACGCTTAGGAAGGGGGAATTACTGTCTTTCACCAAAGGGAAGACAGAGGCTGACCTAAGTTCGGTCACTTGCTCTTGTCACACGGTGAGTCCGTGGGAAGCCAGGCACTTGCTACCACATGTAAACTCCTCCCGGTCCGGGCCGCCTCCCATCCAGCCTCAGGCCACGTACACGGACCTTCTATCCACCCTTCCACTCAGCCAAGCCTTTCCTGCCCAGGGCTTGGCACATCCTGTCCCCTCTCCCGGAAACCCACCTGTCCACTTCTTTCCCTAGCAGGGTCCTTTCCACCTTCAGGTCTCAGCTGTGGTGCCACCTGCACAGAGGCCCCTTGTGGCCACCAGTTGGGCCCCTCGGTCTCTCTCCTTCCCTGGACACTGGCCCTTGCCCTCCTTGCGCTTCAACCGCTGCCAGATCTAGTCTGGCCTATGGCAGGTGCTTAATAAATGTTTGTTGAATGAATAAAAAGCTGAACCACAGTAGGGAAAGGAGGCTGAGACAAGGGACATGCAGACAGATTCAGACCCAGGTCTCTGCTCAGAGGGGGCTCCAGCCACCCCCTCTGTGCCGGGGAGGGCACGTGATAAGCCCCCTCTGCCTACAGCCCTGGATGCTCAGGACAGGCGGAGGTAAGACCTCCCAGACAGCCTAGCCCTGGCAGCCCGGGCACACCTGTGCCCAGTGGGGACGCTCCCTCCCTCCATCTGCTCCTAATGAGCTCTTCCTGATTGCAGTGCTGAGTTCTTGGCAACCACCACTCCAGAAATATACCCTGAAATTGGAGGATGTTCAGAGATGAAATATCTGAAACAATGTAGGAACGGGGGAAATGGAAAAATTATAACACAGGAAAGGACCCACACTCCAGGCTTTGCCAAATGAAGCAGAATAAGATAATTGTGTGCAAGGCTCTAAGGGGCCTTCGAGGGAGGGGAAGTACTGGGGACGACATGAGAGGGTATAATTATGTGAAATGGAGTAAGATGAATCTCTGGGGATTTTAGGCTTAGTGGCAGGAACCATCTCCTCCCAGCAAAAGCTCTGAGGTTGGGCACCAGTTTTCTAACGGAAGGAGTGAGGTGCCACCCTGATGACTTTTAAGCCCATCTTAAGCCAAACCTGGAGAGTCTTAAAGTATGATGGCCTCATCCTAGAAGGCTGGGGTCAGGCTTAGGGGGCAGAGGTGATCTGATGGCAGGGTGGTGTGATGGCCATTTGCACAGGCTCTGTGGTCAGAGAGCTGGATTCAGTCCCAGCAGGCAGCCTTCCAGCTGTGTGACCTTGGGCATGTGGCCCAACGGCCCAGGGCCTCAGTTTCTGCACCTTTGAAATAGTGACACCACCACCTGTGCTAAACGTTACCTGGGTGCTTAAATGAGATAACCTCTTGTCACAGTGCCAGGTAAATAGAAATAACGCACCAAGTGCCAACCAAGCCCTGCGTGGAGACACTCAGATTTTGCTGGGATCTCTGGTCCATGCTGGGAGGAGGATACAGTCAGATCCTCGGAATGCAGAGGTTTTGACTGGCTCTGAGGCGCAACTTCCTGCAGGAGCTACTCAGGAAGTGCACCAGAGGCGGCGGCAGGCTCCAAAGCAGACGCCACAGCCCACAGCAGCGTGAGGTTTCTGAGAGCTGGAACCTGGCAGGAGAGCCTGGGTAGGCAGGTGCCACATCTTATCCTTTACTTTTGAGGCAGGAGAAAAGAACCAAACTCCAGCCTTTCACTAGCACAGTGGGTACCAGGCCCTCTGGCCTCAGGACCCGTGCCTTTGTTGTCTCTGGGTCCTAGGACAGAGCTGAGGGTTTGTTTGTGAGCATCTGCACAAGAAGAGGCTGCAGGAGGACCCAGTCCCTAGTCTCAAGTACCTGTTAAAATTTCAGAGCTGCATGGGTCCATCTCCAGTAGGCTGGGGCAAGGAAGGTGAGAGCGTGGCCGAGTGGGATGACAGTGTGGGATGAAGCCAGGCCAGCAAAGGCTCAGCTCTGGTTGGGACACAGGCAATCCCTGGTTCCCTGTCTGTGGCCTCTGAAACTGACTTGGCTCCCAAACGTCTTAGAATGACAGTAGGGTGGCCTACAGCCAACAATTAATACATAGAAGCCAGTGTCATAAAAGCAGCACTTTACAAAGTGTAATATGGGACACAAAAGAATAGTTCACAGTCCTTCCTTTCTTGTGGGGAGGGCAGGGAGCATGGGAGAAAGTTTCACGGGAGTTACGGGATTTTGAGATGTGCGAAGCCTGTTTTGACAGCAGAGCTGGGGGAGAGCGCCCCAGGCTACACGCAGTGCGTGGACAGAGCATTGCAGAAGGCAGCCGACAAGTTCCTGTAATTGGCCCCTTTGGAATCAGAGACCATCCAATCCTTGCCACCCCCCATGGTGTCAATGGCTCCTTGTAACCTTCTAATTTGATCTGGTATGGGGGTGCGGGTCAAGATGCAGAGGCAGGAAGTGAGAGTGGGACTCCCCGTGGGCTCACCAGCGTGGTGGCTGTCCTGGCTGGTGGAGTGCAGTGGACCAAGCACTGGACGGGGAGTCAGAAAACCCAGGTTTGAATCCCAGCTGGGTCCCTTACTAGCTGTGTGACATGTGACAGGTCACAGGCCCTCTCTGGACCTCAGATTCTCTATCACTGACAGAGGAAGGCAGACCTTATGGCCCTAAGGGCTCTCCCAGGCCTGACACCCCGAGATTTGCAAACTTTCCTGCCTTACAGCTGCTCACCTGTGTCTGAGTTTCTCTCCCTCATTAAAGTCACTTTATTCACAAGACAGTGAGAAACTGGGATACTCGAGAGGCCTCTGGGAAATTGAAGTCCCTGCATATCAAAGTATCTGATGAACACAACAGCGGAGATCCCCCACAGCTTCCAGGGTGGCCACTTCCTCAGGGCCCCGCCTGGTCAGGCAGAAGGAGCACGCTGGGAGGAGCAGGTTTGCACAGAGAGCCATGGCCAGGTAGAAGCTGGGCCCCAGGGAAAGGGGCCCTTGCCTCGTGCCCAGGGCAGGTTCCAGGGGAACCTCCTGGAACTGCTTCAGACAGGCCTGGGTAGCTGGACACCGCCAGCGGCTCAGCACACAGCGGGCAGAAGCCCTGCCCTGCATCCCGGGGCCGCAGTGCCGCTGCCATTTGGCGAGTCCTTACTTGGGCTGGGCTCTAAGCTAAGGGCCTCATGTACATCATCTCACTTAATCCTCACAGCCGCGCCAGGAGGGGGTGGTGCCTTTGCTCCACCCATTTCACAGGTGGGCAAGCAACCTGCCCAGGGTGACACAGCTAAGTAGTAAAGTCAGGGTTCCGAGCCCAGTCTGTCTGATACCCAACACTGTCCTCCTTCCAGGGAGCATCCACACCCCTGGTGGGAGTTCAGAGACTCAGAAGGCCAGCCCATTCCAAAACCTGCCAGCCTGCAACTCCACTAGCCACACCTCAGAATTAAAGCATCGCATCTCCTGAAGGTCCCAGAAGGGACACTATAAAGGGGGAATGCATGGGACTGCCAGCCGCTCCAACAGGCCAGGCAATGAGCAAGTGGGATGTGGGCACACAAGGTTTGCTAGGGAGGCCCCAGAGCAGATGTCATAGCCCACAGCAGCGTGCGATTGGAGGGTAGGGGGTCTGCAGACACCCAAGGGTGGCTCCAGGAGGTGCTTCTAAAGCAAAGAGCCTGGCCCAGCAGCATGACCGAGGGACCCCAATACCTTACTCCCATGCTTAGGTGCAGCCCAGTGATCTAGAAAGAGCAGCTCCCTGGGGCAGGGATGCATAAGGCCAGAGAGGCTTTGGAGGGAAGGCCGCAGAGCGGTTCCAGCTGGACAGGAAAGCCTGCAGCTGGGGCCCTGCTCCCAGGATCTAAATCTGGCCACTGGGCTCCAGGGCTCCAGGCCCTGGGCTGCTTTAGGAACTGGGGAAATTCCTTCGGAATGAGATGGCACATGGGCTGCCAGCCACCCGCCCCCAGTGCTCACTGAGTTCCCTAGCAGGGAGGGAGCCCAGAGCAGAGGGGCTGCATTTTGAAATAAGCAGGGATGTCTGCAGGGAGGGAGAGGTGTCAGCTGGGAGCCTGCAGCTCCCGAGCTCCTGTTGAGGGCAGGAACCTTTCCAAAGAAGCCCAGCAAGCTTGGAGGCCCCAGCAGGGAAGGCTGGGCCAACCTGCCCTCCAGAGATAAGGTGAAAGTAACAATGCATATTGCTGAGCAGCAATTCTCAGCTAAACTGAGGACACTGTGGGCACAAAACAGACCAAATCCCTGCTCTCATGAGGTTTATATTCTAATGGGAGTGACAAGCAACACCATACAAATACATGATAGGTTAGAAGGCGATCAGTGCTGAGAAGGGCTATAAAGGAGGAAAGGGAGCTGGGGAGTGCTGGCCTGGGGCATGAGGCAGTTTGCAATTTTAGATGGCCATGGCCAAAACACCTCACTAAGGATGTGATGTCAGAGTAAAGACCTGAAGGAGGCTAGGCAGTGAGCCTGTGGATACCTGAGGAGGGGCATTCCAGGCCAAGGGACCACAAGTGCAAAGGCCCTGGGGCAGGAGTAACCCAGCAAGTTCCATGGCAAAGAGGCCGGTGTGGCTAGAGCAAAGTGATAGAAGGGGGGCAGCATCAGACACGTGGGAGGGAGGTGGGGGGAAGGTCAGATCATGAAGACTGTCACAAGGACTGTGGTTTTTCCCATGAGCGAAATGGGAGTCCCTGGAGGCTTATGAGCAGAGGAAGACTGTGATGTGCCTTATGTCTTAACAGAATCACTCTTGCTGCTGTGTTGAGAACAGACTAAAAGAGAACTAGGAAGCCCAGTTACTGTTACTATTACTGTCATCATCACCAACAGTAGCTACAACCAGTTATTGCACCTGTGTCGGGCCATTGCTGCCAGTTTTATCTAGTTTAAATCTCACAACAACCTCACACAGAGTAAGGGCCTTATATTTCCCATGATACAGCTGAGGAAACTGAAGCTCAGCCAAAGGCAGAAAGTCACACAGACACACCCTCTCCCAAGCCTGGCCACGCTCCCCCGTCCAGCCTGTCCTGCCCCTGGCCTCCCACCCCAGGATGCTGCTCCCAGTGTGCCCAAATGCACATGTCCTTCCAGGCCTCTGATTGTTTTGCATATGCTGTTCTAGCTGCTTAGAATTCTCTTCTCCCACACCTGCCATGTAAATTCCAACCCATCATTTGGTAGACAACGCGAGTCCTGCCTCTTTGGGGGACCCCTCCCTGATCACTTCCAGCACAGGGGCTCATGCCCTCTTCCCCAGAAACACGAGACATTGCAATGATCCTGAAGCTGGCCTCCCACACACTGCATGAGTTCAAGGCCAGGGACTGGAGCCCATTCACTTCAGTTTCCCCAGCAATCAGTTTTGCAACCAGGTAAGTATCAGGTTCAAATCCTGCCGACACTCTGTTGGGTTATCCTAGGATATCTCAAATTTCTCCAGTGCAATCTTATTCTCAATCACAATTCCTTCATGCATGTTCATTGCTGTGTACATACCCCTGACCTTGCACAGATGTACGCAGAACCTTGGGTGATGGGTGCCACCACCACATTCTCTTCAGGAGAATGACGCTTGTAACAGAAGAGGAGGTGCCCGGTGCAGAGGGAGCCCCATGCGCTTTAGAATCAGCCAGACCTAAGTTCAGATCCTGCTCTGCCTCTCACCAGCTAAGGTGGCTATGAGCAAATTATTCAACCTGGGCCTTTCTATCTTTGTCTATAAACTGGGGTAAATGATATCCTCTCTGGTGAGTTTTGTGAGAGTTGGAAATAGTGCAAGTGCAATGCCTAGCGCTGGGCACGGCCTCAGGAGATGGCATTAATGCCCCCTTGTCCACCCCCTGCTAACCCCCCAGTGTCCTGTGCATTAACACTTGGCCACTGTGCTCCCGGGAGGCCTCATATTCCTCAGGTACTTGTGTGATAATTAACCCAGAATCTCCCCTTCTGGCCCCAGTCTTGGCTCCGAGGCAGGGCCTGTAGCTTCCTGGCAGATTCCCCTGCTCTGCTCCCTCCCGAAGAGCCCCCCCACCTTGCAGTGGCCCCTGGCCTGTCCCCACTGCCTGAGCCTGTCCACATGCTCGCTCCCTCCCTCCCACCAATTCCCCTGGATCTGCTGCTCTTCCTGCTGGGCTGGCCAAGCCAGCCACTGTCCAACAGACAGTGGGAAATAAAAAAGGAGGGGGTGGGGCTTCTTTGGGGGAAGTAAGTGAGGAGGGGCGACTCCACAGCAATGAAACCGGTCAGAACAATGTTTGGTGCCAGGAACTGGCAAATACCCCAGCTCTGGTCTTTCGAGATATTGTAACGTATCAGGTCAGGGAGGATTTGAAAGTCCAGCTCCCTCGCTGTACAAGTGAGAGGCCCAGAGGGGTTGAGAGACTAGCTCAAAGTCACACCGCAAGTGAGGAGGAGCAGAGTCCAAGGGGGCCTGCCGTGACCGTGCTCCTGCTGCGACAGGCTGCAGCTTTGAACCAGACTGGCCAGAGGGGCGGGGTGGCTTGATGAAGGCCTGGTGGCTCCAAAGATACCAAAACCCTCCCAGCGTCTCAATCCCAAAAAGCACGACGCCTGACATCGGTCTCTTCGGTGGCCTCTGAGGAAGCCACTTGCCCAGGCTCTGTGCAGCTGCCAAGCCAGCTGGGTAAGCTTCACGGTCCTGGTCCCTGCGCTTGTGTTCTGTCTGTGCATCGTTGCTATGGCAGTGGCCTAACGCAGGGGTGAGGGCAAGGGAGGCTGGGACGTAGTGAGCCCTGGACCCTCGCCGTCACACCACAGAATCAGAACCGTGGGACTGACATGGAGACTCCCGGAGACGGCCAGCTGGGTGGGGAGGATGGGGATCTGTACTATGAACACGCCGCGCCAGGGACTCCGGCGCACTGCACACTGGGACCAGTCAAGTTCAGCCCTCCCCTCAGGAAGGGGCCTCCTCCTCCACGCCCTTACAGAACAGCATTCATCCAGGGACCGGGAACTCACTACCCCACAAGTCAGGAACGCCCAGCAGTGAGTGCCCAGGCTGTGCCAAGCTGAAATCCATCTGCTAACCAGTCAAACGTCTCCTCTTCCTCAGGGGCAATGATCAGGGTCTGCCTGAGCACACCCTCTGGACCCCTGGCCTCCCGGTGCTGTCCTTGGCCTGGAGACCACTTGTCCAGCCCATGGCTCCGTCTGCCCCAGCCCCACACACGCCCACCTTGCCATGTGGGAACATCTAGTCCCTCAGTCACACCTACGATGTGCCAGACACGGTGCCGAGCGCCAGGAGACTGTGTCCTCCCAGCCTGAGACCAGAGCAGGCCTTAATCAGGGACCAGCAGGGCCCTGCCTTCTCTGCCATCTGACTCCTGGTGCCATCTTGTCAACTTTAGATCTTTCCAAATAGAGGAAATAGAAATAACCATCCCTCCTCCCAAGAAAACTGGGCTTGCAATCAAACCACCTGGGTTATCATATGACCTCCGCCACTCTGGCTGCATGACCTTGAGCAAGTCACTGGGCCCATCTGGGGAGAAACTCAAACAAGCACCAGAGGCCACAGTGCCCTTCCCTCTCAGTGCCGGGCGTTTCCTGCCTTTGCCGGACCCGTGGCCACACCCCCTTGCTGGCCCTTTGGACGAGTGACACATAAGCAGCTGTCGCCCTGGCATAGGACCCTGCTGGGGGCTGACCAGCACGGGTCCCTAGCCAGCGGAATGACTAGCAGCCGTGAGCCTTAGTAAAATATGTTAGCACGGGGTGCCCAGCAGAGTCCCAGGTACATGGGGGCTCAGTAAATAGCAGCGGTGGCTAGTTTAGGAATGCCAATCCATGCCCACGGAGCAGAATCAAAAATGTAACAGCCAGACAGGACCTTAGTAGTCACCTAGTGCAACCCTCTCATTTTACCAATGAGGGTCTGAGACCCAGAGAAGGGAAGTGACTTGTCCTGGGTCACCCAGCAAGTTTAGACCAGAGTGGCTCAGTTTGCCCAGCCTGAAATCCGCAATGCTCCCGTGGAAGGCTGGGGTGCTGACAACGTCACAGCTGAATGGGGGACTCCCGGTGGCCCAGTGCCCCTGCAGCACCATGCCACAGAGGTCAGTAACACTCACTTCCAGCATCTCTGGCCCTGGCTCCCTACCACAACTCTGCCCTGGACACCTCTGGACCTCGGTGCCACCACCTGCTCAAAGAGTGGGGGTGGACAGCCCACGTCCTTCCGCTAGGTTATTTATAAAGTGTTTTCAGATGAGTCAGGCACCAAGCTGCCCAGCACCGTCAGGGACTGTGCCCTCGGAAATGCCATTATGATCCTGAGCTCTGGAATCCCACCCCAACCCCTAATAGCCTACTCCTTGTGGAAAGGTAGAGGCAGGAAGCTGGGACCAGCAAGGGTCTGTGGGGCGGTCGTGATGCCCCCCATGAGTGGTCTGAGCCTGTAGCAGGAACAGGAGCCCTAGCAGGCCAGTGTTGTGGGGACAGATGGGGAAGCCCCAGGCAGGGGAAGGAGGGCCTAGGCCAGGCACTCTCCTGGCCGCAGTCCACATGCCCCTCCCTTTCACCTGCCCAGACCAGACTAACTAACAAGCCCAAGAAGACAGCCCCACCCCGTGCCCCAGCGCTGGCTGTCCCCACCTCTGTTCCTGTGTGTATGGCTCTCCACCTCCGCCAAGAGACCAGCTATTTCTATCACTCTGGAAAGGGAGCCTGAGCCTCTAAGCCTCCTACCCCACCCCCTTCCTGCTCCTGGCAGCGCTCTAATTACTTCCTCAGCTGGGTGCCGCCTGCCATGGGCACCCTGGCTGAGGCCGCCAGGAATAGATGCACCTGCGCTCACACCCAGCTTCCCACGGAGGCTGCGCCCAGATGTCCCTGCAGAGAGCTGGCCATCCCAGGGCCTGGACTCCCCAGCCATGCACGCCTCTTTATGAGTCTGAGCTGAGAGCATGAGGGGATCTCTGGGATCCACCCTCTCCTTGCAGCCTCCACCACAACCCTGGAGGGGCCACTTGCTTGTTCAGCAAACCCGCTGTGTGCCTGGCGCAGGGCTCGGCTCTGCAGGGGGCAGTGGGAGGGCAGGGAGATGAATAAGCCTGTCCCGCCCTCAAGGGCATAAACAACTCATTATGCAACGAGGAAGAATGAAGTAAGTGCTAAATTAAGGTACAAGCTGGGCACTGAGCCTGTAAGCCCTTAATTTCTTCTTTACTTTTTTTCCTTATTATAAAAGCAATTCATATTCGTTTTACAAAGGATTTGTATATGCAGATACAAAAGGAAAATTATAATAATTCATTATCCATCCATTCAGGGACAGCTCTGTCCCTCTACCTGAGGCCCAGACTTCCAGACTTTTAAACAGAGCAAGGACAGGTCTCAGATCAGGACCCTCAGCCTTGCTTTTGGACGGTCTCCGGAACAATTGAAATTCCCAAGAAATGGGTAGAAAGATTTCAAAGCAAGATAATATGGATAGTATGACTTGTTTGTGTAAAAAAGAATTCAAAACTCTCTTCATGCCTAGAAAATGTCTGGAAAGATATACACTAAAAGGTTAATACTGCTCAGCCCAGAGGAAGGGGGTAGGATGCGGGTGGGGGATTTTTTCTTGTAGAAATTTCTTTGAATTATTACAATAAGCATGTATTTATATATAATTTTATAATTTTTTAAAATTAAAACTTTTTTCAATTGCTCAATAAGTAATTTCCAAATTTTCTATGGTATTGTCTGTGAACTAAAAATCCTAAACCTTTTGCTAACTGAATGGGCCCCTCTCAGCCAAGAGGACCCCAGAAACACCTTGAAACTGAGTTCCCAGCCATGCCAGACAGGAGAGGTGAAGCACACTACATGCATATGATCTCCCTTCATAAATATTCATGACTCCTCCTATTGCCTGTTAAATATGTACATTTCACTACCCTGCTCAGTATAAGATCCTGTTCCCTTTTGTCTCTTCTTTGAAGCCTGTGTGGCTTCCCAACCTACTGGAATGGCCACCCAGCAGTTTGCTACCCTTTATGAGAAACAAATCTCTCCTTTTTCCAAAGTATAGAGCTCACTCATTATTTTTTTTTTTAGTTAACATGTCTTATCTTTGCACTTAGAATAATATAATCTTAAAACTAAGGGATGTACAGCCATTGTGGAAAACAGTTTGGTGGCTCCTCAAAAAGTTAAACATAGAATTACCAAATGACCCAACAATTCCACCCTTTGGCTCACAAGAATTGAGAACAGGGACTCAAACAGATACTTGTTCACAAATGTGTGTAGCAGCATTATGGACAATAGCCACAATGTGGAAACAACCCACATGTGGCTGAATGGATAAACAAAGCGTGTTATATACATGGAGTGGAATATTACTCAGCCGAGAAAAGAAATGAAGCACAGACAGTTCAGACCTGGCTGGCTGTCTCTTTATAAGGATTCAGATGGTCCTACTTCTAATAACTAAGGCCCAATTACACCATATCATGTTTTACAGCCTATGAAGCACTTTGCTAGGTATTACCTCACTCAGTTCTTACCGAAATCGAAGGCAGGCAGCAAGGATCATTGTTTCCTTATAGTATAAACATAGATTAGATAGATATATGAAATAGATCTACCAAGTAATAGTTTTTGTTCTGAAATCTACTTTGTCTGATATTAATATAGCCATTCCAGCTTTCTTTTGACTAGTGTTAACATGGTAAATCTTTTTCCATCTTTTTTCTTTGAACATATATATCTTTCCATATAAAGTGGGTTTCTTGTAGGCAGCATGTAATTGAGTCTTGCTCCTTTATCCAGTATGACAACCTGTAAATTCAATGGCTCAGACCATTTACATTCAATGTGATTATTGATACGGTTAGGTTTGAGTCTGTCATTTTGCTGTTAGTTTTCTATTTGTCCCATCTGTTTTCTTATTCCCTCTTTCTGCCTTCTTTTGGATTATGTTTGATGATTCCATTTTATCTCCTTTGTTGGCTTAGTAGCTATAATGCTTTGCTATTTTATTGGTTGCTTTAGCATTTATGATATACATCTTGACCTTTTCACAGTCTACCTGCAAGTGATGTTGTACCACTTCCCATCAAATGTAAGAAACTTACAACAGTTACTTCCATTTCTCACCTCCTGGCCTCAGTTTCCCCTCTCAGTTCTGTGGCTTTGAAATGTTCTCAAGGCAGTAAGCAAGGACAATCATAGAGCTCTCTGGGGTCCCTGAACCTTGTGGCCTGATATCTAGTGTCTTGGAAACAATTGTTTTATGTATTTTGTCTGGGTTTTCTTAATTGTTTCAGGTGAGGAGGTAACTCCAGTCCCCAATATGTCCATGAGGAAGCCCGATCTCAGAGGTCAAGCCCTTCCCAAGGTGAGGTAGCTAGTAAGTGGCCAGACAGGACTCCAACTAGACCTGGTGCTCTTCCCTGCCCCACAACTCGGACATGAACCACCGAGAAAGCAGAAAGCCCTGTCAGCAGGATAAGCAGACTTTTGCCACCACAGCAAAAAGCTGCTCACACCATTGTCACCTGCTTTGGAAGCCAGTGTGACAATTCTTTTGCATAAAGTTACCCATTAAAGAGAAACTTTCTGCATCTTTCAAGCTTCCCCTTAAATGCTCTCTTTGCATCTTCAGACACCCTGTGGTGGTGTTTGCTGTCTGCCAGGAGGCACCAATCTGCCAAGGATGCTGGGATGAGCTCCCCACAGAGATGCTCAGGAACCACAATGTGGTGTGACTGAGTGTACAGCCTCCCCTCCCCCCGTTTACCCTCCCACGAGTGTTTTCTGGCAAAATCTAATGGCCTAATTGGTGGACTTGTGGCATCTCTGAGTATGCACATGTGTGCACATGTGTGTGCGTGCACCAGGGGGTATGTTGACTTGGAGATAAAGAGGGGTCCCCTCTTTCTCACCCTAGTCAACTTGCTTTGGGTCCAGGGACCTATTTGGCTTTAATGAGAGGGAGAATAACAGTGGCTCCTTTCCTTAAAATCACTTGGGACAGGCCAGGCGTGGTGGCTCACGCCTGTAATCCTAGCACTCTGGGAGGCTG
>VBSM01003143.1:18931726-18942513 GCA_008086735.1 Cheirogaleus medius
AAAAAAAAAAAAAAAAAATCACTTGGGACAGCTGGCTCAGGCCAGCCAGACTCCAGCAGAATCTGCTGCAGGGAGGGGCTTCACCTCCTTAGATGCAACCAAAAAAATACTCATAGGGGGGTACATGGGGGAGATGGCCAACTGGTCACATCCTGTTGTGGATTACTGGGTACCTTCGTGGGAAGCTGATCCCTGCACCCTTGGCACCCCACCCTCTGTTGCCCAGGCAGAGAGGAGTTGGGAGCTCAGTTCTTCCTGTCCTCTCTCCCACCAGCTGACCCCAGAAATACTTAGTTTGGAAAATCAGTCTGAGAGCAACAGTACTGGCTTTCACTCCTCCCCGCATCTTGCTACCTGACAGTTTCATGTGAGGCTCTGCTATGCCACAGCAGTGGGCACAGCAGCATCCTGCACCTGGCTAAGACTCAGGCTGCTCCTCTGCAACTGAGCCTGAGAATCTGGACCTCCCGGGGTTGGTTGTTAAGTAACAAACATGAAGCATCTGGCACAGGGTCTTAGGCTTCTTTCCACTCTCCTCATGTTCCATACACTTGGCCGCGTGTTTTCTGGCATTGCCCTTGGAAGTCTGAGTCCCGCTTGTCGGTCTGTTGCTCACAACTAAAACCAGTGAAAGGAAAACCAGTAAACAACACCCCACTCTGCCTAGATCAGAGGTTCTCACACTCTGCTGCACATGAGAATCCCCTGGGGAGTTGTTTAAAAACCCAACATCTAGGCTGCAGCCCAGATTGGTTAAACCAGAATCTCGGGGGATGGGGTCCTGACGTCAGGAAGTTTTAAGCTCCCCAGAAGCTTCCCACGTGTGGGCGAGGCTGAGAAGCAGTGGTCTTGTCCAAGGGGTGGTCTTGTCGAAGGCTGCCCGTGCCCCACCCCATTCTCTGCCTCAGTCCCGGCACGTGTCTCAGGCTCCCGGAGCGCCCTAAGCAGGGTGCAGGACCGCAGGAGGTGGGGCGGGTGAGACGACACTCAGGGAGGCCTCATTCTCAGGTTCTTGCAGCAGCAGGCGGGCACGTCCCCACCCCGAGAGTGAGAGTCTGCTACATTTTGCTCCCCAGACACTTCACTCCTAAGGAGCCCTCCCTCTCAGGGTCGCTCCAGGAACCTGAGAACGAGCGCCCCTTACATATGCCCCACTCCCTGCCCGGCCTCCCCAGTGTGCCTCCCCCGCTCCCTGCACAGAGCCCAGCGACTGTCAGGCCACCTGGCTGAGAAGCAGGTACACCCATCAAAGGGAAGCAGGCACAAGGTGGCCCTCACAGGCCAGCCAGCCACCATCCCACGCCCCACACTTGGCTCACTGCCTGTGGGGACAGTTCAAAGATTGCGGGAAATGCCAAGACTTGGCAAAGGCAAGCGTGGCCTTTCCTCCAGGTGCAGGAGCCAGAAAGCTGGAGATGTTTCTCATGACCTTTGCCTGGCGGGGCCTCAGCTGTGCCCAGAGGGGAGGCGGTCGGAACAAGGCTCCCCCAGGAGACTGGAAGGTGGAGCTGGCCCTAAGGCTTTGCCCTGGAACACATGATTCGTGTCTGAGCCCACGGCCCTGTCAGCCCCAGCCTCCTCCTCTTGTGGTCTCATACAGCTGGCCGCCACCTGGGCAACGGCCCTCCAGAGGCTGCTGCAGGGGGTCTGTGTTTTGAGCCAGCACCCCCAGGTGGTTCTGACCCAGGTGGTCCATACCTTAAGAGCCACTTCCACGGACCTTGGTGCCACCACTGCAGCATCTTGCTCTCCCTCCGCCCCCCTCCCCAGCACACACTCAGTCCTCTCTCTGGAAAGGATCGGATGCACTCGTCCCCCCTGAGGCGGGAGAGCCCCAAAAGACTTGGACCCTCTAAGGAGGTCACCTCTCCTTCCCTCCCCGATGCTGCTGCACCCGCTCTCCCCATCCATCCCCGTGAGCTGCAATGCCTGCAGAGCCAGCGGGCTGAGGCCAGAGGGAGTCGTGGGGACTGTAGGAACTGGAGAAGACATGCCTACCTGGGAGGGCCACAGTGGCACCGTCTGCTGCGGGGGAGGAAGGTAGACCAGGGTTGCCAGATCTCCCGATGTGTCGAGAGAAGTCAGAAATCTTATCCGTATGGGCAATTTCCACATTTGTAAACTGTGGGAGCCAAACAAGCACATCTGAGGGCCAGATCTGCCCTGTGTCCACCCATGTGCAGCCTGTCTGGACAGCGAGCCCCTCAGGACGAGAGGCCCTGAGCATCCTCCTACCTGGTGCTAGCGTGACTGGCACACCCAGGGCCCCAGGAAATGCCCCAACACACACAAGCAGGTGAAGGCATGGTGTTATTGGGCAGGCAAGAGGGATGGGGGACTTCCTGCCTTACCACACCTGAGATCAGCCTTGCCAGTCAGCACGGTGGGGCCCTGGCTGAAAGTCCCATGTCCCCTCACTCTCAGTGGAGGGCCAGACTAATGCCTAACTCACCCAGCCCTGGTACCTGCTGCTTCCAACACCCCTGGGTGTTCTTTGAGCAGCCCCTATAGTGCAGACCTCTCTCGGGCCACCAGCATTATCCACTCCCTCCCTAAACCCCCCAGCTTGGCACGTGAGGACAAGCCAGATTGGTGGGGAAGGGGAAGGGGAGGGTGTTGATGAGAGGGGCTGAGGAAGCTTCTGGAGTGATGGAGATGTTCCTTGATCTGTCTGGTGCTTGCACAGGTGTATACCTGTAGAAAAAAATATATAAACTACGCAATACATTTAAAGATTTATGGACTTTACTGTATGTAAATTTCTTATCTCCCCCCCACACTCTATGTAAATTTCACATCAATAATAAAAAAAAATAGCAATGGAAGAAAGGAGAGAAAAGGCCCCCCACAGGCACCCATAAGCCAAGAAGCTGGAGACGCCCTGCTTACCTGCTCTGTGGGAAAGCTTAAAAAGAGGTACAAAGGCCAATGATATGTAAGAACTTCACTCCCAAATAAGCCATAGTCCTGATTTCTAACAAAGTTAGTTGGCCAGCAGGTGGCCCAAGTTCAAGTGCAAATACATAATTGAAAATGTGCTCATGGAAGAAGACTTGAAATCAGGCGGTAACGCCGCACTTACAGCACTCCAGCCCTCTCCCCCGCCGTCCTTTGGCCCCAGTCGCCCCAGTTCATCCTCACAGCAACCCCGAAGGGTGGCTACCATTTAGAGGGGCACAAACACCGGCCCCAGGGAGTTCAAGGACTTGCCCCAGGTCACACTGGTGGTGCCAGACTCAAACGTCGGCTCCCAAGTCTGTGCCCTTGCTTCTACCCGCAGAAGAAAGCATGCCCCTCCTAGGCCACCTTGCATTTGAGAGCAGGGCAGATGTGTGGAATTATTTGTCTATAGCAATAGCCAATTACGAGGGACAGTCATTTTACCCAAACTTGCTTTGGGAAATAATTTTGTGGGGAGGCTTATGGTCAGCCTTTTCTTCAGCAAAACCTCTGCTCTCCTGAGACAGCAGTCTTTGGGATGTGCTGGGCTGAGAGCCGCCTCTGTCTTGCTCATTTACAGCCTGCAGACGGCCCAGAGTGCAACCCTGCAAGGTTGGATGAGAGAGGACACCTCTTCCCTTTGACAGGTTTTATAACAAGGCCGGAAGAGGGCATCGGCAGCTACAAAGGAGGGTCTGACAACGAAGGGGATGTTCTACCATTTGTCCAGGACCTAAGGTCTCCTCAGACAGGCAAGGGGTGGACGTGATGGCTCCGGCCAGTGGCTTGGTGACACAGGGAATTAGAAAGATGTGGTGGACGCTGTGAGTGCCCACCCTACAGTCATGTCCTCCTCTTCATTGCTACAGACTCTAGTTTTTGTTCTAGCCCCAGAGGATGAGTCATGACTGTGCTAAGGCTGACACTGTCATCTCCTTTGCTTTTCCCAGAGTCTCACTGTCGCATTTGCCCTTGCAGTCAGGACACAGTTCTAGCAGATGAGACACAAGGACAAATCTGCTGACAGGCTTCTTGCTTCCTGGTGAAAGAGATAGACAATGGAAGAAACTGCCCCTTCCTCCTCCTTCCTGCCTTAAATATGGTTGACTGAGGGCATGATGGCTGGAGCTACGGCAGCCATCCTGCCACGCAAAGGTAACAAGCTTAAGAAAAGCAAGCACAATGAGAATGGCTAAGCAGAGAGATCCAAAGGGCCTGAATCCTTGTTGACATTTTTCATCTGTTCAACTCTGGATCAGATTTCTGAGATAATTCAGTGTCATTATGATTTAAGCTACTGCCCACTGGGTCTTCTGTTACTTGTATCCTATCTCACTCAAAGAGCAGAGGCAGACAGACACAGGCTGCAGGATTTAAGTCACATGATTAAGACCAAGTTAAGAAGCTGGGACAGGCCAGTGGAAGACCCGGAGGGCAGCAGGAGGCATAGCTCTGTGGCATCGCCAGGCCAAGGAGTGCATGTTCATCGTTTCCTGGACTGTGTGGCCTGCCAACAAAAGCCAAACCATGGCCCACTGCTGTGATGATATTCCAGGTGTCTCTCATCAGTGATTACCCAAAGCTAGCGCACAAAGAGCCGTTGCCCTTTACAGCCACAGAGTTCCATGGATCTGAGTCGTTTCCATATTGTAACTTGGGCAGAGGCGAGGAAATGATCTGCTAGGCAAGGTGATCTCTTTTTAATTCAGCCCCATGCTAAAAAATAGCTGGATTCAATGCAACTGCCGTCCGTGCGTTAATGAACAGGACAGCTATGGCAGCTTTTTGTATTCCTTCCTGATGGTAAGTTATTTTAAACTGCTTGTGTTATAATAACTTGTTCAAGTCAGGAAGTAAGCTGCAAAAGCCACATGAATTAAAGATCAGACCTGAGGCTTCAGATACTTTTCTTACTTGTGCAGACACGAACGGCGTTCACGCTCCTCTGGCGTCCAAGGCGCTCGCAGGCAGAGGGTGAAGAAGCACCAATCCACGCTGCGTATGAGCCAATTCATCAGTGAGGATGTTTATCCTCAGAGCATCCAACAGGGACAGGTCAGAGGGGTATCTCAAGATCTTCAAAACCAGTGATTCCAAATTCATGGCCAGAAAAAAGCCACTGATCTGGGACTCGTTCAGGATCAGTATGAAGCTAGAAGTCTGGGTTCCAGGTCAGAGCTGAGCCCTAAAATTCAGAACCACATAGAACAGGACTATAGCACAAGCAAGACACAACAGAAGCATCCTGGAGAGAGATCTTTGCCAGAGTTTTCTTCAGACCCACCTAAGCCTAGGCCCGCAGAGGGAAGAAAGCACTTTGGCTGGTGCAGGACAGGTGGCAGGAGTGTGGCTGCAGCCAGTGTCCTCACAGGTGTTCATACCTCAGGAATAATCATCACAATGGTTTTTTTTTTGTTGTTTTTTTTTTTTTGAGACAGAGTCTCACTCTGTTGCCCAGGCTAGGGTGAGTGCCGTGGCGTCAGCCCAGCTCACAGCAACCTCAAACTCCTGGGCTCAAGCGATCCTTCTGCCTCAGCCTCCCGAGTAGCTGGGACCACAGGCATGCGCAACCATGCCCGGCTAATTTCCTCTATGTATCTTTAGTTGGCCAATCAATCGCCCTCCACCTACAGTAGAGACGGGGTCTCGCTCTTGCTCAGGCTGGCCTCGAACTCCTGAGCTCGAGCTATCCGCCCGCCTCGGCCTCCCAGAGAGCTAGGATTACAGGCGTGAGCCACCGCGCCCGGCCACATCACAATGGTTTTATTTGAGAGCTTGCTGTGTACCCAGTGCCGTACTAAATGTCTTTTCAAATCCTCACAAAGCCCCATGATTTAGGCCCTCTTATTATCCCCACTTCATGGATGAGGAAACTGAGGCCAAGTCAGTTAAGTCAGTTCCCTGAGGTCTCACTATTGGTGAGTGGTAGAGGCAGGTTTCAAAAGCCCAAGCTCTGAATCGCTCTGAATCCCAAGTCCGCCCACTCCCCAGCTCCCCTCCTCCTCCTCTGCAAGTGCTTCCCAGACGCAGGTCGCGCCCTTCTCTCCCAGCGTGTCGTGCTGTACGGTGTGGTTGGTGGTTGGTATTTACTGCTGCCACGTGTGGTTGGTGGTTGCTGTACAGTGGTTGGTGCCAAGATTTACTGCTGCCACGTAGCCATCTACTGAGACCTGAGTGTGCTTCTTGTCTCCGCAACAGCCCTGCAAGCTCTTTGGGAACCGTAAGAATTTAGGGTATGCTTTTGGCTACAAGTAACAGAATGCCCAAATAAAAGTAGCTCAGTAATAAGGACATTTATTATCTCATCCAAGAAACCTAGAGGCAGGGGACTTCTGGATGATGTCAATTCAGTGGCTCGACAAAAGCAGGACTTTGGGTCACCTCTGGCTTTCTCTTGGCTTTGCCCAACATGGTCATTGAGGCCTGTGACAGTGACAAACATCTCGTGCTCACACAATAACACCCAAAGACAGGAATGTATGCCCTGGTCCCAGGTGTTCCCCCGTATGCCCTTCTCCTAGTGGCTCACTGGCCAGTCACTAGGCCCCTGAGCACCTACCACATGCCCAGACCTAAGGCAACCCCTAGCAAGGGGACTGGAGTACGTGTACTCAGAGGCAAGACAGGTTTGGGCTAATTTATATTTGGCTTTGGAGCTGGAGAAGGGTCATGAAACGCACAGCGAGTGCCTGACACCAGAACAAAATATGGTTCCGCCTGCAAGGAAGGGGGCTGACTGTGAATGGACAGCCACGGGACCTGCCACGGGACCTGCCATGGGACCTGCCACAGGACCTGCCACGGGACCTGCCACGGGACCTGCCACAGGGGCCCTCAGCACCTGGGCCTATGCTAGCCGCTCAGCAAACACTGCTGGTGGTAGTGAGTGGCACCAGTCACTCTCAAGCGTGGCCTGAAGCAGCCTCTCTGTCCCCAAGCCACAGTGATTTTAGTCATCTCATAGTATGTCAAGTTAAAAAACGTATTCCCTTTGATATGACAGGCATATTTATCCATAAATATATATATATAAGTCATATCAGGTGAGAGCAGTGTCAATCTCTAAGAATAATATCAATAATCCTATTAACCAATATTTCTTTGTGAAGCTCACTGCGTGCCTGCCAGCCCTGTGTCCCGCGGCACAGCCTCTGGCGTGACACGATGGCCACGTGGGAAGGCAGGATTTGGCATCGTGATTAAGAACGCAGGCTGTGGGGTCACAGCCCGGCCCTCCCACTTGCCGCGGTGCGATTTAGGTAGTCCTAACTTCTCTGAGCCTCAGTTTCTCTGTCCATAAAGTGGGGAGGTCACACCAGCACTCTGGCCTTGGTGTTCTAGCAGACCTTGGGTTCAAATTCCAGCTCTGGCACAAACTAGTCATGTAAACTCAGGAAAGTGTCTTCACCTCTTTGGGCCTGCATTTGCTCATCTGTAAAATGAAGATAATAAAGCCAACCTTATCAAGATGCCAGAAGGATTAAATAAGAATATATAGACAGTTCAGAGCCCAGAGTCATCATTCAAGAGAGCACCCAGGAGAGCAGTGTCTAGATCATAACAGATAAAGACTGGTCGCAAAACCCAAGGATCTTGAGATGACAGCAGCCTTCAGATGTCCACGGGGCCGCCATCTGGAAGGAGCACTGGGCTAGCTTGGTGTGACTCCAGCAGGCAGAAGCAGAGCCACAGGTGAGAGAATTTAGTTTTAAATAAGGAGGATTCACCCTCTCCCCTGGGAACAACAGCCTCGTGGCTAGTGACTCTGGAAACCCAGACACCCTCAGGCAGAGGCCAGCTGGGCCAAGATCCCCTTACCTCTGGGTGCTAAATGCATCCAAGCAAGGAGACCTAGCCCCAGCTCCCCAAAATGTTAAGAAGTTTCTCTCTTATCGAGTAGTCCTCAAACTTTTACATACATGAGAACCACTTGGGAAGCATGTCCAAAAATCCATCTCCAGCCCCACTCCTAGAGATTAAAACCCAGAGGATCTGAGCTGAGGATCTGCATTTCCAACAGGATGATGCAGGCTCGCGTGGTCCAAGAACCAAACTTGAGGACCCCTGCCCTAAACTCCCACCTGCTGCTGCGTCAGGGACTCAAGGGTGGGGGCCCAGCCTACAGTCAGAAACATTGTACACAAAGAACCACTTTGAGCTTAGAAGACAGGCCCAGGGGAACCATCCCCACCCTTAGAGGTGCCCAGAGCAAGAACAAAGCAGGTGCTAATGAATTTTGGACCTAAATCAGGAGGTGTGGCACGCAGCACCTAGGAAGGAGAGAAGTTATTCAATGTGATCTCCTCAACAGTCGGGGATGAGCCAGCGTGTCAGGGTGCTCCTCTGGGACAGGCACTCACAGAGCCAGCCCTGGTAGGGAGACCTGGAGAGACCTGGAACCCGTGGATGTGAAGGGGGCAAGGCTCAACTGCAGGGGCACCACTAGCCTTGAGGTCTTTGTGAACGGCACCCTGCAGAGTTGCTCACTGCTGGGGACCCTGAGAACAGGGCTACGAACACACAGTCCAAACCCTCTGCAATGCATTCAAAGCCCCCCAGAGTCAGGCCCCAGGCCACCCCATAGGCAGGTGCCTTTTCCCTGAGTGGCCCCTTCTGGAGCTGATTTATTTGCAAAAAACTGGGAATTCTGTGGGCAGACTGTGCTCCCAAATCATCCCGGGCCCCCACCAAGTGGATCCTACCAGTTCGAACTCACCCAGCTCTTGCTCATGTCCAGACCTTCACACAGGTGTGCCCCTCCCTTGCCCTGCCCCTGTGTCTTGGTGAATCCCATTCAGCATTTAAGACCCTGTCAAACATCTCCTCTCGTAGGAAGCCTTCCCCACTGTCCTGGACACAGGCACACAGCTCTCTGGGCCCCCAGCACCGCACTGTTTTCAAGAGCAGAACTTAACACGCCGCCCTGTGGCCTCACGGGGGCAGGGATCTTGGTCTGTTTTGCTCACTGGTGTATCCCAAGTGCCTAGGACAGTGCCAGCACGTCGGAGGTGCTATGCAACACCTGTGGAATGCATGGACTTCGCAGGACAGAGGCTGCTGGCCACTTCCACCAGGTGAACCAGCAAGTCACCCTAGAACCAATATTCTCAGCTGGGCGAAGAGACTCCTGGGAACCCGTCTTGGTTATACAGAGCTGGAACAAGTAGACATTCATGGCCCAGGACCCCCTGCGGCCTACGAAGACCTTCGCTCCCCATTTCCCTTGGTACACAGAAGTAATTACTGCAGAGCAGGTGGGTAAACTTGGAAGGACGTCTTGCCCTACCTCTGCACCCTCAAAGGTGGGTAAGGTGACATCTACATGTCAGGACATAGCATCCTACGTCCTGAGAGTTTGAGAAGCTTCACCCCAGTGAAGTGGTTTGATGCTGACTGAGATCAACTTGGTAGAAATCACAACAGGCTCCAAGCAGAGGGGGCATGTGGATGCCCCAGGTCTAGACCTAATCCCTGGCCTTGAAGGCTCAGGGAAGGGGTACAGCTTGGGACCAAAGCTCACTACCTCTTAGGACTCAGCCCTCAGGGAGCTGAGTGAACCTGAACTTAAAGAACTAGCCCTTTGAGAGCCTGAGAATCTGGCAGGCCCACAACCTGCATGAAAGCCAGACCAGAGCACCCCTGCAGGACTGCCCAGGACTGGTCCCAGAGGTTGAAAACCCAGAATGGAGAGGTCGCCCTCTCCTGACGTCTTTCCACTCCGCATTTCCAAGCGCAACCGAGCCTGGAACGGACTAAGCACCACGGATTCCTGGGTCATTTAGGAGCAGGGAGGAGGCCTCACCAGAGAGAAACCAGCAAATGGATTTTTTGCATGATTAATTGGAAAAATAAGAGGCATGATTACATTGTGGCAAGCTGATAATTTAGCACCCATTCAAACCGTTATTTGTAATTATTTACACAGCATGTATTTAGCGAGGATGAGGAGAGATTGCTTTTCTCTTTAAACTTGAATACCTTTCTTGATGTTCAAAAATGGATTTATTATAGGCAATTTTCTAAACCAGACAGCTTCCTGGGAAACATAGGCACCATTTAAAATTTAGAAGCTGAGTAAATCACTCGTTCTGGTGAACAGCACCGCGCTGGCGTGAACCGGTCCCATAGGCTCAGCTGGCTGAAGCTGTCACTGCGGTGGTGGCTGCAGAGGACCCGCCCGGGGTGGGTGGTATGGCAGGGCCGGGGTGGGTGGTGTGGCTCGCGGTGTCTTGTAACCAGCACGTGCCCATCCAAACAGAAAACCTCTCCAGCAGTAGGTCAGCCGTGGTGAGGAGGGTTTTGTTGTGTTGGGTCTTGTTATCTCCACTCGGGCACACGTCTTCTTCTGTCAGAGCCAGTGCAGCTGACATAGCCCAGGGGCCGGCAAACACTTCCTGCAAAGGGCCGGAGAGTAAATATTTTGGGCTTTGCAGGGCCAAGAGGCAAAACTGACCAACTGTTCTAGCTGAAGGGCTACAGAGTCTTTTTCTTTACATTTTATATTTAAAAATGTGAAAACTGTTCTTAGCTCAGCAGCACAAGACCAGGTGGTGAGCTGGATTTGCTCCGTGGGCTGTACTTTGCCAATTGCTGACTCAAATCCGGTGGTTATTGAGGGAGGATGGAAACCTGAGTGCCCAGGCCCCAGGTGCATGACTTATTAAAGGGAGGTTTTGGTCCCTTTATTAGGATTTCATGGGTGATAAGTCCTTAAAACAGTTCTGAATAAAATAATGCTACTCAATGTTTGCAGAGCACTTTATTACAGCCTCTTCTCCAACTTAACAAACGCCACCATCACCACCAAACCAAAACCCAGGAGTCATTCTTTTTTTTTTTTTTTTTTT
>VBSM01003143.1:18942613-18957305 GCA_008086735.1 Cheirogaleus medius
CCTCCTGCCTCGGCCTCCCAGAGTGCTAGGATTACAAGCATGAGCCACCACGCCCGGCCAGGAGTCATTCTTAATTCTCCTCCTGCCTTGCTTTCTCTTGTCAGCAAGTCCTGATAGTCCTGCTCCAAAATACAGCTGAAACCAACCACCGGACGCAATGGATCCTTGCGCATCGGTGTTCCTAGTGGCATTATTCACGATGGCCAAAAGGTGGAAACAACCCACGTCCATCGGCAGGGGAACGAAATGTGGTGTATCCATACAATGGAATATCATCCAGCCTTCACATGGAAGGAAACGGATGAACCTTGAAGACATTATGCTAAGTAAAATAAGCCAGTTACAAAAGGACAAATATCGTATGATTCTAATATATAAGGCACTTGGTGTAGTCACATTCATAGAGACAGAAAGTATAATAGAGGTGACAGGGACTGAGGGCTGAGAACAGAAAGTTCTTGTTTAATGGGTACAGTGTTTCTGTTTGGGGTGATGAAACAGTTCCAGAAATGAATAGTGGCGATGGTTGTATAATATTGTGAGTGTACTTAATGCCATTGAACCATAAGCACTTAAAAGTGGTTAAAATGGTAAATTTTATGTTGTGTACATTTTATGATTTTAAAAATTAAAAAGTTAAAAAATATATTTTTTAAAACCCAACCACCAGCTCCATCTCCCCTGCCACCACCCTAACCCAAGTGACCAAGTGATTTCTGGTCTCTTAAATGGTCTCCTGGTGTCCCCCCACTTCCCTACACTGGACTCTCCCCAGAGCCACAGAAATCAGGTGAGCACTTTCTTACTTAAAACTCTACAGTGGCATCCACCTGTGTTGTCCCTGTGTTGTGAATTAGCAAGGTTCTGCTATTCCTTGTTGTCCCATCAGCATCTCCTACGAGCGTATCTAAAACCAGAATCTCAGGCTCCAGCTCAGACCAACGCATCCTGCGTCCTGAAAGTTTGAGACATGCTGATGTGGTGGATGCCGAGGTTCACCTTCTCCCATCCTCCAGCCTAGCTCTCCTTCCTGTCTCTACCTTGGGACCAGAAAAGTTCATTCCTGTACTTGGCTCCCTTTTCCAGCCTCCCTTGCAGCTAAGAGCAGTTCTGATTAAGGAGAAGCCAGCAGAATCTGCCTTGTACGTAGATGTGACGCCTAGAGCTGCCCTAGCCACTGACGGCAGGAGGAGGAGAGCGCAGAGAGCCACAGAAATGTCAGCCCAAACCCGGTCAAGCCACCGAGCCAGTAGCAACAGCCATCTGGCTCCAGTCTTCTTTTCGAGTGAGAAAAATAAACTTCTATTTGTTTATGTCATTGTTGGTCTAGTTTACTGCAACACAACCTGGCTCCCGGTGCCCTGAGAATGAGATCCAAACGCCCCACCAGTGCCTGCAGCCCAGCGCCAGCCTGCCTGTCCTCTCGAGCTGTTCTCCCTCCACCTGCTGGGCTTCAGCCACCGGTCAGACGCCCTCGCTCCCCGCCCCCCAGTAAGGCTCCTTCCATGGCTGGCTCCTTTGTGTCAACAGGCTTCAACTCCAACTGTAACCGTTCAGACCACCTCTCGCTGCCGGTCCATCTGATGTAAATTGAGTTCCATCACCCTCTTATTTTATTCTGAGCACTGAGCACTTGGAGAAAGAAACATCGTATTGTTTATTCATTCATTTGTTGCTCGTACATCTCCCCACCCTCACACTAGAGTTTAGATCCCCCGAGAGCAGGGACCTTGCCTGTCCTGTTCACTGCCATATCTCTGGGCCCTAGAATAGCCACCAACACAAGATAGGGGCTCCATGACTCATCACTGATTAAATAATGAATGAACTTACAAGTACTCATGACATCCCTCACTCAGTAATTCTAACTGCTACCCTGAGCCGTAACCAGGATAAAAGTATTCAAAACCATTTTGCTGGTGAGCAAAGGAAGTTCTGAGAGGTAGAGTGGCTCACAGACAATAGATGGCACGCGTGTCCATGACGCAGACGGTGACCTGTGAAGTAGACACCGCAGGATCCAGTCCCGGCCTTCACCCTTTGCCTGCTGCGTGACCATGACAAGTCACCAGCTGTCACAGTGCAGTTTCCTCTTTGAAAAGGGAGATTCCTCATAAGATTCCCGAGAGGATTAAAGGAGACAGTTCATAGACAGCACTTGGCACAATGCCTGGCACATGGTGAGCACTTAAAAAATAGTTATTCTCATTATTAATTCATATTGATTATTCATTGGCATCTGTAGTGAGAGCACCATAACTATTCTGTTAGCTTAAATACTATACTCCATAATAGCGAATGCCAAACCAGGACTGGCGCGTAGGTCTTCTGACCTCAGACCCAGCACATCCGCCAGAAGCCCCTCTGTCCCCCCGCCACAGTCCTCACTCTCCCTCTCCCCATCTAGCAGCTAGTGAGCCGGGCAGGCAGAGGTGGATCCTGTGGGGGGAGCGAGGGGCCCCAGTGGTGGCTCTGTTTGCCTCACTGTGGCCCCTGAAAACTGCTCCATTGGCGCTGTGTGCGACCTTTCCCCAGCACGGAGCAGGGCAGGCTCCTGAGCTGCTAGCTGACTCAGGGAGCCACTCATGGGCCCGTCAAGACCTCCCTGCCTGAGGCCTGGGCAGTTCCCAAGGGCATCTCCCTTCGTGTTGGGCCAACGCTTCCCTCCAGCTCCCAGCACACATCCCACGTCGTAGCGGAAGATGAAGACACCCTAACAGCGCACACAAGCCCACGTCTGCACCTGTGTCTGCAGGGAGGGGCTGTCTGAGCTCTACCATGGACTCCGCTGAGGCAGCTGGGGCTCAGGGTGCACGCTGAGACTGCTCCTTCCCTCCCGGGAACCCCTCTCTTCGCTGCAGGGTGGCGGAGAGCTTGTGCTTGGAAGCGGGCAGGCCCCGCCCGTGCTGGCTGACTGTGGAACCTGCAGCAAACGGCTTGAACCCTCCAAGCCACAGAGTATGCACCAGGATCACCAGGACCAGGGACAAAGAGAGAGGCGGGGCTCCAGCCAGAACAGCAAGGACTACCACTTACTGCGCACCTACTGTATGCATGCACTTTTCTCCATACTGTACCCAGATTGCCTCATGTAAGCTTCACAGCAATGCTGAGACATGGGCTGTTATATCTCTGCTTTGCAGATGAGAGAACAAATGACACAGAAAGGTTGAACAGCTTGTCCACAGTCACACAAGTAAGTGAGTGTGGGAACCAGCTTGGCATCCAAGCAGCATGAACCCACCTCCTCCCCTCTGGCTCCACCAGAACCCACTGGGGTGAGTACAACATGACCCACCTAATTGCCCCCACTGTGGCGAGGATCAGGGGCAGGAAGGGGCTGAGAGCCTGCAGGAGAGAAGGCAGAGCCCTGGGCACCAGCCCAGTCCTGAGGCCTCCTGGTCCCGGGGTTCTTTGATTAGCCCTGCCAGACATGGCATCTGCTGCCCCAAAGGTCAGGCAGACCCCACTTATGAGGTCCCGCCAATGGATGTGGGAGCCACTAATAAGGGCATCATGACAGATGGAGGCCAGTGTGCCAGCGTCTCAGGAGATGGCTCTCCCTCCATCCCCCACACCAGGGACACGGGGAAGGGCCTTGGGGAGGGGCAGTGGGCCCCTGTTGGGACTGGGTGTTCTGATTTCTGCCTCCCCTCCCTCCCACTCCTTGGAAAGTTCTGTCCTGGCCACTTCTATCCTTCTGTCCTTTCTCCTTCTCTGACCACCTGGAGCCAGTGATCTTGATTCTAGCTGTGTAATGATTCCCTTCTCCCTCAAAGGCAGGGAGAGCTGAAGAGGCAGACATCTGCATTCCCAGCCTCTCCCCTTCCCTTGCGCACTTGACAGATGAAGTTGCTGAGACCCAAGCATTATGGAACCACAGACTCACAGAATGCCACTGTTAGAAGGACTTTAGAATCATTTTGTCCTGGAGTTCTCAACAAACGGTAGTCTTGTCCCCTAGGGACAATTAAAAAAGAATGGGGTTGTTTTGGTGTCACAATGCCTAGGCATGCTACTGGCATTTAATAGGCAGGGCCACTAGGCATGGTGGCTCATGCCTGTGATCCCAGCACTTTGAGAGGCTGGGGTGGGGGTGGGGGGGAAGAATCGCTTGAGGCCAGGAGTTTGAGAGCAGCCTGGGCAACATTTTACTGAATTTGAACAATATCTTTAAAATTGATACTTCCTTTATGTTTGTTTCAAAACTAAAGAACAAGTTATGAAAATAATTACTGATTATTACAAGATTAATAGTGAAAATCATTTTGTCATATTGATCACTGTAAAATGGCCTCCAAGATTCCGGCCCCCTGGTGTGTACACCCTGCACAGTCCCTCTCCCTGGTGTGGGCAGGACCAGGGAATGAAATGGGATGTTAAAATCAATTGACTTTGAGTTAATCAGAAGAGAGGTTACCCTGGGAGGGTCTGGCCTAACCAGGTGGCCCTTTTAAAGATGGTGATGCGCCAGAGAGATCTCTCCAGCTGGCCTGGAAGATGCAGCCTCCATGAGCTCCACAGCTGTCAAGAAACTAATTCTGCCAAAACCACATGAGTTTGGAAGAAGTCCCTAAGGCTCAGATGACCCTACCTGCCCCCTCCAACACCTCAGTTGCAGCTTTGTGAGACCCTGAGCAGAGGACCCGGCTAACCTGTGCCTGGACTCCCAACCCGTGGAAACTGTGAGGTAATAAACCTGTTGTTTTAAACCACTGAACTTGTGCCATTTGTTACAGCCGCAGTAGAAACCAATACATGGTGTTTAAGGCCTCACACTGGCAAGGGGAGAGCCAGGATTAACACATCACAGCCCTCGCTCTGTGTAGGAATCCTTACCACTGCCTTGCAGATGCCAAAACAGAGAAGTGAAGTGTCTTAGCCAAGGTCACACAGTTGGAAGTGACTGAGCCAGGCCAGGAGCCAGGGCCTCCAGCGGGTTTGCTCCACGGATGATCCCGCAGGTGTCTGGTGGGCTAACCCCTCCCTGCTCCCACTGCCAGGTCCTTATGGGGATGCGTGGTGATGTCTGGTAACAACAGGAGCCCACGGCTGAGAAGGGCATTGCAGAGGAGGCAGTTGCCATTCACAGACTCGCTCCCCCATCCCACTGGGTAATCCAGGTGAGCGAGTGGGGGCCCCAGGTACTCCCTATCTCAGCCTCCTCTTTACTTCCTGTACACACTGAACCCACTAGCACCTTCTTTGTTCTCCTCTGTGTGCCTGGCACACAGTAGGCACTCAATGGATCGTGGAGTAAAAAGTGATGACTTCTGTTCCTCCTCTAGATCGCACGAGAGGCAGAAGCAAGATATGAGATCTCAGGCCCAGGAAACTCCATCCCTTCTCTTCCTTGCCCAGGCCCCATGTGCAGACTCTAAGGAATCAAGACTGGTCTTTTGGGGGAGGTCTAGGATGCAGCCCCCACCCTTGCCAGCTCTGCTGCAAGTCACCCACTCCGGCCAGCCTCTGGGCTGAGTCCAGGACAAGAGCACCCCCTGCCAGCGGTCTCCTCGCCTGGAGCCTCCAGCGTTCCCAGACATGGCACCTGCTCCCTCTGCTGGCGGAAACAAACAAGTGCATTCAGATCCCTCCGGCTGCAGATGCGGGAAGGCGCTGGGAAGGCAGAGGGAAGGGCTGCGGGGAGCTCCCAGCCAGGACCCCCTGAGTCTACGAAGAGGCAGGTGGGGAGGGCTGGGGGGAGTTGGTGCCTGGCCTGAGTCCTGCCGCAGCGAGGGGCTCCTGCGCTGAGGGGTGCGGGCCTGGCCTCGGCCTGCTCACGGGTCTGGCAAAGCAACATGCCTCAGATGTTCTGTCTTCGCTGAGCAAGCTCTGGATTGGGGTCTCCAGACCAGGAAGGGGCACATTGCTTCCAGCAAGAGAACATTTTACTCAGAGGGAGGGCAGCCCCTATCAGCCCAGCTTGCGAGCCACCTGGCCCATCCCATCATAGCAGCCAGCACTGCACACCTACTGCATACATTCCTCATCTAATCCTTGCAAAGCCATCCTGCTGGTGGGTCATATTGCTTCTAACGTACTGATTAGGAAACTGAGGCACAAAGCAAATGATGGAGTCAGAACTCGAACCCAGGTCTGTGTGGCTCTGAGAGTCCCTGCTGTGCCCGTGCCCTGTGCCTCATACATGACTTTTCATCCTACAGCCAAGGAGGTCCCTTACCCCAGCTGGTCTGAGTGGCTTCCGAGCCAAGGCTGGCTTGGCTGTGGCAGAAGCTGGAGGTCGCCTGGTGTGGTGGGAATGGCCAGGCTCTGGGACCCGGCAGCACCGCGGGCACCCGCTGGCTGTGCAGCCTTGGGCAAATTACTTAACCCCTCTGAACTACTGTATTCTCATCCAAAAAAGAAACTAAATTCCTGACTTAGAAGGTGGTTGTGGGATTAGAGACGTGTGCCCTGTTCCCACCAGAAAGCACCTGGGCAGCGAATAGCTGTTCATGTGTGTGGTGGCTTTAAAACATGTCCACAAATTCCCTGATACTCCTCCCTTCTCTTGAGCACGGGCTGCACGGAGTGACTCGTCTCCAGTGAATAGAACAAGTGGCAGTGATGGTGGGCAACCTCAGAGACAAGGAATGAAAGGCGCTGCACCTCTGCCAGGCTGGCTTGCTTGGATCACTTGCCCCGGGGAAGCCAGCTGCCGTGTCATGAGGTCTCTTGAGCTGCCCACATGGTCTCTGGCCAACAGCCACCCAGTGGACCTGGAATCAGATCCTCCCGCCCCAACCAAGCCTTCAGATGACTGCAGCGCCGGCCAATACTGGATGTCAACCGCATGAGAGACCCTGAGTCAGAGCCACCCAGCTAAGACACTCGAATTCCTGATCCACAGAATTATTTATTATAATTATTTATTATAGTATTGTGAGATCGTAAATGTTGGTCATTTTAAATGTGCTGCTTATTAGTTATAAAACTATAAACACTTTATAATCGGCATCCTTGGGCCGGCAGTTGCTTTGAGGCTGAGCTGCCCCATCTCTGCCACAGCTGTGGTCATGGAGAATGTGCACTGAACAGGAAAGAAATAAGGATTAATATTTTCTGAGCACTTGCCATCTGCCAGGCATCAAGCTAAGCACTCTACATTCATCTTCCTAGCAACTCCTCCCAAAAATGACAAGGTAGAAGCTATCATCATGCCCACTGAACAGATGGGGAAACTGAGGTGCCAGAGGTTGAGTAACCCACCCGAGATCACACAGGGCAGTAGCAGAGCTGGGATTTGAATTAAACGCCACGGCTCCAGTGCCTGGGTGCCTAACCAGTGTGTGGCATGGTCCCCTGAAGTACACAGTGGCTCCAGGGCCCATTCCCCCCCTGTCCCCCCAGGTCCCTCACCGCCACCACCCATTTGCTCTCCAGGGAGGGTGACTAAGACAGGTGCTGGGACAAATCCCACCCAGCCCATTGTCCCTTAGTCGGGGGGCACCTCTGCCCACACATACCCTCTGTTCCTCTCCCTGCTGCCAGGCGAGTCTGCCCCTCACCTACCCCAGTGCTCGTCACTGGGCACCTTTAAAGTGTAAGGGTCCTTCATGTCATCCAGTCCAATCCCTGTCTCCCTTCCCCATTTTTTTCAGATGTAGAAACAGAGGCCAAGAGAGGTGCAATGAGTTAGGCAAGGACACAGGCAACTGCAAGAGCTGAGGCCAGAGCCCAGGCCTCCCGGCTCCTCTCATCCCAGCCCGCCTGCTGCCCTCCCAGCGCCCACCACCGGCCCCACCCACCCGATCCAGGTACCTGGGAACCTCACCTGGGCTAAACTGCCCAGCAACCTCCACTGGCCCAGCCCCTGAGGGGGCCGGAGGAAGGGGCTTATCTCCACCTGGGATGCAGCATCGTCTCACCCTACCCCCAGCCCTCCCTGCCAGGCAGCCCTGATTAATGGGCCAGTGCTATCTTATCTCCCAGCTGCAGTGGTCAGGGGTTGATGGGAGGTGGCAGGGCCTGGGCAGAACACACTCTGCCCCCCAGACCAACCTGAGAGCAACACAGGAGGGTGGAGAGCAGGATCAGAGGGTTCCAAATCGGGCTGTTCTCCAGCTGCCACCTTGCTCTCCCACCTGAACTGGCTGAGCCACTGCAAAATATGTAAAGCACTAGGACAGATCCAGTACTTAACAGTGGCTCAATAAATGGCAGCGGCTGTCACTGTTGCTAGTTCTTGGAGTCCTCAGGCCAGAGCCTGCCCTGGGGTCGAGCTGTTGCTAGACAAAGGCAAGACCCCTGCACAGCCCTGGGGTATAACCAGGAAGTCGCCTCCCCACTCCTGCCTCAGGTGTCCCCTCTGTGAAACAGGCACATGTTTGGGACTTGGAAATAGCTGTTCATGTAGATCTGATTTTATGTTGTAGATCTGATTTTATGTTATTTTACTGAGTAGCCCGAGGGCGGGCTTAGGGGTCTCTCCAGCTGTGAGGCCTTAGCAAATCCCTTCACGCTCAGCGTTCCCATCTGTATGGGGTGTAACAATCTCCACACTGCCCTCCACACAGGGTTGCTGGATGAGATAACTTCTGGAAAGCCCCTTCGGGACTATTCCACGTCATACCTGGAGCATGGGCTTCGGGATCCCAGAGCGAGTCAGATACCAAACTCGGACCAAGGGTTGATGTTGTGTATTTCTATTCACAGGGTCAACTCCAAAATCCAGCTCAGCTCTTGGAGAGAAAGGATGCCTGAGTGACAGGCCCTCCCAAGGCCAGGGCTGAAGGAGACCACAATGTCCCTCTTTGCCTAGGACAGTCCCGGGCTACTCCTCTTGCCCAGGTGTGGTAACTCTCGCTGTTAATAGCACCACTTTCACTCTCCAACGTGTCCCTGTTTGGACAATAGGTTATATAGTCCCTAGGTTGAAGGAACAAGGTTTTATCCTTCCCTCAGGGACTGTGGGACTCCATCTGACCTTGAGCGAGTGGCCAGCATGTCTGCATTCGGGCAGGGAGCTCCGCCAGGGCTACAGGGGCCCAGACGCAGAGCCCCACCACTGGGCTTGGTCGCCATTGAGGGCCCAGAGGATGCCCATCCCCCTCTTCCCTAGCTTTCTCGAGAAGTGTGGTCACCACACAGGGACAGGGAAGACAGGAAGCAGAATGCGTGGTGGGGTAGGGCCAGGTGGAAAGGGAGGAAGAGCCAGGGAGGAATGGACTTTCAGATGAGTAAATAAGAGAAGAATGGATGCATTGGAGGAGAGAGGGAGGAGAGAGAAATGCATGAATGGATAAAAGGGGAGAATGGGTAAATGGAAGAAAGGAGGGATGGAAGGATGTGGAAAAGAGGGATGAAGAGCTGGATGCACAGATGGACAGAGGGAGGGATGAGGAGAGCTGGATGTCAGTCCTGCGGGCCCCTTCCCCACCCTCTGGTAGGGCACAGCAAACGGGGAGCCCAGCGAGGACTCTGCTTCCAGAAGGACACCCAGACTGACTCCCCAGAGCCCCAAGGAGCCGTCTTCCCTCCCCCACTGCAAAGACACTCCTAGGACCGCCCCGTCCCCTCTGCACTCCTGGCCCCTTGCCACTGCCCTTCCCCAAGGGCAAAGGGCAGCACAGCCAAGGAAAACTATCTGCTATCAGCCTGTTTCAACCAGCCCTGTTTACTCTGGGTCGGCAATTAACCGAGTCCCCTTCCCAGATCAATTAATAGTGGGGACCTGCAGAGGGCACTGGGAGCCAGACAGGCCGGGTTACTCATTGACGCACCACGGGGAATCGATGGGCGCTCCTCCTAATCCTGCTCCGGAGGTCCCATCGGCCACCCCTTCCTGACTCCGAGAGGCACCCAGGTCCCAGGGAGCCCTTAGCTCAGAAAGGCCGGCATGAGATGCAACCAGAAAGCGCTTCCTCAAGGTGTACGCGGCGTGTGTGCCGCTGGGGTCCTGGTCTGCCCGCCCTGGCCAGCTCCAGGATCCGGCCGAAGAGACCATGTAGCCCCGTGGTGAGGCTCACAGGCCTCAGGAAGGTTCCCAGACCCTTCTCTCCCCACCTACCAGCAAGTGACCTTGAGCGAGTTACCTCTGGGTAACTGTCTCTCACTGGGCCCATCACTCTGGGCCTCTGTCTCCCGCTCTGCAGATCAGGGATGACAGCAGGACAGGGTGGCTGCGAGGATTCAGTGAGTTGACATATACAGTACATGTGGCCTCAGAACATGCTAGATGCGTGTCAGTCACTGGTCAAAACTTTGGGCTGCTTTGGGTAACTGGGACACCCCTCTCAGTCATTCATTCTCTGGCTCCTTCTACCCTCCCGTGGGGTTCCCTCAGGTACCAGCAGAGACTGGGAGGCCTCACTGCCCAGAAGGTACCAGAGCTTCCTGGTTGTTCAGCTTAGTAGCCACCAGCCACATGTGGTTATTTAAACTTAAATTAATTAAAATTAACTAAAATGAAGCAATTAAAACAGAATGCATTGCCAGGTACGGTGGCTCATATCTGTAATCCCAAAATTTTGGGAGGCCTAAGTGGGAGAATTACTTGAGGCCAAGAGTTCGAGACTGCCCTGGGCAACATAGCAAGACCCCATCTCTCCAAAAAAAAATTTTTAATTAAAAAAAAATGCAAGCCAGTGACAGTGGCTCGTGCCTATAATCCCAGCACTTTGGGAGGCCAAGGTGGAAGGATCCCTTGAGCCCACAAGTTCAAGACCAGCCCAAGCAACAGAGTGAGACCCCATCTCTATAAAACAAAATTTAAAAGTAATCTGGCAATGGTGGTGTGCACCTGTAGTCCCAGCTACTCGGGAGGCTGAGGCAGGAAGATTGCTTGAGCCCAGAAGTTGAAAGTTATAGTGAGCTGTGACACCACTACACTCCAGCCTGGGCAACAAAGCGAGACCCCATCTCTAAGGGAAAAAAAGCGGGGGAATGCTTGCTACAATATGGAAGAACCTAGAAAACATTATATTAAGTGAAAGAAGCCAGACACAAAAGGTCATATACTGTATGACTGCATTTATATGAAATGCCCAGAATAGACAAAGCCATAGAGACAGAAACTATTGTGGTGGCTGTCAAGGGCTGGGGAAGTGGGGAGTAGGGAACAACTGCTTAATGTGTACAGGGTTTCTTTCAGGGCTGACACAAATGCTTTAAAACTAGATAGAAGTGATGCTTGCATAACACTGTGAATATACTAAATGCCGTTGAAATGTTCACTTTTAGATAGTTAATTTTATGTTATGTGAATTTCACCTCACTAAACAAAATTAACTTTAAAATCCAGTTCCTCCGTAGCGCTAGGCACATTTCAAGTGCCCAGCAGCCACGTGTGAAGAGCACAGATATGAAACCTCTCCATCATCGCAGAGATTCTGCCAAACAACACTGCCAAACACACTTGACCTCCAGGTAGTCAAATAATTATAGTGATAAAACCTCTTCACATATATAATCTCACCTGATGCTCTCACCAGGATGGCATCATCCTTTTCCTTTAAGAGGTGGAGAAATTGGGACCCAGACAGGGGAAATGCAGCCCCACGGTGGCACAAGAAGTGGCAGGCCAGGGACTTACACGGGGTCCAAGGTCCTTTCTCAGAGATGAGCGTGGCCGGGACGATGTTACCCAACTCCTGTCTGCCTGTCTGGCTCTTCTGCCCACACTCTGACTCCCAGTTTCCTATCAGATCTGCTCTCCCCCAGTAGGGCCCTGGCACCAGTTTAAAGCAGAAAAGGGTGTGAAAGTGTGTGGTCTGGAAGTTGAAAGGTGCTTAGTTCCTGTTTGCAGACAGTGTGGGGAAGAGAACTTATTGCCAAGTGATTTGGAATTTGCACAAAAATTCCAGGAAGCCAGAGGCTGGGTAATGTGAGCCGAGGGAAGAATGCACCTTTCCCTGACCCCAAGCAGCCTCGCCACAGAACTGGGTCAACAGGGCACAGACCTCTTTGTCTCCACTGGACCCTGAGCTGGCCTCAGAGCCCCCAGGGAGAGTTGAGGAGTGGCAAATCTCAGGCTTTTTTAGTTTTCTTGACTTTGGCACAATCTCGACTCGTGAGGCGATGGGAAAATCATGGGATATCGGGTGAGTCGGAGTTTTGTTCAAATCCAGCTCCATCACTTACTGCCTGGGAGACCTTGAGTAAGTCAACCTCTCTGAGCCTCAGTTTCCTCATCTGTGAAATGGGGACTGTCCATGCATGCCTCCCTGGGTTGCTGTGAGGATGAAACAAGAGAGCAGCTGTGACTCCCAAACACCCCGTAAAGATGAGTTATCCTCCCCAGGACTCCAGTAGTTCTCAGATCCATGGGATCTTTCCTTAAGCGCGAACCTCTGGGAGGTCTTAAGACTCAGGTTCTCATTGATAACACAGATAACAGCACCAGGCCCAACTCACCCAGGGGCGATTATGAAAACCCAGACAGAGCACGGGCTGGCTGCCCTCCCTGTGCTCAGCGTGTGTGAGGCAGGTCAGATCAGGACACCCCCCACTGTGTGACCTTGGGCAGGTTACTCAATTACCTCTGATTCTCATCTGTAAACAGGCTGATAATAATGGCAGGTGTCTCATGGCATTGTCAAGAGGGTTAAATGAGAGGATAAGGCACTCAGAGCAGGGCCTGGACACACAGATGCCTGCTAACACCATTATTAGTCACAGCCCTGAGCTGGGTGCTGGGGCAGATAAAATGGACATGTACCCAACAACAACCCCAGGCAGAGGGGCACAGGGAATAGGACAGGACAGAGAAGGGAATTCCAGGATGTGTGGAGCTTCCAGAAGGAGAGAGTTCTCATTTCAGCCTGCAGGAGGCCCCCGGCAGTAGGGCCCTGGAGAGAGGCAGTGGCCTGTGGGTGGGGGGAGCAGGCACAGTCCCCACCTGAGCCAGCATTTGTCTTCCTGGTCTGCACTCCACTGCATCGAAGTCGCCTGGGAGGGAGATGTGTTGAACTGGGATCTCTGCAGGTGGCCCTGCAATAGTTGCAACATCAAGTTTGGGAACCCCTCTGCTCTCCTGGCCGTGGGGTGTGCCAAGTCAGCCAGCTTGGTCCAGGTAGGCCCAGAAGGCCAAGGACAACGCACAGCCACAGGAAATTAATCCCCAAGTCACATCTGCCCATCATAGCTCTTAGAATTAAACAAAAGCACATGCCATGACGGGAACACAGAGGTAAGGAGTGCCAAATGGTACGGCACAGACACGGCCCACTTTCAGCAGAAGTCCAACCAATCCAAGTAGACTCCCAGCCAACAGAACACCCAGAACAGCCAAACAGGGCATACCAGCTGCAGAGGACCTGGGGAGGGACCGCACTGGGCAGGGGAGTGCGTGGTGGGCGGGGCTCTGGGCCCTGTACCAGCCCTAACCACACTTGCCCCTTTCCTCTGTTTATCTGTTGAGTCCCCACTCACCACATCATTTGGAAACAGGATGACTCGTCCTTAAAAACGACGGCAGAAAGCATTGATCTATCTGTGCTTCTCAACAGGGGCTCTCTCAGCATTGGGCAGGACGATCCTTGGCCGTGCAGGGCTGTGCCGGACATGGCAGGGATTTGGCGGCCCCAGCCCCTGCCCACTGAGTGCCAGACAGCCCCAGTCGTCCTGACGACCAAGCCCACACCCCCGGGGTGGGCTACTCACCCAGCGAGGAAGCACTTCTGGCTCAGCTCCCACTTCCCAGGCGACGCAATTGAGACCCAAGAAGCTGAGCAACCGGCCACCAAGCATCAGGTGTGGAGTTGAACGTAGGGGAGCTACAAGACGTGGACTGAGCCCAGGTTTCCTAGAAAGGGGCAGAGGGGAAGTGGGGCACCCTGTGTGAGCATCCCTGCCCTAAACTGCCAGCTAGAAGAGCTAGGACCCGGTAGCCCTCCTGGGGCCTGAACTCTCAGCCTCCAGCACAGAGGAGCCATTCTGGGGCCAGGCAAGGAAGCCAGGACCACATCGGTGGCCCTGAGGGCAAGTGTCCAGCCGTTCCCAGGCTGTGGCCCCAGCTCCCTCCCAGCAGAGGACAATCACTCCATTGGCTGGGGTGGGGGAGAAGAGGATCAGTCAACTACTTCCCCACCCAGATTGCTGCGGGCTTTTCCCAGGCAGCACCCACTCCTTAATGAGGCCATTGTCAGCTCAGGATTCCCCAGCACTCCTGCCCTGGGCTTCCCCTCCACAGCCCTGCCCTGGGTCCTCCCCAGGGGGTCCGGACTTCCTCCCCTGCACCCCCAGCACAAAGTTCCCTGAGGCCCCTCTGACCTATTGTCCCCTTGCTAACCAGTCACTTCCCCCTCCCAGCCTCTGTTTTTTATATTAATCAGAGATGCATGGACTGCCAGTCGACTGTTCAGCATGAGAGAAGTTCTGTCCTGAGAGCATGTAATTCCAGCCAACAGCAAAGAAATCTGCTGTTTTATTTACGGGCAAATGAACCGTTCTGTGTTGATTTGGGGAAACATGGAGAATAGTTTATGAACCTTTAGTGCTGCCTTCGCAGGCCCTGGGTGGTCAGGATAGAGGCTAGAAGACAGTTTTCAGTTGCAACATTTTATAAATCTGGGGTCCCCGGGGCCTCACATAGCCATAGCCAGGCCTGCTTGAGAGAGTGGGGGCCTGTGCCATCCAGCTCCGGTGCTTGCACGAAACCCTTTGAATACTTAAAACTAGCAGGGTTTTTTGTTTTGTTTAGTTTTTTTCATGGACCACCTCCATAACAATTTTTTTTTCTTTTTTTTTTTTT
>VBSM01003143.1:18957405-18984863 GCA_008086735.1 Cheirogaleus medius
TGAGGCACCATGCCCAGCCAACACTAGCAGTTTTGAACATCTTCAAGTACTTCTCATTTAATCTTCCCAACAAATCTGCAAAGAAATTCTTCCCATCCCTGTTCTGCAGGCTGGGAAGCTGAAGCGGGGGAGTCTCATCTTATCCGAGTTCCCACAGCCCGTAAGTGATAGAGGCAAAGGCCTAATAGGCATTGGCACCTTTGACTCTGTATCCAGTGCTCTTCCCACTTTCCACAAAGAGGAGGCTCTGGAGCGCCTCTCCACCCCCTGCCAGGGAGTCGCCTGGTTGTGATTGCAAGCTATTTGTGTATTTGTTTATCGGCTGGCTCTCCCTCCAGACTGTGAGCTCTCTAAGGGCACAGACCCAGCTGACATGGTCACACCTGCTACGGCCTCAGTGACTTGAGTCTCATGGAACAGTCTGCTCCCCTACGGCCCTCCTCCCCTGCAAGGCAGTCTGGGCCAGTGTTCGGCCAGATGACACTCCCCCCAGTCACTTCTCACATCCACGGAAGGAAGCCCTGGCTCTGCTTCTTGGCTGTGTGACTCTGGGCAAATGACTGACCCTCTCTGAGCCTCAGTTTACTCACATAAAATGGGGATAATAACGCCTCCCTCACAGTGCTATTGGGATAATAAAATGAGATAGTATATGGGAAAGCACAGAGCATACCAGGCACCTAGGAGGACCTAAACAAGTACTCAAGAGAGGAAGGATTAAAGCAATTTTTAAAACTAACTCTAGGCCGGGCGCGGTGGCTCACGCCTGTAATCCTAGCTCTCTGGGAGGCCGAGGTGGGCGGATTGTTTGAGCTCAGGAGTTCGAAACCAGCCTGAGCAAGAGCGAGACCCCATCTCTACTAAAAAAAAATAGAAAGAAATTAATTGGCCAACTAAAATATAGAAAACATTAGCCGGGCATGGTGGCGCACGCCTGTAGTCCCAGCTACTTGGGAGGCTGAGGCAGAAGGATCACCTGAGCCCAGGAGTTTGAGGTTGCTGTGAGCGAGGCTGATGCCACGGCACTCTAGCCGGGGCAACAGTGAGACTCTGCCTCAAAAAAAAAAAATAAAAAATAAAAAATAAAACTAACTCTAACCTTCTCAATAATCTTATAAGGAATTATAGTTTTTCATATCCCCATTTTACAGATAAGGAAACTGAAGCACAGAGAGGTTCAAGTGGCATTGCTGAAATTAGAACCCGGTCTGGCTCCAGGGTTCATGCTCTTCACCAGAACATGTGACTGCCGCTCCAGTGTGCTTCTAGCCAAGGTCGCCTGCTAGCCACAACCTAGGGACTCCAGGTGCGATGGGAACCCAGGGAGAAGGGAGCGCGATTCCGCCTTCTCTCCACCCACAGCCCCGTCTGGAGAACGCCAGCACCGTCCATCCCATCACGCTTGCTTGCACTTCAGACGGGCACTCTTAGAGCTGGACCAAGCCCCAGAGCCAAGAGAAGCCTGGCCTCTGCCTTTGTTCCCCAGCCCCAGGAGATCCAGGACAACCTGAAGAGGCTGTCAATGGCCAGACTCATGGAAGGAAGGACTGAGACTCACCTCCCTGGCCACTTGATTTGGTGACCAGTGAACCCAGCTCCAGCCCCGCTACGGCCAGCCCCCACTGCTGGGCGGGGTGCCCGGCGACCCGGGCAGGCCTGCCTGCACTGCCGCTAGAGCGCAGGCTGCGGCAGAGCCGCCCCGCACAGCCGGGGGCCTCTGGGACAGATGTTGGCTTTACTATTGACGAAGCCAAAAGGCTGGAAAGTAAAACAGTGCTGGAGGTGTGGTGGGAAGAGCTCTAGACTGGGAGTCGGGAAGGCCAATTTTTAGTTTCCTCTTACAGAAAATGGTGGGGACAGTAGGTCCCTGCCAGCACCGATGGTTCTATTAATTACACGGACCACTCGCCCAGGCTGTTTAGCGAGCACTCGGCAGTAGCTGCTATGAAGACAGCGTCTGGCAGGGGAGCACTAAGTTTGTAAAAGGCGGAGGAGGATGCCAGGAGACTGAAATAATGACAAGACTCTGTCCTACCACTTCAGGTACCCCAGCCTGTGCTGGCAGGACCTCCTCACAGCCCGGGGACAGGAGAAGTGACAGGGACCCTGGGGGCCTCCTTCCATTCCTCAGCCCACCTCAGGCCAAGGACTCGTCCATCTCAACGACGTCATCATGCCAAGCCCCTTCCCTTTCATTATCTCATTCGATCCTCCAGACAACCCCACGATGGATCACGCAGGGCAGAGTGGTCTTCCCTATTTCACAAATTAGGCAACTGAGACTCAGGGGGTGGGAGCAACTGGCTAGCCAATCAAAGATGCATAACTCAGGTCTTTTGAATCCAAGTTTGGTGCCCGCCCACTGCCTGTAAGGCCTTGTGAGGAGGCACGAATGGGGAGGGGTGTAGCTCTCCTGGCCGATGGCTCCGTTATGGCACTGATGACAGAGTTACCAATACAGAGCACTCTGAGGGTGCTTCTCTCATCCCCTCATTCATTATGTCAATGAGTCTTCACCAACATCCAGTAAAGTAGATGCTATGAGCCCCATTCTACAGATGAACAAACTGAGGCTCAAAGTCCAAAATAACACATGCCCCCAAGGACATATAACTAGGTAGTGCTCAGAATTCACCACAGACCAGTCTGACTCCAAAATCCAGACTCTTCCTGCTGCACTATATTACCTCCATGCGTCTGTGTTCTCCACAGGGACGAGGACCAAAGCTTTTTCAGTCTATGCCTGGCCCACATAGGTTCTAGTTAATGTTGGTTCATGGAATCATTATTCCCAAATCCTAAAGCATTAAAAGGAACAAAGAAGGATTTTTCATGCAGAGAGAAGTTACAATCCAACCAGAAGGTACAATAATCATGAAACTCTATGCTCTTAACAACAGAGCATCAAAGTATATAAAGCAAAAACTGATTTTTTTAAAAAAGGAAAAATTCACAAAGCCACAAGCACAGTAGATTTCGTATACCTATATCAGAAAGCAACAGATGAAGTAGGCTAGCAGTTCTCAAACATTTTGGTCTCAGAACCTCTTTGTACTCTTCAAAATTGAGAACCCCAAAAACCTTTTGTTTATGTGGATTTGTATATATCACTATTCAACATATGAAGAAAATTCTAAGTTTATTAATTCACTTAAAATAAAAATAAATCATTACATGTTAACATAAATTTTTATGAAAAATAATTATATTTTCCAAAACAACTTTGGTGAGAAGAGTGGCACTGTTTTATGATTTAGCAAATCTCTTTAATGTCTGGCTTAATAGAAAACAGCTGGATTCTCATATCTGCTTCTGCATCCAATCTGTTGCCTTATGTTGTTTTGGTGGAAGTAGATGAAGAAAATTTGGCCTCACACAGAAATGTAGTTGGGAAAGGGAGGAGTATTTTAATGGCCTTCTCAGTTAATTGTGGATATTCTTCTTTGGAACTACTCCAAAAATTGGCGTGTAGTAGTTTCTTAAATGTTATTGCCCTATAGAATTTGAAGCCATATCAATAAGCTTCTCTTACTGTATTACCTTAAAATCCACTGGTCTATCTTGTACTTTGAATGGCCATTTGAATTATGTGCAATTTTGACCTTATATACCACTGAAAGGGTCTTGGGGACTCCCTGGGGAACCCTGACCACATGTTGAGTACCACTGAAATAGACAATAAAAAAGTAGAAAAATGTAGAATTTGATAACATAACTAGCAAGTTTGATCTAAGAGATATCTATATAGAACAAACCATGAATACACATCCTTTTGAATAAATGGTCCCCTCCATCAGCTGGAGGAAAGGTCTGGACAGACTGCAGATGCCACAAGAAGGACAGATGCCCAGCATGCCAGGTGTTCCCTCCAGCTGCCAAGGCCTGGTCCAGCCTCATCAAGAAGGGGCACCACATCAGAGCCTCTGTCCAGACTGCAGACCACAGAGAGAGACAGCGCCCCTGACGACTCCCCAAGGCACAACCCTCATCTGGGCTTGGTTCCTGTGAAGAGCTTCCCTCTTTGCTCTCACCACGGAGTCCCGTGTCAGGGAGCCTCGAGAGTCCCCCAAGACAGAGTTGCCAGGTAAAGACTGTCCATTCTCCTCTTCCAGGGGGCTTCCAGCCTGGCCCTACTGCCCTTTGGAGCCCCGGGAGCTGTCAGGTATAGACTAATTTGGCTTTCTGGCCACGTGCAGTTCTTACATAAGCAGCAGCAGGAACAAAGGCCTGCTCTGTCCGGGCCAGGCACTGGGACGCCAAGAACAGCACAGCCGGCCAGCTGCCCAAGGGGCCAGCACCTTGCACAACCATCTGGGGGGTTCCAACACCCCTGCCAGTGCTCACGGCCACACCTCCCCTGGCGGGCAGAAGCCTGCCAAGCCTACAGGGGAGTGGAGAGAGTCAGAGTACAGGCAGCAGAATTGCTGTTCAGAGCCCAAAACCAGAGCCAGGGACAAGGTGTCCTAGGGGGCTTTCAGAACACACACCACATTTTTATCCCAAAGTTGCACATCCCTTGGGGAATCTAACATTCCCAGGTGCTCAGTGCATGCTGGCACCGCACAAGGGGCTTCCTTTCCATTCATCTTATTTGTCCCTCACAATAACTGCTGGGGAAGTTCCATTTTACAAAGATGGAAATCGAAGGTCAAAATGGTTAAGTACTGGCCCAAGGTCACCCAGCTAGTAAGTGGCCAGGATTTGAACCTGGCTCTATCTGTCTGCAGAATCCAGGCTTTTGCACCATTACTGCACTACACCTGGCCCTGCCGAGGCCAGTCCTTCACTTTCTGAGTGGTCATCTGCAGAACCTCTCCACGCTGGGGGTTGGGACAGGGAGCAGGGGAAGGGAAGGCCCCAGTTTGCTCTACCTAGACCCAACCAGGTCATCCTGGTCATCAAACACATCCTGCCCCACCCCTGGGGCTCTGTCTGCTGAATCTTCTTCTGCCTCATGCTTGTTTCTCACAACCAGATCAGATGAAGCAGGGCCATGTCTTCTGCACCTGTGTCCACATTGACACCGCCCCCACTCCTTGCACATAGTAGGTGCTCCACGCGTGTTCATTGAATATTAAAGAGTGGCGCCTCACCCTTCTTCACTACCACTGCAAGGACAGACCTAGGGGAAGACAGGAGCCCTGGAAATATTGGGGGACAGGGAGATAAAGGGAGGAGTGGAGGGGGCAAGTGCGCCAGCCCCCCTGCCTCCCCGCAGAGCCAGCCCCCAGCTCCCAGCCTTCCTATGAGACACCTCCCCAGGGCACCCTCCCCACCAAAGGCTGGGAGGTCAGATGTCAGGCTAGACTCTCAGGAAGGAGCCCCCCCCTCCCTGCCACCCTGCCAAGCCTCTTGTCCAAGTTCTTCTCCCAGGAAAGCCAACAAAAGGCAAGATCCAGACAGGAGAGAAAGACACCAAGCATGGGGCTCCTGAAAGTCACCTCTGCTCTGTTGCTGCCCTGCGTGCCCTGCTCAGAGACGCTGTCAATGCCTTCTCCTCCCTCAGCATGTCCTACCCTGGGTTGAAACTTATCCTACAGCAGGAAGCTCTGGCCTTTGGAGTCCAAAACCTGGATTCCAATCCTCATCCCTTCACCTATGAGCTGGGTGAACAAGAGCTCATCACTTCACCTCTCTGAGCCCGCCCCCCGCCATTAGGCCTACAGACTCAGAGTCCAGACCTCCTGGTTGTCTCTGGGCTCTGACTCTGGAATCCAGGGTCAAATCCTGGCTCTAATCCTTACTTAACCTCTCTTTGCCTCAGTATCTTTATCTGTAAAGTGGGGGCAATAGAAGTACCTACCCACCTTGTAGCACTATCGTGAGAATTAAGTGAGGTAATGTACGCAATGTGCTTAGAACAGATTTGGCACACAATCAGCGCCCACTAAGTATTAGCCATCACTAGAAACAGTAGTTGATAAGACGTGCCTTCCGTCCCTGGCACTTAAAAAGAGCTCACTCGATAGAAGCTCCGATGACCTTCTCCCCACCAGACCGCGCTGTCGCTGGAGGTCCCGGGTCATGCCCATCTTTCACTCCCCAGCAGCCAGCACGGTGCCCCGCACCAAGCTCGTGAACCCTCGGGACTGAAGTGAGACCTGCCCAGAGGACCAGGGGGTCCAGGAGGGTGTGCGCAGCCAGGAGCCTCCCGCCGGGGAGAGGAGGAACCGAGGTGTGAGGAAGAGAAAACAGAGCGGAGGGGGAAAGGCCGCGGCGGAAAGATAAGCAAGTGAAGTGAGTGAGAAAAGGAACAGGAGAGGCTGTGGTTGAGCGCGATAAGGGGCAAGGATGGAGAAGGCGAGGGGCGAGGAAAATGCCAAGGGAGGCGAGGGCGCCGCGGGGAGAAGCGCTAGACGAGGCCGCGGCTGCGGCGGGGGAGCCAGGAGCCAAGAGGGGCGCACGGTCCGGCGCTGGGCGGGACGCGGGGACGGGCGGGAGGGGCTGGGGGGCTCCACCCTGCCTCCCAGCCTTGGGGCGGGGGCCGGGCGGCCGGAGATTGGCTGGGGCGCGGGGAGGCCGGGGTTAGAGCCCCGAGGTGGGAGGCGCCAGGATCACTCGGGGCGCCCGCGGCGGAGCGAAGGCTGCCACCCACTTGGACGATCTCGGCGGCGGCTGCAGGGGAGCGCCGGTGGCCTGCGCGGCGCGCCAGGGGACAGCGCAGCCATGCGGGCGGCGGCGGGGGGCGCGCGGGCGGCCGCGCTGGCGCTGCTGCTGGGGGCGCTGCACGGGGCGCCCGCGCGCGGCGAGGAGTACGACTACTACGGCTGGCAGGCTGAGCCGCTGCACGGCCGCTCCTACTCCAAGCCGCCGCAGTGCCTCGACATCCCCGCCGACCTGCCGCTCTGCCACACGGTGGGCTACAAGCGCATGCGGCTGCCCAACCTGCTGGAGCACGAGAGCCTGGCCGAGGTGAAGCAGCAGGCGAGCAGCTGGCTGCCGCTGCTGGCCAAGCGCTGCCACTCAGACACGCAGGTCTTCCTCTGCTCGCTCTTCGCGCCCGTGTGCCTCGACCGGCCCATCTACCCGTGCCGCTCGCTGTGCGAGGCCGTGCGCGCCGGCTGCGCGCCGCTCATGGAGGCCTACGGCTTCCCCTGGCCCGAGATGCTGCACTGCCACAAGTTCCCCCTGGACAACGACCTCTGCATCGCTGTGCAGTTCGGGCACCTGCCCGCCACCGCGCCTCCAGGTAGCGCAGCCACCGCCGCCCCGCGTGCCCCGACGACCCTGGGTGCTCGAGAGCTGGGTCCCAGACGGATGCCGCTCCCCCAACCCCTTAGCACAGCTCTGCGAGCCCCCGGAGAGGTGCCAGGCCCCCCACACACACACACACACCCGTCTTCGCTCAGCCCTGCGCCCCAGGAATTGTCTCCCACAGCCTTCCCGCCTTCCACTTCCCCATGGACTACAGAACAGTGCCCGCCTGCGGCTCTGGACCTTCCCACTGGTTCTCCGTTCCTGAACACCCCCGGCGCCCCTCGCAGCGCCCACCTAACCAAGTGGCTGAATCCCCGGGGCGTCCAGATAAATGCCTTATCTTTCCCCTCAACCCAAGAATGCTCGGGGTCGCTAAACAATGCCTTTCACCTGGACCCCGGGGCACCAGGACAAACATCACCCCTACCCCATGTTGGGACCTTGGAAAGGGCGGAGGGGTGAAGGGAGGGATGTGACAAAGAACTGAGGGCTAAGAGTGCTCCTGGGCTATGCTCCCCGCCTCCCCCCCCCCGTTTTCTGCAGCTGGGACCCTAACTTCACCACCCTCTTCCCCAGTGCCCTCTGCTGGGAGTCCGTTGGGGTTGGGTGAGGCTTGGTGAGGAAGAAGGAGCAGATTAGTCAGGCTCCCCTTCAGAAGAGAAGCCCTTACTTAGGCAGGTTACTTAACTTCTCTGAGCCTCAGGTTCCCCATCCATAAAATAGGAAGCGATCCCAGGTTCATGAAACCTATGACATACTAAGTCTCTCCTCCCACCCACAATCCCAGGCCCATCAACCCCGATTTCTCCCTGGTCTCAGCCTCCGCCTCCCTGTGCTGGTCCACACAGCCCTTCCCAGGTTGGCTCCACCGGCCCCCCATCTGCTGGGCTCCTTCCAGGGGGCCTGGGCACCCAGAGCCACTGCCAGTGCACTGAACAGAAAAGCCTTCCCTGGGTGGTTAACACGGCATCTGCGCAGCCCCCCAACACCGAGGCTTCCCAAAGGGATGGCACCACACCCTCTATTCCTGTCCTCTCTGCTCCCCAAAAACCAAGTGGACCCCACAATGCCCCACCCCCTACCTCCAAGCTAACCTGACTTTCACAGTGTGCTGAGCGTACTCCCTCTCCCAAGAGTCGCTGTGGGGTAGGGGTCCTGTGCCTGGGCAGTGCTGAAAGAAGGGAAGCTCCGTGTTGGACATTGCACAGGGAAGCAGGGGGAGAGCCAGCTCCATCGGGGATCCCTGCAGGGTTCCTCCTCTGGCGTTTCTGGAGCCCCTGAGCATGGAAATCCCAGACTCTGCGCCCCCGGCCCTGCCCTCCACACTCCCCCACCCTGTTGAGCCACCCTTTCCCCAGTGATGAGTGCCTACCTGGAGGCAGAGACATAGGTGAAGCTGTGCAGGGGACAGGCACTAGGTGGTAGCCTGAAGAAGTGTTGTGGGGCCACTAGATAAAATTCAGAATATAAATTGCAAATTGCATATTGAAATTGAAAATTGCATATTGAAAATAAAAATTGAGAGTTTTGGCTTCCCTCAAAAAGTCGAAGTCCTGGCAGTGCTAAGCTGCCCTCGTTGCGGGGCGTGTTCTTCATTTCAGCGAAGGCCCAGCCCTGCTAGCTCTACTTGTTTAGCAACCTGCCTGGACCTATCAACCTCTGTGTTCCTGGAGAGACCCTGCAAACATCCCACCCTGGCATTAGACTGGGAGTCACAAATCCTGAGTCCTAAGCCAGGTTCTCACTAACTTTGCAGACTTGGGTAATCACACCAGGCCTCAGTTTCCTTTTCTCTAAAATAGTAATAATAATACCTACTTCATAGGCTGGGGATTCTGTAAAATCTAGAAGACAATGCATGGTTGTAGCTGCCAGGGTCATGGGGCAGTAAGTGTGCCTAGCTGGCAGTTTTGTCTCTGCACAATATTGTCTCATGATTGTCAATCACTCAGTGAACAGAGAGTGGTATATTGCCATCATCCCGTTTCTTGATGAGGAAGTGGAGGCTCGGTGGGGGAGGTGGCTGGTCAGTGGGGGAACCTGCACTGCTAAGTGACTCTTTGGACTCCAGTCCCCTCACCAACCACCCCCCAACCCCACCTGCCTTCTCTCTTCAGTGACCAAGATCTGCGCCCAGTGTGAGATGGAGCACAGCGCCGATGGCCTCATGGAACAGATGTGCTCCAGCGACTTCGGTGAGTGTGCGGCCCACATGACCACTCCCCCGGTGCCACCCTGAGCCCCTCCTCCTTGGCACACACATGACCATATGTGCCCACATCCAGCACAGTGAGTCTTGACAGTTTCTGCACCATGGACCCCTTTTAGAATCTGATGGTGACCATAAACCCTCTCCCCAGGGAAACACACCGCGTTTTGCACATCATCTCAGGAGCCTCACAAGCCCTCAATGCCATGGTCCACGGGCTCAGACACCACCCCTGGCCAGAGCTCCCCCCTTGGTGCTGTCCTCAGGGGGCCTCTGCCGCTGGACTGTCTCTTTGGAAGATGCAGGCTCAGCCCAGACATGGATGGGGCTGTAGGGGGAGAGATGGGCTCCAGGGGAAGTGGAGCCCCCTTGTCCCTGGGCACCTCTGCCAGGGGAGCCATGGTCACCTGTCCCCACAGCTTTGTCCCAGAGCCTCCCCATTGCTGGGACAACCCAGCCAAATCTAGTCAGGACCTGGCTCATGCATGGACCACGTAGTCCAGCCTGTGATCTTTGCCAAGTCAGTTCCCTGTTTTGTGTCTTAGCCTCCCTGTCTATAAAAAAGAAAAAACATAATAATGAAGTCCTTCCTTCAAGGAGTCTTACGTTGGCAACCTGTTTGGAAAGAGAATATTGCCATTGCAAGGGGCATGTGTGTGTATCAGAGAGAGAAAGGGGGGAGGAAGGGAACCAAACAAGAGAGAAGGAAGGAGATTTTATGACAATGTCCTTCCTAGAGTGGGCAAGTTCCTCTCTGGCTTCTTCCTGGCAGCTCGCAGAGATGGGGGCCCAGAGGCCTGCAGAAGGGAGAGACTAGCCCAAGGGACTCCCCACCCCACCCCCAAGCTCAGGACTCCCTATCCCCAACTGTACTGGGCTCTCTGCGGCCACTGCAGAGTAACCCGGACCATGACTCCCTGGCCACGGACCCCACCTTCACACACGTCCCCAGCCACTCCCCACACTCACGCTCCTACACATGCCACAGACACACTGTCACACACGGAAACACACCACACACACACAAATCACTGTACGGTGGTGTGCTCACACCAGCAAGAGCGGATGTGGGTGTGTCTCTTCCCAACTACACACCCAGGGATGTGGCCAGTCATGGTAGAGCATTTACCCCATGTCACCAAATGCTACATAGCAGGGCTCTCCCTCCTCAGAGCCGGCTGTTAAACACGTGTGGCCCATCACTGCTCCAACCACACTCAACCACACTCACACCATACACACTCCACACCACAAACACACACAGCCCGAAAGCCCACTGGTAATCATCCCCAGAGACCAGGAAGTGCAGCCTCCCTCCATCGCAGGGACCCCTCCAGTGGTCAGCCCCACCCCCTCTCTGGGGGCCCCAGCCCCTGCGCCCCTCCCCATCAGGGGCTCTCCACCCTGCACTGGGTGTTGTGGAAGGGCTTGGCCTCCAGAGTTGGCCAGACCTCGGTTCAATGAGTGCTCCCAATTCGGGCAAGTCACAAGCTCTCCGCATCTCATGTCCCCACTCCTGTACCCTGAGGATGAAACGTGATAGTGTCCGTGAAAGTCCAGCACATGATAGGCACCTCATAAATATTAAAATGTGCACGTGTAAGTTCCACCCCTCAGCCCCCCAGCATCAGGCTCGCTGAAGGTCCAGAACACGAGAGTGCCCACTCCGGGGCCATCAGCGTCCTGCACAGACCTGACCATTCTCAGGCTGCCCCTGTCCCTCCTTCCCACAGTGGTCAAAATGCGCATCAAGGAGATCAAGATAGAGAATGGGGACCGCAAGTTGATTGGAGCCCAGAAAAAGAAGAAGCTGCTCAAGCCAGGCCCCCTGAAGCGCAAGGACACCAAGAGGCTGGTGCTCCACATGAAGAGCGGCGCGGGCTGCCCCTGCCCGCAGCTGGACAGCCTGGCGGGCAGCTTCCTGGTCATGGGCCGCAAGGTGGACGGACAGCTGCTGCTCATGGCCGTCTACCGCTGGGACAAGAAGAATAAGGAGATGAAGTTCGCGGTCAAATTCATGTTCTCCTACCCCTGCTCCCTCTACTACCCCTTCTTCTACGGGGCCTCGGAGCCCCACTGAAGGAGGCCTGCCCGGCCAGCCAGCTGTGCTCGCCCTCTGGCCTCGCCCCACCCCCAGGCTGACCCAGCCCCTGCCAGAGGGTGGTTTCACACAGTTGTTACTGGGATGGGCACAGAGCCTGGGGCTGTCCTCCTTGACCAAGGGGTCCTGGGATCCCTAGTATCTTAGGCTTCCTCTCTTAGGAGCGGGGCTTTCTCATTTGGGGGGAAAGCCCAGGGTCTCAGAAAGCAGGCAGAGTGGAGGAAGGGTGGAGGGGCTCCACAGCCTGAGGACGTGGTTCCAGAGGAGACGTGGTGTCAGCCGCCCTATGTTGGTAGTGGGGCCACCTTGGAGAGGGAAGTGTCCGGATTAGGCTGAGCTACTTGGAGCATAGTTCTCCTCCCTCACTGCCCCTTTATGCATCCTCACCATAGCCCCCAAAGAAGCTGGGGTCTCAATGCTTCCAGCCACACCGCCGCTTTCCCAGACCTGCCCGTTTCCCTGGTCCCTACTCCGAGGCCTAGTGCTCCCGCAGGCCTGGAGAGCAAGCCCAGCCCGCGGTGCAGACCCTCCCCGGGGATCGCTTCGCGTTCACCCTGCAGCCCCCGCATCTCCCTCTTACCCTGATCATGAGTAAGTTATTGCTACTGCTGTGAGGCCATAGGTACTAGACAAACTGATACACATAGGGTTTGGTTTCCTTTGTTGTTGTTGTTTTTTAAGTTTTTAATTAAATCAAAGAAAACAATAGTTGGTTTGGACCAGGTGATTTCTTTCTCAGCTGGTTCCCAAGAGGTAGGGGGATAGGGAGGTTTAGAACGGACTTTCTAATTTTTTTTTTAGACAGGGTCTTACTTTGTCACCCAGGCTGGAGTGCAGTGGCACAATCATAGCTTGCCGCAACCGCCAACTCCTGGGCTCCCGCCTCCACCTCCCAAGGTGCTAGGACTAGAGGCATGAGCCACTGTGCCTGGCCTAGAATGGACCTTTAGAAAGAAACCCTTATCTTAACCCACGGCCTGTCCACACATAGACTCAATTGGAATGCCTAAGAAAAGCAATGCCTGTTTTTCTAGGATCCCCAAGAGCACATGGTAAGGGTCACCCTCTCATCCTGACCAGTAATCGAGGGATGGAGATGACTATCTTTTTATCCCTGAGGAGCAACAGAGGTGCCAAGTTCCCAGCCTTCCCCAGTCAGAAGACTCCCACAGTCCTGCAGCGTCTTTCCTACAGGGGCAACACCTAGTCTGAGGAGTCCAAGAAGGCTGGGCCACAGGGAACCATGCCTGAGAAGCCTGCGGCTTAAGATGTGTCACTCCTCCCTCTGGCTTTCAAAATCCCCCGCCTGGTCCTGACCTGTCCCTGGACCAGCAGCATCAGTATCACCTGGGAGCTGGTCAGAAACTCAGAAGCTTGCTGGGCGCAGTGGCGTGTGCCTGTAATCCCAGCCACTAGGAGGCAGAGGTGGGAGGATCACTTGAGCCTAAGAGTTCAGTCCAGCCTGGACCCCATAGCAAGATTCTGTCTCTAAACAAAAAAAAAGAAAGAAAGAAATGCAGACTCCCAGGCCTCACCCCAGAACTGCTGCATCAGAATCTGCACTTTAATGCAATGAACATTAGAATCATCTAGGGGCTTTTACAAAATACTGGGCCCCAGCGTAATGCAATTAAATCACAATCTGTTGGGCACCCAGGAATCAGTACTTTTGATGCTCCTGGGGTGATATGCAGGGTTGAGAACCACTATCTAGATAAGCTAACAACTGAGGCAGGGAGAGCCTGAGGGGCTGAGGGGCTTCCCCAGTGGGCTGCTACCTTGGGGTGGATGGCGCGGGAGGGGAGAAGGCTTGATATGGCAGCCAGAGGCCACTCCCACTCTGATGGGCATCTGGCAGGGTGGTGCGAGGAGAGAGTTCCCTGGGAGTCCGTCAGCAGAGGTACCCAGGGCAGGGGGCGGGGGCACCCCGAGGGGCTCTCCTCACCAGTGGGGGTGGAGCTGGGACACCAGGTCCAGTCAAGCCTTGCTGCTGCTCTGACACAAAGGAGCCAGGTTCTCTTCGGCTCCCGCAGCTCTCAGAGGAGCACGTCACCTCACAGAAATGAGCAAAGCGGCATCTCCAGAGGGCCGGAGGCCTGACTTCTGCTGTGAGGCCCGTGTGCGCAGGCTCCCCTGAGGCCTGGCTAACAGGTGGTCTGACCGGGCCCATAAATCACCCCGGGCAGTCAGGTGGCCTGGCTGCAGGTCAGGAGCAGCAGAGGCCTACTTGTTCCTCCCCGCCTCTGCAGAAGCCCCGCCACCCCCCACCCCCGTGCCCAAACCCTGCCCAGCTTCACCTGGCTCCCTGAATCTGCCCCTTGTCTCCCAGCCTCCTACCCTGACCAAATATTTACAGACACTTCCATGGTCGACCAGGACCAGGGATTATTTTTCCACGGAACACACAGGACCGGGCGTGCCTCCGGCTCAAGTACAATGCTGACCTCTGTCAGGTGCTGGCAGTGGAGGGGTGGGGGGAGGCCTCCCTTGGCCCATTCTGGGAAGCCCAGCAAGGCACTCCTCACCCACCGCTGACGAAGGGGTCAGGACGGTGCTATACATCTGCTCTGTCCCCCAACATCTCCTGTCAGACCCCCCAGGAATCTCGTTTCTGGGACCAAAAGGAATCCTACCAAGACCAGGAAGGCCCTGCAAGGCCTGAGTGCCACTCTGCACTCCCTGCATCACAAGAGGCTTCCTCCCTCTCTGGGCCTGGACACAGGCAGCTGTGCTGCCCAGACAGCACCTGGGCTCGGTGGGTCAGTGAACACTCGCCTCTGACCATGTGGAATAGAAACCCAAGGAACAGGGAGGTGGACGGGGCAGGTCTGTGTCCCAGACTCCTGTCTTCCTGCTATGCCAGGGTGGCTTTTGTTCTCAGGGTTCTAAGATGATGCTTCCTCCCAACTTCTCAGCCACGTTCCAGACAGTGAGGTGGGGACGGGTACACAGCAAAAACAGCGTGTCATCTGCCTCTGGCCCTTCTGATCAGGAAAACAATCATTTCCCACCAGTCCCACCTGGTAGATTTCCACTTCAAGCTCAATGGCCAGAGCTAAGTCACACGGCCACCCCTAGCTGCAAGAGAGCAAAAGTCAAGTTTTTCAGCTGGATACAAAATCAGAATTCTAATAAAAAACAGGAAAGACTTGGACGCTCAGGGTCAGGGTGAAAATAGGCAGCATAAACCAGGATAGCCCAGTTCTGGGTCCTAATCCTGTGACTTAGTGATTTTGTGGCACTGGGAACACTGGCCAACCTGTAAAACAGAATAACAACGTCTACTTCACAGGGTTACTGAGTGTTGAGTGGGAAATGCATGGAAAGTACAATGCACAGCATTTAGAAGATGTTCAATTAAATGGTAGTATTTTTCTGAGCCAAAAGCCATGACCTAGCAGTGCCTGCACACAGTAGGTACTCAGTAAAATTCCTAATCGATTCATTAATCAACCAAAAAACACTACTGGTAGGAAGGCAGGAAAAAGACAGGAGCATCTCAGCTAAAAGCCAGAATTTTTACTTTCAGAAGAGGATAGAACCTACATTTGGGGGTTTGCTTCAGAAATACATACCCAGGTGGTATGTAAGCCAATACTGGGGAGATTACTAGTATTACTGTAATATGAGTAGTCAATAAATATTATCAGGGCCACCACAGGTGGCAGGCACTACTCAAAACACTTTCACATTCTAATTTAAGCCTCTCAACTGCCCTTTGAAGTAGTGGTATTTTAATAATGACGGCTGAAGCTCAGAGAGGTTAAGGAACTTGTTGGAGGTCACATAGCTTACAAAAGGTGGTACTAGGATTTGACCTCATGCTCTTAACCTCTACACTGCTGTCTGCAGGGGTGAAGCCGAGGACAAGCTGGGGTTGGGGGTGTAGGCAGCTGCGCTTCTGCCAACCTGCCTCCCAGGAAGATTTCTGGGAGCCCTTCTCCATCCCACTCCAAGGGCCCAGACAGAGGCAGAGGAGCCAGCGGCTTTTCTCCTGATTCCCAGAGACAACCACCCCCAAACCCCTCCTCCCCTCTCAGCCCTGCCAGCCTGCAGCCTCTTAGGTCCCCACAAAGGAAGCTCACATCCCACAACTGTTTAGTCGGCTGTAATCCTGGCTAAAGTTCACTCCTTAGAAAATCTAACATGGGGGGTGGCTGCTGCTGGAATGTGTGTGGCTGGGACCCAGTGTCCCAGCCCGGACAGCAGGCTCTGCTGGGGCCAGGGAAAAAGCAGGCAGCCAGGGGGATCCGGAATCCCCAGCCCCCAGCTGTGCAGGGAATGGAATGTGCTGCTCTGGGTGTTGAAATACACCCAGCCAAGGCTGGAGGTGGGTTGCTGGGAGCTGGGGGACTCCTGCCACAAGGCTGCCTCTGTTCTCCTGAGGCTGAGCCCACTCCACTAGGGCTGGGGGGGTTGGGGGTGGGGTTGTGCTTAGTGGGCAGGCCCATCCTGGTGGCTCAGTGGCTAGCTCCTGGATCTAGAGGGGGCCAGACAGAACAGAGGAGAAGGTGACCACCAGGACTGCCACATTCATCCAAAGGCTCTCTTGTAAGGCCTTTACAAGTGCTTGTGGCACAATTCACAATCCGGCCCCACGGCTTACTAGCTCTGTGACTTTGGGCAGGTTACTTAACCTCACTATGCCTCTATGTACTAATCTGTTAAACAGAGTTACAACAGAACCTAGTTTTGGGAACTGTCATGGGACTTAAATGAGATAATGCACTCAGCATGCTGTCTGCTCAACGAACAGGTATCATTATCCTGAGGGCCACCATCTGTAGGATAGATGCTGGGGCCAGGACCTCCCTAGGGGGTGCCTTGAAGGTTCCATGGAGACAAGGGGATAAAGACAGAGCTTCATGTGGCTTCAGCCCCAAGGGCCACAAATCCTGAAGATTGCCAGTTCAAGGTCGGTCAGGGCTCCCTGCAGGTTGCTCAAAACCATGAATAAGCCACAAAAAGGATGGGCAGAATCCTGAACCCAAGCCAGGCTATGGGGGCTAGAGTCCCAGGTCTGCCCCAGCAGGTGCCAGGGCTGCAGCAGAGCCTGGCTCCTCGTCCCCTCCCACTGGCTGCCTGAGAACAGACTGGAGGGTGTCTTCTAACCCAGGCATCCAATTCCACAATGAACAGTGTGTCTACCAGGCCACCCACGTGCCGGTCCTCTCCACGACGCTGCCCCAGCCAACTGCAGGGCACACCCCTCCTGCCAACGCCTCCATGGGCTTCACTTCCCAGTGGCACCTACACTTGAAAGTTGCCGTCCCCTGCCTGCTCTCACATGTACCTCCAGGGGACAAGGAGATGGTCCCTGGCTTCCCCTGCTCTGAGGCTGCTGACCCTTGAAGACAGAAACCACTGTTCTCATGTCTCCATAGCCCACGCCCCGCAGGCCCGGGCTGCAAGTTATGCCTGTTACAGTCAGGATTTCGCCAACATTAGGCATTGTTTTCATTTTCCAAAAATAAAATGATACTGACTCGGCTCTTTCAGACTACACTCATGCCTCCCCCTGATATTCTTCTCTGAATAATAACCTAAAATTATTCTCTGGTTTAAAAAAACAAACCACTGTTCCAAGCCACCCAGGGCGGAGCTGTTTGTTGTCCCTCCCAGAGGTTGTCAGAATGATGGTAAAAGCTCGCGTGTAGCAAGTGCTGACTGCGCCAGGCGCCGAGCTCCAGCCTCACGTGGACTCTCCATCCCCACGGCAGCGCCACAGGGGGTATCACCATCACGCCCACTGCACAGGTGAGGACAGCAGCATGGGGACATGGGGGCCGACCCACCCAGCCCTGCTCCAGCAGAGGGAAAAGTGGGCCGAGCATGGAGCTGGCTCACAGCAGGCACCACCCCTACTGCGCTGAGACTCTCTGCTCCTGCTTTGGAGAGAACAGTGCCTGCCTCACAGAGTCACGGCGAGCAAGCAATAACATGCGCAGAGCTCCTCCCACTGCGCCTGGCACCCAGCAGCTGCCCCACCCACCCAGTGCCAAGGGCCCGGTTTGCACTTGCCACCTCGTGGCCAATCCTCTCTCCTGCTGCCTCTCAGCCTCCCCCAGGGCTGACCCTTTTTTGCTTTCTTAGAGGGATTAGTTAAAATCTTTCCATTCTAAAGCCTGCATTGTTTAGTGGTTACCAAGTTGTGGTCCCACCCCAATCCCCGGCTCTGGGCCCTCACAGTTTGGTCACAAGACAGGGCCTCCAGTCAATCCCACAAGCACGTGCTGAGTCTCTCCTGCGTGCAAGGCACAGCTTTCCTCCTCTCGAGCCCCAGCTCACACCAGACCAGGCTGCGGCTCCCATGCCCCTGCCCTCGAGGGTGCCCCAGAGGCCTGCCCCTCAGCCCGGGTCGGGTCACACAGGCACAGAGCCCAGGCCTGCAAACTGGGCAGTGCTGGGGAGACCCGGTCCTCCAGGCTCAGGGAGAATGTCAGCACAAGGACAGGACAAAAACATAAGCAGCTTGAGGCCTTTTTATTGACAATCCTCCATATACACAAAGATCATTTTAGTTCCTCTCCAGTGTAAATAAAGCACAGGACACTTAACTCTCATCTCATAACAGGACAAAGCGGGTAGACCAAGGCCCACCTGGTTCCCCAGGGACTGGCACCTCCACGGGCCTGGGGTGAGTCCCTGGCTGCCAAGCCCAAGCTAAACTGCTTTGCCTGGCAAGAAAGCTGGCCTGGCATGGGTTCCTTGTCTCCCCAACCTGCCTCCTCTGGTCCCTACTCCTCGGGTATAGAAACGTCTCAGCCACCTCTGGTTCTGGGCCCCAGGCAGCCCATGACCCCAGGCCCTCAGTGAGAGAGGCCCCCCTTCTTTTTCATCCCATTCCCTGTGCTATGTGTTCCCAGGAACCATGCAATAAATAAATAAATACTTCAAAAAAGCAGGGCAGCTCCAGGGCAGAGAGGGGTGCCTGAGCCAGCTCATGGCTTCCGGAGAGACACCGAGAACCCCTAAGAGTCCAGAAGTGAACATGAAATTGTTGGAGAGTGGATGGGGACCCCAAGTGGCCTTATCCCTTAACTGAGCTCCAGGGAACAGCCCTGGAACCCAAGACCCAGCCCCATCAAGACCCAACACTTCCCAGGCCCCCAAGGGTCCAGGGCTTCAGGACCTCTGCTCTGCTCACCTGGCCTCACGCTCCATGGACGAGGGGCAGGGGAAGGGAGACGGAATGCTGGGCCAGGGAAGGGCTACCCAGACTCTGGGCAGGAGAAGCAGGAGTGATCTGAGTACCCTGCAGCTGCTCCAGGGGAGCTGGGGACACCAGGGCCTTATGTGGGCTGAGATCTGCAAGTCGAGGTCTCTGCAAGGTTGGGGACTAAGGCTCTTTGAGCTGTTGGGGTTTCTCCATGCTTTGCTCCTCTTAACACTGAAGGACTCGGCCAGCCCTTCTATACACATTCTCCTCTGGGGGAACTTGGGAACACCAACTCTGTTTCTGGAAGCACTCCTGGTCTTATTAGCCCCGGCCACACCTTCTGATGGGGAAATGATCCTGGTACATGAAGGAACATTCAAGCAGAAGAGCTGGGGCCTGGCCCAATACCCTGAAAGGGAAGAACTCTTTTCCCAACCTCAGGTCTCCTAGAATTCTCAAGTGTGGCCACGTTGGCCCTGATCATCAGAGCCCAGCTGATAGGGCCTAGCTCACTGCTGCCCTCTAGTGGATACTCCCTGCGCAGCCCTGAGTCCACTCACTTGGCCCAGGGCAGAGCAGGGTCCACACCCCAAGCCCTCCAGGGGCTCCTCTCCCCTCAGGGTTGGAGAGCAGCCATTGTTGGCCACCCGCAGGAGTGGGGAACAGCTCCAGAACCCAGCTGGAGACAGTGAGGGAAGGAAGGGGAAGCCTACCTAGCATTCAGGCCACATTTGCCCAGCACACACCACAGGGGGCCAGGGCTGGGGAGAGTGGGGGGTCTACTGCTGGCCCCAGGGTCTGGTGCCCGGTTGGACCCTGGCCTCTCTTCTCACTTGCTCAAGGTCTGGTTACATGAGGCGCACACAAACACAGTCTCTCTCTGGGCTTCAGGGGCTGAAAAGAAGGAAGAACTCGGTGAATGCTCCAGCTACTAGAATCATCCTCCCAAAAGCCTGACACAGACCACCTACTGCCCAGCCTGACCCACCTATCCCTTCCCTGACCCAGCTCACTAGTCTGCCTGCACAGACTCCTCTTTCCACAGGAACTAGGGACTTTGGGAGTGAGAACACCAACAGCAGGCCTCTCCCAGGTATACTATGCATAACACATAATTTTGGCACCAAAATATCAGGGGGAAATTTCCTAAAATGTTTTAACAGTGGTTATCTTTGGGTGGGGAGATTACAGGATTGTTCCTCTCTTCCTCCTCCTTCTGTAATTTCCAAATTTTCTAGTTGATTAGCATGTGTTACTTGTATATCAGAAGGGGAAAAAATTTGGATTAATGTTATAACACAAAACAGTAGGTGAAATGTGATCACATATTTCAAGAACACACATGTGCATTTATCCCACAAACATGCTGGCAAAAGGGCAGGGTCCACACCCAGCCATCCTCTCTGGGAGAGAGCACAAATATTTTTCTTCCTCTTGTTTATCTGTATTTTTTGTTTTATCTACAACAAGTATGTACAGCTTTTATAAAATGAAAAAAAAACATTTTTTTATTTTGTTCAAAGTGTTACTAAGGTAATGAGAACAAGATTAAAATTCAGGAGGGTGGTTTCCTCTGGGAAGGCAGGAGCAGCGCTGGGAAGCCTCGGTGGCATTGCTGATGCACTTGTTTTTTAACTTTAGTGGAAATGGTCACAGGCATTCATTTAGTGTTTATACTTCGTAATCCACAGGTACATATCTGTTCTTTTGCATGTATCAAATGTTTCCGGGTTTGGTTTGTTGAAGCAGATGGAGGAAATGTCACTGCCGGCCTCGGACCACAATCCCAAGCTCCCCTGACCTCTCACTGATGCCCTCGCTCCTTCCCTACAATGGGGCATCCCCTGGGGGGGATCCATCTAAACCCTCCCGCCACCCTGCCCCCACCGCCTGCACCACTCACCTGTGGCCCCCATGGAGGACTTGGGAACCTTGAAGGAGCAGCACCGAGAGCAGAAGCTATTTCCACAGTTACTGCAGCTCCGCTGCAGACAAGAACCAAGGTCAGATGTGTCCCCCGGCCCCAGGCACCTGGAGCCCCCAGCACCTCCCTCCTTCACCAGCTGATCCCACCCAAGGAAACCTGGACTAAGGAGCTGCAGGGTACAGCAGAAGTGAGAGCAGATGGAACAGCCACGGGAAGGCAAGTGAAGGCGTGGGCATAAGGGCAGCGGAGGACACGCTCACTTTAGCAAAACACAGACACCAGGCCTAATGTCACCCAAGGAGTCAGACTTCATCAATGACTCCCCTCAACCCTCCCACAATCCAATGGTCACAAGCACACTGTCCCCAGCAAACACACCCTCAAAGACACTTACCCTCTTCTTCAGCACTGAGAAGGTGGCAGAGCAGCCTGTACAGTTCCCTGAGAAACAGAAGTGGCAGCTCAGCCTTGTCCCAACCTAGGCCTCTCAACTGTCACCTGCTCCTGGTTCTTCTAAGTGGGGACGCTCAGGACACCAGCCAGAATCCCTGGCTAGGCACAGTGAGCAAGCGAGCAAAGTCCAGATTCTTAGCCAGCAGGAGGGACTCAAACTAAGGAGGAGAGACTGAGGGCCTGGAATCATAGCCACCAGACCCTGCACCCCCCAGGGTAGAGCGGCCCCACCTGCAGATTCAGCAGGAGTCGAAGAACACACAGAGAATCCACTCCTGGAAATGCAGCTAAGCCGGTGGGGCCTGACCATAGGCATCCTCAAATGCAACCTGCCTAACGTGACCCCTTCCAAAGTGTCTCCTCGCAAATACTCCACCCACAGGGTAAAGACAGATATGCTCTTAAAAACCCAAACTCCTGCTTTCTGTCCTCTGCAGATTCCATGAGGGAAGCTCAGAACCAGGCACATTCCAAAAAGACACGAAGGGCAGATGCTCTGGCACCGTGAGTGCTGAGATGCTTTGGAGAACACAGCTGGCGGCCCCTGGGTCACCAGCTATGCTGGGCTTCCACCATAATCTCATCGGACTCTGCTCCCAGCACTCCTGATCTGAGCCAGGTTTCCAAGCCGTGCTAACAGTCAAGTCCACCCTTCTCCAAAGCTGCCTTCCTGGACCACCCCACTAACCCCAGTACAAAAGAGTGGCAACTCTACAAACTTAGCTGGGCAGACGTGACCTCAGGACTCTGTTGTGCCCAGAAGAAGATACTGTTTGCTTCAACTTACTTCCAGCTGGATCAGAAAGACCAAGACAGGCTCCTAGGAACCCACAGGGTGGGCCAGGGTCTCCCATATTAACCACACCCACTTACTAAGCACTATGAGCCAGCCAGGCACTGTGCTAGCCCTTCTTAAGCACTGTAGCATTTGAGACCTGTAACACCCCACAAAGAAAGAACTATTATCCCCCCTTTACAGAAAGGGAAACAGAGGCACGGGGCTGTAACATAATTTGCTTAAGGACACCCCACTGAGCTAGGATTTGCACCAGGCAGTGAGACTCCACTCCATTCTCAGCCATTTAGCTGCACTTCTGAGGTTCTGTGGGCCTCAGGATTATAGCTCCCTGCAGTCCTGGGGTGGCATTTCCCAAACTAATGTCCTTGTCTTCCTGCAAGCTGATGTTTAACAAAGACAGAGGGAAAAGAGGGAACCCACACTCAGTCCTTCAACAGATCTGCTGAGCATGTGCCAATTTCCCAGGGTCCCTTCGATATAACTCTACAACCTGCTCTTATTACAAGTCAGCACCCCTGTCGCCGGGGTGTGCCCCCCCCCCACAGTCCCATCAGTCCCTCCCAGCAGCTTCCCTCTGCCCGCCCAGCCCCGTCCATCTTCCCTGGCCGTACCGAAGTTGTTGGTGGGATAACGCTTGCGGAGCCGCTCCGTAAGCCGAGACACCTTGCTGCGCAGCACCTCATTCTTGCTCAGGAACCCGTTGTCCTGCAGGGCCAGCTCGTCCTCTGCTGGGCACGGGGCGCCCTCCTCATCCTCCTGTGGGGAACAGCTCCGTCCAGTCCCACCCAGCTCTTGGCAAGGCTCCAGGACCTGCTCGCAGAGGCACCTGGCACAGCAGACCCCACAAGGTGTGGCCACAGCTGGCTCGGCCACCCCCTCCCCGCCCAGCCCCTGCCCACCTCACCAACGTTGCTACTCACCAGCACCACCAAGTGGGTCTCCTGCCTCCCGAGGTGCAGGGGAGAAGGAGAGAAAAGAAAGAGAGAGAGATAGCAAGAAGAAAGAAGCTGCTGGGAGGGGCCTCCAAGCAGAAGGAAGCACAGGAGGGCTGCTCTGAGGTCTGCACACTGCCCACAGGGTGATGTGAACAGATGCCCCCCTATAGAGGATCCCAGCGACTACACTTGGAGAAAGCTGGGACTCCTGCTTTTCAAACTGGGTGAAATTAATTTAGTGGGTCATTATTTGAATAAAACAGAACGTAACAGAGTAGGAAAGAAAATAACCCTTACCATATATTTTCAGGAAACTTTTGTTTTCTTAAGTTTTACATATTTTACAGACAATATGTGTGAACTGGGTCAAGATGCAAAATGTGTTCCTTACTGTGTTCATGAACAAAAATGCTTGAAAGCCCCTGCGATACAAACCCTCCCTCACCAAGGTTCACAGTCTACAGTCAAGTGTCAGAATCCTGGCACAGTCTCTCAGCATCTGAAAATTCAAATGCCCGCACGGCCTGGGCCGACGTGGAAGTGAAGCGGGCGAGGTGTAAATGACAAGCCTGCTGAAAATCCACCAGACCCTCATTTCTCATATCTCAATCTCCCACTTTGCAAAGAGATGTAAACAAAGAAAAACTATTTCCTACTCTAAGAAAATAATAATGCATAAGTTACAATAAATGGCAACCACCATTTGGCCTCAGTAATGGGGATAACAGGTTGTGAAGGGGACCACATGACAGCATGTGACCTGTCTAAAGGGGACAGTCGCTCCTCAGCTACACTGACTGCTGCAGACTCAGGGCTACCAGAGAAACTGGAAATCTAGAGTTCTAACTAAAATCTCTCCCCATGTCTAAACACTGGCTCAAAAACATTATTTTGAAACTTTGCATGCCAAATAAAACACTCCTGCAAACTCTCAATGTGTATCACTGTCTTAAAATCAAGAAGGCTAATATTTAACTTCCCCAGACCTAGCACTTGGCCATGCAACCACTTTCTCCAACTTCCCCTCCCAGCACCCCAAAGGGACATCTTCCAGAACTCATTCTGCAGAAGAGCAGAGACCCAGGGCAGTGACCTCCTCCAAATCTGCCTTGCCTACCCCAAAGTCACCAAGTCCCGGGTTTCCAGCAAAGGCAAGAAATCATCCAACTCTCCCAGCAAGGCATTTCCTAGGGGCTCCAACAGCCAGTCCTCTCCTGGGCACCCAGGATGGATGGCTGGACCAGAAACAGGACAGGGGAGGGGTTCAGTGGCACCCTTTCAATCTGTGAGTTCTAGCTCAGAGCAAGTTTTTGTTTCTCACTTGGATGTAAGAGAATAAGCAAATATTAATAAAATAAATTTTAAAAATAACATAGCTCTAAGACCACCCATCTTCTGGGCTGGTCAGCAGGGTTGCTGGGAAGGGCCACCCACCTCAATCGCATCTTTAAACTCCTCATCTGGCTCAGCCTCTTCGGCCTCCTCCACGCTGCCAGGCGTGAGGTCCTGGGAAGAGAGACTCTATGACAGAAGGAGAAGGATGGCACCCCGGGCAGAGGGCCCCCTCCCTGCACCAGCATCCAGGCTTCCCAAAACACCAGGAAGTGGCATGACCATAAGAAAGAAGGAAGTCAAGGGAATGAGAGCAACCTCTAACCCAGCAAGGACAGGGAGGGGAACAAGACCACGTCTGGACCTACGGTGGACAGACAGCACAGTGGTTGAAGGCACGGGCTCTCGAACACCAGGTCGGGGGTCTGAGACCCACGCCCGCCACCCACTAGCCGTGAGACCTTGGCCAGCCACTCCATGCCTCAGCCTTCCCTTCTGCAAAAGGGAAGAATCGCACTCTCAGAAATAACCTACACCCCATGGTGTTAATATCAAAAAGTACTTGGAACAGCACCTGACACAGAGTAAGCACTCCATAAGCACAGAGTAGCTATCTTTATTACAATTATTGTTATTAAGCATTTCAGAGGAGACCAGGCCTGGGATGAAGCAGGAACTACGACAGGCCAGCCCAGGAGCCCTGTGGTATGAACAAGCTGGTCCTGGAGGGCCCACCACCTGCCCACAGCAGGCTCTGCCCTGAGGCCAGGCACTCACCTCCGTGGGCGTGAGGGTAGGCGTGCTGTCCAGCGCAGCACCCTTCCCCCCAGCATCTGGCGACGGTGGGCTCTCGAAGGCATGCTCTTCCTGCTTGGGGTTCAGGCGCCGCTGCAGAGATGCCCTGTACTCAGACACCACTACCAGGGCAAGGAGGACGGGGTGGGAGGCAGAAGAAACACTGTGAATGGCACTTTAAGGGCACCCACTTCCACGGCTGGCTGGCCTCTTCCTCCAGTACCCCAGCTTCTGCTATGGGAAAGAGTCACCCTCCTAACTCTGAGCAAGTCACTTTACCTAGGCCTCATAAACAAAACAGATACCACCATCTGCCCCCCCCCTTGCTAGAGAAATTAAATGTAGTAAGTGCTCCACAAATTATAACTTCCGTATTAATCACCCTACCACAGGACGAAAACAAACACAGCAATCACCCACACGTATGCACAGGCTCAGGCCTCTGTGACTCGGGGTCTCGCCAGACTGCCTCGGTGCTTTAGAAGCCAAAAGACAGAAGGGTACTCTGAGATCACACAGAGATGTGGCAGCAACCCCAGGTGGCTGCAGCCCAGGGAACAGGCATCAGCTTGAGGAAAACATCCCTACCTCATCTCCCAGGTCCTATCATGTAAACAGTGATGCATCCACCTTGGGAAGGGAGTGGGGACCACTACGGTAACAGCTCCCCCACCCCCCAGTGAGCTGTCAGCTTTATCTAACAACTCAGAGATGCAGAGCCCACAAGAGAGCCCTTGGAGGGAGGACTCTAATGTGGTGCGGCCGCTCATGAAAGGCACAGCAGATGATCAGCTGCAGAGCCAGAGGAGCTGGGGAGCATAACCTCGACCCCAGAGTTAGCCTGGGCCCCACCTCCATCAGCCTCCTCTGGGCTTACCTCGGAAGAACTCCACATTCCCCAGAAAGAGCGTGCTGTTTAAAAGGGCCAGGACCCAGCAGAGTGGCAGCAGATACAGCATGCAAACCGTGCCCAGGAGAGCCCCATAGAACCTGGATGACAGAGAGGAACCACAGGATCAGGAATTCACAATATCCAAAAGAAACAGGTTTGGAGCACACCCACATACCCGAGGTGTGGGTAAGAAATAGCTCCGGGCACAGGGCACAGTTAACAAACCACCAGACGTGCTAATCACTACTAATTAAACCAGTGGAAAGTAGTGACCAGGAAAGACTGGGAACTACCCACAAGTCACTGGTTGCTGAGAATGACACAGTGAGGCTGCAGCAGTGTCCGAGACTGGGGACATGTAAACTGGTTCAACTGTCATTTCTCCCCAGGGTCCAGTCTCTGCAGTCTAGAATAAGACAGACTGGAATCCAGCTCTGCCTCTTCTCATCCTGAGAAGTCTCTTGGTTCCCTGGGCACTGCTTCCTTCACACATGAAGTGGGCTTAAGCAGCGCCTACCTAACAGTCACCACGAAGAGTGACGGGCACAGTGCTGGACACAGGGAAGACTCTAAATATTAGTTATCATTATTATCCATATACAAGAGCCTCAAAAACATTCATTCCATTTGATGCAGTAGTTTCATCCTTAAATTTATCCTAAGAATAAATTTTTGAAAGATTAAAGCTAAATCCATGAAAATGTTCACCACAGGGGTAATAACAAAAAGTAGAAATTGACTATATGATAGAATGGTTCTATAAATTATAATATATTCACCATGTACATTAATCTGGTATTACAAATAATTCCAAAGGCTATGCAGCAACAAAGAAAACCATGTATGATATAACAGTAAGTGGAAAAAAAGAGAAAAATCTAACATACACTATGAAGCTATATAGCTATAAAGCATATGCATATGACAAACTCTAAAAGACAAGCCAAACATGAGATCAGTTGCTAGACCCTGGTGGTGGATTACATGGTGAGTTATTTTTCCATTATAATATTTTTACCACACATAAAAGAAAATACCTAAACAAAAGCAGTGTACTAGAGCCCACAGCCTGTGTGCAGATCTACACGAAAGAGCCCAGGAGGTGTTCTTCCCCCCAAGTAGGGGGGCCAAGGCCCTCTCAGGCAGCTGGCTTTGCTGGGGTTCAAGCTGCAAATTCCTACAAGGCAGTAGCGACAGAGGAGGGGCCACTCACTGTGAGGACACGACGGGGTTCTCCCAGTGCAGCACGCGGTAGGCCGCTTCGCAGGTGCAGCACAGGCGGCTCAGGAAGGCCTCCAGCTGGATCAAGCTGCAGACACAGGGGCTTCGGTGAGTGGGCAGGCCCTACCCCACCCAACCACAGGGCAGGACCAAAGCCCTGGGGATGCAGAGCCTGGGAATCTCTTCAAACACACTGGAGGGGTCTAGAGAGCCTGGAGAAAAGAGCCTGGCCAAGCCACCCCAGGTACATTTCAGTCCTTTTTCCACCCCTTGCTGAGGTGGAAACGCTTCCTGCTTTGCTCTCTTCCTAGCTGTGGATGTCGGGCAGGCTACTTAACTTTTCCAGGGCTGCCATTCCTCATCTATAAAATGAGGAACAGAATACCCACTTTACAGGTACATAGCAGCCATATGACGATAAATGGCAAGATGTAAATC
>VBSM01003143.1:18986213-19002760 GCA_008086735.1 Cheirogaleus medius
TCAAAAAAAAAAAATTACTTCAAAGTAAAAAAGTCTTTCAAAAAACCAGATATCCAGGCCCCACTCCAGATAACTGACTCAGAATTTCTGAGGCAAGGTCCAGGGATCTGTTTATAACTTTTCTTACCCCTGCTGTATGCCAAGAGACAACATAGAGCCTGGTCCAGGGAAGGGATTGGTAAATGCCCACTGCCACTGAAGTTGTTATAATATTCAACAGTCTTCAAATGTTTCCACAAAAGTACTGGCTCTCTCATGGTTAGGAAGTTTCTCCACAGTGATGACAACTATGTTTACTGAACACTTCCTGGGTACCAGACGCTAGCTCAATCTTCACACCCACCCTACGAGTAAGCCCTGTTATCCCATTTAACAGGTAAAGAACGAGAGGCACAAGGGGGCTGAGTGACTTGCCTAACGTTACACAGCAAGTAAACAGAAGAGCCAGGATTGGAACCAGGCAGTGGCTCATGTACACACGTGCTTAGTCAAGACCCTAAACTGTCTCTCTAGTGGAAAGAACACAAACTGAAATCAGCTAGGTCTGGATTCTCATCCCAGCTTGGCCACTTTCTAGCTGTGTAAGGAAGACTTTTTCTGCATCCATAAACGGAGGATAGTAATAGGAGCTACCTCCCAGAACCATTAAAAACACTACATAAAATAACATCTGTGGTTTGCCTAATACAATGCCTGGTGCGCACAGCAAACAGTCAGTGTGGCGGCTGCTGTTATTGTCATAACGGGCTTATGCCCCCACTTCCCTGGCCTCTCTTCCATACTTACAAGCTCTTCACCTCAGCCACGGCCTCGGGGCGGGACAGGCGAACTTTCTGCAGGTCCTCCTGCCGCACAGTGTGATACTTCCTCCGCATCAGCTCAGACTCAGGCAGCTGAGCCCGGCACACCTCCTGAAGATAGCCCAGCAGGGCGGGCACCGAAATCACCAGGGCCCCTACTGAGCACCATGCGCCTGTAGGACCAAGAACACTGCAGGTGACACAGGCAAGCAAGGGCCAGGAGCCTGCCCACCCCGATGTCCACCACCCGAAGGCCTTCCCTGATCCCTGTATGACACGGGATCTCATGCCCACTCCCCAGCCCCCTCAACCGAGCTTCCTTTGTCCTCATAGCCCTTATCACCATATGACACCATATGACAGATTATGGGCATGTTTACTGTCTCCTCTTCTGACGTAAGCAAGCTCTTGAGGGCTGAGACCTTGTCTCTTTGGTCACTGCTATAGTCCCAGCTTTGTTTTTAATACATCTAAAAATGCTGCTAGCACACAGTAGGCAGCTCATGCTGGAGGCTTGTTGCTGGGAGCTCCCGATGACCGACATGCGGACCTCTGGGCCACTAAGGCAGACTGGAAGCCTTTACTTTGGCTTTTAGGGTACCACAGACCACTGAGGATTGAGAAATGGTGAGGCTGAGAAAAAATTCAAAGAAGGAACTTTTCCCATGTAACATGTACTCCAACAGCAAGCCAACAAGGCAGCAGGCCCATAATAAATGCTTGTTAAATATCTGTCACATAAACTGATTGACTCTGGAAATATATTCAGAAAAATCTAACATCCTAGGAAGTTTTAATCACACAAAGAGGAGCCCAGCTAAGAAACAGAAGATGAGATCTTGTGTGAACTGCGTTTATTTTCAACCTACTGAATCCTTATCTCTGTGAGAAACGAGGGAGACACTTGAGAAATGAGTTCAATATAAGAACGAACACAGGAATAGAGGCCCAGCTCCTCAGAACATTCTGTCCCAGACCCTTCACTCATTTCCACCAAGGGATTTGGCTTTTTCTCTAGCTATCTGCCAGTTCCAACCAGGGAAAGGTCTGGGTCACAGTGTGTATCATAATAAAAGGCCCGCCGGAGATGCTCCTACCCAGGACCCCTAGACCCCCACCATCCACATTTCTATCTCAAAGGCTTCCTGCGGCTCCTCGATGCTGGTGACTGCCCAGCAGCTCCCGCCAGCTCACTTGCCGAACCAGAGGAATCAACAGATATGGCAAAAATCCCTTAACAGCTCATCTTCCTAGTACCCTTACCCCATGCCATGGCCCCACATGACACCTGAATCAGCTTGGGAACCAAAATGGAAAAAGGTCAGTGTACCAGCAATCAGTCAAGATGGAAGCAATAATAACAATAATAGCAGCTATAATGTATCGTTGCTTATTGTGTGTCAGGCACTGTGTCAAGTGTCAGACTATCTCATTCCTCACAAACACTCTATGAGGAAAGCACTGTTATTATCATCCCTTTAGAGATGAGAAAAATTAGGCCTTAACAGAAAGGTTCAGTAATTTGCCCAAGGTCACACCAGACAGCTCAGCCTGGATGGACTCTGGAGCCTGTGTTCTGACACCAAGCAGACACGGAGGAGAGCAAGCTGCAGGGCAAGAGCGGCTCCCTATGCAGGGTTACATCCTGCATCTCAGTGTTCTTCCCCCACATTCATTCAGAAGAAACCACTGGACCCTGCAAGCAGTTCTTACCCTCATTCAAAGTGAGAAACAAGATGTTGAGGCCCAGGCAGGTCAGCAAGGAACACAAAGGCGTCTGCCACCTACAACACAGAGAGTCCTGGTCACTATAGAGCACTGCTCCTCCAGCTGGGGGAGGAGGTGGGGCAGCATAGGCTGAACACCACAGGAGAAGAAGAGGACACCTGGGACACCTCCTGGGACAAGGAGGAGCAAGGGGAGATCAAAGGGGACCTTTCACTTGGACAGGTGACCAGGAGAGGAGCCAAGAGGTCACACATTAGCACCTGGAGTGAGAAAATCAACTTTCTCCCAGATTGAAGAATTTATAAAATATCAGGTAATACTGCTTAACCTGTGTTTTATAAGGTTGTATTCTCCTTAAGAAATGAAGCTGATATTTTTAATATTTTACTTTATTCTTTTTTATAATTTCATAAGAACATATAATCGTTGCCAAAATTCATCTAATAGAGAAATCAAGAAAGAACAAATTGTGAATTTTTTTGACCCCATTTGTGACTTTATCTTCTTATATCTGTAATTTTGAGAGTTTGAGAGCTTATTTTGAACATACATTAATTCAAAAAGAGAAAAAAATGATAAAAATGTTATTTTACTATACTAGAAAACGAAGATGAAACTAGGGTATAACATTCTCTCAGCAAAACACAGAAACAGATGGAAGCAAACCCAGATGCAGCCCCCACCTCCCCCATCACATGGCAGCGCAAGAGTCCCCCAAGGGGGATGAGAGACAACCAGAGACCAAGGTTGCTGAGGACAAGCAAATGCTGCTGACTTAGTCCCAGGTGAGGGACATTTAGTAGGGAAAGAGGAGTGCAGACATCATAATGAAGCAACTGACACCCAAATTCTAGGGGCAGTGTCATTACATATAAAGTGAGCGATCAGAGCAGAGACAGACAAATCATAAAAATAAACAGGTAAAAGTTGCTGGCAAGCAAAGTATTCAAAATGTAAACGGATTTTCTTGTGTTCTAACTGGAGTATTTCAGAGTTACTAAATGAGGGGAACTAATTTATGTGAGGCTTTTACTTTTTGATAAAAATTATGAGTGAGGGAACAAAATGACCTATCTTTGCTTTTCTCCTGAAATTCAACACACTCTACTTGTACCACCCTAATTAGGCCTCAGAACTTCTGGCGGCAGCTACCAAGGTAAAAGCAAAATAAAAGACAGGTCTAAAGCCAATTCCTTCTCAGAAATAAAAACATCACACCACCACTGAAGTCACTTTCATTTTAAAACCTCTCCCCTTCTATCAAATGTCTTCACTGACACTTTGGTCCTGGGAGACCCAGCTAGCAGAGTAGTTGATTCCAGAAGAGATTCTCTTAACAATTTACTGCAACTCTAAGCTTCAGACCTAATAGCCAGAGCCCAAGATTAGGTCCTTCTACAAAGCCAAATCCTCTTTCCTAAGAAAAGAACAATCAAAAGCACAAACTAATCTGACAGCTACTTTCACAGACCAGTGCTCCCTTTCCCAGCAGCAGAGAGACGACAGGCTCCTGGAGGCTTTTCGGTCAACGCTCCTTCCTCATCCAGCTTTAACCAATCCTACCACATCCTCCAATTTCTAGTAATCATTCCACAAAATGGAAAAACCCTAACACGTTAGTGTGCCAAGAAGCATTATAAACAAGTAAAGGAAAAGGAGAAGGGCAAGATATATTTAACTTTTGTGCTTTGCCACAAAAGGGCAACACACACACAAACAGAAAAAGCCCTTCCCCTAAGGAAAGCCCCTAACCCTGAGCAAAGTCCCTCCCCTAAGGAAGACCACAGTGCATTTCAGCTAGTTGGTCACACATGCTGGGACTATAAAATGAGAAAAGAACCCTTTCTCATATCATCTTCCTACCCCTTTCACCAAGAGCCCAATGATCTTACAGTAAAGAACATACCTCTGAAAAAGCAACGAGCTCATCTCTAGGGATACTGCCATAAATTAAAGGAATGAACAAGAAAAATATAGGGCCTTCATCAGAGAGCTAATAAACAACTGCCCACTATTTCCAGACTGAAGCAAAGATGAATATGAATATTCAATAGCAATTGCACTCTGAAAGGTTAACCTAACTCACCCTGCTTCCTATCAGTCTCTCTCAGGCATTTTACAAGGCTGAAGATCCCATGAGAATCTGGATCCAGAAAACTAGAAGCTTTTCCCTAGAAATACACATGTGTGCACACACACAATTTTACAATACAGTTTTATGGGATTCATTGACCCCTAAGACCCAGTCACAGGCTCCAGGTTAAGAACCTCTGTTTTTAGGACAACCAGGTTTTTATACGACTCCTAATGCGATTAGGAACACAACATTTACCTTTACTATAAAAAAAAAAAAAATCTTTTCTAACTTGAATCTAATCCAACCTTTACATTTAACTTCCAGTTTGCACCATGAGGAAACAACCAAACAAACCTTGGTAGGAAATTCTCCAAGATAGTCAGCTCAGTCACTTCGGTAAGTCAGTGTCAGGAAAGAAGAGACTATTTTAGATTGAAAAAGACTTAAAGGACATAATAACCACATACTATGCACAGTCCTGGACTGGAAGTTGATCTGGCCAAACTGATTATACATGATGTACATTCTTGGGAAAACTGAGGAAACTTGAATATGAATTGAGTATGAGATAATATCAAGGAATTGTTAATTTTGTTAGGTATGATGTTACTTTGATTGTGAAAGACAATGTCCTTAATTAGAGACAGAAACTGAAGTATTTAGGGAGTGGGATGCCATATATCTGTAATTTAAAATACTTTAAACATAGGAAATCAAGTGAAATGAAAGGAGAAAAAAGAAAATTACAGAGGATAAAATCAAAGCAGAATAGGAGAAAAAATATGAGAGGCATAATCCCAAAGGACTAGTGAAAATGGTACCTACTTAATTCATAGGTATTTGTATTTCTTCAACTTTCATTCAAAATTATATCCTAATTTTAAAATTAATTATACTAATAAAAAATAAAGCCTGCTCTAAGCTGTAGAAGACCTGATATTCAAGACTGTTCAACAGTCCTGAGGTAGGTACTTAGTCACAAAGAAGAACCCTGTCAAAAGGCCAAATCATTCCCAGTACCTGCCTTTCCTGGGCTGGGCTTGAGACACAAGGTCAGCCTGGATAAACCCAGAGGTCCCACAGGCCTCCCAGAACTGCTCCTTACTAGGGCAGAAAGGACAGCCCAGCCACTGTCTAAACGGCCAGCGTTACTACAGAGCAGGAAGGCAAAAGGCACAGCAGACCAGAGCAACTCCACAAAATCTGTACCTGAGCAAGTATCGAACACCGTCACCTGCATCTTTCAGGGGTTCCAGGTAGATCTCCAGTCTCTTGTAGGAAAGAACCAAGTTGAAAAGATCAAACGCTGGGGACTTGGTAGGGACAGGTGGAGACTCTGGGAGAGCCTCAGGCATCACGCCGGGGCTCACCTCCGGCCCACTCCCCTCAGGCTCTGATGTCTGCATCCTGTAACCATAATAATTCCTGACATTTGCATTGTACTTCCAGTCCCCAACACACTTCTACTTCATTGTTTCATGTGGTGCCCATAATAAACCTGAGAGGTAGGCAGGGCCACATGTGGAATGCCCATTTCACAGAGGAGGAAACTGAAGTCCAGCAAGGTGAAGTGAATTACTCACATGTAAAATCCTCTAGCCTGAGCAAGAACAAGACCCCACCTCTACCAAAAAAAAAATAGAAAAAATTAGCTGGGCGTGGTGGTGCACACTGGTAGTCCCAGCTACTTAGGAGGCTAAAGAAGGAGGATCACTTGAGCCCGGTAGTTTGAGGTTGCAGTGAGCTATGATGATGCCACTGCATTCTAGCTGGGTGACAGAGCAAGATTCTGCCTCAAAAAAAAAAAAAAAAAAAAAAAAAAAAAAAAATCCTGTTCTTTGGACTCCCCAGACAGTGCTCTTTTCCTCACAGACTCATCAAGAATATAAACTATAAAGACCAAGCACATATAGTTGCTTGGGGGAGGAGGGCAGCCCATGGTCTCAAGAGAAATGTTGTCCTGGAATATTTTTCTCCCACTGTTTACCTGGCTAATTCCTACTCATCCTTCAGATAATCAGCTTAAACATCAGTCCCTTGCCCTGGGCAGTCTTTGCCAATCCCTCCTCCAGTATGGACAGTAAAACCCTCTGGAATGAGCATATAGTCACCCTACCATAGCACTTATCACATCAAAGTAAAACTCCCTTTCTTGCCAGTTTCCCTCTTATCTATGAGCTAGCCTATATTCACGACTGTTTCTATACACAGTGGGTGATTAATATATGCTTGCTACATGAGTGAATGAACCACCATCCAGCAGAACTACCGTGCTCTCTCCTGCCCAGCCCCCCTTCCTCTCCTTGGGTTGCCAACAACTTCCTGGGCTATCCCTGCCCACGGGGCAGTCATCACCTTCCAGAACGCCCATTCTCACTCCCCTCTCTAATAAGGAGAGCCACCAGAACCCTCACGTTCTTTCCTAATTTCAAAGTCCTACCCCAAACGCTAAGGAGCAAATGAGGGGGCGGAACCTCGGCGAACAGCAACCTAAACCAGTCCTACTGGCAGCGAGGTGACAAAGGAGCCACTGGGAGCCCTAAAACCCCGCGAGCCGAGCCACAGCAAAAGCACCCAGGGGCGGGCGCGAGACAGGAGCCCCAGAAGGTGTGAAGCAGGTCGGCACCGGCAGGTGCCTGGACCACCACCTCTGCAGCCCAGGGAGCCCAATGGGGGCCCAGACAGGCCAGGCCACGCCCAAGGTCGCTGGGCTGGCAGGTGGCGGCCCCGGCTTTGTCCAGGCACCCGACTTCGCACGGTCAGCGGAGACATCGGGGCGGGGAGCGGTGGCACCTTACCTACCTGGTCTCTGGCTCGGTGGGGGGAGGGACAGGGACCGGCAGGAGGTACGGGTAGGGCCACTGGGCCCCGGACGTTTCCTCACGCCCGCCCCACCCTGACGCCGCGCCTCCTCCCGGGGCCGTTCGGAAGTCGCAGGTCCGAGAATCTCCTCCGCCTACTTCCCCGCCAGCGCCGCTTCCGGGACGCGAATCGCTCTGCGGCGGCGTGCCCGTGACGTCATCGCGCCCGCCCGCTCCGGGCTTAGCTCCGCCCACTCCAGCACAGGTGAGCGTACTCGTCAGCACTGCGCCTGCGCGCCTTTTGCTGCTTAGTCCCGGCCTGAGTTAGCGTTGTCCCTGCCCAAGGCGCTTTGCAAAACCCTGCGGAGCCCTGCGAACACGCGTCTGGCCACCGTGCACCTCGCTAAAAAGAATCCAGCAGGGAACAATTGGGGAGAGACTAAGCTGAAGAATATATGCCTTCATCCTCTTTCCTCCCAGTTTCGGCACTTAGCTGGCTCACCGTCACGCCCTGGGGACTGTGAGCCCAGGAAAAGCAGAAACCGTATCCTGTATGCCCAGCAAAGAATGCGGCTGTTTCCTGAGTGGCTGCTGTGTACAAGGTCCTGTGCAGGCCTTTCCCTGTTGGTTCCTCTTCACTTCACTCTGTGTGGCCCAGTTAATCTCTGCTAAAGCACGCATCCGATGGCTTTGCATTAATAGTAACATCAGCGCTGTGTACCGAGGCGCTGGGCACCGGAATAAGCTCTCTGTAGGCATTACCTTCTCAAACAACCCAGTTAGGGTTATCGCCATCTTACAGATGAGGAATCTTAGACATCTCAAGGAACGTCTGCGATGTCACAGCTAATAAGCAGGACCTGGCATTTGAACCACCTGTGTCATCTGACCCTAGTGCCCCCAACCATTAGTCTGCATCTGCTGGCTTCATCCCCTGCTACTCTCCCTCCGGTGCCTCTTAACTTCAGCCAACTGAACCCCTCCTTTCCCTCAAATGTCTGCACACCTTCACGCATTGCCCCAGCTGGAAGAAATCACTTCCCTCTCCTAACAGCCAGAACTTTATCTGCATGTCTTCCTGAAAGTATCTCCTTTCAGAAAAGCAAGCTCCTGCTCTTCCCGCTAGCACTCAGCTGTGCTCCAAATGCCAACTCCTCTCACTTCCTTGGGGGTTTGCTCTGTCCTAAGGGCCCTGAAATCTTCACTCGCTGACTCTTCCCCCTCATTCTAGAGACAAAATTCATGGAAAATTTCTCCTTTAACCTTACTTACCCCCTTTCTCCTTCCCTAGTGAGAAGACTTGCTACACAGTGCTGTCTGCCTCTGCTTCCTCACCCAACTCACTCCTCAGCACTGTAGACCTGCTTCCCTCCATACCACTGGGCTACTTGCCTGCTCACCTGTGATGTCCTCCCCAACCCTCCTCTCAGGTGACCTCTGCAGCCCTGGACACTCCTCCTTCTTGTTACTGTTATCCACTTTAGTTCCATGACTCCACCCTCTCCACTTCTCCCTACCTTCAAGATCCCCTTAGGGCTTTTCTTCCTGCCCCTCCAATGCTGGGGCTCCTGTTTGCCACCCTCCTTCCTTCTGACTCCAGACAGTCTCTCCCTGGGATCTCAGTCACTCTCGTGGCCCTGTCACCTCATGTTTCCCATATCAATGTCTCCAGTGCCTGGAGCAGTACCTGGCACATAGTAGGCATTCTGTAAAAAAGGGTTGCAAGATGTTACCATAGGAAGACAGTATATGGGATCTTTCTGTGTTATTTCTTACAACTACATATAAGTTTACAATTATCTCAAAATGAAATGAAATGCTTTTGCCATATAGGTTTTTTTTTTTAATAGCTCCCTGATTTAGTTGATTTTTGAAATTTCCTGGCATGTCCCAGTCCCAATGTAAGGTAGGAGAGCTTGCAAGGTAGGATGAGCTGCTTGGTTGGTTTTTCCAACTATAAAATGAGGATAATCATAGTAGTAACCTTGACATAGGGCTGTATTGAGAATTAATTGAGCTAAAAGATATAAAATCCTGACATATTATAAGTGTTTTAAACTTGTTAGCAATCATTATTATGTTTTTACTCAAAGCCCTACCATCATGAAAGGTGGCCTTACTAATAACCTATCTAACAGAGGAAAATAAACTATCAAAGAGAAAGTAACGGAAATAAACTCAGTACATAATTGCCTCTGTGAAAAGGAAATTACAACACAACTACCCCCTTTGTTTTGTTTAGTTAAAACACCTGTGGCCTAATTCATTGTCTCTAAGAGTATCATTTCCTCACCTTTGAAGAGCCCTAAGCAGACAGTAACTGTGCGAACTCTCTGCCTCAGTTCCTCCCAGGACCGGAGTCCAAGGACTCAGATAAGCCAGCCTCACAGAGAAAAGAAAAAATAAAGAACACCTGCAACAGCTTGACTACGCTTCTGATATCAGTCTGCTGAAGCAGGGGGAGTGGGGGAGAAGCCATTTTTACCTTTTTTAAACACCAAGCCGCTTTTCCTCAACTGCCAGCACTACCCTCTACCTTTTCTTCAGTGCCGTGCCTTATCCCTTCTTCTCTCTCTCTCTCTCTCTCTCTCTGGAACATAAATAAACTTTTACTTCCATATATCCTAAACTCTATGTGAGAAATCTTTCTCCACCCGCAGCATGAGCACCTACTGAGCTTTTCACCCTTTCACATCGCCACTCCTAGCCCAGAAGTCAGACAAGCATCCATAAACATTCTGATTCACATAGCAAAGACAGAAAGAAAAGAGAAGAATTCATGAAGGGCCAGAATGTAGACAGATCCAAATCCCACACACACCATTAAGCTATATCCAGAAATCCCCCCACTATCCCTTAGAGAAATAAGCTCAGTCTTGTGGCTGGTCTAGGCTTGTCTGCAGGACTCTGCCTCCCCGCACTTAGGTTCAGTATTTTTTCCAGAAGGCTCCTGATCTTCTCCTGCAAATAGCCTGTGAAGACCTCTCTTCTCCATTTCCTTACCTGGCCCCAGGTCTGAATTCCAATGGAGGCCATTGCCCCTCCCACCTCTCCCAGCCTCACCCCTACCACCACCCCCGCCTTTTATATCCTACTCAAACCACTGTCTTGATGGCAGTTTTCAGTGGCACTCTGTGACCTCCAGGATAAAAACAAGGCCCAGTATATTTAACTCTGGAAGTTTCCTGAATGTGTCACACCTTCTCCCATTACTGTGCCTTGTTACAGACATTCTTCCCCACATTCTTTGGTTGGCCAGCTATTATTCTTCCTTCTAAACTCAGCTCAGAAAAAGAAAAAAAAAAAAAACTCAGCTCAGATCTCACCCCTTCTTGAAGACTTCTCTGACACCTTCCCATCAGCAGCCACTATCTGGATTTGGTGCCCTTCCAGTTTGACTCCATGGGCCCACCCTCCCCCAGCACTTGCAAAGTCACTGTCCGTTTACCTGGCAGCTCCTTCTTTCTCTAGACCGTGAGAGTCCTGAGGGAACTGACTTTAACTTCTGTGTGTGCAGCATATAGTGCAAAGAGATACCAACAAATGTTCATTGAATGAATGCATGCATGTCAACTACTTCCTGGAGGGCAGAATCCACATGTCTTTCAACAAAAGACCAAGAACAATGGCCATTTCTTAAAATAATGACTGTGAAACCGGCAAGGATGAACAAGGTGCAGATTCTACCCTCCATGGGCTCTTCGCTCAATAGGCAAACGCTGAATTGACTCAGCTGCGATACAGAGCTAGGAGCCCTATAGTAAAAGTGGGAGCAAAGAGAAGGGACAGCCTTGATTTAAGAGAGGAGATGGGGAAAGTTTTCTGGACAATGTAGCATTTGGGCCAAGGAGGCTCCACCCTTCTTAGAAAGAAGAAAATTTTTTTCTTCAATGTCCTAACTACCTGAAATTCTACCATCAGCAATTTACTGAAAAGTTAAATTTTAGTTTCTTTGCAATTCTTCTTCCTCCTTGGGTCTGTCTGGACCACTGGCCTTAGGCTGGCTGTGGGAAGTGATAGTGTTTGTTTTCAATTCCATGAGCTATAGAATTGAGAGATATTACTCAAGAACTCCTAGACATTATTTTGAGGGAATATTGGAGGATACAAGAAGGCTTTAAAGACCAGGAAGGGACAATAGTCATGGCCAACATCAATGAACAGAGGCCTCTCCTGGTGATTAGAGACAAACCACACAAACTCTGATTTTGCATAATCAATTTCTAGTTCCTTCTTCCCTTCACCAGCATTCTGAATCTTCACTCTTGGCCTCAATTCCTGGTGCTACTGATATTATCCTCTGGGTAGAAGACAAATAGAAGAGGCTAAGGGAGAAAAATAATCAAAGAGGATAATTAATTCCATAACTTGACATTTTTCAGAGGTAAGTCTTTGTATCTATAAGTGAGTGTGTTTATGGTCCACATATTAATAATTGACTCATAAACCTCACATGGCCCCTGCAGAAGTACTAGGTGCAAGTGCTGAGTAGAACAAGCTGCAGAAATAGCTATGGCGAGAGACAAGGGAATGGCTAAGCATGCCTTTGTCCACCAGATGGCACCCTCGCCCATTCTTACTGAGAACCTTGGGGTTTCAGAGGCATCTCTTTAAACGTCAAGTTTCTGGTCAAGACTTCTCATGCCAGCCTCAATGAATTTCGCACCATTTACACAGTATGCCCAATATTTTCATGTTTCTAGCTGTATCCGTTATCTCTTGTCATGTAACAAAGTATTCCAAAACTTTAAGGCTTAAAACAACAGTAAACATGTGTTATCTCACTGTTTTGGGGGTCTTGGTGGGTAGTTTTGCCTCAGGGGTGGGCTTCCATAAGGTTGTAGTCAGATGCTGGCCAGGGGACTGGAGGATCAGTTCCTCACACGGCTGGCACTCTCTCATATGACAAGCTGGCAGAAGGTTCCAGGTCCTCTTCACTTGGGACTCTCCAGAGAGCTTCTTGAGTGTCCTCAAGACATGGTGGCTGAGTTAACTTAGAGCAACAGATCCAACAGGGAGCAAGGCAGGGAGCCAGAGTTCTTTTATGATGGACCCTCAGATGTCTCACACTGTCGTTTTCCCAATATCCTATTGGTTTTACAGGTCAGCCCTATTCACTGTGTGGGAGGATCATACAAGAGTATGAATAGCAGGAGGTGAAAATAACTGGGGCTTTCCTGGAAGCCATCGTGGAGGCTACTTGTGCTGTTCTGCCAGCTTAGGATACCCCTTGCCCCTCCTCCTGACCCCTCCCACTCAGCTTTTAACATCCAGCTTGTGAATGTTTGTGACGCCTTCCCCAAATAATTTCTCACTTCCTGCTCTGTGTTCCATCTCTATTAGGTGCCTGTCGCCTGGCATTTGGATCCATCTCTGGAACACAACTGTTTCCCCCATTGTCCCCTGAGTTCCTGAGACCAGGGAGACTGTGACTGACACTTAGTATCTTGGCAGCCCCATTTTCTACCAGGTATAGGGCCTTGGCATAGTGGGTACTCAATGGATGAATGAATGAAATGGAAAATAACAGGTGTCGGTGGGGATGTAGAAAAATTGGAACCCTTGTGAACTGTTGGTAGGAGTGTAAAATGGTGAGGAAAGCAGTATGATCCTCAAAAAAATTAAAAGTAGAATTACCATAACCATATAATCCAGCATTTCCACTTCTGCATATATGTCCAAAAGAATTGAAAGCAGGGTCTTGAAGAGACATTTGTACATCTATGTTCGTAGCAGATTATTCACAATAGCCAAAGGTAGAAGCAATCCAAGTGTCCATCAATGGATGAATGGATAAACAAAATGTGGTCTATACATACACTGGAATATTAGCCTTAGAAAGGAAGGGCATTCTGACACATGCTACAACATATGTAAACCTTGAGAATGTTATGCTAAGTTGAAACAAACCAGTCACAAAAACACAAATACGGTATGATTCCATTTATATGAGGTACCTACAGTAGTCAAATTCATGGAGACAGAAAGTAGAATTGTGGTGGCCAGGAGCTGGAGAGAGGGAATAAAAGGAAGTCATTGTTTAGAGTTTTAGTTTTACAAGATCAGAAGAGTTCTAGAAAGGGTTGGTGGTGATAGTTTCACAACAATATTAATATACTTAATGCCATTGAACTGTACACATGAAAGATGGCAAAATTTATGTTATGTGTATTCTTTGCCACAATTAAAAGTTTTTTAAAATGAATGAATGATGTAAACAAAATGTAGTCTATCCATTCAATGGAGTATTATTCACCATAAAAAGGAATGAGGTATTGATATATGCTACAACATGGACAAACCTTGAAAACATTATGCTAAGTGAAAGAAAACAGACACAAAAGGCCACATAGCATATGATTCCACTTATATGAAATGTCCAGAACAGGCAAATCTATAGAGACAAAGTAGATCAGTGGTTGCCAGAGACTGAGGGGAGGAAGGAACTGGGGGTGACTTCTAACAGGTATAGGGTTTCCCTTTGAGATGATGAAAATTTTCCAGAATTGGATAGTGGTGATGGTTATACAACCTTGTGAATATACTAAAACCCACTGAACTGTACACTTTAAAAACTGGGAATTTTTATGCTATATTACATGAAATTTTATGTTACATGAATTAGGTTTCAATAAAAAAATGAATGTATAAATGAAAGTAGTATTTGACTGGTATGTATCTTTAAATTCTCTTTAATATTTAGATTTTTCTCTCGTATTTAAACTTGACATTTGTCTGGTGTGTATTTTTGGATTAACAGTTCACTGTCATTGCCCTAAAAAGTGTTCAATAAATGCATCTTTATGTTCTTGTACCTGGGAAAGAAGTACTCATGAGTAATGAGTTTTCCAGCTGTGAGACAGTGAGTTGTTGGACAAACACAGCAAGGAAATGAATGTCTGCTGTTACATTCTTACTCAACAGCTCTTGGCAGCCATGAAAACAACCATTCATCAAACACTGGCACAAAAACTCTCACAGAGCAAGGCAATGAAAACCTCAGCAATAAAACCTTTTGCCTCCCGTGAAAAAGACACTTAACTGCCCATGGAAAAGTCTTGTTCTCCCTTCCATGATGGAGAGTTGTTGCTAAGCAGCAGCGGCCCAGCCAGGGACTACATTTCCCAGCCTCCTTTGCATATAGGTTGGGTCATGTTACTCCCAAGGAAGTGAGTGGGAGTGTTGAGTGTCCCTTCTAGACCAAGGCATTTATAAGTCAGAAACCTCCTGCCTCTCTTCCTGCATCTGCCAGCTCAAAGCAGAGGGGATGGCTGGGTCACAAGGTGGAAGGAGGCTGGGTGCCTGAATCATCCCATGGTGGAAAGTCTTCCACCGCTCAGGAACACCCATAGTGGACAGTTCTGTGAGGAAGAAATAGATCCGTATGTGAAGAAACAAATAGATTTTGTTATATTAAGCTACTGAAATGTCAGGGTGTATTTGTTACAGCAGCTAGACATCAATATTCATTCATTCCACCAAATGACTCCATATTATGTACCTTTCATGAATATAAAGAAAAGAGCCTGGAGTTCTTTCCTCGAACAGTTTACATTCTAGTGGGACAGACAACCTATTAATAAATAAATATACCACCAATGAAAGAGCAGTTGGTAACCCACCCAAAAACCTGAATACACCAATTACCAGTAAAGAAATTGAAAGAATCAAAAATAAAAAGAAATAAAAATTTAAAACTTCCTAAAAAGCATCAGGTCCAGATTATTTTGTAGATCAATTTCATCAAACCCGTCAATAAAATGATATAATTAAACTCTTCCAGAACATAAAACAAGGTGGAAAACATCCTAATTTATTCTATGAGTCCAGAATTACCCCCTGTGATACAAACGTTGGGCAAGAATACACACACACACACACACACACACACAAACAAATCTCATCTGGAACATAGCCAATTTAAAATAATAAAATATAATAAAACTACCACACGACTTGGCCATTCCACTGCTAGGTATCTACCCAAGAGAAATTAAAGCATATGTCCGCACAAAGATTTGTACATAATTTTCACAGCAGCTATATTTGCAATAACCAAAAACTTGAAACAACACAAATGTCCACCAACAGTTGAATGGATAAACAAATTGTAGTATATCCATACAAAAAAATAATACTCAGTGATAAAAAAGAATGAACTATTTCTACCACAATAGCATGAATTGATCACAAAATAATTAAGCTGAGTGAAAGAATCCAGACACCACCTCCTCCCCAAAAGAGCACATATTATATATTCCACTTATATAAAATTCTAGAAGATGCAGAACTAATCTATAGTCACAGGAAGCAGATCAGTGGTTGCCTGGGATGGGGACATAGGAAGGAAAGTAGAGGCAGGACGAAGGGCACATGGAGCCCTCCAGCATTATGGATATGTTCATTGTCTTGATCGTGGTGATGGTTTCACGAGTGTATACATACACATGCCGAAATGTATTACGTTGTACATTTTAAATATGTGCAGTTTAATGTACATCAAGTATACCCTAATAAACCAATTATTTAAAAAAAGAAATATCTAGGCAGCCACTTTACCTCTCAGAGCTTCCTCTACAAATGCAGTTATTATCTACACTGTTCATCTGTTAATAGGAGGATGAGATAAAATAATAAATGTAAAAATATTTTGTGAACTGTGAATACAAGAGTACAGGGACATTGTATAATCTTTATTATTATACTATCAATGTCATTATCAACAATAATGTCATCACGATTATCATTACTATCGCAGTCACCACAAAAAGACTCCTCCACCTTGGTCTTCTGGCACCCTACATTAAGACCTCTGAGGGAATTCATTCATTTAAATTAAAAGAAAAAACAAACCCAGCAAGTTCACTAGTTCCTAGGATTGGCTGGGAGAAGTCAACAAGCCGATAAATACAGCTGACTTTACCGGGGAAATGAGGAAAGTCATGTTGTGAAATGCCCAGATACCTACGCAACTGCTAGAAAAGCCAAGTACTTAACTGTTCCTGGGAAGCGTCCCTTTAGCCTGGATGAATCTTGGCTTGAATACAGTCATGGAAGAGCCTGCAAATGCATAGTGAGGGGAGACTACGAACCTTCCACTGCTGACAACTGAACCTGAGGCCAGTTGTCTCTCCCGGTGGA
>VBSM01003143.1:19004096-19023466 GCA_008086735.1 Cheirogaleus medius
CGGCCTCCCAGAGTGCTAGGATTACAGGCGTGAGCCACCACGCCCGGCCATGTAATTTTCTTTACAGTCTTTCCTTCCTGCCTTAGCTCAAGATATAAATATTTCAAAACTCAGACTAGCTTTGGATGACGTCTGTGGATGGTTGGGAAAAAACAGTTTGTCTGCTGGGAAACCCTTGGAGCATCATGGTGTGGTAGCACAGACCTGAGTTTGTTTTGTTTTGTTTTTGAGACAGAGTCTCCCTCTGTTGCCTGGGCTAGGGTGCCGTGGTGTCAGCCTAGCTCACAGCAACCTCAAACTCCTGGGCTCAATTGATCCTCCTGCCTCAGCCTTCTGAGTAGCTGGGACTACTGGTATGTGCCACCACACCTGGTTAATTTTTTTTTCTATAGTAGAAAAAAGACAAGCTCTTGCTCAGGCTTGTCTCTGAACTCCTGACCTCAAACAATCCTCTCCGGCCTCGGCCTCCTAGAGTGCTAGGATTACAGGCGTGAGCCACCGCACCAGTCCAGACCTGAGTTTGAATGTGGTTTCTGTCACTAAGTACTCAAGTGCCCTGGGCAAATCAGTTCACACCTGTTCCACACCTGTTAAATGAGGACATTTACTACCTGATGGCATTGAGAGGCTAGGAGATGTTATATAAGGCACCCATCATGTTCTCTGCTCAGGGTAGGCCCTGTATAAAGTTAGTTCCCTTTCTCCCTCTTCCCAACCTTGACTCAGAAGTGCCTTACAACTGGGGAGCAGAGTGTCCCCTTCAGGACTCCCAGAGATGGCAGCAAGGAGCACATTCATCACATGGGAAGAACTAGCAGGCATGAAGCCTAGAGGAATGGCCTCTGGCAGCTTGCTGTCACCATCCGCGCCAGGGAAGGAAGGGCACAGCCTTGGTGCCTACAAGATCCCACACAGCCACCGAGTTCAAAAGGAATGGGGTGATGGAATAGGGAGGGAAAAGGCGCTTTCAGATTAGAAGGAGCCAGGCTGGAATTCCCCAGGCTGATAAGGTTGGCGGCCAGGGTCCTACAGACCTCCTGCTGGTTGTGCCCAAGTGCTCTTCTAGGGTTCTGGCCACCTCACCAGCACACCTTGTCCTGTGGGGCCCAGAGAGAGTCAGGCCATCCTCATATCTTTCCAGCTGTCCCCGCTAACCCTAGCTAACCCTCTAACCCTGGGCTCCTCTCCACAAGACTGGCTATGGAATGGGACCCAGCCACCCCACTGCTACTCTTGGCAGGATAGGGGTAGAAAAGACACTGACCTGGGCAAACCACTTCGCTTCACCTGGCCTCAGTTTCCTCATGGCTAGAAGAGGACCCACCCCCCTTTTAAGGGTTTTGCTATGATCTCTGTAGGGAACAGCCAAGTTAACCAATGGAAAAAGTTAACAAAGTTAACCAAGCTTCCAGAAAGCCCTCAGAATTCTTGCAGCCCCAACAACTGTTTATATGGAGCTGTAGAAAGAGTTAGAACTACATTATAAATTTAAAAGGCAAGTTGTAGAAGAGTCTGAATATTTGTGTGTATGTGTGTGCATGCATTCATATATTTAACTAGTTATAAAAAATAAGGAAGGGGCCGGGTGGTGGCTCACACCTGTAATCCTAGCACTCTGGGAGGCCGAGGCAGGAGGATTGCTCAAGGTCAGGAGTTCCAAACCAGCCTGAGCAAGAGCAAGATCCCGTCTCTACTATAAATAGAAAGAAATTAATTGGCCAACTAAAAATAAATAGAAAAAAATTAGCTGAGCATGGTGGCACATGCCTGTAGTCCCAGCTACCTGGGAGGCTGAGGCAGGAGGATTGCTTGAGCCCAGGAGTTTGAGGTTGCTGTAAGCTAGGCTGACGCCATGGCACTCTAGCCCAGGCAACAGAGTGAGACTCTGTCTCAAAAAAAATAAATAAATAAGGAAGGAGAGTTAATAGTTAATGATTTATCTCTAGGGCATGAGGTTAGGATGGTGGAATGACTTCTCTTTTTATTTTGTAACACTCTGTACTGTTTACATTTTTTAATGGGTGCATATAGCTATTATATCTTATTGGATATATGCATTGCAGTTTTATTGTACAAGTAATTATTGTAACAAACAGAATGATAAATACATAAATAAACCTTGCTAAGCTGATCTTTCTCTCTCCTAACCCTGTTCTCTCCTTTTATCCCTGAAAATGTTAGTTTGTTCGTTCTCTTTTTTTACCACTGGCCACCCCGGCCCTTCCCTAGAAAAGCAGGAAAAGTAATAGACATAAGCGAGCAAACCCCTGGGATTTCCCAGGCTCAGAAGGGCTCCTTATGTCCCTGAGGAGCAGTGTCTTATTTCAAAGTGCCACCTCCACCCCACATTAAGCAGGAAATGCCAGATTAGAGCATTCCTAAACACCTGGTCCCCAGGAAGGAAAACCAAACTCCACCTAAGCTTCAGAGCCTGCCAAAGGACCACAAGGGTTTAGGAGAATCTCTGCCTTCCAGTGCTGCCCTGCCATAGCCAGCTGTGTGACCCTCTCTGGGGCACTGTTTCCTCTGTTGAAAGGTGGGCAACAGTGCCAACTTCTAAGACTGCTGGGAAGACCAAATAGGGTAATGCAGATAGAAGCGCATTTTCAATTGCAAAATGCTCCATAACCTAAGGTGGGACCAAGCAGGGCCTTACCAGCTTTTGCAGAAAGCACAGCCACTTTTTATTTTGCGTGTGAAGTTCATGAATAGACAGGAGAGGGAAAAGGGGAGTAATGGAGGGGCCTCAGCAGCTGGTGGCATTTTCCTCCACCCTGCAAATCCCAAACCAAACCAGGGGTGTGTGTGTTTACGTGTTGGGGAGGAATCTTTGGAAGAGAGTGGGGGTGGTGCACACACATCATCAGATCCCAGCCTGAAGCTGTTCCAGGTGAGTTTTGAGACTTACCAGTAGAATCCTGTTTCCTGGCTGCAGACTGCAGGCCCCGGGCACAGGAAGGAGCCAGGGAGGAAGCCTCTTAACTCTGCCCACACACCCTTTTTGGGGCATCTCGGTCAGCAGGCAGCAGCTTGCTGGGCAAACAGTCTCTGGGGAATCGGGAAAGCCAGGCGGGTGTGGTCCAGGAGGCAACACCAGAGCAGGCACCGTGGCCTGCAGGAAAGAAACCCAGCTGCCTGGGCTCCAGGAGATCCCAAATCTGCCCCTAATCAGCTGTGTTACATTAGGCAGGTTGCCACTCCACCCTGGACTTTATTTCCCTTTCTGCAAAATGATGGGGTGGGACTGGAACAGAATCTTCCTGGCTCCCCAACAGAGGGCCCATTGAGAGCAGGGACAGGAGCCTCTGGAATTCCCTCCAGCCTCAGTCAGGGACAGACACAGGCAGTTTTCTTCCCTGTGGTTTCTGTCCTCGCGCAACCCCTGCCCCCTGCTCCTAACTGCACTGGAAATCTGTAAACTCCTTTTTCTCCCCCACCCCCCCAACCCCCCAGAAGGAGAAGGGAAGCCAGGAGGCAGAGAGGAGGCGGGCAGCAGGGCTGGGAGGACCAGGCCAAAAGACACATACACTAAGATCAGACAACCAAACTTTATTTGGAAAAGCATATTAGTAATCACCACTAAACTACTGAACGAGGCACATCGGTCCCCTCTCCCAAACCCCCCTCATCCCTCCCTTTTGGCCTTGGAAGAACACTGTAGAAATCCTCTCCTGGGTCTGCAAGTGGCCCCAGGCTTTTGGGCTGGGAGCTGCCCAGGTGGCCTTGGGCTGGACTGAGTCCTGGTGTCCAAAGGTGGAGGCCTCTGAGACTGCCTACAGTATCCAAAAGTGCTGGGCCAGTTCAGATGGCCACTCCTATGGCACAGGACCTGGAGGGAGAGGGCAGGTGTGCTGGCCGTCTTACAAGTCCTACTCACATCTGGCAGACAGAGGGACCGCCAAGCCGCTGGAAGCCGAGCGGGAAGGCACATCTAGAAGAGCCAGTGAGCTATGGAATGCTACAGGCACATCTGGATAGATGAGGCACCACGAAGGCCAAGGAGGTATCTGCTCCTGAGTAAGGTCGCCTGACCACAGACAGCACCAGGGGCTGGGGGTAAGAAGGGGATCCTGAGGGGGCTGGACCTGAGCTGAGGATGCAACTTACATGGTGATCTAGAAAAAGACAAAAGAACAAAAGCTCAAACTCAAACCCATTGTTTAGGGCACAGGAGTGCACAGCTCAGTTCCAGGTGACCACAATCTTATGCCCAAGTCATAGCACAAGGAGAATCAGGAATTCTCTTCATTTAAGGCAAAATCAATCTTCACTCATCTTGACTCTCCCACTGGATGGTGTGGAAAAGAAGCTGTGGGGCAGAGGTCACTCCTCTCCCCACCTCCCCCTACTGCCAGTGAGGACTGCGAAGCCTTCTGCTGGCCCAGGCCCGAATGGTGTGGCCAGCCCAGGGAAGCGGGCCCTGGGAGAAGCTTGTATGGCCAACCCTGGAAATCTCCACGGCCCCAGCAACATGGAAACCTGCAAAAGAAAACAAACGTCACTGGGCTTCCAAGGCACCCCAACTGTCCCAGCGAAGCCCATTCCAGGCTCTGGCTGGTACCAGCGATTAGGGCTTAGGGAACAGTTATTCTTCCTGGAGCATGACAACAGGACCCAGCCTCAGACAATGAAGGACTCAGGGGACCCTTGGGACTCAGTGTTCTGGAATTTCCCAGAGGAGAGAAAAAACAACAAAAATAACCACAATTTTACTAGGTACAGAGTTTCAGTTTTGCAAGATGGAGTAAGTTCTGGAGATGGATGGTAGTGATGGTTGCACTACAATGTGAATGTTCTTAACACCACCGAACTGTACATTTAAAAATAATTAAGATGAGCTGGGTACAGTGGCTCACGCCTATAGTCCAGCTATTCAGGAGGCTGAGGAAGAAGGATCGCTTTAGGCCAGGAGTTTGAGACCAGCTTGGGCAAAAAAGGAGACCCCTTCCCCCTCTTAAAAAAAGCACAAAAACAAATAACTAACAAATAAACAAAAGCTTCAAAAATGGTTATGATGGTACACTTTATGTTATATTTTCCTACAATTTTAAAAAAACTTTTAAGTGACCATATTGATAGTATCCAACATGTACTGACCTCCTCCTATATATAGCATAGCCTGGTCCTTTAAACGACAAACTGCCAGGCTTCAAATCCTAGCTCCACCGCTCCTCACTAGCTAAGAGACCTTGGGAAAATGATTTAACCTCTCTGGGACTCATTTTCCTCATGTGGAATATGGGAAGAACATTAGAAGCCACCTCAGTAGGGTTATTGAAAGAATAAATACTTGTAAAATGCTTTGAGCAGTGCCAGCCACATAGTAGGGCTACACAGGTGCTGATGGTGACAGATGTAAAACTCACACGTGTGCTCAACACCCCCATCCCAACCATCCCCTTCACAACCTCCGCAGGGAAATCTAACACCTCTGCTACTAAGCTTTAAAAACAAGCTCACCTATTCTAGTTTCTGCTCCGGATAAGGTTGAGCTTTTAAAGATTTAGCAAAATAGTTGAATTTTCACAACTCTTTAGACGTTGTGGTTATTGTCACCTCTCCAACTTGCTCTGAACAAAAGCTCTTTAACTTCTGGAAAAAGAGGCTGGGCGTGGTGGCTCAGGCCTGTAATCCTAGCACTCTGGGAGGCTGAGGCCAGCAGCTCATTTGAGCTCAGGAGTTCCAGACCAGCCTGAGCAAGAGCAAGACCCCATCTCTACTAAAAAAATAGAAAGAACTTAGCTGGACAACTAAAAAAATATAGATATATAAATATTAGCCGGGCATGATGGCACATGCCTGTAGTCTCAGCTACCTGGGAGGCTGAGGCAGGAGGATTGCTCGAGCCCAGGAGTTTGAGGTTGCTGTCAGCTAGGCTGACACCCAGGGCATTCTAGCCCAGGGAACAGAGTAAGACTCTGTCTCAAAAAAAAAAAAAAAAAAAAAAAGGAAAAAGAATGCTCTGTGCCTTTTATTCAAATGCCTATGGCCCCTTCCAGAAACCCAAGAAGGGTCTTACCTTCCAGGCCCAGCCAGCAGTTCACCCCAGTTCCAGAGATTTTTCTTCTCTTTGGTGAGTGGGACCCACCCTCCCAGCTGTTCACGTTCAAAGCCCAGATCTTTTACAGGTGACTTTCCTTTAGACTGGGAAACCATCTGGATAACCTTGGCTTCATTTCTTCAACAATGTAAAGAAATGTTCGAGTTCTCCAAGTCTCTGGCTGGTTAGGGGCAGCAATCTCCTTCCTCACTGGGGTGGGGTGGCCTCCCTCTGCTAGAGAAATTCCCTGGGAAAGGGATGGAGCCCCCCAGATCTTCAAACAGAACACAGCCAGTGGGTTGGGCCCCTGAGGAATGAGAGCCTCGGGACAGCACAGGACTGCTTGGAACCCTAAGGCGGGAATTACTGGCCCAGGCCCAAAAGCAGTTAATACAGCAAACTAAATTACTTGGGCTTCTGTAACAGCGGCGTTCTCAGTCTTTGACATGCTAATGAGCCTGGCCAATCTCCTAGAAGGGGAGATAGCACCGTTGACTAACTTAGCTGGCCTTGAAACTCTTTCAGAGGGCTAGCTCTCTAGCCGGCGGTCCGGGCTCACCCCCTCCTCTCCGGCAAACAGCGCGGGACTGCGAGCGCACCCGATTCTAATCTTACTCTGGCTGTTCCGGAGAGCAGGCTCCGGGTCCCCATCTGTAAAAAGAAGGGGTGGGGCTCACCCTAACATACCTCGACGGTCGAGGGATTCCCAATGCAAACATATTCGGGGGGTGAGGGGAGGAGAAGCCTGAGAAGAGACTTGTGTCATTGAGAAGCCAGGAAAGTTAGCGTGTGTTTGGGACTGGCCTGCATAAACCGCAGGGACAAAGGCGGAGTAGGGAGAGGCGAGAGAAAACTCCAAAGGTGTAAAGGGACAGCCCGCCGGCCCTTCCTACCCGTCCCCACCTCTGCAGATGGGCCCCACCCCAAAACATCAAAGCACCGAGAGATGGGGCGAGGGGCTGCGCAGGATGCCCGCACAATCCCATGCTAAAGCCAAACTCCTCACTCATCTCCGGGCCAGCTGAGGCCTGTCCCCAGCTCCGCCCGCGGTTGGCGCCTGTCTATTACAGCACCGGAGGCTGGAAGAGAGGCCAGGGAAGGGGGTGCTCTTCCGACCGCGGGGTGGGAGGGAAGGGGGCCGTGGCGCAGCCGTGAGGCTGGTTCCAATTTGGGTGCCTCCCCCGGATCTACGCGGCGCCTGTCCACGTCTCGCTCTCGGCAGGGAAGGGGAAGAGGAACCGCGAGGTTTCGCCTCGGGGCGGCCCATCTGGAGTGTGCGTCCGCCCCTCGGATCGCGGCTCTGCGCTGGTCCCTGGAGACGGCGCGTCCCGCCCGACGGTCCAGACTCTGGGCTGTAGCGCTGTCGTCGGGCGGGACCTGCGTGTCGGCTTCATGGGCGCGGGTGGCAGTGGAAACGCAGGGCAAGGGGAGGGTGCCAGGGCGCACAGGCGCGAGGCAGCGGCAGCAGCAGCAGGAAGGACTGGGGCGCTGGTCTCTGGAGGGTCCCCCGCCCCGATCGGGGCCGCGGCGGGCGCGGGCGACCTCACGCCACCTCCTGCTTGCCCTGGCAGCGGCGGCAGCAGCCGTAGAACGCCGAGAGCAGGTAGAGGCCGAGGCAGAGGCCGCCGCAGACGGCGGACGCCAGGAAGGCGTGGTAGGCGCAGGGCAGCGGGTAATCCTTGAGGTTGCAGTAGCTGTGGCGCTGCGTCTGGTCGATCATGATGCCCGTCGCGGCGCCGTAGAGCGCGGCCGCCAGCAGGTCGTGCGCCACGTTGACCACGAGCCAGCGCGAGCCCAGCACGGGCACCAGCTCGTGCTTGCCCAGCAGCGTGAGGAAGTAGAGGCCCAGGGTGAGCAGCCAGAAGAGCACGGACACGAAGAGCGCGAAGTGCACGGGGCCCTGGTACTTGCTGGTGGCGATGGTGATCCAGAAGGCGGCGCCGGCCAGCAGCTGCAGCAGCCGCAGCACGCCCAGCGGGCCGCGCAGGAAGGGCCGCTGCAGGCGCACCGCGCCCCGGGCCGCACGCGCCTGGGGTGGCGGCTGGCGCGGGGGCGGCGGGAGCATGGCCCCCGGGCGCGGTGGCGGCGGCGGCGGCGCCCCGAGCAGCGGAATGGCTGCGCCTTGCTCGCGGGGCGGCCCAGCCGAGGTGCCCGCTGCGCCCGCTGCGGGATCCTCGCCGCGCTCCCCTCCTAGCCCTTTCTCTTCCTCTCCTCTCCCCTCCCTTCCTCCTCTCTCTCCTCCCCCAGCCGTCCTCTCGTTCTCTCGCCCTTTCTCCACCCTCCTGCCCGCCCTTTTCCTTTCCTCTCCACCATCTCCTCCCCCGCTCGCTCCTCCCGGCTTCCTGCCATCTCTCCTCCCGTCTCGCTCACCACCCTGGCGCCCCCCTTTCCCTGCCGCGCCAGACTCCCAGCTGGGATTCCTTCAGCCTCAGGGCAGGGCGGGGTGCCCCGCACCGATCCGCCCGTCCGCCCACGCCAGGTTTGGCGCATCCGGGGTCGCCCCTACTCGCCCTGCCTCCACGGCTCCCGTACAGCCCCTAGGGGAAAGCCAGCCTCTTCAGCGTCCTAACAGCCTCTGGCCAGGTCCCCTTCCTTCCCCTTCTCCTGGCCTAGCGCCCCCTGGGCCTCTTGGCCCTTCCTTGGCTAGGGAGAGCAGAGCTGGGCTTGAGCTGGCACCCATTCTCACCTGGACATCCGCCATATCTTTGGGGGCCACCTGAGACTCATCCTGCCTAAAGCTGGGCTCAGACTGTCTCAGCGTCCACTTCCCAGTGTCAGGGTGAGAGACCATCACCCCCCAATGGCCCCACCACCCCTCCCACACAGCACAACATTTCATCCCCACCCTCTTATGCAACCCCTCCTGCCATCCTCTCGTTTTTGCCTAGATTCCAAATCTGCTACCTAACGTGGCCGGAAACAAACCCAGCTCCAAGAGACAGCAAAGCCCACGTGCTTAACTGCTAGGCCAAGCTGTCTGCAATGGAGCCTAATGAAGCCTTACATTTTTGTTGTTACTGTGTCAACGCTGGACGTGCACTCCCATTCAAGCCTCAAAACAACCTCAGAGACACATAAAATTATGCTCCTCGTTTTCCTCAGGAGGAAAATGAACCCTAGAAGGGTTCATATGGCTGGTCTCTCTTCTCTCCCCTTCAGATCCAACCTTTGTGCCCGTGTCTTTCTAAAACAGACCTGGTTGTTTATTACACCACTTTCCCCACTGACCACAGGATAGAGTCTTTCTCGTCCATGTGGCATATTTCACAATCTGGCCCCAACCAACTTCCAATTTCCTGGTTTTCCACTTCCTTCCCTTTCCCCTGCTCCCACCCAGCATGCCAGCTCCACTAATCCTTTTAAATTTCCCAGATTCCTCAGAATGCCCCCCCTATTCCCAGACCCCACTTGGCAGCCAAGCTTCTACTTATCCTTCAATGCCCAATTTAAATGCTGCCTCCTTTTGTCCAGTCTCCCAGGCTATTTACTTGCTCTTCTAGGCCTCCATTTAGACCACCCCTCTGCAGTAGTTCTGAGTTGGCTATGTCATAACCATTGGTCACGTCTTACCCATCTTTGCCTGTGTCTGGCACATAGGAGACCCTCAGTAAATATAAGTGGAGTAGATGACTGAGTGGCCACAGGAACAGCAATGAAACGGAGAGGGCCCTTCTTACCCTGCGGACCATGCATGCATCAGACCTCCAGCAGACCCCACGCTGCAGAGCTCGTCCTTCATTTCTTGGTTATGAAGTGAATCTACTGGCCCCCAGCCTGGCTGAGCAGGTTCTTCTTCCAGCAGGCTGGTTCTCCATGGGGGAGCAAAACTAGGTAGCTTCTTGGGGGCTAATGCCACTCACTGCCAACTCAGCCCACCTACAGATACTTGAGAAAGCTCTGAATGTGTATTTTAAATGAACAAACGGTGATGTACGACACCCCTGTCTATGTAAGACAGCATGGTGTGGAGGCTCTGGGCGCAGAGGCTGCAGTCAGACTGCCCGGCTGTGCAGCATTGTGTACTACTCCCTAGTGCTGGGACCTAGGCAGAGGGGAAAGGGGCTACTTGATCTCTTTGTGCCTCAGTTTTCTCATCTGTAAAATTATTTTACCCAGCAAATAGATATTGGGCACCTATTAAGGGCTGGGCACTGTTTTAGGGGCCAGGGATACATCATAAATATGTGATTTTTATTAATCGAATACTTACTATATGCTAGGCACAATGACAGCACTTTAAATTCTTTCTTCTATTTGATCCTTACACCAACCCCATGAAATGATTGTTATTAGCGCTCAATCACTGGTGGGGAAACCAGGGCTTAGAGGGTTAAAGAGGTTGACCATGTTCACAGAGCTGGTAGTGACAGATGAAACAGCCCAGGTGGAGCTGACGCCACGTCCACGTTCAAAGTGCTTTCATATAATTTCCCACATTTTATTCTCAGCTGCTCTCTCAGGGACCCAGAAAGGTTAAGTGACTTGCCCAGAGAAATACAACTTGTAAGTGTCATTGTTGGGACTCAAACCTAGGTCTTATGACCCCAGTTTCAGGGCTTTTCCTCGGCATCCCTCCCTTGGCACCCGCTGGAGGGACGTGCTCAGTGCCCTCCTGATGCCGTCTTAAGTAGGGCTGAGGCTCAGACAGGCCGCTAGGGGCTGACCCTGCGTGCTGGACTGATGACACGACTTCTGTGAGTGAGGGACCTAAGCGAACAAACATTGAGATGGGGAGTGGGGAAGAGAATCCTTCTCGTCTTCTAAAAAAGGCCTACGGAGGCTGGAGGGTCAGGGCGCCACCTGGTGGGCATAAACTTTCAGCCTCTGGAGTCCCGACTCGCTCCTTACAAGGAAGCGCCCGGCAGTGGTTTTGGGGCGATATTTTTAGCCCTGGAATCCTGGAATGTTTTCACATTCCAAGGCACAGTCCAGCAGACTCTCTGGAAAAGCATAACCATGCAGGAAGATCTTGATTCCGTCCAACTCAACAAATATGGTCTAAGCACGTGCTAGATGCAAACAATCTGAATGTGGAAGGCAGGAATGAATAGGACCAAGCCCCGCCCTGAAGGTGTCTGCACTTCGCTGGCTGGGGAGCGGCCGTCGTCGTAGACACAAAAGAGAGGTGTAGATGAAGGTTGTAAGGAAAATACAAAGGGAAGGAGAGCATGTGTGTGAGGGGAGGGCTGGGGAATCTTCCAGCACAAGGTGTCATTAGAGGCTGGATAGGATTTTGACAGAGATGGGAGACAGGCGTTGCTGGGAGCAGCAGTCCACCTTGGGGCCTGAGCATCCCTGGATGTTATGGCTGGGTGTGCCGTGACTGCAAGGCCATGACCGCTCGTTCCCCAACCATTCCTTTCCTCAGGGTTGTGTGTGCAGCCAGCAACCTTGAGAGATGAGGGAACATCTTCTCCCAAGGAGCCGGCTTGCTTACAATAAAAACAGTGGCGGTGGCAATGGTGGTGGGTTCCCCAAGTTCAGTGCCTCTCAGCTGTGTCACAAACCTGCTGCATGTGTAACGTCCACGCAGGCCCCTCTGTGTTGCTCCCATGAGAGTTGAGGACAAGGGAGCAGACATCACTAGGATGGATGCTCACGCTGCCTTGTCTCTAAGGAATCTCGTGTCGTCTACCAGAATCCGTGAACAATACCAGGCAGCTTATTAGCTTGTAAGTTGGGTAAAACCCCAGCCTCCACAGGCCTAGACAGAGGAACTGTGAGAGCAAAGGCAGGGCCTAGGCTGTTCAGAGAACAAGAATAGTGCTACTTGGTTGGTTCTCCAAGCCCAATGCAGTGATTTTCAGTATGGCCAGCTGCTAAGTCAACCTCAGTGTTCCAAGACTTTCCAGCTGAAGTCCTGACTTGGAGCAGAAACAAGCTGCTCCCACTGTGCTATGTCTAAATTCCTATGTATTAATCATGCTTTTTATTTTCTGTATTTTATGATGCTTTGACAGCTTGAGGCCTTGCAAACCAGGGGAGAGACTGCCCTGGTTAATTAGGAATTAGCTAACTAATTCCTAGAAATAGCAAACAACTATCTCTAGAAGCATGCCTTTGACATGCAAACCAATCAATCCTGAGTCCATATGCCAAACCATCTGGCTCTTACACTCTAGGAGGCAATATTCCTTTGCCCCAGTCATCCCAGGTCCAGTTGTTGGATAATTAGAGACAGTCCCTCTGCCCCAGAGCCCACCAGAATTATTCAAACTAGCCAATCCTAAACCTGCCTAGCCCTTTGCTAGCAAGCCTAGCCTGCCTACTCTGCCACGCCCATTGCTCCCCCCAAAACACAATAAGGGTTTGTGCCCTTGCTTTTCCTTTCTTCTGCCATCTGGCTGACCTGGTGCTTCCACATGTGGCCCTACATGGCATAGTGTGTCCACTCCTCTTGGGAATTGTAAGTAACAAACTATATTTTCAATAGCAGTCATCTTCTGAGCTATTGGCCTCACCATTCCTGGATAAAACCAAAATCCTGAGTACGTTTAAAACATCGTGACCCACAGAATCCATGAGGATAATAAAATGGTTGTTTTATGCCACCAAGTTTCGGGATGGTTTGTGATGCAGTAGTTGTAACTGGAACACATCACTTACCAGCTATGTGATATCCTGCAAGTCTCTTAACCTCAGCTCTTTCATCAGTATAAGAAGATTAACAGCAATGGCACTACCTCGTTGGGCCGTTGGAAGGATTAAATGAGATATAAAGTACTTAGAGCTCAATATGTGCTGTTTTATTATCAATATTATCTTCTAAAAGAGCTTTGACACCCAGGTCACTGATTCCCAATGCATCTCTGGATTGCAAGACGAAACCTGCCCTCACCTGAGGTTCTTCATCCTTCTTCACCATCCAACCATCTTGCCATTCTCCACTGTATCAGTCAGAGTCCAATCAGGAGACAGAAACCACACAGTAATTTGGACAGGAGAAGTTTAATGTAAAGAAATATTTACTGTAGTAGGGGTTGGAGTACTGAGGAGTTGGCTAATAAGAGAAAGAGAATGCTAAAGAATAAGGAATACAAGATGGAAGGAGCAGCCACTACCTCCTGGGACAGAGACAGACACCCAAGCTCCCTTCTCCCTCCCAGCAGGGCTGAGCTCTAGACCTTACTGCAGAGGTTGTGGCTATGGCTCACGGAGGTGCCGCACTGGTGGAACTTGCTGGAAATCTGACATTTTGGGTGCTGGGGGAAGTCGTACTGTACCTCAAATCATGTTGCAAAGCCACCAAGAGGGTGCCAAGGGAATTGGCTAGCCATCGCGTGTCACTGACTGCCACGCACTGTCGGGGAGCCAGGCACTGAAGCAGCTGCCCACACCGCAGAAGCCCACAGTGCTGGGGCCTGGAGAAGCCGCAGGTGCTCCAGTAGCCAGGCCCTGGAGGAACCACACCAGAACCAAGGAGAGAACCCCCTACCTCCTACAGCGTCCTGCCAGCTCCCTCTACTGACAAAGCTGAACACGGTCAGCTGGAAAAGAAAAAACAGGCTACTCTCCACTATCATAGAGCACAAGGAAGGGTGGATTTGTTACTGAGAGATGATAAATTGATAACGGGCACAGTCGATCCCTTTGGAGCTTTGGCTTCCATATACGCTCTTCTGTATGCATCTGAATTTCCATACAACAATGAAACAACTCCACATTTCCACCTAAAATAGCGCAGCTGTCTTTCTTAGAAGTGGAGAAGTTCTCACCCTCTCTCCAAAATGAGGAAATACCTAGATCCCATCATTATATCACTGTCTATATTAAATACTTACCAAATTATGTCATAGTCTCTGTTGTTCTGTTACCTAAAGATTAGATTGTAACATTAGCTTCCAACAACTTACGTATGAAATAAAAATGGGGAGAAAGAGAAAGAAAAAGGTTAGTGCTGTTGTTATTGAAACTGCAAGAGGGTTTCAGCCTAGGTCGTTATTCACCGCACGAAGATCCAATTACTGAGACAAGGAGGATTGCCAAGGAAGAAAGGAATTTTTTATTACTAAAAAAGTCAGGAAAATGAGGAATCGGGTCTCAAATCTGTCTCTCCAATTAACGGAGATCGTGGGCTTTTTAAGGAGGGGCCGCAGGCATTGGGGCAGGTCATGGTGTAACTATCAAGGGGCTACATGTGCATTGGGGCAGGTTGTGGGGGATGGTGAGTCCTGGCATCAGAAGTCTGACCAGGGGCCTTCAGAATTGCTACTCCTTGGTCTTCCAGAAATTCCATCATTTCTGGGAAATAACTCAGGTCATCAAGCCCTACTGGCCTGAAAATCTAAAACATGAGAGGGAGAAGATTATAAAAAACATACAAGGGTCATTGAAATTTGTTATAGAGCCAGTTACACTGTGGTCTGAATGTTTGTGTCTCCCCCCCCCTCCACATTCTTATGTTGAACTCTTAACCCCCAAGGTGATGGTATTAGGAAGTGGAGCCTTTGGGGAGGTAATTAGGTCATGAGTGCAGAACCCTCATGAATGGGATAAATGCCCTTATAAAAGAGGCCACAGTGGCCGGATGCAGTGGCTCACACCTGTAATCCCAGCATTTGGGGAGGCTGAGGTGGGAGGATCGCTTGAGCCCAGGAGTTCAAGGTTGCAGTGAGCTATGCTGAACTCCAGCCCAGGTGACAGAGCAAGACCTTGTCTCAAAAAACAAAACAAAACAAAACTAACCATACTCTCACTACACAACAATCCAGCAATTGTGCTCCTTGGTATTTACCAAAATGAGTTGAAAACTTCTGTCTACATCAAAACCTGCACAATAATGATTATAGCAGCTTTATTAATAATTGCCAAAACTTGGAAGCAACCAAGATCTCCTTCAGTAAGTGAATGGATAAACTGCAGCACACTCATGAAATGGAATATTATTTAGTGCTAAAAAGAAATAAGCTATCAAGCAATGACAAGACACGGAGAAAGCTTAAATGCATATTACAAAGCGAAAGTAGCCAATTTGAAAAGTCTACTTACTGCATGATTTCAACTATATGAAATTCTGGAAAAAGCAAAACTGTGGAGACAGTAAAAATATTAGTGGCTGCCAGGGTTTGATGGGAGAAGGGTATGAATAGCAGAGGATTTTTAGGATAGTGAAACTATTGTGTATAATACTACAATGGTGGATACATGTCATTAAACATTTGTCGAAACCCATAGACTATAGGGTCTCAAGAGTGAACTCTAATGTAAGCTATGGATTTGGATGATTACGATGTGTCAGTATAGGTTCATTGATTGTTAACAAATGTACCAGTCTGGTGGGATGTTGATAGTGGGGAAGCTGTCTGGGGCATGGGGCATGGGGCATATGAGAACTCTTCTGCACCTTATGTTCAATTTTCTTGTGAACTTAAAACTGCTCTACAAATAGTCTATTAAAAAAAAACAGCTGATGGGTGGGAATAAATACAGTCCTGGTTGAATTTTACTCACAGAACTGCTGCAGCCATCTTGGGTCCATGAGGAGAGATACGCCAATGTGCTGAGGATGGCAGAGCAGAATGATGCATGACACTAATGCCCTGCTGAATAAACCATTTCAGAAACTCCCTGCCTCTGGACTTCTTGATATGTGAGAAAATAAGTGTCTCCTTGTTCAAGCCAGTTTGGTTGGTGTGATATCTTCTGATCCACTTCCAACCATTTTCCACTCTGCTCTTGCCCTGGAGACTGACCTGTTTCAACTACATCAGGGGGTACCCTTCCTCCGGCTTTCAGCTGGGTTTGGCCAAGAAAACACACCCACAAGAGATGGGAGGGAGAGAAATGAGTTAGAAAATGTTTCCTGCCAGAATCTTTTTTTTTTTTTTTTTTTTTTTGAGACAGAGCCTTCTCTCGCTCTAGTCTTGGGCTAGAGTGCCGTGGCGTCAACCTAACTCACAGCAACCTCAAACTCCTGGGCTCAAGCCATCCTCCTTCCTCAGCCTCCCAAGTAGCTGGGACTACAAGCATGTGCCACTACATTCAGCTAACTTTTTCTATTTTTTTTTTTTTACTTGCCCGGTTAATTTCTTTCTATTTTTAGTAGATGGGGGTCTCACTCTTGCTCAGGCTGGTCTCAAACTCTTGACCTCAAGCAATCGTCCCACCTTGGCCTCCCAGAGTGCTAAGATTATAGGCGTGAGCCACCGCGCCCGGCCCCTGCCAGAATTTTGGGTGATTATGTTGGGTTTTCTGTTACTTGCAGTGAAAAGTGTCCTAATGATATATGTGTTCTCTGTCTTCTAGGTGGCAATTTACATATTATTTATTTTCTGCAGCTTTATTGAGGTATGACAAATAAAACATCATATATATTTAAGGTGGGTTTTTTTTCTATTTATCTCTCTACTTCTGGAGAATGTTTAAGGTGTTTTGATATCTTGTCAATATACCTTTGGGTAATGATTGCCACGATCAAGCTAATTAACCTGTCACCTGACACAGTTACCTTTTTGTGTGGTGCTAACATTTAATATCTACTTCCTTAGCAAATTTCAAGTATACATTATTATTAACTATAGTTGCCATGTTGAACATTAGCTCTCTAGAACTTATTCCTCTTAAAACTGAAAGTTTATAACTTTTGACCAACATCTCGTTTCCACTACCCCTTAGCTGCTGGCAACCACCATTCTACTCTCTGTTTCTTTAAGTTCAACTATTTTAGATTTCACATATAAGTGATATCATGCAATGTTTGTCTTTCTGCGTCTGGCTTATTTCATTTAGCCTAATGTTCTACAAGTTCATCCACACTATTACAAATGGCAGGATTTCTTTCTTTTTTAAGACCAAATAATATTCCATTGTGCATATACACCATAATTTCTTTATCCATTTCATCCTTCGATGCACAGTGAGGTTGTTTCCCTGTCTTACCTACTATAAATAATGCTGAAATGAACTTGGGCGTGCAGATATCTCTTCAAGAAACTAATTTTTTCTTTTTAGATATATACCCAGAAGTGGGATTGCTGAATAATATGACAGTTCCATTTTTAATTTTTTGAGGAACCTCCATACTGTTTCCTTATAATGGCTGTACCAATTAGCATTCCCACCAACAGTGTACAAAGGTTCCCTTTTCTCCACATACTTGTAACCCTTGTTGTTGTTTTTTTAACAGGCTTAATCACTTTATTCTTCTTGTATAAAAACTCTTATGTTTTAGCCACAGCTGGAGCCTGGGTCCTCTGCACAGAGACTCTGCTGTGGATCTCAGTTATTTTGGTAATTTTTATTTTGATATAATTTCAAGTTTATTAAAAAGTTGCAAGAATAATACAGGAATTCCCATATGCCTGTTACTATGATATTCTCTCTCTCTCTCCCTTTCTCAGAGAATCTATTATTTTATTTTATTTTACTATTTTATTTTATTTATTTTTGAGATGGGGTCTTGCTCTGTTGCCCCAGCTAGAGTGCAGTGGTATCATCATAGCTCACTGCAACCTCAAACTCCTGGGCTCAAGCGATCCTCCTGCCTCAGCCTCCTGAACACCTGGGACTAGAGGCACATGCCACCAGGCCTGGCTAATTTTTCTGGGTTTTTTTGTAGAGATGAGGTCTTGGTATGTTGGTATGTTGGTATGTTGCCCAGGCTGGTCTCAAACTTCTAGGCTCAAGCAATCCTCCTGCCTTGGCCTCCCAAAGTATTAGGATCGCAGGCCTGAGCCACCACACCTGGCCTGACTATGACATTTTTTAGGAAAACAGGCCAATTCTTTTGTAGAATATCCTTCAGTTTCCATCTGACGTTCCTTCTGATTAGATTCAGGTTACACAGTTTTGACAGGAATATCACAGAAGTAATGTCCTGTCTTTCCCAGTGCATACCTCCTGGTATGCCAGGAGGCATATTACGACAATTTGTCACAACACTGCTGATGTTAACTTTGATCATTTGATTAAGTTGGGGTCTGCTAGGTCTCTCCACTGTAGTCACCACTTTTTCCTTTAGAATCAATAAATAATTTGTGAGGAGACACTTTTTAGACTGTATAAATATCCTATTCATCAATAAACTTCCACCCACAAGTTTTAGTAGCCATTGATGATTTTCTAACTATGTCATTCCTTCTACATTTATTATATTGGCATTCTACTGTAAAGAAGGGCTTTCTTCTCTCCAATGTTGATTTATTTATTTTGTTATATTACTATGGACTTATGTATTCTTATTTTATCACATTATAATTTGTTACTGTTATATTTTATTTTGATATTTAATTGCTCCACATTTGGCCACTGGGAGTCCTTTTAAACTGACACCTGGTCCTTTGACATGTCTCCTCTATTCTTTGAGTGCCTCCTTACTTTCTGGCACAACAAGATGTTCCAGGCTCATCTGGAATTTTTTCAACCTAGTTCTAGAATCAACAATTTCTCCAAGGAGCCATAGTTCGTTTTTGTGGAGAATGGTATTGAGAAGTCAGCGTCTGGGTACTAAGTGTGCGTATTCCCACTGGACTATCATTGTTCCTAGGCCCTCTCCACAGACAGAAGTGGGGGATGTGTGTGTGCATGTGCTTGTACACATACATACACATGAATATATGCACACATGCAAAAACATACACATGCATTTATAACTATATTTATTTCTATATATACTTATCTATATATTAAAAACCATGAGTTCATACTTGCTATGGACTGAATTGTATCCCCTCAAAATTCATGTTAAAGCCCTAACCTCCAATGTGACTGACTGTAATTGGAGTAAGGAAATAATTAAGGTTAAATGAGGTCACAAGGGTGGAGCTCTGATTTGACAGAATTAGTGTCCTTATAAGAACAGAAGAGACACCAAAGTATTCTCCTTCCCTTTCCCTTGCCCCTCCCCTCCTCCTCTCCCACTTCCCCACTGCCATGTGAGAACACAGTGAGAAGGTGGCCATGTCCAAGCCAGGAAGAGAGCCCTCTTCAGAAACCCAATTGACTGACATCTTGAGCTTGGACTTCTCAGCCCCCAGTACTGTGAGAAAATAAATTTCTATTATTTAAGCCATCTAGTCTATGGTATTTTGTTATGAGAGCCCAACCATACTAATACAATACTGATCTTTAATTATAATCTGCATGAATGGTGGGGTGTTTTTGTTTTTTCTGTTTTTGTTTTTGAGACAGGGTCTCACTCTGTTGCTCTGGGCAGAATGCAATGGTGTCATCATAGCTCACAGCAGCCTCAAATTCCTGAGCTCGAGTGATCCTCCTGCCTTAGCCTCCCAAGTAGCTATGACTACAGGTGTGTGCCACAACACCCGGCTAATTTTTCTCTTTTTAGTAGAGATGGGGTCTTGTTCTTGCTCAGGCTGGTCTCGAACTCCTG
>VBSM01003143.1:19051850-19067824 GCA_008086735.1 Cheirogaleus medius
AAAAAAAAAAAAAAAAAAACAGTGTGGTGCTGGCATAAAGACAGTCATATAGACCAACGAAATAGAATAAAGAGTCTAGAAATAAACCCTCACATTTATGGTCAAATAATTTTTGACAAGGCTGCCAAGACCATTCCATGAGGAAAAGATAGTCTTTTCAAGAAATGGTGCTGGGAAAACTGGATATCCATATGCAAAAGAGTGAAGCTGGAGTCTTATCTAATACCATATACAAAAATTAGCTCAAAATGGATCCATGACCTAAATATAAGACCTAAATCTATAAAACCCTTAGAAGAAAACATAGGGCAAAAGCTTCATGACATTGGATTTGGCAATTATTTCTTGGATATAACACCTATAACACAAAAGGTACAGTCAACAAAAGAAAAAATAAACAAATTGCACTTTGTGCAAATTAAAAAATTTTGTGCACCAAAAGACACTATCAACAGAGTAAAAAGGCACAGAATGGGAGGAAGTACTTGCAAATCCTATATCTCATAAGAGATTAACAGCCAGCATATACAGAGAACTTTGAAAATTCAACAACAACAAAAAAAGCCAATTCAAAACCAGGCAAAGGACTTAAAGAGATATTTCTCCGAAGAGGATATATAGTTGGCCACAAGCATATGAAAAGATGCTGAGCATCACTAATCACTAGTGAAATGCAAGTCAAAACTATAATGAGATACCATCTCACATATGTTAGGATGGCTACTATAAAAAAAACAGAAAATACTAAGTGTTGGTGAGGATGTGGAGAAATTGGAACCTTTGTCCACTGTTGGTGGAAATGTAAAATGGTACAGCTGCTACGGAAAACAGTATGGTGTTTCCTCAAAAAATTAAAAATATCATTAGCATATATGATCCTGCAATTCCACTTCTGGGTGTATACCCAAAAGAACTGAAAGCAGGATCTTGAAGAGATGTTTGTACATCCATGGTCATAGCAGCATAATTCACAATCACTAAAATATGGGAGCAACCCAGGTGTCCACAGATGATGATGATGAATGGATAGGACATTCAGATGGTGGACAGATGGTGGACAGATGATGAATGGAGAGGAAAAATGTGGTATACACATGAAATGGAACATTATTCACCCTTAAAAAGGAAGGAAATTATGACATATTTCTACAGCATGGATGAACCTTGTGGACATTATGTTAAATGAAATAAGCCAATCAGAAAAAGACAAATACCACATGATTCCACTTACATGAGGTACTGAGAGTAGTCAAAATCATAGAAACAGAAAGTAGAATGGTGGTTGCCAGGGACTGGGGAGAAGGCAGAATGGAAAGTTATTGTTTAAGGGGTATAGAGCTTCAGTTTCACTAGAAGAAAAGAGTTCTGGAGATGGATGGTGGTGATAGCTGCACAATAATATGAATGTATTTAACCACTTAAAAATGTCAGAGATACTAAATTTTATGTTATGTCCATTTTATCATAATAAAAAACTGGACAAAAGATAGCTCCAAAACATTAATTTAAAGGCTTCTGTCCTAAATATGTGTAGATTTTGCCAGGCTAGCTGAATTAAAGCTGCACTGGAAATTTTTTTTTTTTTTTTTGAGACAGAGTCTCACTCTGTCACTCTGGGTAGAATGCAGTAGCGTCAGCCTAGCTCACAGCAACTTCCGATTCCTGAGCTCAAGTGATCCTCCTGTCTCAGCCTCCTGAGTAGCTGGGACTATAGGCATGCACCACAACTACAACGCCCAGCTAATTTTCCTATTTTTAGTAGAGACAGGGTTTCACTCTTACTTAGGCCGGTCTCAAACTCCTGAGCTCAAGCAATCCTCCTGCCTTGGCCTCCCAGAGTGCTAGGATTACAGGTGTGAACCAGTGCCCGGCCTTGCACTGGAAAATTTTTTAAAAATATCAACAATCTAAGCATCCCTCTCAAGAAGTTAAAGACAAAATTGTCCTGTGATAGGTCTTAATGCTACAAGAATGACTAAGGATCAAGAGTATCCTTCACACTGCTTTGGAACAGCCAGGTATCTTCTGTCTGGGTCTGGGAAAGAGGCTAAGATAAAATGTAAATATTCCAGGCCTTACTGCCTCTGATAACTACACATGATGTGTCTAGACAAAGCTTAACCTGAAAAAGTATTCCCTTGAGACCCTCCCCAAATGTGCATGACCCTTTGACTTGAGAAAAAAATGCATCTTCACAAGGCACTCCGAGTCCCAAGCCCTGCGAGCCTCCAGGTCTCCCCCGTGCCTCAGCACCGTGTGGCACAGGGCATGAGACCATCCGTAGTTGCTCACCAGTGTTGCGGATGATGTAATCCAGCACCACCAACCGCTCAAATTGCAGCAGTAGTTGCCGGTTAGTGTTCTCAGGGAGAGGTTCTGCTTCAAAACGCCGTAGCCAGTAGTCTGCATCTTTGTAGCCTTCAACAAAGAGTTGGAATGAACCAACCTGGAATCAAGGAAAGAACAAAGGTATTTCCCTACAGCTCAAGTCCAAACACCCCAGGAGTAAGCCAGGTACCCACTAAATAGGAGTTTATATCAGAGAAGGGAAACTTTTCAAGATCTTCATTTCCTTGCAAGTAGAGGAGAAAGAGGGTATGACTGTGATCATCCATTTAAATTAAAGAATCCCATCCGGACTGGGTATGGTGGCTCACACTTGTAATCCTAGCACTTTGGGAGGACAAGGCAGGAAGACTGCTTGAGGCCAAGAGTTTGAGCCCAGCCTGGGCAACATAGTGAGATCTTGTCTCTATAAAAGATTAAAAAATTAGCCGGGCATGTTGGTGGGCCCATAGTCCCAACTACTCGGAAGGCTGAGGCAGGAGGATCACTTGAGTCCAGGAGTTCGGGGCTGCAGTGAGCTATGATTGTGCGCCTCTACTCCAGCTTGGGTGACAAAGTGAGACCCTATCTCAAAAAGCAAACAAACAAAAAAGATGACTATCCAAATGGACCAGAAGAGTGAGAAAGTTAGGCCTTGACTCTCTGGAAAATTACTCCCCAAACCATAGGCCTTTACCAGAAATGAGGATGACAGGAGCCTCAGGGCAGGCTATTCACATGCCCATATTTGAGTCTGTAGGCACCTTGCTTCACCACTTACTATGCCACTGTAAATCATAACATTTGATAAGTCACACAGGTGCATCTATACCTTTGGTGGTAGCCCGATGCGGTTAAAGCGCTGCCCAACTTTTGGCACTTTCTCTAGTGCAAGCCGCTTGCCCCTGGACTTCACTCGGTCAATGGCACTATAATTGAAGGTGTCACTGGCTAGGTATACTACCTATAGTGGAAAAAGAAGAGATACCAAGGTTAGAGTCAACCAGACTAGTTTAAGGAACCACACCACTATGGTAGAGAATAAACAGCTAGATGCTCACCAGTACTGTTCCTCTTCCAGGGTACAGAGAAAGAATGCATTTCTCGGCCTTCCTAGCAACTAGAATATGGAAGGTAACAAATTCAGGCCAGTGGAATGTTAACAAGGTGAGGTATGTACCACTTTTAGGCCTGGGCCCTAAAATCTCCCGATCCTTAGTTCACATTCCCCAATCAGTAGAGCTAGAAAAAGAATGGCTCTGAGATGGCAAAGCCACACCATGGAAGGATCCCAGATCCTTTGTTACTGCATGAGTGATGTGGGATCTAGGAGAGCTGCCTAACTGACGTGAGTCTGAGATATAACCAAGAAATAAACTCCTATTGTATTGAACCACTGAGATTCAGGGGTTGTTATAGCAGCTAGCACAAATTACACTGACTAACACAGTCACTTCCTGGGTTAAAAGAATAGGCCAAATGCCTATTTTCTTTCCAGACAAAAAACAAATCACAATTTACGCTGTACTCTTTTATTTCCTTTTGAATTTTTTATTATACTTTCTGTAATTATTCATATTCAAAAAAATAATCATGGGAGGGAGGTGGAGCAGATGGGTAAATTCACACCTAATGGGTACAATCCATACTATCTAGGTGATGGGCACATTTATAACTTTGACTCAAGCTGTGCAAAGGCAATTTATGTAACCAAAACATTTGTACTCCTATAATACTCTGGGGGAAAAAAACATTAAAATTGGTTTTCATTTTTAATGAATTGCTTTATTTATACACAGACTATATCTGGAATAGTTAGCTGCCTCTGAGGAAGGAAACTAAGTGGCCAGGAGACAGGGGTAGGAGGGAGTCAGAATTATTTTTCTCTGTTTACTGTCTGTGCCTTCTGATTTCTGTACTAGATACATGTACTGCCGATTCAAAAACAATTTTTTAATGAGCCATCAATATTACACTTGATTGTCAAACCACAGTGACATCACTATAATCTGTATATGCATCTATTATCGCACTTATCACATTGTCCTGTAATTATCCATTTGTGTATCTAACTTTTCTCTTAGGATTACAGGCAGTGACTCATGCCTGAGGCCAGTAGTTAGTTTGAGACCGGCCTGAGTAACACAGCAAGACCCTGTCTCTACAAAAAAATAGAAAAACCAGCTGGGTGTGGTGGTGTGTTCTTGTAGTCTCAGCTACTCAGGAGGCTGAGGCAGGAAGATCGCGTGAGCCCAGGAGTTTGAGGTTGCAGTGAGCTATGATGACACCACCTGCACTTTAGCCTGGGCCAACAGAGCAAGACCTTGTCTCAAAAAAATAACATAAAAACATAAAACTAATGAGATTTGAGGAAGCAGAAAACATCTTATTTACATAGCATCCTCAGCATCTAACACAATGCCTGGCACACACATGCTCATTAAATATTTAACTGAATGGGCAGGGCGCGGTGGCTCACGCCTGTAATCCTAGCACTCTGGGAGGCCGAGGCGGCTGGATCCTTCGAGCTCAGGAGTTTGAGACCTGCCTGAGCAAGAGTGAGACCCCGTCTCTACAAAAAAATAAATTAATTAATTAATTAATTAATTAATTAGCTGGACAACTAAAAATATACAGAAAAAATTAGCTGGGCATGGTGGCACATGCCTGTAGTCCCAGCTACTTGGGAGGCTGAGGCAGTGGGATTGCTTAAGCCCAGGAGTTTGAGGTTGCTGTGAGCTAAGCTGATGCAAAGGCACTCTAACCTGGGCAACAGAGTGAGACTCTGTCTCCAAAAAAAAAAAAAATTTAACTGAATGAATGAATGAGTTATAAGCTTCTTTCAGAGAGAGCAACAAGCGGGTTTTAGCATATAAATACCTAAAATCAAATATTAAGAGAATTGTTTTCCTAAGCCATAAAAAATTCATTATAAATAACTAATTATTTTATCCATGAACCTGATAGGCAAAACAATTTCCTCCCATCCATTGCTCCATCTACCCATCCAATGTTAACAGGGCACTGTAGTAGGCACTCCTGCCATACAAATCAGGAAACTAAGGCATAGGAATGAAGGAAAAAGAGCTTTCCTAAGGCTGCCTTGCCAGTTTCCGCAGCAAAAACCCTGGCTCTCTCAAGCCATAAACCACATTTCCCCCATCAGATTTATTTTCTCTTTCTTCCCAATAAACCATGTTTTCCTTGTGACTAACGAAATTATCATAACCCAAAACCTCATAGGAACAAAGAGCAGAGACAGCCAGTGAGTGAGAATTAAAGCATTACTATTTGAAGCTCCATCACAACATGAGCCCCATTTCCATAGTGACAGATGCTCTGATCCACTGGATAGAATCTTGTCACAGGGTGGGGGAGGCAGGGAAGGGAGACAGTCCTCCTCCTATTCCCCAGCAGCTGTATGTTAAGCTTGCAAGTTCTGTTCTGTTGCAAGTTCTGTTGCAAGTTCTCAGTTTCATGGAAGACATGTATTTTTGTTGTTGCTGACTTTTGGATGCCAAAGATTTTTAGGCCTCATTAAGGGTCTCTAACAGGGCAAGAGGACAATCAGAGATGGGGAAGAATGGGATTGTAGGGATAACACTAAAGATTAGAACAGCTCATAAAAATACCACAGGCTGATATGTATGGAGTGCTTACATTGTGCTAGGCACCGGGCCATCTGCTTTACGTGGAGTATCTCGTGTAATCTTGATGGGCAGGCTATAAAATAGCAACTATTTATATCCCTATTTTTACAGTGAGGAAACTGAGCTTAGGGGGGTTAAGTGACTTGCCCAGTGGTCACACACAAATAAAAAGCTGCAGAGCTGGAATTCAAACTCAAGCTCTCTGATTCTTAGGCTCCACACTCCTGAAGCCGCAGCAGAGCAGGCAGGCAGAGGGCCAGATGTGGTCTGCCACTTGCCTAGTAAAGGAAGAAGATTACAGAGTGATGAGCAAGGAGTATTTTCAAGTTTCTAAAGTCAAGGAGGAGCCTAGTAGGAGGATTTCAGGTTAGACAGGACACTTAGAAGCATTAATTACCATACATGATATTCAAAGTGTTCTGTTTAACTATCTGCACACAGAGAGAAAACTACAGCATAAAGGGAAGAAATGAACTGCACAAAGATGAGCAGTGAATTAGATGTGAAATGGGAGCCACAAGCCTGGTCAAACATGTTTTTCTCCATAGACCTGAAGTTGGAGGATCTTTGGTATTGTTTCTCATGATTTGATATTCATTCACTGATTCAGCTGATACTTAATGAATGCTTACTATAAGTATAGCACTTTGCTAGGGGCTGAGAATGGGAGAAGAAAATCTCAAGAAGTTTCTGACTTCTAGGACCTTGCAAATTACAGGGTGTCCCAAAAGTCATACACAAGGAAATGAGAAACTGTAGCTAAATGTACCTTTATTTACAAAATATTCATTACAAAATTTTTCCTTTGTACACAGATTTTTGGGACACCCTGTAGTTGGCTTATTGTTTGGCGTTCAGTGGCAAAGGAGCAGATACAGTTGAATACCTATAATAGTCACATTTTCTTCTAAAATACCCCGAGAAAACAGAAAAAACAGGTTGAAGGGAAGTTCCTATGTGCTGATCAATCTTTTTGCCCATAGAGTCTAATATCTAAACCTGATAAAAGGGGTGGTAATCTAGAGGCAAGGTCCCTAGGGCATCAAGGATGGAACGCAACTGGTCTATGAACCATCCCCCTAAAATTATATGCAAAACAATGATTACAAATATGTGTACTTTTTCTGGAAACAGAAACTATAGCTTTTATCAGATTCTCAAAGAAGGTTAAGACCCAGAGCTATGAAGACACCTGTAAATTTCTGGAAATTGTATGCAAATATTGTATATGTGTCCTGAGGACAGCTTTTATCAGATGGTCAAATCGTCAGCCTAATCCTGCTACTCTCCCCCAAAAAGGTTGAGAACCCCAGACTTAGGATATAAATGGCCTCCCACTGGACCCAAGGTCCCACAAACAGAGGTTAGGTTCTGAGAAAACTCTGGCCAGGCAGTAAGGCTCCCTGGAGATGGGTCACTGACCTTTGTACGGGGTACAATGTTGAGTTCCAGTTTTTGGTCCACCAGGCTGGCCCCTGCCTCTGAGAGATAGCCTTGATTGAGGACAAGGCAGTCACGGCCAAAGCAGCAGGGACAACATAGCTTCTGCAGCCACTTGGTCCACTTAGGATTAAGGTGCCCATATGGCTCTTCATTCTTGGGTTTGAAGACAGCAATGATCTTCTACACAGACAAAAGAAAAAGGGGATATTACATGTGAGTTGATTAAAGTAGCCCACAGACCAAGTCAGCAGGAATCTGGAAGGAAATGAGAGGGCACAGGCAGACAATCCCTACTTACAGTCTGACACAAGCTTCTCCTCAGCTTGTAAGGGGAGACACCAGCTCATGTGTGCAGCTAAGAGACCCACTGGTAGAAATGACTGTGACCAAAGAAGATGCCAAGTCTCCTCATTCTTCCTTGCTGCTTCACGCCTCTTCTCCATCTCTCCTCCCTCGTATAAGTACCTACCTCTAACTCAGTGCTTCAAACAAACAAGGTAAATGGATTTCTACATTTCTAGGAGTAAGATACAGAAGCCAACTCAGTGGCAGATCTTGAGTCACTGGTAGCAATCTTGTGCCAATACAGTGCTGCTTCCTGCCCTCCCAGAAAAGATGTAACATCATACTGCTCATGTCAAGGGTTCTAAAGTAATCTTTTCCCGAAAAAGTGAGGAATTAGCTTACGATGGATCATATGTTATCTTTTTTTGCGTGTACTCCTGCCCCATTTATCCTACAGGACCTTTCTTTATATGGTATGCCAGAAATTTAAAACCATCAAACTCCAACTTCCAAAGTACAAACATGCACACTGCTGCTCTTCATCAATTACGTAAAGGCTCAAAAAATTATCAACTGAAAGGAAATAAAGATGGTGCCACCACGTCCAGCTAATTTTTTTTTTTTTTTTTAAGAGATAGCGTCTCACTAGGTTGCCCAGACTGGTCCTGAACTCCTGGCCTCAAGCAATTCTCCCTCCTCAGCCTCCCAAAGTTCTGGGATTATAGGCATGAGTCATCATGCCCAGCCTCTTAAGTAATTCTTTTCTTTTTTTTTTAAAGACGGTGTCTGGCTCTTGCTCAGGCTGGTCTCTTGAACTTCTGAGCTAAAGGGATCCTCCCGCCTTGGCCTCCCAGAGTGCTAGGATTATAGGTATGAGCCACCACGCCCAGCCTCTTAAGCAATTCTGATAGAAAAGAGACCAGGACATAAGATGCCACAAAGATTAAATCCATCTTCTCTAGTGGACAGTAAGGACACCAAGGACAGTAAGGTCCTTGGAAATATGGGATGCCTAGAAACTATGGCCCTCCCTCCTGAATGTTTTCTTCCACAGGCCAGAGTCAGCCCTCTGAGGTTGCTTCACATTTTATTCATTCCCTCTCCTCCCTAAACTGATAATTCAAAGGAAAAAAAGAAAATATGCTAAGTGATTCATCTTCTTATCATATGACTCTCCTTCTCCCCTCATCTCACAGCCAACTCAATCTAGTCTGAGTCATAAGACAGTTTCCCGTGGGTGTCACTTCCTGAATGGCAGGTCGCAGCGGACAACATATACTCATCTGCCTCCATTAAGTAAATACTCATATTAGGAACTTGCTAGGTCCATGTCTCTAACAATAATTGGTCAATGTTGAGGCCAGTTCCTTCAAGAAAGCCTTGAAAGGATTTCCGAGGGCAAAAAAAATACAGAACTTTCCTCCTGTCTCCAAAACCAATCAATTTATTCTTACAGACAAACTTACTTATTTACTGGCAAAAGCAAAATACATATATAAGTCTTTAGAATTACTTTCTTATCCAAAGCAGCTAGCAAGAGGCCTAAGTTAGCAGTCATCATCTCTGTCTCCACTCCCCTGGAAATTCAGTCTTTGAATAACAAAGCAGCAGTAGCAACAGGCTCACAACTCAGAATGACTGATGGGTCCACTGTAACTCTTTGGAACCCAGACAAAAAAACCAAAGGGCTACTTGAAGCATGTTCCAGAACTCAACAGTCAGTTCAACTGAGGCACAAAGTAGAGTTCAACAATCTGGTCCCACCGGGCATGCTGGCTCACACCCATAATCCCAGCACTTTGGGAGGCCAAAGCAGGATTGCTTGATATCAGGAGTTCAAGACCAGCTTGCGCAACACAGCGAGACCCTGTCTCTACAAAATCTAAAAATAAGAAAATTAGCTAGGTGCGGTGGCGCATGCCTGTACTCCCAGATACTCAGGAGGCTCAGGAGGGAGGACTGCTTGAGCCCAGGAGTTCAAGGTTGCAGTGAACTATGATCTTGCCACTGCACTCCAGCTCTGGGCGACAGAGTGAGACCCTGTCTCAAAAAGAAAAAGAAAAACAAAACAAAACCAAGCTGGTCCCCAATGAAAGGGAGACCAAGACACTCCTACTACTAATGGGAGCTGAAAAATATCAGGGCTGAGGCCAAGTGGTAAATACTCCCATTTAAAGAAAGCAGAACTTGAGGGCCAAGATTGCAGCCAAGCGTCATTTACAGACTGACCTCTCAAACTTCTCAATTTCCTTCCACCATAAGCAGAATCAGAAAGCATTTAATTGACTCTAAAAGCATTAGTAATTATGGTTATCTTGGTAGTACAGGAGTTTCATCAAAGAATACTGTCTGTGCTGCAACTGTATAGTGGTTAGAAAAAAATAATAAAAAATAAATACTGTCTGGACTAGACAAATGAGGGAATGGTAGGATAAGAAGAATGAAGGAACAGAAGGGCATTCCAAGAGAATGAGAGACAAGTGCTTTTCAGGCCTCAGTTTAATTGAATTCTGTTAACATGTGCTCAGGACCTAGTCTGCAAGACGATGTGCAAGCATTCGGTGGGATTCCTAGATAGAGACATAAAACAGACTCTGGTCTAATTTCCAAAGCTAATGTTCACTTTTTATAATAAACTATATTACTAATAATCAAGAATACTCTCCTCATTCACAGAGAACAAACTCTAAAACCATTCAAATTACACCCACCAGTATTTAGCTGAGAAAGAAAATGACTACTGCCTAATTTTTCCTCATCATTCTCTCTCTTTAATAGACTTTCAATTCCTTTATTATATCTAGGAGAAAGCTTCAGTTTAATGCCAATATTTCAAAAACTACCTTTCCTTAACACCCACTTACTAATCCCCCCTTTTAACAAAGGGAGGAGTGACGCATAGATAACTTAAGTAGCAGTAGTCCATGAAGCTGGGGATAAAAACAGAACCACATAAGGAACCCAGGGGCCACTTGCTGGCTGGTGTCAGGACCCCATCCAATTACTGGAACCAGGAACCCAGAGGATTTCCTATGTCTATCCAGTGGCAACAAGAAGGAAGGTATTATGTATGCCATGCTAAAAGATGCCCTTTCCTCCAGGAATCTAAAATAAATTTAGTTGGTTAGTAGAGACCGGGTCTCACTATGTTGCCCAGGCTGGTCTTGAACTCTTGACGTCAAGCAATCCTCATGCCTCGGCCTCCCAAAGTGCTGGGATTACATGCATGAGCCACCACACCTGGCCCCTACAATTTAAAACAGGTCAAGCATATCACTCATACTGCACAGTGAAATATATAGAAATGACCTTTTATAAAAGAGGGTTTTGTTTAAGTTTGGTAAATATGCAGTGGATGGTTCTCAAAATTTTTGGTCTAAAGACCCTTTTAAACTCTTTTTTTTTTTTTGAGACAGAGTCACTCTATTGCCCAGGCTAGAGTGAGTGCCGTGGCGTCAGCCTAGCTCACAGCAACCTCAAACTCCTGGGCTCAAGCAATCCTACTGCCTCAGTCTCCCGAGTAGCTGGGACTACAGGCATGCGCCACCATGCCCGGCTAATTTTTTCTATATATTTTTAGTTGGCCAATTGATTTCTTTCTATTTTTAGTAGAGACGGGGTCTCGCTCTTGATCAGGCTGGTTTCAAACTCTTGACCTTGAGCGATGCGCCCGCCTCGGCCTCCCAGAGTGCTAGGATTACAGGCGTGAGCCACCGTGCCTGGCCCCTTTAAACTCTTTTAAAACTGAAATGTTAAAACTATTAATTCGCTTAATAATAAAAAAATCCATTGCAAGTTAATATAAATGACCTATTTTTTATGAAAAATAACTATATTTTCCAAAAAAAATTTTAGGCCAGGTATAGTGGCTCATGCCTGTAATCCTAGCTAGTTAGGAGGCTGAGGCAGGAGGACTGTTTGAGGCCAGGAGTTCAAGACCAGTAAACCTCTCCAATACCTGACTTAATAGATGACAACTGTATTCTCACATCTTCCTTAGTATTCAATGTTTCAACATTACATATCATGTAGTCTCTGGAAATCTCTACCCTACCTATAGGCATAAGGAAATGAGAATGAAAAGGGTAAATAAAGTCTTAGAATTATAATAAAATAGTTTTGACCTATGATCCCAAAGAAGGCACTCCTATGGGTTTCTGGGCCACACTCTTAAGAACTGCTGTATTTTATAATAGAAGTTGGAGGGAAACAGCAGTCCTTGATTTAGCTATTTAGGTAGAAAGGCCTTTTTATATGTCCACTGTTACAAAAGGGAGCGAGATGGGCTACTCCGAATATATAAAACCCCCAAAGAGGACGGGATCCAAATACACAGAATGTAGTGAAGCAGATTTAGCCTGTATTTATTTTCCCACCCCACTGCCATCAACCCACCTGCCTCACCCATTACAACCTATGGCTTGGAACAGCTCCCTGTAAGAAATGGTAGATGATGCTTAAAGTCCCAAGACCTATATCCGTATATCCGTATATAATATGCAAACTTGATTGCTTCTTAACATTTTAGTAAAATAATTTTACTCTATTTGAGATTCTCTATTTGGTGACGGCTGTCAGTGTGTTTCTCAAGCAAGTGGAAGGACACCAGAATTTCTTGGAGGGTAGTTGGAAGATGCACATTCAATATTATAACAATTGTATATTTGAAAAATGGAAAAAAATACCATTTTCATGACAAAATCCTTCTGGATAAAGTATTTTTAAAAGGTTGAAAATCACTGATACAAGGCCAAATTCCTAGAACATGTGGATACTGTAATTGGTATTTTGATGCAAATACAAATTAGCATTATCTAATGAGTTACTACTCTCAATGATTATGAAAGTATCTTCTCAAAATTATACTACTCTTGCCAGGCGTGGTGACTCATACAACTCCTGGCTTGAGGCCAGGAGTTTGAGATCAGCCTGGGCAACATAGCAAGACCCTTTCTCTAAAAATTAAAAATAAGAAAAATTAGCCAGGCATTCACCTATAGTTTCAGCTACTCAGGAGATTGAGGCAGGGGGATTGCATGAGCCCAGGAGTTCGAGGCTGCAGTGAGCTATAATCATGCCACTGCACTCCAGTATGGGCTACAGAGCAGGACCCCATCTAAAAAAAAAATTATAATACTCTTCCTTTATTCAATACCATGTATCTAAGAAAGCCTAATCCAGAGGTCAGTAGGTATATAACTTAAAAACAAAAAACTGAGCTCCCGATAAGCACCAGGAACTATGCCAGGGGCTTTCACGTGTGACATCTCATTTAATCCTCTTAAACTAGTAAGTCACATGCTGTTCTATGATTCTAGCAATATGAACATCTAGTATTACTCTAAACAAAAGAGAAAATGCCCCCAAATTCTGTAATTGAGTGAGCACAAGACCTGAAGCACAAGGATGTAAGTGAGGGGAAATGGGAATAATCTTTACCATGACTAGCATTTTCTGTCTTACTGTGCCAGGTCCCCACTCAGGCAGAAACCCTCCTAAATAGGGAAATGGAATCAGGGCTGTTATCTTCAGAAGTCTTTCAGACTAACTTCCAAAAGTAGCTGTTACAGAAACTGTTGGGTCTCCCAATCTCTGTTTCCCCTTTCTCCCTGGACATAAGACTCCTGATTTTTAGCTACACAAAAGAAAGACTAGAGCTCCCAGCTACTACTGTAGCTTAGTTTTAGATAATGGGATATAAGCAGAAGAGTCTGGTGCAACTTCTAGGAAGTACCTTAAAGGGTAGAGGCATATTCTCCTTCTCCCTTTCCTTCTGCCAACCAGCTGCAAAGCAGACAGAGGCTGCAGCTTGACTAGCTATTTTGGATCACAAAGTGGAAGCCACACACTAAGGATAGCTAATCAGCTGGATGGAAGGACTGTACATACCCAATAAAGTAAAATGCCATGCCAGCCCCTGGCAGCCTATAGACTTCTTTTACCTGAGAGATAAATGAACCTTTTTTCAAGTCATTATTATCTTAAAATATCTGTCACACATAGCCAAATTCAATACTAACCAATAAGCAGCTGAAAAGAGAAACCAGAAGTTCAGATAACTGACTAACTCTGAGGCAGCAGAGCACGATGGTTAGAAGCGTGCACTCTAGAGCCAATCTGCCTGGGTCCAATCCTGCCTCTACCACTTACAAGCTGTGAGACCTTGAGAAAATTAGTTACACTCTGTGTGCCTCAGTGTTCTCATCTGTGGAGATAATAATAGTGCCCACCTCTGAGGGTGGTTATGAGGATTAAGTGAGTTATTCTTTATAAAGCACTTAAAACAGTACCTGGCATATAGAAAGTGCTATATAAGTATTTGTCAAATAAAATAAATACATTTGGAGCAAAGCCAAAGATGTCAATTCCAACTACAGTGAGTCTGTGAGCCAGTCTAACCCACCACAGCATTCAGGAAGTGGTCCTCTGTTCTAAACTACATTTTCCTCAGTGGAAGCAGGCTGGGTCCATTCATTAGTTTTGTCAGGGCATCTTTGTTTTGACTTCCCTTTCAAGAAAAGATAGTGGCCTGGAATCCTAAAATCACCAAGAAACATACCACCTATGATCTGTCATTCTCTCTGGCCTATGTACTGAGATGGTAGTACTTTACCTAGCAGATAGAGTTGAGAGATAGTATTACTCCCACTTGTCAAAGCACCAGATCACTACTCAGCTGGCCTAATACACTTTCAACAGAGCTGTAACAGTCAGGAAACAAAACCAAAAATATTCTTCCTTCTCTAGTACCTACCTATCAATGATAATCTTAGCCCCTTTTTACAAGAGCCAGCCAACAAGCTAAAAAAAACCCAAAAAATAAAAACAACTCATACCTTAGGTCTCATTCTGTTCCCAAATAAAAAAATAAAAGCATCTTGTGAACATTTAGACCTCAGGGTACTCACCTCTCATTGCTTCTAGAAATGATGGCTCCCATTTGAGCTTTCAAGCTCCCTAAGAGACTTGGAAAGACTTAACTACTTTTAAAGCTTTTTCCAATTCAGTTTATGTAAGCTGAGTTAATGGTAGAACTGTTCTTTGGTTCTTGATGATAATTCAGGGACAACTCAAACTCTGGGTGAATAACGGGTCATTCGATGAACCTAACCAAGAGCTACAAGTCACAGTCCATTCTGGCCACTCAGAACTCCTATCAAAACAACACACTGCCTATCTAAACAGTTGACACAGGAGAGATGCAGGGAAAATCCGAGGAAACTTTGACACCCATCATTTTAATAAGTGTAACAATAATACATTTTTCCAATGAACGATTCTGGCACATCTGAAAATTTAAGACAGGGATGACTTGATATTTCTTGTCCCTCTGTTCTTCCAATGATACCTCTGGTGTGATCTGAGTCAAATGCCATGAACTCTTTTGCAGTTCTCAAAAGGAAAAAGACCACTTCTCAGCTGTCCTGGTCACTCCATGCCCCATCTCATCCCATCACCAACCCCTTTTTACACACGCATGGGACAAAATAAAGGTCAGCAAACACGCTGCCTTAGCTGAAAAGCAAAATGCTGATAGCCTTGGGAGAGAAATGAAAAAGGTAGTTGACAGTCTCATCTTTCTAAAACTCCACATTCTAACCTGAGGAACCATCGACAAAGATCTGAACCTTTTCCCAGAAGTGAGCAATAACCAGGACATGAAACTGGCGAGTCCTCCCACTCTATTATTATCGTCTGTTGGTAAGAGAGCTGGGACCGTGGCAGGAAAAAAACCCACAACACAGAAGGCTGGAACTGAATCCTCAGAGCCCCTGATGGGTCAGTCACCTACCCTCCTCAATGAACAGCGACACACTGCTTTGGTGCGAAAAGAGGGAACAGGCCCAAAGCCCGACAAACTGGTTTGACCCAAAAACAGAGAACAAGCCTAAAGGTCAATGGCCGAAAAGTAGTCCCAGTAGTTTAAATCTAAGTAAGCTACTAGAAAGCTGCATCTCCTCGCGCGTCTCTGTCCAGAGGCAGATTGCCCCACCACACAGCTGGGCCCCTGGCCTGTATCTGGTCAATTTCCTCTTTTCATTTTCCGCTCACTCCTAACCCACCAAATGGGTTCTGATTTATTTCTTCTTTCCGCAGAGCTTCCCCATCTCCAGTCCTCAGTGGCATCCCAAAATCCTGCCGGGGCTCACTGTGAAGTTTCTCCCTTTCGCAGCCTTTCAAGCCCCCCTTCTCCCTCTGGCTGTGCGGAGCCCAAAACTCCCAGAGCCCCACCTACCCCGAGCCGGCGGCTGCGGCCCCCACCCCCGCGCT
>VBSM01003143.1:19067924-19083221 GCA_008086735.1 Cheirogaleus medius
TGAGCAGTCTGGGCGCTTTCAAATCCGCTAGCTTCCTATCAGTCGCTCATTGAGTGTTTATTCTGAGCCCCTGGTGAGACTGGGAAAATCTCATTTTTGTATCCGCTTCATTTGCTCATGCACGCATTCATTAATTGAGCACCTACTATGTTCTAAGTGCTGGGAAGACAGCAGTGAAGTAAAGAAAAATAACGAAAACAAAAACAAAAAACCCTGCTCTGCTTCAGTGAAATCTCACCCCTTGTCGACCTAAAAGGAAGAAGCTGAGGCAAAATTAAAGGAAGTAGAGAGTTTATTTGGGCCAAGCTTGAGGATTGCAACCCAGGAGCATAGATTCGAGTTGCCCTGAATGTACTGTCTGATTATCAGCAGTTACAAGTGGGTTTTTAAGGAAAAGAAGAGGCAGTTCCTAAATTTTTTACCAAGAATTTACATTAAAATAACAAGCTACTGGCTGGGCACAGTGGTTCACACCTGTAATTCCAGCATTTTGGGAGGTGGAGGTAGGAGGATCACTTGGGGCCAGGAGTTCTAGACCAGCCTGGGCAACTTAGTGAGACCTCCTCTCTACAGAAAATTTAAAAATTAGCCTAGCGTAGTGGTGCAGACCTGTAGTCCCAGCTACTAGAAGGGCTGAAGTAGAAGGATTGCTTGAGCCCAGGAGTTGGAGGCTGCAGTGAGCTGTATGCCACTGCACTCTAGCCTGGGCAACAGAGATGGAGCTAGAGACCCTATCTCTAAAAAAATAAATATGTAAAATAAGCTATTGATTGGCTATACATTGTTCTTTGTATCACAGATTCCAGGAACGTGAAGATAATGGGTGAAGCAACTAGTCTGGAATAAAATGTCTTTAAACAATTACCCACAGAGTTTTTAGGTACTCCTAAAAAAATAAGAAAAACAACTGCCCCCCAGGAATGGAGGTGGGAGGCTAGGATGAAGTCCAACACTCAAATCTTTCTGGGCCTGATGAATTTCGCACACCTCACATTGCTCAGACTGCTCTGAGCGATTATCACACTGTGCCTGGCCCAACTGCTCAATGCTTATATGTTAATTGAGGAAAGTTATGGTCCTATGAGACTAAAAAGTTCTTACCATAAAGTAAGAGTCCATCATTGTTTTATTCACCACTGTAAAACCTCAGTGTCTAGACATAGTAGGTGCTCAGTACATTATTTTTCGTTTTTTGTGCTTTTTTGAGACAGAGTCTCACTCTGTTGCCAGGCTTAGAGTGCCGTGGTGTCAGCCTAGCTCACAGCAACCTCAAACCCCTGGGCTCAAGCAATCCTCCTGCCTCAGCCTCCCGAGTAGCTGGGACTACAGGTATGCGCCACCATGCCCGGCTAATTTTTTCTATATATTTTTAGTTGTCCAGCTAATTTCTTTCTATTTTTAGTAGAGACGGGTCTTGCTCTTGCTCAGGCTGGTCTCGAACTCCTGAGCTCAAACGATCCTCCCTCCTTGGCCTTCCAGAGTGCTTCAGTACATTGTTATTAGTGGAAAAGGGAGGACTGTGTCTTCCTTCCCTCAGAGGCACACAGCTCTCTGAGGCAGTAGGAGAAAAAGAGCCAACAAAAGGAACTGAAAACTCCATAACAGTTCACCTACTGGGGCAGGCTAGAGAGTCAGCAAAGGCTTTAAGTGGGGCATGTGCTATGAGCTAAGCCTTAAAGGAAGAGTGTAATTAGATCATTGGAAAAGAGGAGAGGGAAAGAAAATGGTCCAGAAAGAAGGAAAAGCCTGAGGAAAAGAAGAGGAAGGCTGGAGCGTACAGGGAACTGACAGCGCCCTGCCAATTCGCGGGGAAGCACGGTTAAATTGGCTTACCAAAGCCTCATAAGCGGAACAGAGAGATCTCCTGGCATGTGCAGGGCCACAGGGAGTCTGAGAGAACAGTTCTTGAGCAGGGAAGTGATTTAGAGTGGACCGACTCCAGACTCAGGCACCCGAAGTAATGCTGGAGTGAGTATGGGTGGCATGTAAAAGAGGTTGCCTAGTCAGTTGGAGTATAGTTGTCCCTGGGTATTATAACCCCATCTGACCAACCTGGCTCCACTTTTATATAGCGAAGTTGTGAGTTGTTTTCAATTGCCATGGACCCCCAGCTTGAAGGTCAGGTAGCCTAAGCATGCCCAGATGAACCAAGGGTACAACCATAGGTAGAACCTAAGTGCTCCAGTAGAGAAGCAGGGACTGAATTAAGAAGTGGACACGGCCTGGCGGGATCCAGGATCCAATTAGATTGAGCCCTGGTGTCACCCCATGATAGGATCCAGTCAGACTATGTTTCCTGGCATCACTCCATTGCAAGATCCTATCAAATCATGCCTCATTACCCTGTGGCTATAAAACCAGCCCAACCCCCTTGTTTGGGGACACACTGCTTTGGGCACTCTATCCCTGGTGTAGTCCTTATTTGCGCCAAGTAATAAAAAAACTCCTTGAAATAACCAATTTGGTTGTGTCTATGGACTTGATACCCGCCAAGCAAACGAACCTGTCTGTTTGGGAGATAACAGTATCCACAGGGATTGGTTCCAGTACCCCTCATGAATACCCAAATCTCCCATGCTTGAGTCCTTTATATAGATGGTGTAGTATTTGCACATATGGAAAAAAAATACAATCCTAAGCCCCTCCACCCACCCCCACCCCAACACAAACTAAACGGATCCTCTTGGCCAAGGAGATCCCAGGCAAACTTTTAAAACCTGAGTTTCAGGCCAGGCGCGGTGGCTTACGCCTGTAATCCTAGCACTCTGGGAGGCTGAGGTGGAAGAATCGCTCGAGGTCAGGAGTTCGAGACCAGCCTGAACAAGAGCAAGACCCAGTCTCTACTAAAAAATAGAAAGAAATTAGCTGGACAACTAAAAATATATATAGAAAAAATTAGCTGGGCATGGTGGCACATGCCTGTAGTCTCTGCTACTCGGGAGGCTGAGGCAGAAGGATCGCTTGAGCCCAGGAGTTTGAGGTTGCTGTGAGCTAGGCTGACGCCATGGCACTCTAACCCAGGCAACAGAGCTAGACTCTGTCTCAAAAAAAAAAAAAAGTATTACCAAAAAAGACATCTTTAGGTAAAAAAAAATAAAAAAGCCTCATGTTTCCTGGCCATGACAAGATAGGACATGGTTGGTCATGCCTTCAATACACCTCCTTCCTCACTAACCATCACCAGACTTTTTTCCCTACTAGTTAAAACAGAAACCAACCTTGGAAAACAAAGAACAGGAGAATCCTCCACTGATTTCAACCAACAGTCTGACACCATGACCAGACTCCCCACCCTTTTCATGATTTGGACATGACAGCTGACCAATTTTCAAAGCATTCCTTCTTGATAAATTGACCGTGGAGTGGTTCTGATTGGTTTATGGAGGCTATGCACAAAGTCCCTTTGTGTCCTGTGTTTCACCTTTTGACATATGGAGTCTAATTTGATTGCATTTTAATGTTGTTTCCTCCCCAAAGTAAACATGGGACATATGGAACATATATGTTTGCTTACCAAATGTGTGTGACCCCCCCTTCATGAATATCCATGATTCCTATAACCTGTTAAATACATATAGATAGCCAACCCATTTAGTATAAAACTCCTGTCCCACCCTTGGCCTGCTTTCATTCTCAGCCAAAGGCTCCCCTTCCCAACCTGCAGTTTGCAACCCATCATAAGAAATAAAGTTCTTGGCCAGGCATGGTGGCTCATGCCTGTAATCCCAGCACTTTGGGAGACAAAGGGGAGAGGATTGCTTGATGTCAGAAGATCGAGACCAGCCTGGGTAACATAGCAAGACCCTGTCTCTACAAAAAATTTTAAAAAATAGCCAAGTGTGGTGGTGCATGTCTTTAGTCCCAGCTACTCAGGAGGCTGAGGCAGGAGAATTGCTTGAGCCCAGGAGTTTGAGGTTGCAGTGAGCTATGATGATGCCACTGAACTCTAGGCCAGACGACAAAGCAAGACCCTGTCTTAAAAAAAAAAAAAAAATTCCACTATAACTGCTGCTAATCAGAGTGTATATTCAGGGCAACTTGAATCTATGGCTTACAATCCTCAAGCTTGGCCCAAATAAACTCTCTACTTATATTAATTTTGCCTCAGCTTCTTCCTTTTAGCTCAACATAATTAAAATTTATGCTCACACTACCTTCTGAAGTGTAGAATGAGATGGTTAGAAACATGGGCTTGAGAATCAGAGACATTTGAGTTTGAATCCCATCTCCACGATGATTAGTTATTTTGGCCAAGTTACTTAACCTCTCTAAGCCTCAATTTCCTCATATATAAAAAGGGAATAATCATCCCTATGATACTTAAACAAGAATCAAAATAATGTATATAAACCACTTAGCATAGCACTTTGTACATAAACAGCACTCAACAAATGCTAGCTTTTTATCACTGCTGAGGCTACTGTTAATGTCGCTTTTATTTTTATGATTAAGGTAATCAGCAGACTAGCAGTATGGGTTTTCACCAAAGATGACCAGCCATATGGTTATATCATTCTTTCTTTCTCATATTTTTTATCTCCATGAGTCATTTGGGAATGATATCATTCTTTCTTTAGTCAAATTGTTGCCACAGAAGAACAGAATTGAAAGAACTATTATTTAATTTTATGTATGGGAATGTCCTAAATCTTTTTGGCCAAATAAACCATTCTAGACAAAAGTCCATACAGATGGTTCAATTGGCCCTTTCAGTTACAAGACATGCAATTCATTTTCCTGTGTAGACATCAGATCATTAAGTGATGCCTGCCTCTTGTGTCCCAGGGGTCCCAGCCACATAGATGATCTCTTGGTAATGTAGGAACCAACAGGAAAACTTCCCCTGTGCCCTCTGAAGTTTCACTGAAAAATCAACTCCCAAAACAAGATTAATCAGTGAAAAGGCATACAAATTTATTGACATGTACACAGGGAAAACAACAGAGTGATTGCCCACTCCCCAGTGAGATTCAAAAGCTTCTATACAATCCTGGCAAAACATGTTATGGAAGAGAGGAGAAGAGGAATTCTGTTGAGGGGCAATACATGATTACTAGGAAGAATGAATGGATTGGGGATCTTATACATAGTTGTTTGGAATCTGAATGACCCTGAGAGACAGTCTTTATCTTGTGAAAGGGTCTGTTCAAGTGTGGGTACATCTTTGGTCTTCTTTTTTGCAATAGATAATGAGATAACAGGGAGGGAAAGAAAAACCTATTGTTCTCCTTGCTAAGTCTGGGCTTTAGGCCAGTAAAGGAACTTCAGAGCCTGTACTTTGGGAGAAAGGGTGGGGGGTGAGAGATCTTGAGGCTTCTTCAGTTCAGCAAATCAAAGCGCCACATTTTGGGGTATTGGTTTCCGAGCTCCAATATTACCATTCATTTCATTTAACCTGTGAGCTTCAAATTATGGTCAAGAAAAGTTCCGTTCCTACATTTGGAGTTTTCCCTGGAATTCTGAGTTTTTTCTCTAAGAAAACCCCTTCAGAATTTATTTCTGTATCTACCTCTTAGAACTTGATTTTCCTTTTACTAAAAACAATGGCTATGACATATAAACAGTTGATACTTACCAAATGCTAAGTATGTGCCAGACATTTTTTTTTTTTTTTTTTTTAGAGGCAAGATCTCACTTACTCTGTCACCCAAGCTGGAGTGCAATGGCACAATCATAGCTCACTGTAACCTCAAACTCCTGGGCTCAAACAGTCCTCCTGCCTCAGCCTCCTGAGTAGCTGGAACTACAGGCGTGCACCCCTGTGCCCAGCCCAGACATTGTTTTAAGTGTGTTACATGGATTAACTCACATAACCAGCCTTACAGCCTCTATGATGTTGGAAACTAAAGCCCAGGGAGGTGAAGTAACTTTCCCATGGTCACTCAGTTGGTAAGTGGCAGAGCTGGATCCAAATCTAGGAGACTAGTTCCATGCTTTTAACATTTTATTGATTCTTAATAAGTATCCCTATGAAATATGTCTCACATTCACCACTCTTTTTTCCATCTCCACTGAGGCCACATTAGTTTTGAGACCTTCAGGATGTCTTAGTTACATTAGTGCAATAGCTTCTGAGTTTGCTACTCTGCTTCCAATCTCTCTCACTGGTCATCTCTGGGTATCATTGCCAGATTAATTTTATTAAAATACTGCTTTCATTATGTTACTCCTTTAGCTGAGAAACTACATTTTTATTGTTGTAAACTATCATAATGGTCATCATTTGAACCATTCATAAGGGTCCAATTCAGTGACTTAATACATCCATAATGTTGTATAGCCATCACTACTATTTGTATGTGAATTTTTTTCATTATCTAAACAAAAACTGTACCCATTAAACAATAACTCCCTCCTCCCCTCTTCCCTCAGCACCTGGTAACCTCCCTTCTACTTTCTATCTCTATGAATTTGTCTAGTCAAGTACATTCTGCAAACCATATCTTCTCCCTAATTTTATGGTTTCTCCATAAGTTGGCTTCACCTAATCTATTTAACCTTATTTCTTCATATTTTAAAATACACATTCTCCATTCTAATAAGATCTGTTTCCTTGATGCTCCATTCTCTCAATGATGGCAATTTTATCTCTAGTCAATGATAGGATGGCCTTGCTAATAAACTATCTAACAGAGAAAAATAAACTAACGAAAAGAGGAATAAACACACAGCACATAATTGTCACTTTGAAGGAAAAGTTCACAGCACAACAACCCCTTGTTTGATAAACCACCTGGGGCTCAACTCATTTTTAAGATTTACCACCTGTGGTTTCTCTGAGAGTTTATTTTAACAGCCTTGAAGAGTCCTGAGCAGACAGCAGGGTGCCAGCTCTCCACCCCAGTTCCTGCCAGAACCACATTTCAAGGACGCTAATTAGCCAGCCTCACAGAGAAGAGAGGAGAAAAAAAAACAAAAAGGAAAAACAGACACAGCAGCTTTACAGCCCTCTCCTGTTATCAGCTTACAGCCTTAACTGTTTATTTACTCTTTTTCCCTATGAAAGCTCTTAGCCTCAGGCCAACACTTCTTTCTTTCTCTTGTGTTGTGCCCTTCCCATCTTTGGGAAATAAAATAAACTTTCTTTCTTTAAAACTATTCTAATCTGTGCTCGCTTAGACAGCACATATACTAAAATTGGAACGATACAGAGAAGATTAGCATGGCCCCTGCGCAAGGATGACACGCAAATTCGTGAAGCATTCCATATTAAAAAAAAAAAACAACTATTCTAATCTTTGTGTCAAGAATTCTTTCTCATCCCACGCCAGGAAAATATACTGCTAGAGTGCAGTAGTGTGATAATATCTCACTGCAACCTCAAACTCCTGGGCTCCAGTGATCCTCCTGCCTTAGCCTCCTGAGTAGCTGGGAATACAAGCGTGCACCACCATGATGGCTAATTTATTGTATTTTTTGTGGAGATGGGGTCTTGCTCTTGCTCAGGCTGGCCTCAAAATCTTGACCTCAAGCAATCCTCCCGCCTTGGCCTCCCAGAGTGCTAAGATTACAGGGGTGAGCCACCACACCAGCCTCAAAAATTTTTTTTAAATTACTGTTTATTGAGTACTTGCTATGTCCCAGATACAGTCCTGAGCATTTCACATTGAATTCTCATACAAGTCCTCGGGAGCCTTTATCATTATCATTATTATGATGATTTTATTAAGTTTTTAGAGAGACAGGGTCTTTCTGCCACCCAGACTGGAGTGCAGTGACACAATCATAGCTCACTCTAACCTCAAACTCCTGGGCTTAAGTGATCCTCCTGTCTAGGTCTCCCAAAGCTGGGATTACAGATGTGCACCATCTCAACCCGGATCATTATTACTATCATTTTCTATTCTACAAATAAGGAAATCCCAATCCAGAGAAGCAATTTGCTTACTCCTTTCATGTGCTTGCTCCCTCTTAATAATACAGTCTTGGATTTTTCCACCTGCATGGAGTAAGGCAATGAGTCCCATGAGAGCAGCAATCATGGCTTTTCAAGTCTGACAGAATCTAGCATCATGCTGCACTCACATTGTTCGATAAATAAACACATGGATACTCTTATTGGTGTGCATGGTATTTGGGAAGATTTGCTCCAATCTTGGCATTGTATTTTAAACACAAAGGATCTGGGTAACGACAAGAGCAACACAAATCCTATAAGACTGCAAAAGTGTCTTGATATCATAATGTCTGGCACAGAGTTATTAAAGGGCAGTTGCCTTGTCCAGCGCGTTACAATTTACAAAGCTGTCTCTCTAAAGCCAGAGTTAGGTTCTGTCTTAAACTCCGCGGCAGAGCCACTTAGAAGACTGTGGGGATCGGGGCAGGGTCCGAGCCGCTTGAGGCGATCGAGTTCACTGTTGCTTCGGACGCGGGTTTGATTTTGTTTGGAGTTAACATTTCAGCTGGACAGTCTCCGGGTAGGCGAGACCTGGGTCCTCTATCTTTATTTGGGCTGCAGAGGTAAGACCGCGAGTTCAGCCCCACCCCTCTCTCAGCTACTTGGCTCTCGGAACACTCCGCCCCGCACAAAGATGGCGCGGCGGCGGGCTGGGCCAATGGGGAGTGGCGTTGCTCCCGGTTGCCTAGGTAACAGCCAATGGGTAGCCGGAATTGTGCTCAGTGCGGCTGCACGGGATGGCGGCGTCAAGTGGGGTAGGCGCTGGTGGAAGTGGCGGAGAGAGGAAGGTGGCGGCGGGGAGCCCCGCGGAGCACAGGTCCGGGCCACTGGAGCCCTGCTTCGGGACGTGGCTATCATCCCGAAAGGCCGAGCTCAGGTTGGCAGGCGGCGTGGGTGGGAGGGGGCCGAGAGACTGTGGTCGGCCAGGTAGGGACTGGGGTGCCCAGCAGGTGGTGACCCAGCTGAGGGGCGCGGCTCCATCCCAGACGCACTCACCGTAGGGCGGCTGCCGTGGGTCCCACACCCAGACCTCCAGTCTCGAGCTCGGGGGTCGAGGCCCAGGAGAGCCCACGGCTCTCGGGTTAGCGAGCGGGGGGCGCAGGGCTGCGTCCGGAGGGAATGGCAGACCTGTATGAGCATTAGACCCTGTCGGGGCGGTAGATCAGACCCGGGTAACGAGGAGGAGAGTGGCTAGAATGTAGGAATGGCGTGGGAGAAGGTGTTGCCTTGTTGAGGTCTAGAGCTTTGTTTGCTCTGGGGCCTGCCTCTGTCACACTCCGGTGGAAAGAACTCCCACATATCGAGGCCTGGGGAATGGGATGCCACAATTAGTTGATGGGTGGCATCCCTGCCATCTAGCATCTCCAAACTGCTTAGGCACCAGCAGGAATAACACCGCTGTATCAGAGCCCAGCCCAGGCATTCTCCTTTCCTTTGAAATAGAATAGTATTACTCCTTAGTTTCCATCACCCCCAAGTCGTTGTCGTCATTGTCTAATTCTTTTTTAAAAAACCTTTCTGGTGTCAGTGTCTTCTTCTACTCTCTTCACTCTAACAGCCCCACGGTCTTCCTAAATGAGACTTTTGTATAGTAATGAAACATTTGTTTACTTTTGACATGGGGAAAGGGGAGTTTAGACTTAAAATAAAAATAGTTATTTCAAGCTCATTTAAAAGCACTTTATAAAGAATATTTGACTTTTTGTTCTAGGTTCATAACAAACCTAATCTTTGCTGCCTTCATTTTCTTCTCTTTAGGATTGTAAAAGATTTCTTCGTAACTGAAAGAACTTTGACAAGACTGTCCTACCATGGGAGGGGTGACTTTGGGGGGAAAATGTGAAGGTATATGTGGGTAGTTAAGGTGGCTGTCTCCAAACAATATTCTCTAACTGAAAATGTATTCCCATTTATGTTAGTTTTTAAAAATCTTCTTAATTTGGACACAAGTTACTATGAATACTTATGTTCTTTAATTAGTTTGGTGTCTTAAAATTAAAAAAAGACAAACAGGATGGAAACAAACATTCTCATTATTGTTTCAGAATTCCAGTTGGAAATGTCTGGGGCAGAAGAAAATAAAGATAGTAGGAATGTAGTCTACTGTGCAGACTTAATAGTGTATTGGTTTACAAGGACAAAATAGTAATTTTCTTTTATGTAAATGTTTGGACTAATGCTTTGCGACCCTTCTATCGAGAGTGGAGAAAGGGTGGGTGTCTGTTGAGAAGCGTGAATCATCTTGGCTTGTGACTAGATTCCATGTGTGTATCTGGAGCCTAAACCCCTAGGCCATCTATTTTCCTTTAAGATATTATTTGGATAACTGAAGCAAATACTGATTTGCATCCCTTATTAAAGTGTTGGGCTTTTCATTTTTCATCAGTGCTGGCTGTGCTTTATTAAACTAGATTTGTCTCAATGACTGTGTTTACTGGTGAAATTTCTTTTGGGGTCAGTGGCTGTGCAGCTATTAATTAGCATGGGTAATTACAGAAGTCAAATTAAAATCCTGACAGTGTCCCACATAGTGACAAAATGAATTATTTGGGAACATGTAGCAGTTTCTAGCCAAATGTATTCAACCGTGGCCTGAGACCCATGGATTCTACATGTATTCCCTTTAATTAGCACTTCTGATTGTGGTCTTAGGAATAGACGTCATTTTGACAAGCATCTGTTGTGGGGAATTTGCTGTATTTCTCTACATCAAAAAGGAATGGAAATTTTTAGTAGATACTGTTGAAAACCATAGGAGAGAATGGTAGCAGGGTTAGGTTGAGAGGTAGTGTTCCAGTTACTATTGCTGCATAACAAATTATCCCCAAACTGAGTAGCTTGAAACAACTATATGATGCTCATGGATTCTGTGGGTCAGGAATTTTTATTTCACACCATGGGGATGGCCACTCTCTGCTCCATGATATCTCAGATGGAATGCGTGCTCAGTGAGTGGCTGGGAGCTAGAATCATCTGAAAGCTCATCCACTGGTGCTTGATGCCTGGGTTAGGATGATTCAAAGAGGAGGACAGCCAACTAGAGCATAAACATATGGCCTCTCTTATGTGGTTTAGTTTCTTCACAGCACGTAAGCCTCAGGTAGTTGGTTTTCTTATGTTGTGGCTCAGATCTCCAAGTGTGGGCATACCAGTGAGTAAAATGGAAGTTGATCACCTTTTATGATCTAACCTCAGAACATACCATCATTTCTATTGTGTTCTACTGGTCGAAGCATTCACAAGCTTGCATAGATTCAAGAGGGAGGGAAGTTAGACTTCACTTTTTAATGGGTCAATGCAAGGTCAAATTATAGATGAAACATGTAAGACAGAAGATATTGCCAATATCTTTGGAAATACAGTCCCACCACAATTGGTATTAAGAAGATAATCTTTCAAATTTTACTGGCTTCTTTAAAATATTTAGGGTACAGTCCCCAGTAGCTAACAGCATACCAAAAGAGTGATTTGGTTTACAACTTGAGAGCTAGTACTTTGTCCATAAATAATCCACAAACTGGAGAAACATTCCCTTCTTTCAGGGACCTTCTACTGGTCTCTCTGGAACAAGGTAGGATGCTGTTCTTTGGAAGTTGCAAATAATCTTGAGGAAAAAATAAACAAACACAGGGATGCTCCCTCAATCTCCTGTGTGGTTAATACATTCCTCAAATCTCACTACAATAACTCCAGATTTTGAGTGAAGACAAACTGGTTAGCTGCTGCCAAACATCTAAAGGAGATGCCCTTATCTTATAATCTTCTTGTATAAATAATGATTTTGTATTTATGTTTTGGAATGGTTGTTTAATTATAAGATTTAGTAGAAGATACAGCCCTTCAGATTCTTACTGACATGTTTTGAAGAAATGAAATTTGTACCTTAAGCTGACTTAGTGATATGACTTAATTAGTTCTGGGAAGAGCTGAAGGTGACCTGTGGTTGTCAAAATGCCTGTCTGGATGGACTGGAAAGAGTTTCTTCTGCAGTTCTGATGGAAAACTGCTTTTCTTCCTCTCATTAATGTTGCATTTGCCATGGAGTCATGTTGACCTCTACCCTAGCACACTCTGATGCTGGGCTGACGATAAGAGGCTCGTGAGCCTGAAATTGGATGCTGACCTCGTGGGACATTGATAGGACAGAGATGGCACAATAGGTCCCTGCATCACCTCTCAGAAAATAGCCCCCAGAGGTTTGGAGAGGTTCTAGTACAAGGAGAAAATGGTCTTTACCTCAGGTACCACCCATGTGAGAGATATTGCATGTGGAGTTCCTGAGTGATAACTGGAGACGGGAAAAAGTCCTGTGGGAGTGGCCGGCAAACATCTCTAGAGCTTTCACAAAGCTAGTCTTCATTATGGGGCTAGAAATGAATGTTTTTCCATATTTGGTGGAAAGCACAGGAATTCTCAGAACTCATCTGTCTTCGTGGCTGGGATGAAACTAGAGCTTTGAGACAGAGCCAGGGCGTGGAGGATGTCACTGAGCCCTGCTCTGGTCAGGCCTGGCTGTTTTCACATCAGACCATTTCTGGGCTTTTGGTATCTGTATCAGAAATCATTATGAGGCTGGGAGTGGTGGCTCATGCCTGTAACCCTAGCACTCTGGGAGGCCGAGGCGGGAGGATCGCTCGAGGTCAGGAGTTTGAAACCAGCCTGAGCAAGAGCGAGACCCCGTCTCTACTACAAATAGAAAGAAATTAATTGACCAACTAAAAATATATATAGAAAAAATTAGCCAGGCATGGTGGCTCATGCCTGTAGTCCCAACTACTCGGGAGGCTGAGGCAGGAGGATCGCTTGAGCCCAGGAGTTTGAGGTTGCTGTGAGCTAGGTTGATGCCACAGCACTCTAGTCCTGGCAACAGAGTGAGATTCTGACTCAAAAAAAAAAAAATCATTATGATATAAGGCCAAAGTTATTATTATTTTATTTTTTGAGACAGAGTCTCATTGTGTTGCCTGGGCTAGAGTGCCGTGGCGTCAGCCTAGCTCACAGCAACATCCTTAAACACTGTTTTCATCATACTACATTATTATTCACAAACCCCAGAGGTGTCTTCTTTTTCCCACCTTATCTGCTATAAACTCTTCTGCCTAGCTTTCAGCGGTCTCCTTAAGCTAGCCTGACTTAAAAGTAGAGGCTGTATGGTACAGGAAAAAAGAACTAGCCACAGTTAGGAAAGCTTTTGTGCTAGTTCCAGCTTGGCCACCAACAAACTTCATAACCTCTCTGGTCTTCTGCTGCTCCACCTATAAAATGAGAGAGTTTGGACTAAATGCATGAGGTTCTTTTCAGATTTAAGATTTTGGTTGAGGCTTGGCACAGTGGCTCACACCTGTAATCCCAGCACTTTGGAGGCCAAGGCAGGAGGATCTCTTGAGCCCAGGTGTTAGATATCAGCCTGGTCAACATAGTGAGACCCCCATCTCTACAAAAAAAAAAAAGATTTTGGCTGAGTGTACCTACAAAAATTTATTTCCTGTTGCTTCCTAAATAAACCCTCTGCTGTAGTAAGACCAGGCTTCTTATTTTCCCATTGAACATCCCATGTTTATGTTGCCCTTTGTGCTCTCATCTCCATGTGTTCTCAGTCTGGCTTGCCCTTTGCCTTCTCCACTGTTGGTTTTAAATTCTGCCCATCCCTTGTCTTTAATTTCTGCCATCCAAGTTGGCCCTTGATCACATTATCTCTGCTGTAATTCAGTGTTTCAACTTGTCAGTCTTATCAACTAGATTGTAAGCTCACCAAGGAAAGAGACTGTGTTTTATACATCAACTGTAGATTCATCCTCCATTTCCATCTCAGATCATAGAAAATAGGAACTGACTGGAAACTTTTAAGACAAATGGGAGGATAAGAGTGCTTGGGCAGAGGTGGAGAGGATGGTGGTGGTGGTGGTGATGGTTGGAGAGGTGGGTATTTTTGTTAAATGTACCCAAGTTAGCATACTTGCCAGGCTGGTAGCCTTTAGAATGTATCTACAAAATTGCTTTGCAGTCTCTCCTCCAGCCATCCCATGACACTGGTTCTCCTTTGCTTATTTCCTGCAGTTTTCATCCCTTTCTTCTGTAAGCTGTCATCATGACCCTGACAAAAGGTTCCTTCACCTACTCCAGTGGGGAGGAATACCGTGGCGAGTGGAAGGAGGGTGAGAAGGAGCCCTAGAGGGTATCCAGTGACAAACACTTCATTTGCTGGAGGACAAATACATCAGAATATAAAGCCAACTTTACGGATCTTCATTTCCAACTCCAGGATTTAATTCCAGATAGTGCCTTTCCTTTATTCTATTTTAGGATTAAATAAAGGCATTAGAAAATGCTTTTGTTAATCTAACCTCCAAGAATGAGTTATATCTTTCCATTTCTAAATTTGCAGTGTTTTAACATGCTTTCATCTTTTAGTGGTATTATTTAGGAATGTTTTAAATAAATGCTAATGTACCCAGCAGACTAAAATGAATTAAGTGCCTGTAAATTAGACAGTACAGAATTCATTGCAATGACTTGGTTCCAGTGAATCATAAGAAGTTATAGAAGATCTGGAAATTAGGGCAGACACCCAAGAGCAAACGACATTCATTGCTTTGAATTTCCTGTGACAGCTCGTTATGTTTGGAAGTATCTGTGCATGGGAATAGTAAAATTCTTTGTAGCCTGAGACTATCCAGGAAACAATTTAATGTTGTTCAGTTTGGAAACACAGTCTAGCGACTTTGAAGTCTCATGGGTCCAGTCGTAGCAAGCCAAGAACTGCTCTGAGGAAACTGGAGTCTTCACGCTTACCTAGGTGAAGGGCAGTTCATGCTGTTACCAGACACGTGCCTCATTCTTTTCACATTAGATCCCTGCAGCTGATAAATTCTTGAGCTTTGAGAAATTGTACAGGTGTGATGTGACCTTGTTTCCTTCAATCCCAGGCCTCTCCTCCTGCCTCCCAAATACCTGCTGTCCCCTTTAATATGGGCTGTGAGAGGAGAGACTTCCTGCTGGGCAGTCTCTATCCATCAAAAGAACCCCTCACACTGTTTGAAGGGCATGATTGCTCCCCCAGCCTCTCCTTCTGTTTTCTGGTCAGTTCAGTGGGTTAGCACAACCCTATTGACAGAACAAAGTTCAAACCAGTGTTGCTGGTCGGGCTGTTAGTAGCTTCAGGGCACTTTTATTTTTTCTCAGAGAGGCAACATAGGTAAATGTTGAGGGCTATGAGTTAGGCTGCTTGCTGCATTTGCATTCTTGTTCTACCACTTAGGGCTCTGTGATCTTAAGTTATTTAGATTTTCCTTGCCTCAGTTTCCCCATCTGTAAAATGGGAATAAAAATACTACTGTGGGCCGGGTGTGGTGGCTCACGCCTGTAATCCTAGCATTCTGGGAGGCTGAGGCGAGAGGATC
>VBSM01003143.1:19091355-19106105 GCA_008086735.1 Cheirogaleus medius
AAATAAAAAAAAAAGAAGACCCTGAAAAGTAGAGAGAAGAAGGAAGAACATCTAGGGACCTTGAGACCCAAGGAACAACAAACATAGTGGTGAGTCCCCTGGCCCAGACTCGGAGCTGAAAAGGCCAGCAACCGTGCAATGCCAATGGACAAAGACAATAAAAGCCCCCCCAAAACCCAGTTCTTTCCAGCCAAAGGACCAGGAAAGGGGTAGCCTGGCAAGATGGAAAACTTTTAGAAAATAACTGCTCTATTCCAGCCAAACACCACAGAGCAAACTGGTCCAAACCCCACCCAGGACAGCAAAGGATGAATAAGGAAGCCTGATTTGCCACCCCCCACTCCCAGCTGGAGGGTGTCACAGTTGCACTCCTGGAGGAGAGTCAGGACTTTCCACTGCCCACCCTTAAGGAGACCACCCCACCCACCACAAGACACACAGGTGGTCCAGTGGAGGCTCTGGGAGCAGTAAGGAGGTACCCCCACCCCTCCAGCCAGGGGGATATCCGTAGAAGCCTAGTACAGGGCCTAGTGCAGAGGTGTAATTTTTTAAAAAAAGTAATCCCAAGGCCCCAATGGTTTCAGTGGAGAATTCTACAAAATGGTTAAAGAAGATTTGATACCAACTCTACAGAATCTCTTCCAGAAAAATAGAACTGGAGGGAACACTTCCCGATTCATTCTATGAAGTTATTATTGCCCTGATACCAAAACCAAAGGCCATATACCCCCCCCAAAAAAGGAAAAGAAAACTACAGACCAGTATTCCTCATGAATATAGACACAGAAATCCTTAACAGAATATTAGCAAATGGAACTCAGCCACATATCAAAAGAATTATATACCATGACTAAGTGGGGTCTATTCCAGGGAGGCAAGTCTGTGTCAAAGATTTGAAAATGAATCAATATAATCCACCACATTAACAGGCTGGAGAAAAAATCACATGATTATATCAATTAATGCAGAAAAGTATTTGACAAAATTCAACAGCCATACATGATTTTTTTAAAACTCATAAAACTAGGAATCGAGGGGAACTTACTCAACTTGATATAAAGCATCTACAAAAACCTAGAGCTAACATTATACTTAATAGTGAAAGGCTGACTGCTTTCCCGTAAGATCAGGAACAAGGCAAGCATGTCCGCTGCCACCACTCTTACTTAACATAGCGTAGGAAGACATACAGACCAGAAAAGAAGAAAGAAAACTGCTTATTTGTAGATGATATGATTGTCTACGTAGAAAATCACAAGGAATCTACCAAAAAAAATCTCTTAGAACTAATAAGTGAGTTCGGCAAAATCACAGGCTATGAGATAAACATGCAAAAACCTATTGTGTTTCTATATACTAGCAATGAACACATGGACAGTGAAGTTAAAAATGCAATACTATTTTCCATCACTGAAAAAATATGAACTACTTAGGTATAAATTGCTCAAAACATATATAAGATTTGTTTCCTGAAAACTACGAGATGCTGAAGAAATCAAAGAATATCTAATTAAATAGACACACTTTGTTTAAGAATTGGTAGACAACATAGTGAAGATGTCAACTGTCCCCAGATTGGTACACAGGTTTAACACAATTCTTATCAAAGTCCCAGCAAGATTTTTTGTAGATAAAGACAAGATTATTCTGAAATTTATATGAAGGAATATAAAGCAAAGGAATTAGACTAGCTAAACCAATTTTGAAGGGAAAAAAAAGGAACAAAATGGAAGGAATCAGTCTACCTGATTTTAAGACTCTTTAGCTACAGCAGTCAAGTCTGTGTGGTATTGCAGAGGGATAGACACACAGATCAATGGAAAGAATAGAGAACCCAGAAATAGACCCACACAAATATGCCCCACTGATTTTTGACAAAGGTGCAAAGGTAGTTCAATGGAGGAAAGATAGCCTTTTCAACACACGGTGCTGGAGCAAGCAGATATCCATAGGCAAAAAAAATCTTGACCTGAGTCTCACACTCTATGCAAAAATTAACTCAGAATGGGTCACAGACTTGTAAAATGTAAAAGTATAAAACTTCTAAGAAAAAATAGAAAATTTTCATGATCTTCTAAGGACTCTACAAAAAGCTCTTAGACTTGACGCTAAAACATGATCCATAGAATAAAATATTGATAAATTGGACTTCAAAATTCAAAGCTTTTAGCTGAGCGAGGTGGCTCACGCCTATAATCTTAGCACTTTGGGAGTTCAAGACCAGCCTGAGCAAGAGTGAGACCCCATCTCTACAAAAAATAGAAAAATTAGCTGGGTGTGGTGGTATACACCTGTAATCCTAGCTACTCCGGAGGCTGAAGCAGGAGGATCACTTGAGCCCAGGAGTTTGAGGTTGTAGTGAGCTACAATGATGCCACTATACTCTACCCAGGGCAACAGAGTGAGACTCTCAAAAAGACAAAAACAAAAAAACACCGCAATGAGAGTACTATACAGTTATCAGAATGGCTAAAATAAAAAATAGTCACAACATCAAACACTGGCAAAGATGTAGAAAAACTGGATCATTCATATATTTACATCAGTATAAATGTAAAATGGTACAGCCATTCTGGAAAACAGTTTGGCAGTTTCTTAAGAAATTATACATGCAAACATATGACCCACCAATTGCACTATTGTGTATTTATCCCAGAAAGATGAAAACTTACAGTCACACAAAAACTGACAAAATTATAAAAATGGTGACCATATTTGTGATGGCCAGGGGTTAAAGAGGGGGTGTAGGTGTGGCTATAAGAGGGTAACATGAGGGATCCTCATGGTGACAGAAATATTCTGTATCTTGAATCAGTGTCAATATCCTGATTGTGAATTTATTCTGTAGTTTCGTAAGATGTTACCATGGAGGGAAACTGGGTAATAGATACATGGGATTTCTCGGTATTATTTATTAAAATTGCATGTGAATCTATAATTATCTCCACATAACAAGTTTAATTTAAAATTTAGATTAAAATATGTATATAGGGGCACCCATTTTTATGTTACCTCAGACTTTAAAATAGCCCTGATCTTGACAGGCATTCCATCTTAAGTTCTTCTCCTTGGCTTGCCCAGCACAGAATTGGAGTACACGGTCTGACTGCAGAATAGACTATTTGCAGACAGAACTCTCCTGGAAGATCTGGGCTCTGATACCTTTAGCCTTCCAAACCTGCTTTTGCTACCCCCAATCATTCTTTTTTTTTTTTTTTTTTAGGATCTAGCTCCTATAAAGCTGATTTAAAGGCCTTTGGTTCACTCTCTCCAAGCAGAGCATCTCTAAGTATGGTCCTAGGATTACATATGTCACAGTCACTCGGGATGTTTGTTTCAATGCATATTCTTGTGCCTGAAGGATTAGAATTTTAACTAGCCCCCTAAGGAATTCTAATGCACACTTAAGTTTGAGAACCAATAGAGCTCAACTTTGTCTAAAGTCAGGATTTTCTGGGCAGGCATAAGGAATTCCCACAGTGGGATGTTCTCTAAAAGGACTTTCTGAAAAGGAAACCGCTGAGTGGGGACCCCGTGCCAGCCCTAGGTCCTGCTCCAATGAGGACACAGACCCCCCCACCCCATTGCTGCCATTGGCTCACCGCAGCGTTTGGCTCAATGAGGCGGTGCTGCAGCTTCTGGGCATCTTCCCATTGCCCCGTGAGGCAGAGTCGCTCCAGCTGGCACAGCTGAGCCCCAAGGACGTTGGCCAGGCCACATATGCCCCCCACAGCTCCTGCCCCGGAGTAAGATGCAGAACATCAGCCAGGTCTCTTCCCACAGAGAATCCCAAACCCTGGTCCCCAGCTCCTCTTCCTTCTGGGGACATAAGATATGGATTTCTATGCCACTGGTTGGCCATGTCACAGGCATGCTCTGTGAGTCCAGAGTACACGTTTTCAGACCGAAAAGCTGCCTGCATATGCAAAATAGAGTCCTGCCCACAGAGTGCTGCTCAGAGCTGATCTGTGGGGGGCAGGTAGCATTAAAGGAGAACTCTAGGACAGTTCCTGCCCACACCCCTCCCAGAGTAAAGTCCCACCTGCCGGTTGGCACCTCCAACGTCCCCCTGACTCAGCAGTCCTGGAGGAGGGTGGAGTGGATGGGAAGCCTCTGCTCTTCTGAAATCTTATTCCCCCCAGTGAATGCAGCGGGGACCGCGGTGGGGGTGGGGATGGGGGAGTGGAAAGAGCTCTGGACACAGGAGACTGGGCATTTCCTCCCATTGGCTGCACGAACTTGGGCAAGACCCTCTCTAGCCCTCTTTGTGTTCATCTGGGCAATGAAAATGGGTTGGCTATGATCTCAGAAAGCCCTACCACTTCTGCAAGCCTGCAAGTGGGATTCTAAGGCTAGTTAGGAGTGGTCCTAAGCACAGTGGCCTCACGACTGGAGAGACAGTAAGCAATGTGGAATGAGCTAATAGAGCCGCCATTTACAGAATCCGTACTGTGTGCCAGGCACTATGGCAGAGCCGGGGCTGATGCTCTCTAATCCTCGCAATACCCCTGTGCTTTCTGGAGTAGAAACTCAGGCCCAGAGAGGCCGAGTGCCTTGCCGCACAGCACTCGGTGAATAAATGGCAGAGCGGAGATTCTGGCTTGGATCCCCCAGCCTCTAGAGCCTGTGCTTTCCATGTACCCCACCCTCAGGGATGAGGCAGAATTGGATCCCCTCCTCGCATGGTGACACGGCAGAGGGAGATGTGCAAGGATGACAAGCCAAAATCTGCAGAGACCAGAGGGAATAGGAACCAGCGTTTTCCCTTACAGTGCAGGGAAAGTCACTCAAATCTACTCACTGGGGCTTCAGCCGGAGGGGCAGATGCTTCCCTCCTTCCTCTCCCCTCCCTTCCTGGGCTCAAATCCAATCTGAACCCCACTCTTGACTGAAAACAGACAAGAGTAGTTGGTCTAATGGACATTTCTAGGATCCTGGACTGGAATAGAATCTGATCAGGGAGCTGAAGATCTATGGCCTAACCCTGCAGGGACAGGGGGAGAGGAAAACGGACTCCTGAACCAGAGGGGAGGGCCCCAAGGCCTCTGCCCTCAGAGAATGATTTACAAGGTGAGCTTAGAGAAGCTAAATTTGTCATCTAAGCATGGAGCTTGGGACTTAGAACTGCAGGCATCCTTCCTACAGGCCAGGGGTTGTACGCGGCCACCCTCCTCTACAAGGTCACTCATGAATACCCAGTATTCGGACAAGCAAGTAGTGTGACCAGGTTCTGAGGTTTCAGAGCAGGCGGGCTGGCAAACTACTCTCTGCAGACCCAGCCCCAGGCCTCACAGTCTCTCCCAGAAGATCCAGCTGCCTGGTGCATCTTGGTTGCCCATGATAGTTTGAGAGCAGCAGGAGGCCTACCCAAGGCATAGCTGGCCAACAGGAAGCCAGCCGATCCAGCCAACACCTGGAAATCCTGCTTCTTGGTCTTGTGAACAATCAGCCCAATCCTGGTCACCTGCAACAGCAAATATGGCATAAGAGCTGGGCCCAGAGCCTTGGCCGCCAGCCTGGGCAAGTGTAGAATAACAGCCCACTTCCCCAAAACATGCCCCAAATTTCAGACAAAACCCCAGAGAACCCACAGGACAGAGAGGCCCCAGTCAGGAGCCCAGGACTGAAATGGATCTCAGAGCTGTCCTGCAGTTGGTAGCAAAAGTGCTAGGGCCCAGAGAAGGAGAGGGTGCTCCAGCCGGAGGCTGTGGCCACTCACATCACCACCGCTGTCCTTCATGCCCACGATATTCGGGTGTTGGGAGAGCGTGACCACCGCATCCACAGGCAGGTCCAGCCCCGTGTTGGCTGGGACACTGTACAGCACCACAGGGATTGGGGAGAGGTCAGCAACCTGGGGGTGCAGAGAAGAGAGGGAGCAGGCAGCCTCTCCCGGTCTTGGATCTGGAGGCCTGCCCCAAGTCCTGGCCTGCATCACTGCAGGGCTACCTGGGCAGGGCCACCTCCGTAGCCATAAGCCACTGGTGCTACATGCCCTGACTGTAAGCAACAATAATGGGTAATATTGATAGAGCGCTTTCTACATGCCAGGCACAGTCCTAAGCCCTTTATGTTCCTGACCTCATTTAATGCTCATGACAATCCTAAGAGGGGGATGCCATGGCTCCTCCCATTTTAGGAAACAGTGACACAGAGTGGTTAGGTGAGCTTCCTAGCGTCACACAGCGTGTACATGAGGGCATGCCATCTCTCTCCTAGAGCTGCCATTCATATGACGTAGGCTCCACTCCACTCCTAGCTTCTCTCGTCTCCTGTCCCTGGGCAGAGCCTCCTCTTGGTCCCAGGCCTTGAACCCACCTTGGTGTAGTGGTGAATGAGGGCTGCACTGCTCATGCGGCCACGATAGTAGCAGGGGGTCACCACCAGGGCCGCGTCAGCCCCGACCTGGGCCATGCTGACGGTCATCTCTACCGTGGCTTGAGTGGCTGCAGGAGGAAGGAGGGAGGTGAGGGCAGGCGGAAGGAGGCCTGGGCAAGGGCGCCACGCCAAGCAAGGGTGCCTCAGTGTGTCCCAGAAGAGGCAGAACAAGGAGACAGAACCCAAGCCCAGGGCCAAGGAGCTTGGACACTGGGCACCCAGCCACCCCCAGGGCCCGGGCATTCTGGCCTCACACTCGCAGCCGGAGCCGGCTAGCAGGAGCTTGTCCTTGGGCATGGCCTGGCGCACGCGGCTCACCACTTCCAGGCGCTCGCTGCTGGTCAGGAAGGGGAACTCGCCGGTGGAGCCCTGGACCAGGAAGCCTGCAAGAGAGGCCCCGTCACAGCCCACCCAGGACAAGGGTGCGCCTACCCCGCAGCACCATAGCCTTTCACACGTCTCCTTCCCATCCTGTCCCGATGCAGGCAGGATGTTTTCGCCCAGCTGCAATGACAGTGTTCGCATCATTTTTCTTTGCTTTAATGAAATGTTTTAGCCGTACTGAATGGAATAGGCAATAATATAATCCACATCCATGCGTCCAGCCCCCACGGCAACCCTGCCCCATCACCCTCTTCTTCCTTGGCTCTGTCCTGACTCAGGTGTTTACTGTCCCCATTTGTGTCTTTATACACATAAGATGTACATATGGTACCATGAACAAGACATAATATGGTTTTTGTAATTTTGAGCTTTGTAGGAATGGAATTGAGCTTATGTAACCTTCTTTGGTTCGCTGTTTTTGTTTATGTTTTGATCTTTGTTCATAGCTGCACGTGTAGCTCTGACTCATTTATTTGTTTTTATTTATTTTTGTTTATTTTTGTTGAGACAGAGTCTTGCTGTGTTGCCCCAGGTAGAGTGCAGTGGCATCATCATAGCTCACTGCAACCTCAAACTCCTGGGCTCAGAGATTCTCCTGCCTCAGTAGGTGGGACTATAGGCATGTACCACCCACACCTGGCTAATTTTTCTATTTTTTAGTAGAGACAGGATCTCGCTCTTGCTCAGGCTTGTCTCGAACTCCTGGACTCATGGGATCCTCTTGCCTCGGCTTCCCAGAGTGCTAGGGTTACAGGCGTGAGCCACCATGCCAGGACTGATTCATTCACTTTAATTGCTGCATAGTATTTTATTATATGGTTAGATCATCATTTATTTTTCATTCTCTCATTGAGAACATTTAGAATATTTCCTTCTTTTCGCTGTTGCAAATGGTGCTGAGACAAACATTTCCTGAAAAGTCTTCTGTGCACATGTCTAAGAGTTGCTCTAGAGTCCACTTAGGTGTGTGATTGCTGAGTCACAGCTGTGTGCAGCTTCATGTGTGCCACATCTGTAGTCAGTCGGTGTATGCCCCATCAGCAGCATCGAAGTGACTGCCAGTGTCCATCCATGCCACCTCTTGGTATTGTCAGAACAAATTTTTGCCAATTTTCTGGGTGAAAGTGATATCTCATTGTTTTATTTTGCGTTTTCCTCTTTTATCAATCATGTAGTTTTGAGATTTCTAACCAGGAACCTGTAACCTATACCAGTTAACAGGTGTCAATCCTTTTATTTCTACAAGAGAATTGGTGCTCTTCAGCTGAAAGTGATGAGAATGTTAGTAGAATCATTTTCCTCTCAAGTTTTTTTCATTTAGCTTTCTCTTTCCTCTTCTTTCCTTTCTCCTCTCTACTCCACTCCATTAAAAAAAAAAAAACTTGAACTAGTTTATGAATACAGCATACAACAGGATTGTTCACTGTAATAATAGAAGGACATTTGGGTGAAGGACAAAAAAGTAAAGCCGCGAGCAGTATTGGTATACAAAATCCCTGCCATACAGTGCGAGACACAGGCCATCAGTTTGATTTGGAGCTTCCCGACAGTCCAAGCTAAAAGGGAAACATGGTCAGCGAACAGACATGCAGAGCTCCAGAGATAAAAGCCAAGCAAGTGCCCTGAGAAACACAGAGTTTCCTGGCAGTGGGACCAAGAGAAATTGTTCCTGTGAGTCATCCTTCAGGGGACACAGTGTGATGTAGACTGGACTTCACACCACAAGTCTTTTTCATGCTGTTTGCTTCACATTATATTCCACTGAGTGGGTTGCCAGGGTATCTCTTACTGTAGCTTTCCCCCCCTAGCTTTGGTAACATTGCAGGGAACATCTTGAGGCAAATGGCTTTCGGCTTCTGTTGGACTGCTCCCAGAGGACTGATGCTCCGTGTCAGGCTAGAAGTGAAGGCGGGAACCTCCTTGTGTCCTGCTTCATAAGGCCCCAGCGCTTTCCCAGTGGGTCAGGCCCATTCATAAAGGCTGACACGCCTGGACGGGACTCCGGTCTGGCCACGACCGCACCAGCACCCCTTGACTAAGGAAGGATTTAGAGACCAAGCTCTTGCCACTTCTCTATTCAAATGCCAAAGACACCTTCCTCCCCACCCCTGCCTGCCACCCTGGGCTGGGGCAGCTTCTCTCTGCGGTCACCCATTCGGCCACAGTCACTCCCTCCAAAGGCACCCTTCATCCTGGTGGTCAGTTCCAGAGGCCCCCAGGCCCCCTGGTTGGAGCTGGCCTGAACAGCAGGACAGCTGGGGCTCGCGCTCTGGGCGGCAGAAGCAGGCCCTTGTGCTCAAGGCTCCTGTGGCACAGCCGTCCCTCCTGTCTTAAGGGGGACCGCGGACCCCGGCCTGACTCCCAGGAAGAAGACATGCCCAGCTGGGGAAGCAGGAGCGTGGTGCCGTCAGGGAGCACAAGGCTCGAAAGTCACCTCTGGCTATTGAGCAAGTCATGTCACATCTCTGAGTCAGCGTTTCCTTTTCTATGGGCTGACGAGGAAATCATTTCAATCCTACCTTATCAGGCTGTTCTAGGAAACCTGTGAACGCACTCCCCCCTCTCCCTGGCTAGAAGGCCAGCCACAGGCCCGTGTGCCTCCGCTAGTGTAGTAATGTAGACGGGAGGGGGGGGGGCAGAGGCAGGAAAAGGCCAGCACCCCGACAGAGCAGGGAGTGAGGACAGGGAGCGGCAGAGAGGCAGGAAGGAGGCACAGTGGAGTGGCCAGATGCACCTGCCCTCAAGTCAGAGAAACAGGGGACTAACTCTCCGTGTGGCTCCCTTGCCAGCTAGGAGATCTTGAGAAAACAGCTTGACCAAACCTCAGCTTCCTCAACAGAAAATGGGGATAATATCAGCACCTTTCTCAAAGAGTCGGTTTGAAGTTTAAATGAGTACTTAGAATAGAATCTGGTGCTCAGTAAGTATTGGCTGTAATTCTTACAGGGTCAGGAGAAAGTGCTTAAGTCTGGAATCAGGAGGGGGGCCTCTGAGGCCCCCTCCAGCTGTAAGACGACTCTTATTTCGGAAGCTACTCCCCCTGCACGCCGCCCCCCCCCCAAACCGTTACACTTGCTGTTCTGGGAGCCGGGGGCCTGGGAGGAGAGCAGGTGTTTGGGGCTGGGGACCTACGAGCACATGGTGACTTACTGTGGCCAAAAGGAGTAATATAAGGAGTATCCTCAGTCACTGTTATGCCCTCTTGGTCCATCATCATTGCCATCTCCTCTGAGAAGTCTTCCTGGAATCCCTCCACTGCACCTCTCTGCCCTGCACTTCCATTACCTATCCCTTGTACTTCCTGTTGCCTACTCACATGCACTGAGGTCCCCAGAACCCTTCAATTCCCGCCCCCACCCCTATCTGTGTGATTAGGCAAAATTTCTCAATCTGGCCTCTCCTATAAAATGAGAAAGAAGGCCAGGCACAGGGGCTCATGCCTGTAGCCCTATCACTTCGGTAGGCCGAGGTGGATCACTTGAGGTCAAGAGTTTGAGACCAGCCTGAGCGAGAGTGAGGCCGTCTGTACAAAAAATAGAAAAATTAGCTGGTCATAGTGGTGGCACATGCCTGTAGTCCCTGCTACTTGAGAGGCTAAGGCAGGAGGATCACTGGAGCTCAGGAGTTTGAGGTTGCAGTGAGCTATGATGACACCACTACACTCCAGCCTAAGTGACAGAGTGAGACCCTATCTCAAAGACAAAAAAAAAGTCCTTACCAAGAGTATATATTGGAGTTGGCTGCCTAGAGGCCATTTTGCTTGCAGCTCACAACTAAATTGTCTGAAAACATTTTTTAACTTTAAATTTTGAATTACTTTTAGACTTACAGAAAAGTTGCAAAATTAATACAGGGAATTTCTATACATCCCTCACCGGCCTCCACCAATGATGGTGTCTTATCCACCTACAGTCCAGTGATCCAGAGAATTAACATTATTATGTTACCATTAGCTAAAGGCTTTATTTGAATTTTGCCAGTTTGAGACTTTTTTTAAAGTTAAGATTCCAAAGTTGTAATTTTCTGATCTGAAGTTTCATATCATAAGCTTTTAGCAAGGGATTTAAGGTCTTCCAGATATTTGCGTGCATTTTAACAATCGCTTTCAGAAGCCAAACCTCACCACTTTCTTGGTTTTTGTCTAATTTAGCAACCTCCTACATTTTGTAGTGTGATTGACCCCATTTTTTCCAATTAAAATTTTTTATTTTTATTATAAATTAATTTAATATTTCAAATATGCAAATATATATCTATAAAGTCACTGATTAGGAATGTCAAAAAATTCACATATGCCCACCTGTGCATTATTAAATCATCTGACAACATTTAAGATGTTTATGGATTTATCCATCCTTTGCATTGATTCTGGGCCCCTGGGGTTTGAGGCACGCAGGTTGGGAACCACCAGTAAATCCATAATAAATCCAAACGGTAAGAAATTTCAAAGAATCACTTGGAGATAGTGCCTTGTCTCTGACCGGGGGAGGCAGCTGCCTTCCCTTTAACTGCCCGACAAACTCCGGAAATGGCTTGTTGGCACCCAGGAAGAGGAGGCCAGGAGAGTCCCAGGCTTGCAGGAGGGCGGAGAAAGTGTCAGGACATGTGGAAGCAGTCAGAGGTGAGCACAGGAGAGGTGGGGCCATCTGGGGGTGGTAGGAAGAGGAGGCAGCACAGGGCAGGGATTAGGGGTGCGGACTTCCAAGTCAGGCAGGGCTGGGATCCAATCCCACCAACATCGTTTGCTATCCATGTCATCTCACGCAAATTACATCTCTGAACCTCAGCTGCCTCATTTGCAAAGCTAGGATAATACCTTCCTCATGACTTAACACTTAACACAGACCAAGGCATATACTAAAAACTGAAAAGGAAAAAAAAACCTTCAAAAAAGAGGCAGCTGCTAATAGTGGTGGTAACGTCAGTAGCAGCAGCCGCAGGCACAGTCACAGCCCCCAATAGTGACATAAACGAGAAGAGAGTGCTACGCCGGCTCCATGGCTGTGGACGTACGTAGGTGGTGGGGAGGTACTAACGTGGATCCCAGGGGGGCAGGGAGAGAGAACTTCAGTGTGGGGTGCCACATGGCTTGAGAAGAAACACAGTGAGGACGGCACCAAGAGGACCGGGGCGCTAAGTCCCACCTGGCTTGCTTACTTTCTTCTGGAAGCCTGTTTTTTCCCCACCTCCCCTAACACCTGGCTGCTTCCCCCTCCCTGGCAACAGCAGGTTGGGGGGTGTTGAGGGCCCGGAGATATCCCTTCCCCACCCTGAGACCTGGGAGGCCGTTTTATGGAGTCCTCAATCAGTCCCAGTGCCAAGGCCCTGGCCAAGGCCCCCATGCACAGGACTGCTGGAGAAGGAGCCCTCTCCCTCCATCCCTGCCCAGGCCTCCCGCTGCCCACAGAGCCCCGGACGCCAAGTGAGGGCACACAAGGCTTTATTGGCTCCGTCGCAGGCATTCGGCGTCAGTGCGGGCCTCTCGGCTGCTCCTGGGGTCTGCCTCGTCTGTCTTCTCTCAGTGGGGCCTCAGGGGCCTCAGGGGGTGTGTCAGCTGCTTTGCTCCCTCCCAGCCCTCCTTCCACCAGGGGCCATCCTCTGTGGCAGACCCCACTCGTGGAGTCTAAGGGGCCACCATCCCCATGGGGGTCCTGAGGGCGAAGGGATTTCGGCAGCAGCATCTCACCCTGGGCCGCGTAGATTGCCACATAGGAGAGAAACAGGCCTGTGTATGGGGCCAGCCCTGCTGGGGGAAGGGGCATCTCCATCCATGGTTAGGTGGCTTCAAAGGAGTCATAGGTGGCTGCGGTTGGGCAGGCTGTGGCTCTGGTGGCTTGGGTGGCTTGGGTGACCCTGGTGGCTCAGGAGGCCTGGGTGACCCTGGTGGCTCGGTTGGCCTGGATGACCCTGTTGGCTCGGTTGGCCTGGATGACCCTGGTGGCTCGGTTGGCCTGGATGACCCTGGTGACTCTGGTGGCCATGGTGACCATGGCCATAGAAAGTGTGTATGTGGTTGGCACCAGCTATGGTGTTTTCCCGCTTGGTGAGGAAACTCCCTTTCAGCTTCATCTCCACCTCCTCGAGGGCCTTCAGCTCCTCCTGGTTGATGTCCCTAGACTGCAGGTGGCCTGAGTTCTGGTAAGCCGTGGCCCGCTGCAACATGGAGTTAGCCAGTTGCCGTCCCTTGGTGTCGATCTCCTTGGTGCAGGCAGCCACAGCAGCCCACGTGGCCTCATCCGAGGACGAGGATTTTCCAGACTCCTTGTGGGTCTCTTTGATCACTGAGGACCCAGGTGCCTTCTGCCTGCTGGTGAAAGATTCCCGGCGCAGAGCACTGCCCACTTCTCCCTGCCTGGTGGTAACGGTCTCCATGTGAATGGTGGTGCTGGCCTCTCCACCCCCACTCTCGGGCTGGGGGGGGTTGTAGCTGGTGCTGGCACAGTTGGGGACCAGCTTCTCTTCGGAAAGGCGGCTAAAGTGAGATTTGATCCAGTTCTCATTCTCTGCTTTGTGGCATTCCGGTGACTCACCCTCATTTTGTGCAGGCTGAAGGATTGCCTTCCTTCTCTTCCTCTGAACCCACAGCATGAGGCCTCCACCTCCTAGTATAAGGGCAGCCCCCAGCACCACCTTGCATGATGGTTGCTGGATGAGCTCCAAGAAGGTCTCCAGGACCCTACGCCAGGCAGGCAGAGCTAAGAGCACACTGGGAGTGGGGGAGCCCAGGTGGTGTGGCTCATGCTTGAAAGGGCAGGCTCCCCAAGGGTGTCTGGCAGGCAGGCCCCCTACTACACCCCTCTACAATGCCCTTACCGCCTCAGCAATGAACCCCATTGTGAGGAAGGCAGTGGGGGTGGGGCGGGGAGATGCCACAGCATCCCTCATGTCTAGCCTGGCAGGCATTGCCTGAGTCCTGGGTCCTGTCTCCCACCCTGACAGCTGTCCCCAAAGTCAGTGAAAGGGCAGCTTCTCCAATTCTGAGTCCCTTCTGCCTTCTGCTTGTAACCCAAACTGCAACTTATTCCTTCTTATCTTCCAATCTTTGGTTTCTCTCCTTCCCCAAGAGGGCAGAGGATGCTGGGTCAGGCTGGCCATGGCAGAAGGACCCCCGTGGCTGGGCTGGCATCCATTCCTGGCTACCCGAGCCTGGTGTCTCCCTCTATCCAGGGCGCATCTCTGCTGCCAGCTTGGCATATTCCGTCCCCACTTGCAGTCCCCAGCCCCATTACAGGGCAGAATCCAGAAGGAAAAGGGCCCAGGAGGCAGCTCATTCTGGAATAACATGAGGTCACAATTGGGGAAGACAAGCAGTGGGCTGAGAAGGCAGAGTGGATAGGATAGGAGATGTCACTGGGTTCAGATCCCTAGGGCCATTCCACGGCCAGGCGCAGTGGCTCACGCCTGTAATCCTAGCACTCTGGGAGGCCGAGGCAGGAGGATCGTTTGCACTTCAGGAGTAGGAGGATAGTTTGCACTTCAGGAGTTCGAGACCTAGGGCCATTCCACCTAGGGCCATTCCACGATGGGGGCTGCTACCTCTTGCCTTAGTGATGCACCTGCAAACCCAGAATTTGCCCCTTGGCAAATGGGTATGGTTCAGGTTGTGAGTGGGTGGGCTGCTGGCCTGGTGGCTTCCTGAGTTAGGTGTAGACACTGAGAGCCCGAGTAAAACCCAGGGCCTCTAGGTAGAAACAGGCCTGGGCCACTGCATTTTTCTTCCCCCAGAGGTATCTAGCATGTTAAAAAAATAAGGGAACGCCAAAATAGGGTCATAAAAATTGTGATTTTTTTTTTCAGATTTTTTTTCTTTTAGAAATTCAGAGTCATTGACATTATGATCTTTTAAATAAAATATTTTCTTTAACAGAGTCATGATCTTTTTTTTTATAAAGGCTTCTTTATTACTCTTGTTAGAATTAATTATGCTTTCCTTTTTGCTTCTACAGCATGTTTATATATCTATTTCATTCTCTTTTTTTTTTTCTTTG
>VBSM01003143.1:19106205-19169280 GCA_008086735.1 Cheirogaleus medius
GACTCTCAAAGGTTAGGATGCTCCTTTTAAAGCCCCTTTAGGATTGGCCTATATTAGTGATTAATTGTCTTCCTGAGGCCGGGCGCGGTGGCTCACGCCTGTAATCCTAGCTCTCTGGGAGGCCGAGGTGGGCGGATCGTTTGAGCTCAGGAGTTCGAAACCAGCCTGAGCAACAGCGAGACCCCATCTCTACTAAAAAATAGAAAGAAATTAATTGGCCAACTAAAAAAAAATAAATAAAAAAAGCTAAAGTCGTTGGCTGCTTCCTTCCTGGGCATTTTAGCTGTGTCCTGGGAGCAGTGGCAGGACCCTCTGGCTCTGTAGTCTGGGTGCCAGTGCCACATGTTTGAACTCGGGAGGAACATGCTGACCCTGTGGCCAGGAGCCTGGAGGCTCAGTTCCTATTCTAAAATGAGGAATCCAGATTAAAGAGGTTAAGTACTTTCCCCGAGGTCACTATGACTGGCAGAACTGGCCGATTCTTGCCCACGTCATCTACCGCCAGATGCTAGGCTCTTTCTACCATGGCCACTGCCTCTCTGGTGTGTGGGTGAGCAATCAGATGGGAGCAGGAGCCTGCGTGGGTTGCAAGGGAGACAGACTCATGGGCACATCTGGCCAAGTCCAGCGAAGCATGCACTGGGCATCCCCATGCCCTCTGCTGGCATGGGTAGCTGGCACAGAAGGGAGGGTCCAGAGAGGAGTCTGAGGGTCTCTGGATTCTCTGTGTGGCAGGCAGGCACCAGATGCAAAGTCCACCCTCCCTACTCTGAACAAGAGAGTCCTTGAACCCTGACACTGAAGTTCAAGGAGCTTCCTACTTTGCTTCAAGAGAAACAGGCCTAAGCCCAAACCATGAGCCACTCTACAGCAGAGGATTACTTAGTTTGTGTCCCTGCTTAATGCAGGCATCCATGGGGCATTCACTGTCCCCCAGGGAAGGATCACATCCCCTCAGCACTGAGTGGACCCTTAGACCAGTGGTCACTATCACAAAGTGGCTTTGTCACAATGTCAATCACACTCATTTTAATAATTATCATCATTAGAGTCAATACCTTCAAGTGTATATCACTCTACACTTCACAGCATGCTTTTATTCACATTCTTTCAGATTTTTCTCCTAACCATCCCCTGATATGGGCATTTCACTCTCATGTGTCAGAGGGGGAAACTGAGGTTTTGAGACATTATACCACAACAAGTCAGTGGCAGAGCAGTGATTTGGATCCGGAGACCGCACTGCACTGCCTTGGGCAGAGCCACACCAACCCAAAGCTAGCGAAGACCAGACGCTCTGTGTTGAAACACTGTGTGGTTTAGCAACTCAGACGGGTGTAATGAGAGTAAGGAATGGAATGAAACGGCAAATCTCAGCTCAGCCAGGTATTAGCCGAGTGACCCTGGCAGTGACTGTGTCACTCTGAGCCCTGGATTCCCATCTGTGAGATGGTGCTATTGAGAGTACTACCTCGGGATTTGCCATGGTGACGGATGAGGGTGGGCAGGGCAGGGCAGGTGGAATGTGTCCTTTCCTTCTTCCTTCATTCATTGCATCCGTGGCTGTGTTGCATGTGGAGCGTCACGAATATGATCTGGTCCCTGACCTCAGAGACAGGGAGACAGATGTGTAAAGGCAGGGACCCACGTCAGAGGAGCCAAAACGGAGAATTAATCCTGCCTAGGAAAGCCTGGTCCAGAGAGTATGGGAACAAGGCTTGAGGGAACTGAGACCAGCCGATGCCCTCACATCTGCACCCAGTGTCTGGTCGACCCCCATTTCACACCCATTATCCAGTTTGATCCCACAACAATGCTGGGAGCTAAGGCAGCACTTTAGCAGTTCACGACTGGGGAAACCGAGGCGGGTGAGGTTCAGTCCAAGGTCACAGGCCAGTAGGGAGCTTCCTGCGTGTCCCGACTCCAGACCAGTGGTTCTGTTTCTCTCCTGTGATAAAATGACCCACCGAGTACCAGACTATGCCCAGCAGCTTGACAGAGCCTGTGTACCCTCCCGTGTCGCTGGCCGGAGAGCACAGGGCCACTCACATCTCCCCGGCTCCCACGGTGGACAGGCCCTACTTACCTCGGAAGGGAAGGGTGCCCAGTTTGTGCAGATTCTCCTCCAGTTTCCCATAGTCCACCTCTGCGGTGGCAGTGAAAGGGGTGGTCAGAGGGGGGTAGATGCCCGCAATGTCCACCTTCCTCCCCTCCCCGGAGGCCAGGCCCCTCACGTTCCACGCCAGGCCCCTGCTCAGCCCCTGCCTCACAGAGGACCAGACTCTGGGGCCCATCATCTCTGCAGGAGGCCCGAGGCCCTGTGGGTCTGTGCCCCTGAGTGAGACTGTGTGTGGACTCCTTCCAACCCCCCGTTAATGATCAATGTGTCTAGTTAAAAATTTGTAGCCCCCCTGACTTGTGGCCACTGGGGCAGGCCAGATCTGGGTGTCCCCAGAGGCAGGAGTAAGGCCTATAGGCTCCAGGGGCGTTGGCTGGAGAAATGCCACAACCCAGTGTCCCTCTGGCCAGGTGGAGGGCTGGTTCCCGAGGTCCCGACACCAAGGGCGTCTCCAGTGGGACCTAGGCCCTCCTCCCACAATTCCCTGCCCCAAAGCCAGAAGCCAGCCAGGCTTCCGAGGCAGTTAGGAGGTTGGCGGAGCTGATTGGCTGGGCTGGCCCTGCCCCGCGGGAGGCGTGGCAAGGCTGGGCCAGGAGCCGCCTGCTGGAGCCAGAGCCGCCCCTCCGCTGCCCACCCTCTGCCAGGCTCCTTCTGCCGAGGCAGCCACGTGACAAGCCTGTGTGGGCCACACAGCCCCACAGGACAGCTGTCACCAGTAGGGGGCCCAGGATGAATGTGTCACCAGGCCGATCTGTGCAGGCCCAAGGCTGGCCCTGGAGACTTGGGAAGGGGCAGGAAAAACAGGGCGGCAGGGAAGAAGCGAGGAGAAGAGACCACGGTAGGGAAAGCTGCAGGTCTGGCTCAGTGGGGCCAGAGGGCTCCAAGTTCCCATTTTCCCCAAGCCCATCCTTGCCCCCAGTCTTCCTCCATTCCTAAATATTTCGGACAAAAATGGAAACAAACATCACACATAGCAAAAACAACTTTTTTATTGTGGTAGTCTGTAGGTGCTCCTGGATCATGCAGAGGAATGGCTGGGTCCTCGGTTGGCTCTGGGGGCTGTTCTTATGACCCTCCAGCTGCACACGGTTGGGGCCAGGGGCCTGGCTGGGCTTGGGTAGACATTCACTGGGCTGGCACAGGCTGGGGGGTCTCTCGCCCACTCTCAGGAGGCCCCTCCAGGCCGTTCTGCTCTGCCCCCGGCTCGGGATGTTCCAGGGCGTGCCGGGTGTCAGCCTGCCACAGCTGCACCAGGTCCGTGGGGGTCTTTCCTGCCTGGAGAACCAAGAAGAGATCTGTTCACTGTCCAGAAGTCTATACCCGATGGTGTTCTCCTCTACACCAGTGCTTCTTAACTGGGGGCAGCTGGCAGTGTGTGAAGACACTTTGGGTCGTCACAGCTGAGGGATGGGTACCACGGGCATCTACTGGGTAGAGGCCAAGAATGCTGCTTAAACATCCTGTGATGCACGGGACACTCTGCCACAACCAACAATTATCCAGCCCCAAATGTCAATAATGCTGATGTTGGAAACCCCTTTTACCATCTCCTTATCTTCCTGCATTTCCCATCACCCCCTAGCCTTTCTTGAGCCAGAGGGACTCTCCTATGTCCCTTTCTTTTGTGACTACTCTGGGCTCCAAAGTAGAGCTTGGACTAGGTGGACACAGGTTCTAAGACAACTTGAGGACAGCAGGAACCAACATGTGTGCTGGCAGTGGTCATGCCAACCACGTGCTCAGGTTCCTTCCAGCTCTGGCCCTCCATGATTTGGACCCCCGTGGGCGTGCATGTGAGGACCCCTCTGGCCTATTTGGGGGCCTTTGGGGAAGTCCTCTTGTGGTCATTTCTCTGCAGTTGCACTCTAGACACAGACATGCAGAGAGAGAGCTGGGAAGGCAGGTAGTTGGAATGGTGTTCTGGAGGGGACAACTTCGTGTCCTGTGGTGATGGGCCAGAGCCAGTGATATGTATCCCTAGGCTGGAGCTAGGACAGACCCTCCCATGAGTGAGCGCTCACACGGATTCCTGAATCAGGGAAGAAATGAACTTACCAGGTTCTTGCACATCATGTCAGCCCCATGCAGGAGCAGCAGCTTGATGATTTTGTAGCGGTTGAGCCTCACAGCGTCATGCAGGGCACTGTCCCCTTCCTAGAGCCAGTGTGGCACTCAGCGTGGCCCTTGTGGGCAGCGGGCAGGGGCAGGGTGATGGGAGGTGGGCTAGAGACCCTGATCAGGAGTCAGTGTCCTGAGGGTCCCAAAGGGACGGACACTGCCGGTGGGAGCCTGCAGGCTGCCCGCACACCCACAGTGGGGCCGAGCAGCGGGCAGGCTGGCACTCACTCTGTCTCTGGCATTGATGTCCAGGCCCAGGGATAGAAAGTGCTCCACGATCTCCACGTGCCCTGTCCGGACAGCCACGTGCAGGGGTGTGCTCAGCAGCTGGGCGGGGAGTAAGCAGGAACTGCAGTTGAGGGGGCCTGGACTGTGGAACCCCTCAGGTAGGGGGCTGTCCTAACTCCAGCTTAATCCCTCTTCCAAGTCCTAGTGCCAAGGCCTGAGCCCTGGACGGGCAGGGAATGGTACAATTTCCCATCATCTTATCCAAGGATCTACCTCTAAATCCTTAAATGCTGATTCCTCTGGGCAGTTTTCTATGATTCCCCTTTCAACCAGCTGTGAGCAACGGTTCATTTCTCCATCTTCTTTTAATAATTATAACACATGTCATTTATTGAGAGATAAATGTGATGGGCATTGCAAAAGGTCATCAATACATTAGCCTTATGTTTTACATTAACTATAATTCAATTATGCATTATAATAAATAATTCATTTATATACATTTTCCCACCTAATATATAAAAGAACTCTACAAGACATTTTATAGATGAGGAACAGAGGCTCAGAGGTTAAGTCACTTGTTCAAGGTTTCACATGAAGAATGAATGAACAGAAGTATGGTGCATGAATAAATAAATAAATGAATGGATGAATAAATGGATGGATGGATGAATGGATAGACAGAAGGATAAAGGATTGCATGGATGAACAAATCCTGCATCTGAGTGGCCCCAAAGCCCCCAAGTCAGTGGGTCTCTTGTCCTTCCCCTCCTCTGTTCTTCCTGCTCCCATCCCCAGATGGTGGTCCCTCAAGGGCCTGCAGGCAATGGCAGGGCCCTGTCCCTGGCTTGGAGGCCAGCTGGACACTGTTTTAGCTTCTCTATTCTGCAGCCACTCCAGAAACCAGACCAGCTCACTACTTTCCTACCTCTTGGGCTTTCCTGCCCTCTGCCCTGTCCCCCAGCCTCCTACCCACAGCCACACCAATATCTGCTGCATCTGAGCGTCGTTGTCTCACCTTATCCCTCACACTGGTGTCTGCTCCTCGGCTTTGCAGGAGTTTCACCACCTCCAAGTGGCCCCCGCGGCAAGCCCAGTGCATGGCTGTGCAGTCCAGCTACAAGGGAAGGATGGGGCTTCATTGTGAAGCTGCAGGGAAGAAAGTGCCAGGGGGAAAAGGACCCCAGCCAAGAGAAAAAGGCACCAGGAACGAACAGAGGCACTCCTGCACTTGGCAATGGACTGAGGGGAGCAGAAGAACCCTCAGGGCCCACCTAGTCTAAGCTAGATTTACAGAGGGGCTCATGGAGGATATGGGTCTCGCTCAAGGTCACACAACCCACTAGAGGTGGGGCCTGGCCCCTGAGCAGCCTGTTTGTGTTTTAGGTTGGCACAGGTTGGCAGGGAGAGAGGGTCTGCTGGTGTTGGACCCCCCTTCTGCCTCCCACCCAATACCTGTCCTCTTGCTCACCCGATCCTGGAAGTCCACAGTGGCCCCACTCTCCAGAAGCTTCTCCAGAATCTCCATGTGGCCCTCCAGGGAGGCTCGGTGCAGTGCTGTCCGGTGGAACTGTCCCCAAAGATGCTGTCAGGGCCTGGGCTCTGGCCCCAGGCCTGAGCCCGTCTCCCACCCAAGCTGAGGCCCAGGCCTTACCCCAGCTTGAGTCTGACCCCTGTGTGGGGTCCCCACGTCTTCTGTGTTCTGTCAGCTCCTTTATGCTCTATCCAGACCAGCCTTGGAGCCCTCTGCCTTGAGGACTCTGACCTTCTCACTGCCCCCAAAGCACATCCAGCCGTGCCTTTGCACAGGCTGTTCTTTCTGTCGCGCATGCCTGTTTTGCCCTCATTCCCTGTGAGTGCTTGATGAAATCTGCTATTCCCTCAAGATGCAGCTCAAGTGCCATCATTTCCTTGAAAGCCCTAGGCCACAGCTGCCCTAGGGGCCCAGATAACCCTTGCCTGGGAGAGCACGTTCTAGGGGCGGCCAAGTCTCACTGGACTCTATTTCCCCCGAGTGCCTAGCACAGGGCCAGGATGAGCACAGGGCTCAATGAGTACTGATTCCAGGAGGGAATAAACTTCCTCCCTTCACAGGGCAGCCGCTTTCTGCTTTGGAGTCTTAAAACACTAGGGCCACAGTGAGTGCCTTTCCGTATTCTAATGACCTGGTTATGCTTCGATCTCCCCACCACTCTCAACCCTGGTTTTTTTTCTTTTTCTGTACTCCCCACACCCAGCACAGTGCCCAGAGGGAGACGGGGCTTGGACAGAACAAGAGGATTAAGACCCTGGAGCCTAAAGGACAGAAAGGAGATGTGGTCAAAGGCTACCATAATGCAGACCGAAGGTGGGAAACGATTAATGTATGGAATCCCAGGATATGAGAGCAAGGGAGCACCCTATGAGGTGTAAAAGAGGCAGTTTCAGGGAAAACAAAAAGAAGTCTGATGGATGACGGAAAAATTTTGAAAATAGTGGCAATGGTCATACAACATTGTGAATGTAGTTAATGCCACTGAATTGTACACTTAAAATTGTTAAAATGGCATATTTCATGTTATGTTTTACCACAATAAAATAAAAATAATTTTTAAAAGGAAGTATGATATATCATGAGAAACAAAAATATCATATCCTAGTATGTGCTTTATGGTTTTTTCATTCAGTCAGTAAATACTTACTGAGGTGCTAATATTTCCGTTTGGTTACCATAACATGTTGTAAGGAGGAACAGAGGAGGAAACTGAGGCACCGAGGGGGGACCAGCCAAGTCATTGGTCCTACAACTAGTGAGTAGTAGAGACAGGATTTCTTTTGAGCCCAAATCTCCTGGTTCTGGCCTCGTTTTATTTGATACTATTCCTCTTTCTTCCCTAAATAAACGTGTGACAATTGTTACTCTGTAGGTGGCTGGAGTTGCAAAAGGGTCTAAAGGGATTTAGGTAAATTCCTGTGTGGGGAAGGGGGAATCGCATTCTGTGCACCCCACCCACAGAAAACACCCATGGCTCTTCTCAAATAGGCCCACAGTGGGCTGAGCCAGGATCACAGGAGGGGGGGGCAGAGGTGCAGGGGTGGGAGGGCATCACCTCGTCGCAGGTGTCAGCGGAACCCCCGTCAGCCAGGAACTTCTCAATGACCTTCAACTTCCCCTCCACAGCCGCTTTCAGGAATGTCTCTTCGTCCACAGGGCCGGTCTGCAGAGTGTGGGTCCAGTCATCGAGGGCCGCCCCCCGCAATCCGAGGCCTCCCCACTCCCCCTGCCCACACAGGTGTCGTCCCCAGGACACTTACGATCTCCTCGGGCTCCGGAGGCGGCTCCTGGGAGGCGGCCAGGGCGTCCCGCTTCTTCTGCTTGCGTTTTTTCCGCAGCTCGATGAGGTTCTGGATGCCGCCCACGTCAATGATCTCGCGCCGCAGGTCCAGGGACGTCTTGCGCACGCGCTCTTGGCCCTGCGTGGGGATGGCCGGTCAACCTGCTCGCTGGGCACACAGTCTGGGGGGCTTGGGAGACCCCTGAGCTGAGCTGCAGATGAGGGTGGGGTGGGTAGGGAGACCTTCTCAAGAGAGAAGGAACCAAGGTCCGACTCTCCTTCTGGGACTACATGGTTCCGACGGGAGTGGGCAGATTCCGACTTTGCAGGTCTGGGTGGGGCGGAGATTCTGCAGTGCTAACTGGCTCCCAGGGGTGCTGAGCTGCTGGTCCTCAGGCCACTTGAGGGGAGCAGGAGCGAGGCCATAGCGCCTGGCCCCTACCCCGAGCGCAGACATCGGGTTCTCCAGCGCTTACCTTAACCTTTTCTAATGCTGGACTCTGGGTCCCGTGGCGCTTCTCATCCTCCAGCACCAGCAAGTTCATGGGCAGCTTCTGGTGGGCGCCTCCCTGGAGTTTCTGGTGAGCCAAGGAAAGCACCTTCTCCAGCACCTAGGTAGGCAGGTGGCCTCTCCCCCAACCACTCCAAGGACATCCCCCCAGGGACCGCCCCCTGGGTGGTTTCAGAGCCCTTCAGGCTGGTCCTAGAAGGCCCCAGGCAAGAGCAGTCCTCCTGGTGAGGCCCCCAAAAGGGACAAGTTCCACCGTTCCCTACCTGGGCTCAAACACCAGCCTGCTGACTGGCATTGGGTCCAGGCCAAACAAGATTAAAGACCACCAGGGTGAGTTTCTCAAGAAATTAAGTACATTTGTTTTTTCAAGCACCAAGATGATTTTTTTTATTACTTTTTTGGCATTAAAAATTCACTTTGGGCTGGGGGCAGTGGCTCATGCCTGTAATCCTAGCATTCTGGGAGGCCAAGGCGAATCAAGAGGATCGCTTTAGGCCAGGAGTTCGAGACCCGCCCAAGGAAGAAAGACTCCGTCTCTACAAAAAATAGAAAAATTAGCTGGGTGTGGTGGTGCACGCCTGTAGTCTCAGGTACTTGGGAGGCTGGGGCAGGAGGATTGCCTGAGCTCAGGCCTCAGCTTTCAGCCCACAGTGGACTCCATTAACCTTTTTCTCACTGTGATAACATGGATTCAACTCCCTTCCAGGCTGCTCTCCATTTGTAGCTCGAGTGTTCTTGGGCTATTTCTTCCCTCTCTGTGAAGTGCTGGCGCTGGCATCTCTGGAGTGCCCCCACATAGCTTGTACAGCTGTGAGCCCGGGAATGTGTGCCCAGGTTGCAGGGTGCTGAGTCAAGGTGGCCGCGGGGGAGGAATGGCCACCCTTACAGAGCACTGGGGTGCCTTTCTCATGGCTCCCTGTGCTCTGGTGTCAGCCTTTTCAAGGAGGGTTTGAGGGCTGATTTCCCACATCTTCATTTTGAAGGTTCTGTTGCCTACCGCTTTTTCCCTTTCATGTTGGGCTTATATGGTTTGGGGTCTCCCCAGTGCTGGCCTCACCTGAACACTGCATCTTCTTCCAGGGACAAGGGCTGACCTGGGCTGCAGCTACTGCTGCATGGGGACTCTGGCTGGGCTCCTCACGGAGCATCCAGAGGCCCAGCTTGTGTCTTAACGTCCTGGTATCCTCATCACTTAGGACAGGCCCTAGCATACAGTAGGAGCTCAGCGCATGTTTGGTGAATAAAGGAATGGGTGGACAGATGATGGCAAGCAGGCTCAGCACCTCTGTCCACCCGCTACGTTCTCAGTGATGACCTAACCCAGTAAGCTCCCACAGCAGAGCTCCAGCCCCTGAGCTGGCGTCCCGGGCCCTCCTTCTCCTCCCACCCCCGGGGAGGGTGCACAGGCAAGACAGCGTCTTTCCTCGGAGACCCCTGCTAGGCTGGGGCCTGGTGGAAGCAATTGGGGACTCTAATGCTCACCCATGTCTTCCTCAGACCCTATATCCCCTCACTTTGTCTTTGTGGGCTGGCACACAGTGAGTGCTCAATAAGCATTTGTTGAATTGGATGTTAGTTTCATGAAACAAAACAAAACTCCCATCTTACTTCATGGATTGTCCTGCAAATTAAATGAGAGAATGCCTGTAAACTGCTTAGCATAGGGCCTGGCATGTAGCAGGCACTCAGGGGTGTCCTGACAGCCCTGTAGCTATATTTGCTGGATGAATGAATGGTGAGGACTGCTCTGTGTCCCCTTGCTGAAGTCCTGTGTCTAGTGTCAGCGCTCCAGAAATGGCACAGCGCATGACTCACCTGCCTGGCGCTGGCCAGCCATGGACACTTGCCCTTGGGGGAGTGAGATGTGGGATTCCTGGAGTTCCAGGGACGCCCCAGCCCGGACACAGCAGGCTCGGTCCAAACTCCGCCTTGGCAACTTGATCTCTTCTTCCCTTGGGGTCCTGACCCTGTCCTCTTCCTCACTGCTCATTCAGTCACACTTCCTTTTTTGAATGGCATCTAACTGCAGACTGATTTATCTCCTACCTTCTGTTCCTGTTAGGGTGAGCTGTTCCCCTCCAACAAGGTCTTTTCAGGACCATCAGAGCTGCTTTCCTAAAGTAAGTCAGGTGGTACCACTCTCCCTCACTCAACAACATTTAGTGGCTCCCCACTTCCCATAGAATAAATATCTTTTACATGGCCCTCTCTGGTCTGTCCTCTGCCTCCTTTCCAGCCTTACCCCCTGCCACCAGACTTTCTCAAAACAGCCATGCTCTCCCTCCTTAAGCTCCTGTCATTTCCTTAGCCTGGAATGCTCTCCCCTTGCACTCCACTTACCAACCTAGAGGTCCAGCTCAAACATCATCCTATCAACAGAAGTCCTTGAAGGCCCATAGTCAGGATGATTCACCCTCCCTTTGTGCTCCTTCACTTTTTTGAGACAATGTCTCGCTCTGTTGCCTGGACTAGAGTGCCGTGGCGTCAGCCTAGCTCACAGCAACCTCAGACTCCTGGGCTCAAGGATCCTCTTGCCTCAGCCTCCTGAGTAGCTGAGAATACAGGCAGGTGCCACCATACCCGGCTAATCTTTTCTATTTTTGGTAGAGATGGGGTCTCACTCTTGCTCAGGAAGGTCTCGAACTCCTGAGCTCCAACGATCTTCCCGCCTCAGCCTCCCAGAGTGCTAGGATTACAGGCGTGAGCCACCGTGCTAGCCCAGATCAAGTACTAGTTTAAATAAAACGGAGAGTAGGACAAGCCAGCACTCCCGCCCTGTTTCCTTATCCCTAAGAAAGCACAATTGCGCAGAGCACCAGGATTCAAAGGCCTGCCCAGGCGCGGCTGGCAGTCCTGGGAAAATCCCTGCTTCCTTCCCCAGTGTTTCTTCCTCACTCTGTTCCCAGTTCTTTATTCTTCAGGGACCAAATGCTGGAGTTTCTCCTGCCCCAGCCTCCCTCCCAGCAGCTGGGGGATCTCAGGGCCGCACGTTCCTGACAGTCCCAGGCAGGGCCCCAGCTGTCTGCCTTGTACGGCCCACCCATCTCCCAAAGCCCAGAGTCTTTGGTGGGTGGGCAGAGTCTCGGGAAGCCCAGCTCGGCGCCCCCACCCCACTGACTCTCAGTTTTGGGGGCTGAATCCTCAGTCTCCCATCGCCAGCAACCCCCTCTGCCAGGAACACCCTGGGGTGGGAATGGGGCCAGCTGGGCCTTTGGGGACACCTGTCCCCCTCTCCATCAACGGTGTGGCAGCCAGGCTCTCCCTCCCCTTGACAGCAGAGCAGGATCCCCCACACCCCTGCCCGCACCTTGCTCTCCTCTTCCTGCGCCAGCCGCTCCTCAATGAGCGCCGTGGCTCTCTGCACCGCCTCGGAGCCCTCCATGGTGCCGTCCATGACTGCCTCTGCAGGCCACAGGGCCTCGGGGGCTTTATAGGCCAGAGCACCCACCCCCGCCCGGCCGGGCGCCTTTTCCATGACTCACTAGCCCAATTCTCCACCTGCCTCCCCCACCTGTCACCTTCACCTCAGGCAGCCCCAGGGAGCAGCGGGGGGCCAGGACCAGGGAGCAGGGCCAGTTGCCTCCCCAATCCCTGGCCTATAGGAGCTGGAGGGCACAGCACCCCAAGAGCAGGGCTGCAGGAGGGAGTCTGACCAGCCTCTGTCCTGAGTGCTTGGGCCTGGCTGGGCCTTCGCCAGGGCAGCTGGGCTGCACAAAGGACCCACTGGCTGCATGCCCCAGGCTGGATGGTAGTGCCACCTGCTGGATGCCTGGAAACCCTGCCCAGCCAGCACCAGCAAGGGGGCCTAAAACCACACGTCGGAGCCAGACAGGTCTGCCCCCGACCCCAGGCTGTCCTGCAATAGGCCCTGCTGGCTACAAGGAGGGCACAGTCTGCTTATCCAGGCAAGAGTAGCAGGGCAGTGGCAGGAGTAAACGCAGCTGCCTCCCTCTTTGATGGTGGCTCCCGCTGGCCTTTGCCTCTCTGGGGTCCCACAGTGCCCCCTATCGACGCATCATCGCATTTGGCGGCATGACTTCGTGGACAAACTTAGCCATCTGTCTCCTCCCTCAAGGGCCTTGGCGGGAGTCCTCTGCAGGGGTCACAGGGTTTTGCTTCAAGTAAGGGGTCTCAGGAAGCCAGAATGCAGCGCTGACACCAGCTGCCGAGGGGTGCCAGCTGCTCAGGGTCATCCTTTCCTCCCGTGCTTTCCCTGTCAGGCCCAGACAGTGCCAGGCTACCCTGACTGGGGCCGGCCATGCTCACTGAGAAGGAAAAATACTCAACTGGAAGAGACAGCAGATCTGTACTTGCTCAGGTCCACACCTGGCACATGCAGATCGGGCCCTGGGTCATGATGCCAGGGCTCACCAGGGAAGCACAGATGCCCAGCTCTGTGCTTCCGCGGAGCTCACGTGCCTGCCCTTTGCCAAACAACCTTATTTAAGAGTCCCCCAGGGAGGCACAAGGAACCGGTTCCTTTTGCTCTCTGGTTTCCTTGCCAGCGAGCCAACACAAACCTCCGACACGTGCTCATGATCTAAATCCGTCAGAGATTTTGCTTTAACATCCCGACGGGCACAGCGTCTCCAGGACTTCCTGCACACCTCTGTCATGAAGGCCGTGCCCTCCTGCTGGCGGAGGCTCCGGCCCGAGGCGCTGCCTTTCCGAGCACTTTCACATCTGTTTTCCTGCTTAATCCACCCAGCAACTGATGAAGGAGGCAGGGCAGGCGGCCTCAGTTCCACTTTAAAGAGAAGCTAAGTGGGTTCAGAGGTTAAGTGGCTTTTCTGAGGACCCGCGAGAATACAGGAGGAGTTGGGATCAGGGCCCAGAGGACTAGCAGTCCACGGTTCACTCCGCAAGTCCACCCTGCTGTGCCCACGCAGCTGGGGAGGCCGGGCACGCACCTGTTGCCACACCAGAACAAGCCCCAGGCTCCACAGAGCTGCAGAAGAACTCAGTCACACGCCAGGCAAGAGAGAAGGAGCAAAAGGCTTTATTGATAAATATGCAGATATGTCTGTACACAGGGACCTGCTGTGGGGGCCATAACCAGGCTGCAGACTCTGCTGCCTGGGTTATAGCTAGGAGATGGCCCTGTGTAGACCCCTGCCACAACAACCCAGCCGTCCCTCACCTGCCTCGTCTCTGCCGATTGTGCTGGGGGCAGGGAGAGGCAAAGGCCCGCCTCAGGCTCCCCGAGCCCTGGCGCTCACTGGTGGTTCCCTCCCCTCCAGGGGACTGGCCCTGTGCCCAGAGCAGAGCCAGGGGTGGGGAGAGAGGAGGGAGACAGCAGCTGCTTCAGACCCTGAGCAGAAAACCGGAGTGAGCACAGCCGGCAGCACCAGATGACAGATCTGGGCTCCAGGGGCCTCCAGGCTGGCCCTCATGGCTCGAACCTGCTACGGGAGAGAGACAGGGTAGAGGCCCTCATTCACCTCCTCTCCGACAAGGCTGCAAGGCCTGTGTGTGGCAGCCTGCTCCCTGGGTGCCCTGGGAAGCAGAGTCCCCTCACGGCTCAGCCAGCAGCCACACGACGGGCTGAAGGACACAACAGCACTCGAAGGCAGCAGCAGGGCATGGGGCCTAGTGCTCCAGAGGGGGCCGTTCAGCCCCACAGGGGCCTCTCTTCCCTGCGGTCCGTGGGCCTATCAGTCCTGGGGTGGCGGGGGCTGGTTGATGATGACCTGGATGACAAAATCTTTCTGGATCTTGGTCTCCTGGAGCCGTGTGCGGTCTGTGAGCAGCTTCCCGGAGAAGAACCATCGCTGCCAGGACGGCTCGATGCCCTCCTGGGCGTGCAGCTGCCTCTTGAGCTGCCCTACCGTGTCGGGCAGGCTGGCGCTGAGCCTCACGTCCTTGCCCGTGGACAGGCGCACCTTCAGCGGGAACTCATGGCGCACGCTGGGGGTGAGCTCGGGGGGCTCCAGGTTCTCCTCCTCTGTGTGCTCCAGCAGCAGGTTCACGGGTGGCGACAGGCAGTAGATGGGCAGCTGGTAGCGATTGCCCAGCTCGTCGTAGCATTCACAGAGGGTGCCTGTGGGAGAGGCAGGGCCGTCAGAGTTGGCTCAGGGACCCACTGTCATGGACTGAATGTCTGTGTCCCCCCTAACTCTTATGTTGAAGTTCTAACCCAACATGACTGTATTTGGAGATGGGGCCTATATGGAAGTAATTAAAGTTAAATGAGGTCATAAGGGTGGGGTCCTGGTCTGATATAATTAAGAGCTTTGTTTTGATTTTTTTAAGGGAGTCTTGCTGTATTGTCCAGGCTGGTCTCCAACTCTTAAGCTCAAGCAATCCTCTTGCCTCAGCCTCCCAAGTAGCTGTGACTACAGGTGCACACCACTGTGCCTGGCTTACAGTTCTTGTAAGAGATATCAGACACTGTCTCACTTTCTCTCTGCCCCTCCCTTCCATGTGAGGACACAGCAAGAAGGCGGCTACCTACAAGCCAGCAAGAGAGCCCTCACCAAAAACCAAATTGGCCAGTGCCTTGATCTTGGACTTCCCAGCCTCTAGAGCTGTGAGAAATAAATGTCTGCTGTTGAAGCCACCCAGTGTGTGGAATTTTGTTATAGCAGCCTGAGCAGACTAATACAACTGCCATGGCACCCCATGGTCAGGTCTCCCTGGGACAGCCTTATGACCAGAGGAGCACAGGGGCTGGTGTCAGGAAGACTTGGGCTGGCACCTTTGGTTCCACCAGGTACGGGCTCATTCAACCCTAGCACATTACTTAACTTTTCATTTGTACACATGTGCTGGCTGCTGGGGTTATAAGGACAAATGAAACAGCACAGGCCTGCTCTTCATAGACCACAATTTCCTTACTGGTACAATGTTAATGCCTGTAGAAATGTTTACTGTCTTTTGAGCACCTACTAAATATTGGGACTGGACTAAATGATGTTATGTGTATCTTCTTGAATCCTAATAATCATCTCCCCTTTACAGCTGTAAGGTTAGGCTCTAAATTCAAGAAGCTCAAGGTCATGCAGCTAGGAAAGTGAAACACTCAAGGTAAAACCCAGGTCCATGACTCCAGAGTTCCATTGTGACCCTCTGCTTTACACGGCCCCACAGGCTGCTATGAACTTAAATGAGATAATGTGGTGGAAGCTTCTAGTTCAGTGCCCAGCACATAATAACCCGATAGGTCAGTGTCTCAGATGTTCTGGGACCCCACAGTACCCTGAGCAAGTCTCTAGCTTGCATTCATCACACTGCTTTACAGGGCTGTTGGTGCCTTTCCGTCCCCTCATTAGGCAAGCAGGAAGCGTGTCTTGTTTTCCTTTGTGTCCCCGCTCCTGGCCCATGCTCAGTGAGGGTTGCTTGAATGAGTAAGTGAATACCCGCCCCCCGACTCCAGCTTGGATAGGACCTCCTGACACATGGCTGGCCACTGGCTCTCCTGTACCCTTTGGCTGTGCCGATGACTCCCTAGCTGCAGCAGGGATACTGCCCTGGCCCTGCCCACTCACCATGAGGCAGGGTGATGCTGGCTCCATCCAGGATGGCCTGGGCCAGCTCGTGGTCGTTGGCCTCGGCAGCATAGGCGGCGGCCTTGAGTGCATCCCAGATCTCCTTGCGGCCCTCGAAGGCGGGCGCCGTGTCCCAGAACTCGTCTCGCTTGCTCCGCAGCTGCCCGTCGGTCATGGGGTAGTCACTCTTCCACTTGAGCCGCTCCTTCTTCAGGGGCTCGTTGCGGCCTGGGCAGGACACAGGGAGAGACTCAGCATTGCTGAGGAGCTGCAGTCCCTCTCTCCTGCACCTCCCTGGGCCAGGGCGTGGCAGCCGCTGCCCGGCTCCTAAGTGTTTAGGTCCCTGGGGCCCTTCCTCGATAGCAGGGAACAGTCAGGACACTCCACATACCCAACCCAGGCGCATAAAGTAATTCTGTCCGCAAAGCATATGCTGCCTTTGTCTCTACTGTTAAGTTTTAATTTTATTCTATCTTTGATTAGAAAGCAGTACATGTTCAGTATTTAAAAATCTGGAAAGAATACACACATGTAAAAATAGTAACTGCCACCATCTATGGAGCCAACTTGTGCCACATCACAGGTGAGGCACTTGGGACTCATTATTCATTTGATCCTCAAAACCACCCAACAGATGGGGAAACCAAGACCCACAGAGTTTGCCATTTGTCTGAAGCCACACAGGTACCAACTTAGTGCATGACTTTCTGACGCCAAAGCCCACCTATGACCACTGTCTGTTCCATGCTGCCACTGGGGGGAAAATCACTCATCATCCTACCATTCAGAAGTAACCATTGTTAACGCCTCAATCTATTTCCTTCTCGCTTCCTCTCTCCCATTTTTCTCTTTTTTTTTTTTTTTGACTTTTTTTTTTCCTTAGTTATTTTTTTTCCCCAACAATGCCACTGGTAGTAATTATATTTTTTTCACTTTTTTTTTCTTTATTTTTTCCCCATTTTTTTCAATACAGTTGAGTTTATGTTATGAAGTCTATTTGCTTATATTCCTTGTACCAGAAAGGATTTAAGAGGTTTATATGCCAATGTACAACTTTCTGTTTATTTCACTTATATTACTGTAAACTTCCCAAACGATTAAAAATGATCAACAATTTTAATGTCTTGTTACTAATGTTCCACCATATAGTTGGTCACAAAGACTTTTCTTTTAAAATCATAACTAATCAACCAGCCAAAAATTCCTGCAGCATCTGGAAAAACAAAAGCAATTTTGTCAACTGTCATTTTTCTTGTCACCCAGCTCCAAGGGACCTTTAAGACAACTCTAGACCATGGCCAAGACTGAGGGTAGAGGTGTCTGTCAAAGACTTTTGGAAGCCCAGTCATCTCAAAGCTGAAGGCAGAGTGATCTACAAGAGTGAAGTCTAAGGTACTCAGCTTCCACTGTAACTCAGATCCTACAAGTGACAGTTGGAACCAAGGCTGGAGGCTGCCACCAGGCTGCTACTGGCTGGGGCAGGAAGAGGAGGGGAGAGAACAGCATTCACTGACCACCAACTGTGTGAAAGAACCCCAAGTAAGCTCTTTATTTATATACATTATCCCATTTCATCCTTGCAATAGCCTTAGGCAGTAGGTATTATTACTGCTATTTCACAGATGATAGGGCAGATTTAGAGAGATTAAATGACTGGCCCCAGGTCACACAGTTAGTGATTGAGTGAGGGTTCCACCTCAGTACTGACTAAATCCTGTGTTTGCCATCTGAATTCACAGCTACCTGTGTGGGCAGAAAACTCTATAAAGCAAAACATTTAATTTAAAGTGTTCCTGGGGTTGCAAAAGGAAATGCAAACTCTCTTTGGAGGAAAACAACTTCAAACCAGGCCTCAAAGAATTCTCAAGATAAAGTTCCAAGGAAAATAAATAATAAGGTCATAGTTTAAAAAAGAAAATCACAACAGGCAAGGAAACAAGGCATTATGAGCCACAGCCAACAAAAAAAGCAGACAGAAAAATCAGATTTACAAAGACACTGGATATGGAACTTATCAGACACAGATTATGAAATACCAAGTTTAGGAAATAAGAGAACATTAACAATATGAGTAAGGAATAAGAATGACCAAGTAGATTTCTTTTTTTTTTTTTTTTTCGAGACAGGGTCTTGCTTTGTCTCTCAGACTAGTGCAGTGGTGTCAGCATAGCTCACTGCAACCTTAAACTCCTGGGCTCAAGCAATCCTTTTGCCTCAGCCTCCCAAGTAGCTGGGATGATAGGCATGTGCGCCACCACACTGGCTAATTTTTCTTTTTGTAGAGATGGGGTCTCACTCTTGTTCAGACTGGTCTTGAACTCCTGGCCTCAAGCGATCCTCCTGCCTTGACCTTCCACAGTGGTAGGATTACAGGTATAAGCCACCATGCCTGGCCCAAGTAGATTTTCAAAGAATCATTTAGAACCCTTAAAAATGAAAAATATAACAATTGAAATTCAGATGGCCTAATGCTTTAAATTAGAATTTCCAGAAGGATACAAGAGGAAGAATGTGGATGAAGCAATATTCAAAGAAACAATAGAGATGTCCCTCTTCTCCTAAACTGATCTATAAATTTAATGCAATTCCAATGAAATTCCCAACTAGGAGCTTTTTCCCAAGGAACCTGGCAAGATGATTCGACAATATCTATAGAAGAACAAAGCTGCTCCTAGAGAAGAATGAAGTGGGAGAACTTGCACCGCCATTATCAACACTAATTATAAAGCCATAGCCAGCACAGTACTGCAAGAGGGACAGACAAATTAGAATAAAGCCCAAAAATAGACCCAGGCCTGAATAGAAACTTGCTTAAAGTGAGAAAGAACGCTGCTGATGGGGGTGGAAGATGGACTATTTGATATGTGGTGTTGGGACTACAGGTTCTGCACGTAGAAAAATATACAATGGAATTCCTACCTTAGGCCAGCCACAAAAATCAAAACCAGATCGATCAAAGGCTTCAGTGTGAAAGATAGAAAGGAGGCACTAAAGGAATGATGATCACAATTTTTTGCGAAGTTTGGCCAGGAGGTGTTTGTGCCTTGACCAAGGAAGTAGCTCCATTTCCTGATTTCTCGACTCCTTTTCTCTTTGATTCTTTGGCACTGATGACTTCCTAATAAGGGCTTTGATCCGTCAGCCCTCACAGTCATGATGCAGTGACACCCTCAGGGAGCCGTGGGGTGTGGAACTTCTGCGGCTTCACTCAATGACTTTTTAACTTCACTGGCTTTTTAACTTCTTGAGCTGATTACTGTGGTTCCCCACCTCCTTCCTCTTTGCCAGGTGTCACTTCTTCCTGGCCTCTATCTGCTGCTCCTAGCATGGGTGGAGGTCAGGTCCAGCTAACGGACCACTGTGACTCTGCGGAGGGCCCAGGAAGGGCACAACCAAGCTGTCAGCATGGTCTAAGAAGCTTCCTACAGAAGAAAGAGGCTAGGCTTTGGGACACTTCAGATGTTCACCTTTTGGCTCTGTTCCCGACAACCGAGGTTGCTGGACTGTGACCGCAAGGACACCTGGGCTGTAACTGTGCATACCTGCAGCTCAGTCTCTCTTGAGAACTGATCTTTAAAATAAACACAACCCCTTGGTGGTCCCTTTCAAAGTTGTTGCCTCAGGAGGCCACGCGTGTACCTGAGGGATGCTGCCTTAGCTCACAAACATCTTTTGAAGCACCTTTGGGGTCACCTCCCCCTGCACTCAGACAGCAGCTGGCGTTCCAAACAGTCTCACCCACAGATCACACACTGCAAGAGAGCCTCTCCGAGAATAAGCAGCATTTGCAGTGACCCAGGATACGGCGGTTTAAAAAATCCTCACTCTACGAGCAGGGCCTTTGTGGCTGAAAATCAGAATGGGGCGGAGGGGGCAGGGTCAGGCAGGGTTAAGGTGAGAGCCCCAGGAGCCCATCCATTGCCTTCGCAGCCGTCACTGCCCCTCTGGGCCAGCAGAGGGCAGCCACAGCCCCTCTGCGCGGCGCTGGCTCCCTTCCTCAGTGGGTCAGATGCGGAGCGTAAGTACATCAACAAAGTTCCCCAGGCCCAGAGATGTGCCCAGATGTCTGGAGCCCTACACACTGGCACTTACGATCTTAGGCACAGATACAGACAAAGACAGAAAAAGAAGCTTCAAACTGATCATTATAATTTCATTTACTTAAAAAAATATATATTTTATAGTTAGCTCTGAGTCAAAAAAAATTGGACAGTAAAACATACATGAACACTCATATGCTGCACAAATTGGTACAAACTTCCTGAAGAGCATTTGGTATGGTACTGAAAAATGTAAAAATGTACATCCCTTTGGCTCAGCTATTTGGTTTCTAAGAATTTGTTCTAAGAAAATAATCATAAACATGTAGCAAAGATTTATCTACAAGGCTGTTTAACACAGCATGGTTTTTCTGTGTGTTTGTTTGTTTGTTTTGAGACTGGGTCTTGTTCTGTCACTGAGGCTAGAGCACACTGGCACGATCATAGCTCACAGCAACCTCAAACTTCTGGGCTCAAGCGGTCCTCCTGCCTCTGCCTCATGAGTAGCTTGGACTACAGGCGCGTGCCACCACACCTGGCTAATTTTTCCTATTTTTTAGTAAAGACGGGGTCTCACTCTTGCTCTGGCTGGTCTCGAACTCCTGGCCTCAAGTAATCCTCCCGCCTTGGCTTCCCAGGGTGCTAGGATTATAGGTGTGAGCCACCATGCCTGGCCCACAGCATGGTTTTTAACAGAGGAGAGCTAGAAACAACCTAAATGTGCACCACCAGGAGAAAGGCTAAATAAAATCTGTGCATCTATACAAACCATTGGTGGCAGCCATTCTGTGACAGCGAGTCAGGATGCTGAGTAATGTGGCGAAACGTCCACAATACAGGGAAAAAAGCTTCCGAATGGCCAGTACTCTGTGCTCCAGCTTTTGCTTTTAAAAAATCATGTATAGGCCAGGTGCAGCGGCTAATACCTGTAATCCTTTGGAAGGCTGAGGAAGGAGGATCACTTGAACCTAGGAGTTAAAGGCTGCAGTGAGCTATGATCATGCCACTGCATTCCAGCCTGGGTGACAGAGCAAGACTCTGTCTCTTTTTTAAGAAAAAGGCAAAAAATGTGGCTCATGCCTGTAATACTAGCACTCTGGAAGGCCGAGGTGGGAGGATCACTTGAGCTCAGGAGATCAAGATCAGCCTGAGCAAGAGCGAGACCCCATCTCTACAAAAAATAGAAAAATTAGCCGAGTGTGGTGGGATGCACCTGTAGTCCCAGCTACTCGGGAAGCTGAAGCAGGAGGATCGCTTGAGCCCAGTTTGAGGTTGCAGTGAGCTATGATGATACCACGACACTCTACCAGGGATGAAAGAGTGAGATTCTGTCTTAAAAAAGTATGTACAATTATATATTTTTAAAAGACTGGGAGGATTTATACTAAAATGTTAATAGTGGTTATATCTGATTGGCAGTTACCTATGAATTTTTTGGCTTATATTTTCCAAGTTTTCTATAATAACAATTTACAACTTTAGTATTAATAATAATACAATAAAAGTTGTTAATAAGGAAAGCAGGTACATGGAGTTCTGGGGGACCAGGCATGGTAAGTAGAAAGAGTTTGGGGAGCCAAGTGAGGGGGTCTAGGGCAGTGGTAATCTGGGAAGTCCAAAGCCCCCAGCCTGTAGGATTTCAATTGCTGGCAGTTCTTGGTGGCTTTTTCGAGGGCCAGGACAGGCTCTGCTGGTTTCAGCAGCAGAAGCATTTAGTGGCTTCTACTTATGTCTCCACCTGTCCTATATAAGCTTCAGGTCAAAGACAGAGTAACAGAAACGGTCCCTTCCTTCATGACTAAAGAGAGATTTAAAAAACAATGAAAGATCACTGTTTGGTCAAGGTACACAGCTTGCAAGGGGAGGCCACAGGGCAAAACACCCACCAAAATCAGGGGCTTCTGTGATTGTGGTGGGTAGGGAACAGCAAAAAATGTTTGTGATTGAGCAGAGAATGCATGTGTCTGAATACACAGGTAAAAGCTGGGGCCACAAAGTGTCAAAAACACCTCCTACATTAGGATCTCCTGGGGTGTTGGTTAAAAAGACGGATTCCTAGCCTGGGCAACAGAGCAAGACCCCATCTCTACAAAAAAGTCAAAAAATTGTGGGGAGTGAAAAAAGAAAAAGAAAAAATTAGCCAGGCGTGGTAGCACACACCTGTAGTCCCAGCTCATCAGGAGGCTGAGGCAGGAGGATAGCTTGAGCCCAGGAATTTACAGTGAGCTCTGATGGCACCACTGTACTCCAGCCTGGGACAAAGTGAGACCCTGTTTCATAGAAAAAAAAAAAAAAAAGGCAGATTCCCAGGCCCACCTTGGACCCAGGGAATCAGTTGCAGGGGCTGGGCCAGGGTATGTACTTGATTCTGATCTGAGAGCCCATTTGTAAACACAGTAGAACAGAAATGGAAAGGGCATGCTCAACCACATCTTAATATCAACAGTTCAGTGCATGGTCTCCAACTGCTGCTGAGAGCTGATTTAGAGAGTGAAGAGGGAAGAGAGCAGGAGGGCACCACGTCTGGGCTGGAGGAGGATAATGACGGTAGTGGATGCTGTGGTTTGGCCTCGATAATGAATGGTGTCTGGCGATACCACCCCCAAGGGAGGGCACTGGAAGAAGAGTGGGAGAGAGAACACTGAAGGTGCTCTCCAAGTTGCCCAGCACTGGTGTGCATCTACGGGAGATGTGTGTACTCCCACCCCGATTCGCACTGCTGAATTCACACTGACCACACAGAAGTGGGGATACAAGACACTAGGAAGGACAGCAGACCCTGGCTGCTGCCCTGTAAATACCCACGTGCCTTGCAGCGGGCTTGCCCCAGGGCGGTTCTCAGCAAGTATCTACTGAATTGAGTGGAACGACACACACCACGGGCACAGTAGGCAGGCAGGGGATGCAGGCGAGGGTCTGCTGGGGAGAAGTCAGGAGGACCTTTCGCTTCTTGTTCTCGGACCCCAAGAGATCCTTACTGTGGCTTTAGGGACTAGAATAAGCCACTGGGGTGTGACACCAAATCTGAGACACACCAAGGGGAGCAGAGATTTCCCCAGTCAGTCCACCCTAGCCAGGAGACAGCCCTATTTATTCCTGCAGCAATCCCCAAGCTATTTCCACACTCGTTACCAAGCTCTATCCCCAGGCCCTTGCTCCAGGGATGGGACCAACAGTGTCCTCCCCAGAAGCACCAATTATGTGACAAGTCTGGGCTTGCTCTGCCTGGTGTGAGAGATACTGTCTCCAGCAGGAGAGGGAAAGAACTAGAGCCTCTCTGTCCCAATAGCCTGGCTGGCAAGTGGCAAGGGCCCTTTGGCCAGGAGGCAGACTGGTATCTCTCCCCGCCTCGCCCTCCCACCCCAATAGTCACAGCTGGAATGCAGGTGGGCTGAAGTGTCCCACCTGGCAGCAGGGATAAGAGGTCAGATAGAACAGAAGGTCCCAGAAGAAGGATCAGCCCAGGTGGGGAGGGTGCAGCCGGGGGAAGTGGAGCCCAGGTAATCCCTTCAGGAAGCGAGATATTTATAGTTAGACTTAGCCCAGGATGACCCTCAGAGCCCGGGTGACTTCGAAGGGAAAGTGCTGGCCCAGCTCTGGTCAGCTGGGGCCTCCCACACTCTGGGATTTGGTGTCCTCTTTATGGGCCTGTGAGCCTTTCCTCCTCATTCATTCCCTCGGGCCCCAGCTCCAGGGTTCAGGGAGATAAAGGGGTGGAGCCAGTTGCTAAGTGACTGGTCAGGCTTCCTAAACTGCATGCTGGGTCCCAGGTGGTCCCGGGCAGAGCACTCCCTTTTCCCTGGGAGCCCTGCTCTGGGCTCTAGGACAGCTCCCAGCCCAGGGCAGCTGCAGTTCTCTGCATTGACCTTGTTTGTCGGCCTGAGGCTGGGCTACCTCCCGTTCATCTTCCTGATCTCAGACACTGGGTCAATGTCTGGCATGCCGCAGGTCTCAGTAACTGTTGGCCACTTGAGTGAGTGAAATGGACAGGCTGTTTAGGAAAAGTAGGAGGAGCTGGAGAGGGGAGGGGCAGATGGGGAGCAGACAGCTGCCTGGAAGACACCCCTGTGAAGAGGTACGAGGGACCATGTTTTGTGAACACACCTCACTGAATGGGAAGAGAAGAAGGAAGAAGGTGGGCGGAGGTGGGAGTCCAGGAGGGACAAAACCAGTCACCAAGTTAGGTATACAGTGAGGGGACCTGCTGGAGGATGAGGGCCCGGAAACCGCTGTGGCCACGGCAGAGACGAAATCACAGCCAAGAGAAACAGACCTACCCGGGCCTCGGTGCCCAGGCGGCTGCAGGCGCTGACAAGGGGGCCCACATGAGCGTGGAGACAGGGCGGGCTTTCACCGCGCTGCACAACGTGCGCATTCACAGGGTGGGCTGCGGGTGTGCTGGGGAGAGCAGGCCTTTATCTGCTCTGCGTGCAGCCCACAGCCCCCGGCCGCATCAGGCCAGGCTGGAGGGAGGGGGCGTCCCAGAACCGGGCACTGCCCAGCAGTCCCTGCACCCACTTCCTCAGGGAAAACTGCCTCTCTGATCTCGACTATGAACAGAACCTCCATGTCCTCATGGTCTAACTCCAGGTTCTAACCCGCCATGCAGCTAACAGCTTCTTTTCTGAGGCTGGTTTGGAGAGCATTCTGTACTCCACAAGCACAGTTAAACATCAGGTGCCTGGGAAGTGACTGCACTTCTTGTTTCAGGTTCCTATGCTCCACTCTTGTAGTGAATACACTCTCATCTTCACCACGTACTGACGTGTTTGTTCCCAAGTGCAAGCAGGGTCCTGGCCTGAACATGAACGGCGCCAGTGTTAGCGGCTCTAGAAGGGAACTTGATCACACGTGTTTTCTGTAACCTAGATCACAGATAATTATGAGTAAAGAGACACTGTAGCATCTCTCTGCAATCTGGCTGCTCACACATGGGCTTCAGAGATGGGCAGCGGGGGTTCTCTTTGGCCGCTGACCACCATCGTGAACGTGGACGGATGACCTCACCATCATCCTAAGCCTCAGTGTTCCCACCTGTAAAAAGAGCGTAACTCCCACCTCGGATTGCTGTAAGGATTAAATGAGACTGCTCTGCTCAGTGCTGAAAAGAGAGTAGCTACAGTCAAGCCACGTCAATAATGCTTATTACCATTGCACAATCAAAGGATACCATCTTTTTTTTTTCATAAAGTTGCTCTGATTTTGAAAAATTTGAAAACTCCTGCAGTAGCGAACTCTTGGTCTTTACCTTGCAGCGCAGGGGAATGCAGGGGTTAAATGAAGTTAAGTGGGACAGGGACAAAGAGTGGGCTTGACAGATGCCCACCTCCCAGTGCTGGCTGCACAGTGTGGAGTCAGCACTTTTCCTGGGGCAGAGGAAGGAAAATGGCAGCTAATAAATAAAACAGGAACTCTCCAGAGGGTGCTACAGGAAAGATCTCCTCTATCTGGCCGCTCCCCTTGCTACCTCAGGACTCCAGGGAGGGGAGGCAGGTCTTCTCTGCCACTGTGCTTTCTACAGCTGGACGCAGCAGCCCAAACTCCCTGCCTGCTGGCAAGGAGGAGAACCCAATGAGCACCAGGTGTGGCAGCCAGGTGCCCCAGGGCCGAAAGGCAAAGCCTGACTTCTGACACCAGGACTCTGCCCCACTGGGTGTCAACTGTCACAGTATATCACTCAGACATGTACCACTCTATCCAGGCATGTCCCCCTGAGAATAGCAGAGTCCTGAAGCTAGGCGTGACCTTAGAGTCATCCGTACTAGCCACTGTATTTCACAGATGAGAACACCTAAGCTGAGAGGTGATGTGATTTGCTCCAGACTCCATAGCTGTTTTTCAAGTGTGTGTGTGTGTGTGTGTGTGTGTGTGTTGGGGGGTGTGTGGCAAATTCTTTCTACCCAACCATTCCACCGCCAGCGAAAGGTGAATTACGATTAGAGCGTGAAAATGTCAGGAGCACAGAGACCACAGATATGCCAATGGAAAAAGCAGCAAGTAAAAGGCGCAGCAGGAGCCAGAGTGGAGGAGCGAGGATGCTGGCCTGCCCTTGCCGTTCCCACTGGAGACGAGCGGGTCTGAGAGCTGGGCCCTCCCAGGACACCTGGGCTGGGGTGCCCACACCTGACTGGCACCCATGTCTCCCGTGGGCTTGACAGGAACACAGACCCAGGCACCAGCTCAAGACTCTGATGGAGACTAACCTCCCACCCCACGCAACAGCCCTGCTGGGGCAGTTCAGCCTCTGTGCACTCCGAGAGCCAAAGTGGTCACTAGGCCATGAAGAAGCCTATTATGTTGTTGGATGAACCTAGAACAGAGACACACAAAAGCTGAAGGTACAGGTTTTGGAGTCAGACAGATCTGGGCTTGAGCATCAGCTCCATCATTAATTAATTAGCTAAGTGACCTTGGGCAAATGCCATAAGCTTTCTAGTCTCTTCTAGGAGGTAGGGAGTGGTTACAGCCCTGCCTCTTAGGGAAGGACTGAAGATTCTCACATGCACACAAATATAATCAAGAAGATTATACATAATGAATCAACTAATCTAACTCCCCCAGTGATGTCTTAGCACCAAGCCCCACCAGGCTCTTGCTTCCTTAACCTGAAGATCACACACACACACACACACACACACACACACACCTGCTACACAGTAGGCGCTTATTATCATTGTACAGTTGACCCTTGAACAAACATGGGTTTGAACTGCACAGGTCCACTTATAAGAGGATTTTCATCCGCCTCTGCTACCCCTGAGACAGCAAGACCCCTCCTCTTCCTCCTCCTCCTCCTCCTCCTCCTCAGCCTACTCAGTGTGAAGATACAAGGATGAAGACCTTTATAATCCACTTCCACTTAATGAATAGTGATATTTTCTCTTCCTTATGATTTTCTTAATAACATTTTTCTCTAGCTTATTTTATTATAAAATACAGTATAATACATATAACATACAAATTATATGTTAACCAACTGTTTGCTATCGGTAAGGTTTCTGATCAAAGTAGGCTATTAGTAGCTAGACTTTTGGGGAGTCAAAAGTTGTATATGGGCCGGGTGTGGTGGCTCACACCTGTAATCCTAGCACTTTGGGAGGCCAAGGTGGGAGGATTGCTTGAAGCCAGGAGTTCGAGACCAGCCTGAACAAAAGTGAGACCCCATTTCTACAAAAATTAGAAAAATTAGCTGGGCGTGGTGGCATGTACCTGTAGTCCCAGCTACTTGGGAGGCTGAGGCAGGAGGATCACTGGAGCCCAGGAGTTTGAGGTTGCAGTGAGTTACGATGAGGCCATTACACTTTAGCCTGAGTGACAGAGCAGTAAGACCCTGTCTCAAAAAACAAAGTTATATGTGGATTTTTGACTGCATGAGGGTTGTCACCCTTAACCCTGAGTTGTTCAAGAGTCAACTATAGTCATGTGCTTTTATTATTAATATTGTTATTTTAACCTGAAATCCATCGGCTCTGCTCTCTGGAATAACACAGAACAAGCCACAATCTCTTCCACGAGGCTATTTGACATTTTGCTGTTCTCCAGACTGAAGATCCCTATTTCCTCCTGTTTCTCCATCTTCTTTACCATTTCATTCACCTTCCTTTAAGCTAACCTAACAGCCCAGGTGACGTCTGCCCAGCGTCACGCCCCAGAGGGCTCTTGCATCCCTTATCTGAGGACCAACCCTCTGCTCCACAGCAAGTCTGCCCACAACTGTTGCAGCTGGAGCTGGAAAAGACCCCCATAAATTTTCCGCTGGTCGTGCCTCCCACTTCTCTCAAGTCCTATTATTTATTTAGTCCACACCCCAGCAACAGGCTCTCAGCTAGTGTCTTTCAGGTCTGTGTCTTCAGTGGGGTGAACCTGGCGTCAGAAGACCTGGGTCAGTTTCCATCGTGACACGTTGTGTGACCTGGGACAAGGGGCTCAACCTCTCCAAGCACATCTGCCAATGCGAATGTCACTCTGTCTGTCCTAAAGAGACCTCAAGATGCTCCAGGGAGATTCTGTGTGAAGTACAAAGTGCACACGCAGATGTGCGACACTCCTGAGATCTGGAACCCCATCTCTTCAAGGCTTCTTCACGTGGCACAGCTCAGGACCCACAACACTCGGCCTGTGCATCAGCAGACACGTCCTCGCTTGAGCACATTCACTCTCCTCCAGAGCCAGGCCTGGGCCTTGCAGGCAGCTGTGCCTGACTCATCTCTTCCTCTTCCTCCTCTACAGCCCGTGACTCACCAGCCCCGTCAGGCCGCATCCTCCTGGGCTTCCTCCCCAAGCGCTGCCTGGTCAGGATGCAGGACTGAAGCCCTCTTCCCAACAGAGCCCCCCAGCCCCCTCTTCTGACCCTCAGGGTCTGGCGTCCCACACCAGCCTGAGCCACAGCAGCGTGTGCATCCCTGTGAGTTGTGCTGTCCTTGCAACGTGACTGTCAACTCCTGGAGGGCAGGCTCTCAGAGGCAATCCAGTGTGGTGCATCCAAACACAGCTGCCTGGGGCCCACCCCCACAATTCTGATTTCCCTGCTCTGGAGTACGGCCTGACCATCAGAGAGGTTTACAAGCCCTCCAGGTGATTCCAATATGGCCATGCCTGAGAAGCCCTGGTCTGGAACCAGGCTGCCCAGCTGGCTGGCTGCTTTGGCTGGGTTTAATTAGCCCTCTGAGAGGGCCTGGCAGGGGGTGTTCAGGGAGAACCCCATGCCTGCCTGAGGCTGACCATCTGGACAGCCCTTTTAAGTCTTTTAGCCAGACTGGTCCAAAGGGAAGAAGGGAATGGCTCAGGGGACCTTCTGCTTGGGGAAACCTAGCCGTACTGGCCACAGGAAAATGCAGAGAGAGGAGAGGGCAGGCCAAGCCAAGCAGCCAAGGGCATGGGCTTTGGAGTCACACGGTCCTGGACTAGCTACCTCACTCTCCCTACTAGCCAGGAAGGCCCCTTCACCCCTCCCACTTCCCGACTTTACTCAGCCTGGGGCCTGATCTTTTGTGCCCAGTGTGGCCAGCACCCAGACACCCTCTTCTGTGGGGACACGAAGGCCTCTTCCTCCAGGGCCAAGCCCTCTGCATAGAAAATGAGCAGCTCCAAGGCAAGGGGGATGAGTGGGAGAGCAGAGGGAGTGAAGCTCTATTTCCTAAGAAAACCCCCTACCCCCTCCCCAGCTGCTCTGGGCACAAAGAAGGGAAAAATCTGACTCATCAGTGCTGGTGTGACTCACAGGCCGACAAAACTGACTTGCCAGACCGGCCGGGAGGGGAGCCCACTGCTCCCACCACAACTGGGGGCGAGAGCAGGTAAAGCCCTCCCCCATCCCCTCTATCCCTCCTGCTCCTAGAGGATGCATCCTGCCCACCACCAGGGCCAGGCCTAGGGAGCTGGCCTGGCTGCAGCCCCCCCCCCAGCAGCTTGGCCCCCTGACAGCACAGCCACACCCTCCCAAGGCTGCTTCAGTAACTTCCTAGTGAGGGGTGGGCTGGGAGCTGAGACAACTCAGAGGACTTGGGACGAAGAGAGGTGGCTGTGGAATCAGAGACAACCTGGGTCTGTCACCTGCACCTCCCCCAACAGGTGTGACCTGGAGCAGAGCTTAACCTCTGGACCTGTTTTCACATCCATAAAATGGGAGCAATAAAAAATCCACATGGAAGGACAGCTGTGAGGCTGCCACGAGACACACTACGTAATCTAGTACTGTGCGGAACACGAAGTAGGAGCTCGGAATGGTAGCAATTACCTACTAGTCGTGTAAGTACTAGTTTTAGGATTATAAAGACTTTTTTTACATACTTCATTTCACTTAATCCTTACCACAACTCTCTTCGGCAAATATTGTTCCCCTCCTTTTACAGATGAGGACGTGAGGATCAGGGACCCCGAGGCGATGGCAGGAATCCAGCAAGCGGTTTCAGATCCCCGTACTCCCGGCCCACTGCCGACTCCGGGCGGTGAGCAGCAGCGCTGGTGCACACAGCAGGGCTGGCAGGCGCGGACGCAGCCCTGCCTCTGGCCAGGAGGGAAGGCCTAGCTGCGACACTACTGACCAGTCCTGCCCTGCTGCCGACCCAGCCTGGCTCGGCTCTAACCCACATGGCGCTTCCAGAAATCTACTCGCCGGTGCTGGGTGTCAGCTTCCACGCTAGGCTGTGAGCTCCTCAAGGCAGCACCCAGTCTCCTCAGTGTTGGCCCCAGCCTGCAGCCAGATAAGCAATACCACTGGGTTGCCAAAACTCCAGACTCCAGACCTGAGACAGAACCTGGCTCTGCCACTTACTTGTATGACTTGGGCATGTTATTTAACCTCTGAGAACCTCAGTTTCTTCATCTGGAAAATGGGGATAATAGTAAGTAGCCTACGGGATTACCATGAGCACTATGGTAATAACCATGACATTAACAATAACTGCTAACATTTATCAAGTACTTATCATATGCCAGGAACTCTTCTAAGCACTTTATATGTATTAGATCGTCTAATCCAAAGGTCACACAGCTGGTGGCAGGCTGGCTCTGAAACCCCCCATCCTGACCCCCACAAGATAGTGCCTTTCCTGCGTGTCAAGGGTCTGGTAGGTAGTAAGCGCTCAGTACACAGCAGCTAGTCTGGTGCCGGCTCAGGGAGCATTTCTAAGATGAACCAATGAATGAACTTCTTTCTGCCTAATTTCGTTTCCATCCATCATTCATTTCATTTCCAGCATTTATTACCGAGTCCTATTCTGTGTACATCTAGCTGAGGTATTTAAAGTTCCTGTGAAATATAAAGTAAAAACCCCAAAACAAGTTGCAATAAAAATAGGACCTTAGTGAACAGAGCCCTCTTGCTCCCTCTATAGCAGGGGAACAGGATCCAGATTGCGGAAGGAGAGGCAGTGCTCCCACCCTGGTGGTGCCATGCCCCTCCCCCCAGAGAAGGTTCCAGATGGGTTGTGGCAGACCCATAAGAGAGGGGGCGGAAATGGCCAGAGGCTCTGGCTGCTCCCAGCCCTCTGGGGGTGGTTGTGTGGAAGGGCCTCAGGGGCCGCTCAGGCATCGGAGCTATTTGTTTTGGCAGTGCCGAAGAAGGTGGGTCTGGAAGGAAGGGAGCTAGCAGTGGCCCAGCAGCCTCTCGGAGTTGGCCCTGGCGTCTGTGCGAAGGAGCAGGCAGAGGCAGGGCCTCCAGTCCTTCCACACAGGGGCAGGACCCAATACACAGGGAGAGGGTCTCCTCACCCAGCCCCAGAGCCCCATGCAGGCCCTCCTCCCCTCTCCTCACAGAAACACCTGAGGGAGTGGGCAGGTGAGGCCTGGTATGGGTGTAACAACCAGTCTCACACTTTTTTTTAAACAGCAAAACTCTTTTTTCAAAAATAGTAGTGAAAGGCTTTCAAAAAAGCCTACCATCTGGGGCAGGTAAAGTGGAGCTGTTCTGGGTGGGAGGGGGGCAATCCACCCCCCTGCGCACCCCTCCTGACACCAAAGTGAAGCCTCAGGCCCCCCGAGGACACGTGAGCTTCCGCTCCCACTGGGCACTGCCCACCACAGGCCTCTCGGAGAAAGCCACTGTGGAGTCAGACAGCCTTCACCTCCCGGGCAGCACCCATCTCAGCTCTGAAATGGGATGCTTCAGGCACAGGACAGCAGGGGTGCTGCCTGGCATGGCCCTACGGCACCCTCATCTGGGCCCCATCTGGTTCTGAGTCTCAACTCGCATCCACCCTATGGAAAGACCTGTGTAGTCTCCTCAGGGCTGCAAAGATGCCAAGGCAAGATCCTAGCCCTCCAAAACCTCACAGCCCCTGCTCAAAACTGCCAGGCCAACCACGTGTGTAACAATGCGTGCACATGCACACAGGTAGAAGGGCTTCTGGATTCTGTGCAAAAAATGCTCTCAGACCCAGAGAAGAGAGGCTGTCATAAACCCACGGGGACCCTGTTAAAGTAGAAATGGCTCAGATCACTCACACAGTCATTCATAGAATGTTCACTGGTCATCTACCAGTGCCAGGCACGGTGGACATCCAGACGAGCATGACAAGTCCCTGGCCAGACGAGCTCATATCATTGTCTGGGCTGGGGCTGAATCACACAAATGATGTCTGACAATCCTTTTTGGTTTTCTGATATGTTATGTTCATGCTCTCTATTTGAATATATTTGAATGCATAATTTAGGAATCCTTGCAATGTGTTACTCTGTGGCACATTTAAAAATATATACAAATATATAATAAATAAACATATATATATGTAAATTAAAAAAACAAAACAAGCAGGCACACTGGTTTGTGCTAGAGTGGAGGTATGTAGGATGTGTGTTGGGAGCACACGCCCTGACAGACCAGGCCTCATTTATGCATCTGCCAAGGGGTGGGAGGGCACTGGGCTAGATCATCACTTAGGCCACGTCAAGCTCTGACCCTGTGTGACAAGGATGCTGGAACTAAACAGACTCCAGGTGGCTGGGAGGGCTTGGGTGGGAGCAAGCCTCACCTTCCTCCCTCATTTCAGACTTCCCACCTCATCCTCCCCATGCACAGCGACCTGCCCTACTTTGACCTCTGATGCTGCTAGAGGAAGAGGCAGCATGCAAGCTCTGGGCCTCAGTTTCCCTCTGGGATAATGATGGTGTAGGGGACGTGTAGCATCCCTGATAAAGGATCCAGATGCAAGAGGACCAGTCCTATGCAGAGCCTCTGGGCGGTGTGGAGGTCGTCAGCCCCTGCTCTCTAGATGTCCTACCCCTGGTGCTCACCTGGGAGCACTACTGCCCCACCCCCAATGTAACCCAATTCTTTGTGGTCAAATGACAGCTGGGGGTGGGTCTGGGGAGCCCTAAGGCGGCAGAGGGTGGTGATTACCAGCTCCCAGGGTGCTCAGGCCCAGACAAAAGGGTCATGGCCCAGATTCATTTCAACACATAATTCCTGAGCACTCACTGTGTTCAAGATCCTGCCGAGCACTCAAGAGGCCAAGAAAGTGTGGGTGACATTTTAATTACCTCAAGTGAGTCTCAAGGTTTAAAGAGCACCTCCTCACAGAAGCCTGCCCTGCTGACCTAACTAAAGTGGGCTCCCCCATTCCCCACTACAGCCTCCATTCTCCCAAGTAACATTTACCCCAAGCCTGCGGTTGTTTCCTCACTTTTCTGTCCATCTTCCCCATTAGAAGGTCAGCCCCTCCAGGGCAGGGACCTGGCCTCTCCTTCACAGCTGTACGTGGCACCTTACACAGACGGACTGAGCCTCTGTATTTTCATAGTTGACTGAACCAATGAATGAATGGTCTACCATTGCACCACCGGACAAGTGAGAAGTGACATAAAAGAGATTCAGAAGGCTGGAGGGAGGCAAAGGACGAAAGGAACACCTCTGGGGAGACTTCCTAGAGGAGGTGTGACACTGTAAGCTTGGCCTTGAAGGAGGGTGAGGGAGGAGGAGGCATTCCAGGTGGGAGATATGGAAGAAGCAAAGGCCTGGAGTCAGGCCACATGGCAAGTGCAGGCCAGCAGGACGGGCTGAGGTCCCACGAGCTGGCCTGGACCCCACAGGCCTGACGGGTGCCCTGCCAACCGGCCCACTGGCCTCCTACTAAACACTGGGCCTCACTGCTCGTTGACAAAGTCAGGCTACATAAATATCTGAACACGTGTCCGCGGTGTGCCGAGTAGGGGTTATTCCTAAGTCAAACTCTAGCTGGGGCACACGCGCAACTGCTCCGTTTCTTCTTTTCTAGTCTCCTTTGCCCCTGGTTGGAGTTCCCATTCTGACCGCTGTGCCACCACTAAAGGGCAACTCCCAACCTCATCATGACAAAGACCTTTTATGACTCCCCAAGGTTTCAAAAGAATTTCTCTCCAACTACATGTAGGTGATAGATTAATTTTTTTAAATGGAAACATGAAGACCTATGTGCTGGGGAAGCCTTCTGATCAGCTATGGAAACTAGTGGTTTGCGCTGAGCTGGTAGAGGCCAGCCCAGAAAAGATGCTTTGGTCAACCTGGATGGTGACAATGCTCTGTGACTCAGTTTCTCAAGGCCAGGAGACAGGGCAGGAACAGAGGAGGCGAGATAGATGGTCAGAGGGAGGAAGAATGGGCAGAGAAGCCCAGAGTCCAGCTGAGACTTCCCCAAGCCAACCCAAGCCCTCCTCCTCCAGGAGGGAGAAAAGCCACCCCCACCACACCCTTGCCGACCAGGGCTTTCAATAGGGCATTAGGTGGTGACCTGGCTCACCTTGGCAGGAGGTGGGAAGGAGGATCGTGAGCTCAACACTTCTACTCTGGACAGAGGTCTGGGCTGGAGAAACTATCAGGGGTCGGGGGTGGCCCCTGGAGGCTGTGCACCTCCCAAGAAGACTAGCAGCTCCAAGTTTGTAAAGATAGCGTTAGCATCTGTGAGGAAAACAGTCTGGAGAACACGCACCAGTCTTTCCACCTGAAGGACGGGGTGATGGGCCTTTTGCCTTCTAGGATATGTATTTGTGTGTGTGTGTCGACTTTTTTGAGAGTAAGGGCTCTGTGTGTGTGCATACTCCTTAAGCTTTTGTTTAAATGTGGTGTGGTAGAAAATCTTGAGACTTACAGGGAAAGGCAATAAAAGACCCTTGTCATGACAAGGCTGAGACAGCCCAGCCAGGACGTCAGGTGTCTTCTACCCACAAGGCACTTGTAGGGAAAGCCTGTTTCTGGCTGTCATGGATCAGCAGACAGAGCTCCCATTTAAGCCACTCTGTGGGAGCTGCATTGCAAATAAGTGGTTAGGGCAGGGGTGGGCCTTACCCGTCTCAGGAGCCCAGGGCTCAGGCCAGTGCCTGGCACACAATAAGTGCTCAAGAAAAGCTGAAAGAATGAGCCAGAGAGGCGACCACATGGGAGGTGGTGAGAGCTCGGCCCCCTGGGAAGGCGGTGAGGGGGACAGTGGGAAAGGGCACCAAGAGGAGACCTGCAAAAAGGCAGAAGCCAGCAGAACCCTTGGAGAGCGTCCTCAGGCCTTTTGTCTTAGCGGGAGGCAGGCAGACGGCTGGTGGCCAGGAAAGGTCGCAGCTGGTCCCGGCCGCAAGGTTTCCACAGAGGAGAAGGCTGCAGGGCCTGGCTGGCCTGGAGCAGCTGGGCTGCGGCCCACATCACCTGCCCTTCCTGAGCCCAGTCTGATGAGGGCTTAAGATCTGCGTCAAGCAACAGCCGAGTCAGACTTGGGGGTTTGGGAAGGGGCAGGGCAGACGGGTGAGGTCTCATTCTCTCAGGTGTGCTCCACCAGCCTAAGGCCAGGCAGGAGCAGTCTCCTCACACCCCCTTCCGCCAGGGCTGAGGAGGAAGGCAGCTCCCACGGTGCTGAAACGCAGGAGAAAGCAAGGCCCTGGGAGGAAGGCTCACGTGCTAGGAGGAGACCACCTGTTTTGGCCCAAACTTCCTCCGCCATGGATGCCAGGCTCTGGCAGTGTGGTGGTGGCGGTGGTGGGGGGAGGCGGCAAACCCAGGGCCACAGGAGGTATCTGTTTCAACAGTCACCAGAGGGACAGGGAGGGAGCCCTGTGGGCTCAGCTCCCAGCTGGTGGAAAAGGCATCCTCTCAGTTTCAGCTCAGCTGGAGGTCAAGAACTGCTGAGGCTGGCAGCCCTGCACAGGGGATGCTATTTGCTTGCGAGGGAACATCTCGTTGCCGTGGCAGCCCAGGGAAGCTCCAGGCAGGAGCCAGCCACGAGGTCAGGAACAGAGAGAGCCCTCTCTGCTCCAGTGCCCGGCCTTGACCTTTCCAGTTGGGAAAGTGGATGCAAAGCACTTCTCCTTCTCTGGACCCTGACCACAGGCCAGGCACCGCAGTGGTCCATGTGGAATCCACAGATGCACAAAACTCGGTCCCACCCTCCGTAGGGGGCTGAGACACAACAGAAATAATCACACACACAAAACCACACAACACAAAATCAGACAGTGATGAAGGCCAAAGAGGCAAAGACCAACCAGGCTTTCAAGGAGGGAAAGAGCCCAACTTGACTCTAAGGGAAAAGACTTGGGAAAGACTTTGGAAGATGGCATGAAACAGCAAACAGCAAACACATCCCCCTGCGGACAACTCCAGCTGCCTGGTTTGCTCCAGAGCCAAGAGAGCACCTGGGCTGTGGGGGCTCCCTCTGGCTGGCTGCTTTCCCCTACCCAGTCAGCTCCCCACTATCTGCTCCCCAACTGGCTCACCTTTCTAACCTTCAGTGTCCCACCTATCCTTCCTGCCTCAAACCACCTGCCAGGCTGGCTGACTATCCAGCCCCCAGCATCACAGGGGGCTCGTACCCCAGGCCAAGCTTTTCTGTTCAGGGACCCATTTGGAGACTACCTTGAGGTGGTGAATTCCTAGCAAAATCCCTCACACCAGGGTCTGTTGCTCTTCTCATGCTCGTTCCTCACCGGGGGACCTAGGAATCATAAGACAGCCTGCTCTGGGACTAGGAATTGCCACAGTTCCAAGGCCACTAGGAAGTTTCTTAGGACACCAGGGTGCTGGTGCTTAGAAAGGGCCCAAGGGTCAGGTGATGGACCCAATGCCCAGAATCTGCCCCAGGAGCCAAGTAAAGGCCTGATGTCTGTCATTTTAATCTGAAGTCAGCTGCTGGACTAGTGAGTCTCACCTTTGCTGCATGTCACATTCACCTGTGCCCCTTACCCCAGGTTCTACTCCTAGAGATTGACTCAGGAAGTACAGAAAATCCAGAATAAATAAGACACTTCAAAAACCCTGCTGTTTTTACTTCGCATAGAATCATCTAATAAATATTTATTGAATGCTTACTATGAGCTGGGCACTGTATAGGATGCATTTCTTCATAACAAAAGTCTTGCATTATTCTTCATTCATTTATTCATTCATTCAAGAAACACAGGCCAGGCACGGTGGCTCACACCTGTAATCCTAGCACCCTGGGAGGCCGAGGAGGGTGGATCACTCAAGGTCAGGAGTTTGAAACCAGACTGAGAAAGAGCGAGACCCCCATCTCTACTAAAAATAGAAAAAAAATTAATTGGCCAACTAAAAATATATAGAAAAAATTAGCCGGGCATGGTGGCGCATGCCTGTAGTCCCTGCTCCTAGGGAGGCTGAGGCAGGAGGATCGCTTGAGTCCAGGAGTTTGAGGTTGCTGTGAGCTAGGCTGACGCCACGGCACTCTAGCCTGGGCAACAGAGTGAGACTCTGTCTCAAAAAAAAAAGAAACATGTATTGAGCTTCTAGTATGCACCAGGCCCTACACTGGGGAACAGGGACATGAAGTCAATAAGACAGGTTCTCAAGGTCAGGGCTAGTTAGGGAGAGAGACATGTCAGGAGACAGAAACCAATGCACATGTGCCAGGGAAAGTGTATATACACAAATCATGGGAACACGGGAGACGGGGTCTCATCCAGTTTGTGGAAGGTCCCAAAGTCTGCACGTCCTAAAGGATGAGCTGGGGTTAGCCAGGCAAGAGGTAAGGGGGGCTGGGCTCTCCAGGCAGAGGGGGCAGGGAAGGAGGCTTTGGTGAGCTGCAAGCAGTGCTGCTGGGCAGATCACACGAGGCAGGAGGTGGTCAGAATGAAGCCGAACAGGAGGGAGAGCAGGTCAGGGAGGGCCTCTGGGCCAGTGACACACTGGGCGTTATGCCTAGGGGTGGGAGAGCCTCTGAAGAGGTGAAGCAGAGGAAGGATGGGCATTTTTGATCACTCACACCGGACTCCATGTGCAGGGTGAGTGTAAGGGGTCGAGACTGGAGGCAAGAAGACCAGTTAGAGCTGCAATCCCCAATCCCCGGGCCACGGCCCAGTACTGATCTGTGGCCTGTTAGGAAACCCGCCTCGCATCACCACCTGAGCTCCACGACATCCCTCCCACCCACCCTCAGTCCATGGAAAAATTGTCTTCCATGAAACTGATCCCTGGTGCCAAAAAGGCTGGGGACTCCTGAGTTAGAGGGCTGTTGAGTTAGCAGAGGAGCAAAAATAGGGGCCTGGACTGGGATTTTATTGAGTGTCTATATGTGGCAGGCAGAGTTTTAGCAGGGATGGAGATGAAGGATACTTGAGTCACACATTTAGATCGTTTTCAATTTTTCACACTGGAACGAAAGCCTTTGTACATAAAGCTTTACGCACGCTTCGGCTTGGTTCCCTATGACAAAGTCCTCATTGTGGAATTTCTAGGTCAAAGAGTAGGGATATTTTTAAGGTTCTTGGTATCTTTTGCCAAATTGCTTTCCAGAAAGACTATCAATTTTCACTTCCACCAGCAGTGCACAAGAGTGCTTGTTAGACTCTTAGGAACAAAGACCTGCCAGAGACCAAATCCTCTGCTTGGCCCCAAACAAAGTGGTTGTGCCCAGGAATAGGTTTCCAGAACACACAAGCAGTACAGCAGGCTGCAGCGTAAGTTCTGGAGCTGGGCTGGGGCTGGGGAAGGGGTACTTCTCTCCTGCTCCAACCTGTCTTCCTTACTGTGGCCAGGAGCCTTGTTAACAGTGATTATGTCACTCCCTTGCTCAAAAACTTTCCATGGCTCCCTACTGCCTACAAAAGAAAAGCCAAACTCCTTAGCATGGAAATCAAGACTGTCCAAAGATATGATCTTCAATGCACATTCCCATGCACTCATTTATTCATTCAACAGATATTTGAGTACCTACTATTAGCCTATACAAAGTCTTTGCTCTCCTGGAGTTTACACTTTTATAGGAGAGACAGAAAATGCCTAAGTCAATCTAGAGTGTGTCAGATATTTATATGTGCTATGCTAAAAATAAAGCCGAAAAATAAAGTGATGAGAAGGGACATAATTTTAGAAAGGGTGACCATGGAAGACCTCTAACAAGGAGATGGATGCAGAGACCAGATGGGGGGAAGAATGAGCCCTGCAGACACCTGGGAGCATATTCTTCTCTCCTTCCCTCCCTCCCACTATGCCCAGACCACACCTGAGCCACCAACCCTCCACCGACTTCCAAGTCTCCATGCCTTTCCTGTTGGTTTTTTCTCTTGAAGATCCCCCTCCTCTGTCTGTTTAAATTGAATACTTCCATGCCCAGCTTGAATGCCACCTTTTCTGTGAAGCCCTCCTAATTCCCCAAGCCAGACTTGCTCCTGGAATTCCACTTCCACATTCTAGTCAACACGAGTGCGAACACACGGAGGCCCTGGGCAATCTTTTAGCTCTGTATCTGCAGTGCCCAGCACACAACAAAAGAGAATCTCTATTTTGGCACCTCCAGACTATCTGGTTTTCACACACACCCTCTCCAGACTACACTGCGAGTTGCTAAAAGGCAGAAATTGCCTTACTCAGCTTCTGGTTCCCCGAGTTGGTGCAGCATAGAGTCTGGCACACAGATGTTTGCCAGGGAGGGGGCATGTGTGCACGTTGCCAAAGAGCCCGAACACATTCCTGGCAGGGAAGCATTCTCCTCTCAGCACACACAGATGAAAATACTCTCCGTCTTCTGTAGTGAGAATGAAGTTATCTCCCCAAATCCACTTTCCCCTTCTTCGTGGGCACACAGCAGCCCAGACAGACTATATTTCCCAGCCTCACGTGCAGCCAGGGAGGCCATGTAACTGCGTTCCTGCCAGTGGAGTGTGAGCTGGCGGGACCATGCCATAGAGGACCTGGGCCTGTGGACAGTGGGCACATCTCCTCCACCCTCTCTCCCTCCAACACTGGCTGGAACCTAGACATAACCACAGCCCAGCTTCAACCATGTAGACTGCAAGGTCTCATCCTAAGACAGAGTAGCAACTTCAAAGGAACTGGATTCCAGATGGCACAAGCAGCCAAGCTGCCCCCTCACCTGGTCTGTTCATGTTGAGGACATCAGGGCCATTATGTAAGACAGAAAAATAAACTCCTCATTCTTTAAGCCACTGTAACATTCCGCCCCTTCGATTCAGCAGCCTTCCACTAAGGAACACACTTGCTTCCCAGGGTGGGCAGAGCACCAACGGGACCTAAGTCATCGTCCTCAAAAACCTTGCCTGGTGCCTCCAGGGGGGACAGTGAGTCCTGATTCCCAGGCAACCCACTAAGATGTCGGAGTGTCAGCAGAGGGGGCGAGAGGAGGGTGTGCAAGGCAGGGCAAACCCCGCGAGGAGCTCAAAGGAGCAGAGCACCATGGGGTGGGAAGGCAGTACCAGGGTGGACAGCAGGGGCAGAAAAGCCAGCTCCTGCCGCTGGGGAAGGGCTGGAATACAATCAAATGCACACAGACGGTGACCTCAGCCCTGCCGCCCGGGGTTCCTCCCTCTCATCCTGCTGGTGTCACTGGGCAATGGGGCAGAATGAGAGAAAGTGGGAAGGGGCTGGCCCGGGAGGTGGGGGGCATAATCTCACTGGCTCCAGCACCCACTGAGGAACAGGACCAGCGCGACTGTGTCTTTCAACCTCAGGAGGACCTACAGTCCTTCTCTAATTCTGGGTCTGCTGCACCCCGTACCAGTTCACCTCTGAGCTTTGGTGTCCATCAAGTCGCGACAGACCAGAAGGTACAAAGACAGAGCACAGCCGCTGCCCTCCCCAGCCCTGGGTACCCTAATCACTTGCCCAACCATTCCAGCTCTGCTGAGCTCACCAAGTCCCTGCCCGCCAGCACCAGCCCACCTTCTGCACCTACCTGTTTCCCCGAAAATAAGACCTACCCATAAAATAAGCCCTAGCAGGATTTCTAAGCATTTGTGCAATATAAGCCCTACCCCGAAAATAAGACCTAGTGATGGGCGTGGCTACGCAGCTATCTGTACAACCCATGCATTTCGTCGCAGAGCGGTAAAGACGACGAGCAGGTTACATGGATAAGGGCTGCTCATTTAATGAGAGCTCTATTGCTCAACATGAGAGATTGGGGCCAATGGTTCTAAAGGAAATAGAGTTGCAAGAAATTCAGGATGGAATTCGGGATTTGGAGAGTTATGACAATGTTCCAGAAGAAGACGACTTAACTATATTTGAATAAATGTAGATTGTTGTACTGTACTTAAAAAAAAATAACACAGCCCCTGAAAATAAGCCCTAGGGTGTCTTCTTGAGGAAAAATAAATATAAGAGCCTGTCTTATTTTCAGGAAACACGGTATTTTATCGCTGTATGTTTCTGCCAGGTGCTGGGCTCGGCGCTGGCGAGGACAGAGGCCCTGCAGAGAGGCTGGACAGGCGGGGAGAAGGAACAAGGCTCTGGAGCCAAGCAGAAAAGGATCCACATTCTGACCCCACCCACTAACCGGCCCTGTGACCCCAGCAAGCTTTAGTTCTTGAATAAAACAGATAACGCCACCGCCTCACCAGGTGTGCGGAGAAAACATGGTCTTTTCCTGGTGCACAGAAGGTGCTCCATATACGCTGTTTCCCTCCATTGCTCCTGGATGCCTCCTTGTTGGCCTGCCATGATTCATGAAATTACTAACACTGGACCTGTCCTTCAGGGGTAAGTTACTGTTTGTAAAATGTCCCTGTAGAGTAAGGTGCCACCTCCTGCAAAAGACAATTAAGAGTTCTGGGCAGGCGGCGTCCGAGCGTCTGGTTGAGGTTCTGATGTTAAAGCTCCCGGGTGCAAGCAGGGGTCACTCTAAAGTGGTCGGTATGGCTGCACAGCCCCGAAGCAGAAGATGTTATAAAGAAATATGCTGCATCAAGGACGCTAAACTTTAAGGTCTGTGAATCTCCAGGTGGGCAGGGGAGAGGATACTAAAGAGGCCAGGAGGCAGAACAGCTCAGGGACGCCTCATTAGAAGAGAAATAGGAGAAAAGTGGCAGAAGGAAGGAGTCAGGGAGGTGAAAGGCCTCTACAGGAGACACAGGAGAGCGCGACCAGAGTGGCCCCAGCCCCACAGCCCCGCAGGTAGGGCCTTCTCTGCGGCACGCAGCCAGCACACCCTGGCCCCTCCTCACCCTCCTCCCAGCTGCTCTGCCCTGTTCCTGGCACTAAGTGGCTCCTACATGTCCACCCCACCATCACCCTCACCCACTAGCCAGGTACATTCTAAAGAGGAAGGAAGCTAAAAGCTCTGACCTTGCTGTTTAGAAAGGGCTCTTGGAATCCTGCCTATAAAACATACTGGAGGTCAGGAAGGAGGCAAAATGTGTGTTTGCAGCGAAAAGACAAGATTGAGCACCTCTAGGGTTGTGTTTCTGGCCTGGCTACAAATTTGACATAACCTGGGGAAGTCAGTCACACACCCTTTCTCTGATCCTCACCATGCTGTAAGACAGGTCACCAATGCTTACCTCGACTCCAATCCCAGGAGCAGTAACAGGAAAACTTCACCACGGGAAACACCTGCGCATGCAGGACCAGTAGGTGGGAGACACAGAGGAGGCAGCCTGGGCCCACCAGAGTTCGCTGAATGGAGGGAGATGCTCTCACAAGGCCACAGTGTAGGGCACGGAGGCAGCACACAGAAGCACGCCTGTAGAGGGCCAGGCCAACACAAGGAAGGACTTTCTACTCACTAGCACATTCAAAAGCTAGCCTCGCTCAAAGGAAGTCTGGCTGAGTGGCTGGCAAGGGTGTTAAGTGGAACAACTCCACACTGGGTGGGCAGGTGGACATGTCCTTTAAGGCTTTCCCAATTCTGATGTCCTGCCACAACACGCAGGCGTTGAAGAGGTGATCCCATCTGTCTTGCAGGGCTCAACTGCTGTCAGACCTGCTCCTGCAGCCTTCCGTAGTTTACAGCAGGGCTCCCATGTATTCCTGCTCTCCCGATGCTGCCGCAGGGGCTCTGCAACCACACCACTGCATCCTGCAGCCACCTGCGTGGCCACACAAAGTCAGTGAGGCAAAGCAAGTCAAAGGACAATCAGTCCACTGATGCAAACATTTGTAGCTCCAAGAAGCCCCAGAGCAGCTGGTCTATGACAGCAGCACAGAACAGGTGCACGCTGGCCCTGAAGCCCATCCTAGGACCAGGCTCCATGCCAGAGACCTGGCCAGGTGGGTGTGTGACCCATTCCACAGGGGGCCAGGCACACACCGCTGCCTAGCTCCTGCTGAGGTAAACCAAGCCCCATAGCTGGGGCTTCAGGGAGAACAGGGACCAGAACACAGAGATACAGGGTGGGCTGACCTGGGACATCTGGAAACTGTTGCTCATGCCTGGCTGAGGGAGGCCCTCCAGTGTGATTCAGAAATAACCTCTAGGCTATGGCAGAAGGGCTTAACTTGCAGAACCAGATCCCACAGGAGCCGGGGAGGTGCTGGGAGGCCCTGCGGCATGTGCCCCAGCTGATGCAAGAATCCCCTCCGGGGGTGCTGCCCCCGACTGTCCCTGGAGGCTGGGCTCTCAGAGGAGCCCACTCCAATTTCTGACTGCACTTCTTTAGGGAGAGAGATCTCTCCTATGGGGAACAGAAAACTACCTTTCTGGAACTTCCACCTATGAGTGCCAGGTATCTAAGCACCTAGAACTGAACTCAAATGCCACTTCCTCGAGCATGCCCTGCTACTCCCCCACCCAGTAAGACAGCTGTCCACCCAGCAGAGCCTCGCCTTAGCAACTACCACTGGCATTTGAGTCCATTTTTCCACCTGTGCAATGAAAGGCTCTGCGACCCAGGTGAGAAGATAAACAAAACAAAAAGGGAGAAAGGTCCGTGATATTGTGGACCAGATAAGACTAGCACAGAACTCAGCACCAAGCAGGGAGGCTAAACAGGAGCTGGAAGGCCGTGGGCTTCGGTCTCCGGCCCTGCTTCCCCAGAAGAACTCCCTCCTCCCTCCCTCCCTCCCCATGGTCCTTCTCTCTTCATAAGACACCGTGGAAGGGACGTCTGCTGTGGGAAGGTCAGAGCAGACATTCACTAGCTACAGCCCCAGGGAAGCCGTGGCGAGCACTGGCTGGCTGGCCGGCCTAGCAGCTCCGGACAGTCTCTGCACACGGCCTCCCTCTCCTTTCTCCTTCAAAGAGAAACCACCTCCTCACCAGGAGGGCAAAGATTGAGGTGGCCACATGCTTCTTCCAAAGGTTTCTTTCCCTCCTTGGAAAGCATTGAACTCTTTGCTATCCAGGGGCCTTCCCACTTGCAGTTCCCTCTGCCCAGCACCCCCTGGCTGTGCCTGGCACATGAGAGGCAGGACTAGAGGCCAGCGGAGGCTGAAACTAGCTCACAGGAAGCATTTCCCCTAACTTCCCCAGCGGTGTTGCATGGCCCAGCAGGCAGCCCTGGCCAGGGGTGGAGCCACGTGAAAAAAACACCACACTCTCAGCCTTCAGCTGTGGGCTTAAGTGTCTCTTTTTCAGGGAAGTCTTCGGACCCCTCCACTCCAAAATCATGCATTTCTCCTACCCCACAATTCTCTTCCACCACCCTATTCTTTCCTTTGTAGCATGTGTTACATTTTGACTATCTGAGCATAGTCTGTTTCCCATTATTCTACAGGACCCATGAGGGCAGGGCTGGATCTATTTTGTTCAGCTGCAGACTCAGGACCAAACCTGGGGCCTGGCACACAGAAATAGTGCACGTCTGAGCTTTACAGAGGCATATGCTTCAGATTAGCTTTGAACTCCCCAGGACCACACAGGACCCTCATCTGGGCATACAGCAGGAGGTGAGTGACAAAGCCATTGGGTCAGCCACACAGGGGCCCAAGAGGGTTTAATCCAACTGAAACAGGGCAGGTAGGATGGGTAAGAACAGTGTCCACCATCACTGAGAACCAGCTAGATGCCAGGCGCTAGGCATTATTGCAGTTAATCATCATAGCTAAATAAGAGGTAGGTATTACCACCATCCACATTCAACAGACAAAGGCACTGAGGCATCACGAAGTTAAGGAATACTACCGCTAAGTAGTACAACTGGGATTTAAACTCTGCCACGGTCTGAACCAAACCTGTGCTCTTAACCACTAAGCGACAAGCTCTCCCTTTACAGGGCTCTGGTCCCAGTAGGCAAACCAGTGTCTAATTCACCTGCCCAAAGCCCTTGGACCTTTTTTGATGCCCATATGGTGTGCACCATCCACAGAGACCTCCAGCAAACACCTGCAGGCCTATAGGAAACAGAATCAAAGAGTCTCCTGTTGGGAGACAATGATTCTCAGCCTTTTAAAACACACACCCTCTTTTGATAAATATGCAGGCTTCACACCCCTCCAAAACTGTGCCATGCCCCACTTGAGAATTAATTACTATAATATCAGGCAAAATTTTGTCAAACTCTACCTTCAACAGTTTATATTAAAAATATATGTAGCTTAAAATGTGGTTAAAATCCTGAATATGCTTTTCAAACTTCACAGTTGCCCCAATCCATAGAGATTGTGATTCATTCTCTCTCCCCCACACCCCTATTGACAGTCACCACTCACGGGCAATAATAGAATGCAAGGGGCCTGCCACAAAGAGCAGAAATGTTCTAAGTCAATACAGAATGTGTAGAACAGGCAACCTTTGGGGCATTTCAAGCACACTCAGAATAGAAAGGAAATATGATCTAAGATCATCAGAAAAAAGTCAAGAGATTAGGCTACTATTTCCACTTCTGAAGCTCCATATTTGTAAGGATGATGCCAAACGAAGCTCGTAAAGCTTTAGGAAGACATTTTTCCCAACATCCCAAAGTGTGACACCGGGCAGGGAAAGCCCACAGTGAGATGACCCCTACCATCCAGCGCTGCTTTTCATTTAGGGCATGGCTCTGAGCACGCGGCTGCAAGGCATTCTTTGGCTAGTTACTATTTGTAACAGGCAACCGGGAGAAGGAGAACTTGAAGTTGAAGGGCGCTCTGAAGGTGCCTGGCCCTGGCAATTCTCCTCCTCCAAAGGGAGGCAAACCCACTGTCCCGGTTAGGAGAGCGGGCCTGGGAGTCAAAGCCACACAGGTTCTAGTCTGGTTCTGCCACTTACTCGCTGCTGATGTTGGACAAACGACCTCCGACCTCTGTTTCCCTCCCCAGGAGAGTATGATCATACAACTTACCTCACTGGTTACTATGAAGATTAAATGAGATAGCCCATTTAATCTTCCCCGTTTAGCACAGTGTCTAGAAAATACTAACTGAACATAGGAAGTATTTCTAAGTGTCGGCTTTGTTGTATTACCATCCTTGTTTCCCAGTAGAAATTCAGGCAGTGGGGAGGGCAGCCTGGCAACCCGCTCATTCTCATTTCCTATTTATTGTCACAAGTTACATGAACTCTGTGGTCAAGGACAAGAACAGCTGGTCAGGCCAGGGAAATGCACAGCTGCTGTGTTTTAGGAAAAGTAATACTGCAAGAGGCCCGAGCCTGGGAAGGAGCTGGCAGGAGAATGCAAAGTCTGGCCTGGGTGGGAGAGAGGAGGCAGCTCCGAGGGAGGCTCTGTGCAGGGAAAGTGGACAGAAACAGCCAACAGGGCTGGAGTGTGAGGAACACACCAAAGCCCAGTGTGGGGCACAGGAAGCTGCAGGTGAGCTGGAGGAAGCCTCGGGACGGCGGGCACGGAGCATACGGGAAGAGCAGGATGTGGGCAGCAGAGGCAAGTGGGGCCATGTCCTGAGGAAGAGCAGCTGGGATAAAGAACCAGGCTGCCTGGGCGCTCTCGGATGGGGAAAGGCCGAGACAGAACAGGAAGGCAGGCCACGGGTTCTTCCCTGGCTGACCTCGGCCCCCAGCTTAATTCCCTGCGGCCCCCGACTCCGTGGGCCCCAGGGCTTAGCCAGTATTCCGGTCACTGCACCATCTACTGTCCCCATCTGGGCCCGCTTTCCTAGGCCAGTGGCAAAACAGGATGCAGGTCTCAGCATTTCCCCTTTTCCTGGTATCTTTGAAACAAGTGCTCCATGGTTTCTCTGTGGGGAACAGGGCAACGAGGCCAACGTGGGGACGAAATCCATAACCCTTATCAGAGTGGCCCCTCCAGTCCCACGCTGGGAGGGAACTGGGGTAAGCTGCCCCGCACTCAGCCCCTCCCCAGCGGCACAAAGGGCACAGCCACCTCCCTCCCACCTCAGCCCTGCCCACTGGCCTCCACACACACAGGCCATCAGGGATCTCAGAAGCCGGTGGGAGGAAGGGATCCCAGACCTCACCAGGCATCCTAAGGTCCCGGCGTAAGCTCCAGGCAGGTGCTGTTCTCACACCAGCCCTGGAGAGCACAGAGGCAGCTGCAGGGCCACCTGCCCAGGAGTCTGGGATGGCTGCGGTGGAGCCAGTGTCAAGTCACGTCCCAGGTCCAGGAGGACGCCTCCCTGATCCCACAGGACCACCGTGCAGTGACATCACATGAACGACTGTGGTAACAGGGCTGCCTGCATCTGCACGAGACTGCCTAGTGCACGCAGCACTGTCATATACACAGTCTCTAGCTGGGCCTGGGCAGAGATTGTTCCTATCTTGGAGGCACCTGGCCAGGTTCATGGCTCCTGAGAGGTGGCACTGGTGGGCCCAAGACCCCCTCCCCAGCAGTGTTCTCCTTTCCCCGGCATTTCCCTTTCTGCCTTGAACATACTTAGTTCCTCCCCACCCTGAGCCACCACCAACCAGCTCTCCAGCAGCCCTGTGCTCCTGAGGACTGACAACTCTCCTCCCCAGGTCCCCAGGTGTGCCAGACCCTCCCTAGTGTTCCTACCACCTGTCCCTCTGCCCTGGCCAACCTGTCACCAAAGCCTGTGGCCTCTTCCTTCCAAGGGGCTTGTGTACCCTCTGCACTTCCACTCCCCACCCTTCCCTCCTGCCTGGAGCACCTCCAGCCACCCCGTCAGCCTTCCTGTCTTCTGCCCTGCACTACCTTCCCCAGCCATCCTGAGTCCCACAGTGCTCTCCCAGGTGTGTTGCATCTCCCTGGGCACAGGCCTGCCCCATTGACTGGCGTCCAAGGTGCTGCTTGGGTCTTACTTCCTACTGGCCCTCCCACACCCTCGCTTTGGCCCAGGTGGGTCCCTCTTCCCGACACCCCTCCCCTCCCTTCCTTCAAGGCTCCACTCTCCAGTGTCCATAGCACTTGAGGAGACGGCCGCTAATGCCTGCCCTGTCCAAAGTCCTGAAAGGGGCAGCCGCCCAGTGTGGCCCGGCCCCCACCAGCTGCCTGTACTGAGGTGGTCCTGTGGCCCAGAGAAGCTCACCCACCGCAGCACCAGAGTGCCCAGCTATGGAACAAGCTGACAGCTGACAGATAGGAGAAGGCTGGGTCTACTGAGAGGGAAGCCAAGAGCAGATGCTCAGACAAAAGCAGAGAGGCCACACAGCCCCCAAAGACAGAGCCACCTCCATCACTGGCTCCATACAGCCCCAGCTCCCATGAGGCCAGGCCTTGCCAGCATCCTTCCAACAAGCCCTGCTTCCCCTAAGCTCACCTGGATGGGCTGCTGCTCCCAGGTGCAACACTGTCACACCAGGGGCCCTTGTCCCCTCCATCTGACAGCCCTAACTGGAGAAGCCATGTATTTGGCAACAAGCAGGCTCTGCTGAGGGTCACTTCTTTTATTGTTTCCTTGTGTGGCTATTACGTGTTCCACACAGACCTGGTTTCCTCCCTAGGACCAGAGCTCCTCAGCAAGGCCTAGAAGAGCACACAGCTTTAGGGCTACCTATGTGGCTCAAGTTCCTTTTTCTGAGCTGCCCCCAAAGGGCAAGGTGTCCGCAGTGGACCCTGCCAGAACTGTTTCATCTCGTGTGACCCCATCTCCTGGCAGGAGTTAAGTAGATCAAACTGGGCCAGTCTGACTCTCTTCCCTGGGAATATGGACTTCGGACTGTGAGATCTCAGTCTGAGTGTGGCTGGAACTGTAGCAGGAACACTTGGGACTGTGTGGGCTGAGGGGGAGGAAGCCAGGCTGCAGAGAAGAGAAGGAAGCCCAAAGAGAAGCAGAGCTGCGAGACAGAGGGAGAATCTAACATGGTTTTTTTAATCCCTGCTTAAGGCCAAGCAGCAATCCTGCCCATGGGGTCCTGAGTCCCCCCCTGAAACACTATCAATCGTCTTTTTTGCTAAATAGATTCAGTTGGTTTCTGTTACTTGCAATCAAGGGGTCCTAACACAGCTGGGATCTCCCTGCCCCTTTTCCACTTCTCAGGAATACAAAGCAGGTGCTCTACAAACACTTGCTGAATGAAGGAAAACTGGCCCCAGATTCTGGCTTTCCTATTTCTGCCAAAGGCACCATTGTGCTCTACAAATACTCTCTTTATAAAATGTGTAACTCAGCCCCAGACAACTTAAATTAAATGCACTTTCCTTGCCTGAAATGCATTATATCCTTGTTTTTATCTTCTCTTTGGGGCAAACCAGTGCTAAAAGGGAAGGCAGGCAGGAGCAAGCCAGAAAAAACAGCCCTTCCAAGGGCAGGCCAGCAAGTCAAATTGCAACTGCAAGCTCTGTGCTACTCCCTGACTGCCCCCATTCCAAAACCTCTGTCCCTGTGCCACACCCCTAGCTACCCAAGATAACTGTCAAAGTCTCCCAAAGGGTCACATAGTTTGCAACCCTCCTTATGGGTCCTTTATGCCAGAGTCCCTGCATGCGGCCAGACCCACGAGTCCTAAGGCTGAAAGGAACCTCAGAGCATCGTCTTGCCCAGTGGTTTTCACACTGTGTGCTCTGCAGGACCCCAAGACTTAAGTGGAACCCTAGGGGGGAGAGGCATTCTTCCAGGCTTCAACCAGTGCAGTATCTGTTTAGTTGTATATACCAAGCTACCTTTTAATCCTGCATCTGAAAGGGTTCCAGTTGCTTGAGAAAATAGTACAAAACTCCCATTCCAGACCCACTCTTCATCATGCAGATAAGGAACCGGAGATTTCACGGGCTTGCACAGAGAGGGCAATAAGATACAGTGCAGTTGTCCCGGGCTGCCCACTGCTCTGGACCACACCCCCCAATGGACGGGTGCTCCATCCGAGGTGACCCTGCCTGCATCCGAGGAAGGGCACCGCTAACAGCCTGAACAATGTGGAGCTGTCCTGATGCTAGTCTTCTGCTATATATAGTTTCTCCCCTGAAATGACCTCACGCAGCAGCAAAGGTTTGTGGTGTGGCAAAACTGGCTCTGTGTCCCCAACTCCAGGGGAGGAGAACTGCTGTAGAAACTGGGTGGTAGGCGGGAGAGGAGTCTGCAGGGTGTGGAGGGATGGGGGTGGCAGGTGGGAAGCAAGCTTTTGAGACAACTCAGAAGCTCTTTCCCTTGATGCCCACTGTATGCAGCAGCAGAGAAGAGTGAAGCTGAGACTCTCGTGCGGTGGGGGATGAAACAGGTCCCAGCCTGAGGTCACAGGCTCCAATCCTGCCTGCTCACAGATGTTGGGTGCCTCTTCCCAGACTACTTTGTTCGTCTGCACCCCTTGGGCAAAACCCTACAGAAGCTCCCTTTGGCCTAAACACCCCATCTACTATTCAAGACCTTCCACAGTCTTGGTGTACACAATCGATTTGATCCTATTGCCTAAAGAAAAGAAAGCAAAGCTGGAAGGATAAACAAATAAGAACAGAGACTTCTCTTCAGAGTGGAGAAGGGGAAAAAAAAGAACAGAGACTCTCTAGGTGGTGGAAGTACAAAGATTTTCTTCTCTGGGACTTCTAATATCGTACGCATTTTTTACATGAACACATATGACTTTTACAATAAAGAAGAGCTTATTGCTTGCTTCTCTCCAACCTGCACCCCTTCCTCAAATCACTAACCCTTATACAAATTGTGTGCACTCACCCCTAACACCTGCTCCATCCCAATCCTCCCCCCAAGGAGCAACTTGAGTCCCATCACCCTCAGAGGCCTTCTCTTAATAACTTGAGTCCACAGAGACCTCTTCCATGTCAAATCTTTCTAAAAGCGTCTACACATTGCCTTTATCTCAACTTGTCTATACTGCATAATTTAGCACTTGTCTATATATTGGCTTGTTTGAAATGGTATCACACCTTTAACCTTGCTTCCTCTCCCAAGTAGACTATAAGCCATCATGGATGATGAGACATAAACATATAATATGTGCACGCATGTTTGCAGGAATGAGGCAGGGTAGAATATTAGAAAGGGCACAGGAAATGGAGTTAGATTTCCTGTATCAGATACCAGCACCACCTCTGACTGTGCATGGCAGACCAGTGGCTTGACTTCCCTGAACCAGTCCCCAAGTTCCTCCAGCTGAATTCCCTAAGAACACCAATTCCCTTCCTCCAAAAGGTAAGGATGGATTCTGAGCAAGCCTGCCAACCTCACAAATTCTGAAAAAGAGATCATTTCACCTCTAGAACTGAGGCCCCAGATCCAGCTACAAAGGGGTCCCCATCTATCCCTACCCAAACTAGCAAGGGACAGTGGGCCAGGCACATGAAGAACAGGGCCCTTAGGCTGAGGTCTCTCCTTGGACACTTCCTCTGGGCCATGGCCCTGCCACAGCCACAGGCCCAAGAACGGTACTGCCAAAGGTAGCAGGCTGAGCATCTCGGCCCAGGGCTTCAGCAAAAGTGCTTGATGGTCAACGATGGACCAGACATCCAGGCCCTAGATCTTCCAGGGGACACACGTCACAGTGGTACAGTGCTAGGCTCAGCTTCAAATAGGCAGGTCAGCTGCAGGGCCCAGTGTAGCTTTCCTTTCGCCTACTGACCTCAAAGACTAGTCTATCCTGTCCCTAGAAAGAGAACAACTGCATATAGCATGTGGGATTTTTATAAAATTCATTCAGGCCTTATAAAAAAGCCATAGTAGCAGCAAGTTACTGGCCAAATAGGCCTCCCTTCTCCTTGGTAGCCAGACCTAGACCAGGCCACAGCAGGAATGTATTCCCTAGTAACACCAATTCCAGGCCCAGATGAGCTCTAGGCTCTGTGCACCTGCTGTGAGAGTGTGGAGGGGAGAAGGGCAAAGAGGAAACGGAGGGGTCAGCCTGGGGCATAAACACGGCCCTGCGGAGCACTGTCCTGGCCCCTTGGAGCGGGGTGTTATGGCTCTGCCACCGGGCCTGGGGAAGGGACAGGGGCAGGTAGAAATGGGAAAAAATAAAAAATGAATCACAGAAACTCCAGTATTATTCAGTCCGTCACGCCATGAGATCCCTGAGGACAGGAACTGACTCGGTGCTGTGCTCCCCTCACTTAACACGGTGCCTGAGACGAGGCGGGCGCAGTAAAGATTTAGAGGCAGTTCCCCACTGTGGTCAAGGTACAGACCCCCAGGGTACAACTGCCAGGATTCAGACAGCTGCTCTCCACTCTCATGGGCAAGTGTCTTATCCTCCCTGAGCCTCGGTTTCCCCATCTGTAAAGTGGAGGTAATTAGGCCTACATTACAGGGCTGACATGAAAACCAAAGACAGCGATGACAAGCATCTAGTAAGGTGCCTACCACACACATGGTAGGAGATTAATAAATGATACTGATTTCAGTGATGATGATTCCTGGAGCTGCTGGGAAGCTCGGGAAATGAAATGCTCATGCCATGTGACAAGTCTATTTTAGGGGAACAGAGCGCTTCTGCTAAGTAAAAAAATCAATGCCATGTGCAGTATCCCATATTACAGAGGACAGTGCGGTCTGTTTCCCAGACACCGTGTGGGGGGTGGCGAGAGGCGGAAGGAGGGCCAAACCCATGAAGGTTGTCACAAAGTGCACTTCCTGGCACATTCAGGATATGCAGTGCAAGAACTGGCAGAAGTGGACTATTTGCTAGTCATGGGTGCAATGACGTCAGTAAACCAGCTATACCTGTTTAGGGCCCAGGGAGCCCTTTGTTGAAACTGACAGTGAGGAGGTACTGCATGCAAGGAACCCAAGGTTAAAAACCGAAACAGTGCTCTGGATCCCCAAATCTTCCATTTCTCACTGTGTTAATATCCCCCTCAACAGTTAATATCACTGAGCCTCTCCCCTAAAGTGAGGAAAATCTCTACCTCAGTGCTTATCAGGAGGATTAGATGAGATGTGTGTAAAATACCCACCACAGTGCCTGCCACACAGTCAGAGCTCCAGCAATTGCGGGACACAATAGCTACAGAAAAACAGTGTTGGAATCTAGGCGTAGGGGATGCTTATCAAGTGTGAAAAAGTGGCTCTGATGTGGATGTTTATCACCAGCTTCTTGGAAGTTCACAGAGGGGTGTTTGCAATTGACAACATGTATCAGAGAAATGTGCAAAGCTCCAGGAAGGAAGCTCCAGGAACCCAGAGATGTTCTTCCAAGCTGAAGGTGGGCCACAGCCAGCCTTGACCTACTGGGAAGAAATGTCTTCATGTTTGGAGATAGCCTAGAAAAGTAGCCACTGGTTGTTGCTGAAATCAGCAGCAAGAGTTGTGAGGTGTGTTGCAGGGGATTTGTTACTAACGAGAGTTGAAGTTCTCAAGTTTTTGTGAATGATTCACATTTTTAAAAATGAAGCTGGATTCAAGGCTATCTCTATAATAACAACATTGTCTCGCAACTTGCTTCCGATTTGCATTCCTGGATGAATGAGTGGAATTACAGGAAGAGCTGACCCAGGGCACACTAAGGAAGTCAGGTTTTACACGTGAACTCTATTGGCCATGTATCTCAACTTGGGGGAAGAGGAAAGTTGGGAGCAGCTGGCTTAAACACAGCGTTAAACATGGTGAGAATAGTAAAAATAATAATAATAATAACAACTAATATTTGTTGAGTATTTAATACGTCCCAGGCCACCATTCTAAAGACTTTACATGCAGTAACTCATTTAATCCTCACGACAACCCCATGGAGTAGGTACTGTTATCTCTGTTTTACAGATGGGAAAAGTGAGGCCCAAAAATTCAAAACTACTTGTCTATAGTTACATAGGTAACGAGCTGGAAGAGCTGGGATAATAAAATGCAGATAGATACTAAATGAATAAAATACTTGTCATAATTACCCATCATATTTATAAGATAGAAAACTATCTTTTAAATATCCTCTTTGAAAGAAAGACCTCAGATTTTGTACGTCAAAAGAAATTCATGGCTGGCCCTTGCGATTACACTCTAACTCCAGAAGGGTCAGAGAGTGACCAGAATCAGACAGTGACCAGGTAGGAATAAGTGGGGGCTACCATCTGCTCCTCCCAACACATGGGGCTGAACAAGGGTCCGTAGAATACAACAAAGAAACAATGAGCTTTTTCAGTCTCACTTTAAAGGAAAAAAAAAAAAAAAAAAAAAAAAAAAAAAAAGAAAGAGAAAGCAAGCAAATAAGGAGAAATAATAATGAAAAAAATAAAGAAAATAAAAATAAAATAAAAAAAAGAAACAATGAGCTTTGCCTTGGTTATTATCATTACCAACCCATGGCTATCATTTGCTAAGCATCTGCTGTGTATGTGCTGATCATGTCACACACATTATCACATTTAATGCTTGACTGCTTTAAAGGATGCACTCTTGCCCCCATTTTACAGATGCAGAAACTGAGGCTCTGATCAGAGGCTTTCTCACCATGGTAAGAAAGCAGTGGAGCCACTACCTCCCTCTGGTTGCTGTCACTTAGTCAATAATCTTGGGTAGCTTAACATCCTCACCAATTCTCAGTATCCTCTCGTCCGTAAAATGGGAAAAATTATTCTTGCTTTGCCTCCCAAACAGGATGGATGTGGGGATCAAGTGATATATAATAATTGAGAAAGCATTTTGAAAACCACAAAATGCTGAGCAAAGCAAGGGATGGTTAGTCTTTTTAATTACAGAGAGTGACACCTGATTCTGCAAGCACTTTGCTAATGTGACTCTCCATGCCTCTTTTCCCTTGGGAATAATTCAAAGTCCGCAGAGCGAGGACACTCTTTTCTTTAAGTCCCTGGCATCTGTGAGTTGGAAAGTGGAGGTCCGCTCCGCGAGGAGGAGGAGGAAACAACAATATTTGCATTCTACTTGTATTTCTTTTTAGGAACACAGTCTTGGCTGAGGTTCCATTGCCTCCAGCACACTCAGCCCTCAAACAACATTCAGCGCATATTTACTAAGCACTTAGTATGTGCCAAGCACTTTCATCCAAGATGATACACTCACGTGGCTCCTGGGTGGGAGGTGGTGGTCTGGGGTCCAGGAAATTAAAGGAGAAGGGGACAGCAACAGGAAGAGAAGGCCATGGCTATAGTTCCTGGAGTTCTGAAGACTTCACAGCTGACCTCCCAGCTTCTTTCCAAGGGTGGGTTGGGGTGCCGGAAAAGGCTCACAGCACAATGGAATGACCTGTGAGCGCTGGAATTCAAGTCAAAGTCCTCAGCTGAGTTCTAGCTCTGCCTCTTCTCAGCATCATGACCAAATCAATTTACTTTCCTGACCATCAGCTTTCCCATAGAAAAAATTTTTTAAAAAGCCAGACATGACAGAGTAAGTTCCTGTCTCTAAAAAAAATTAAAAATAAAAACAAAAAACAACAAAAAAAAAACCCAAGTGTTTTATTCTTCCCATTCCAGTAAGGATAAGTTGTACAGTGGCCAAAAGCTTGGGCTCTGAGCTCAGACCACCTGGGTTCCAGTCCTGGCTCTGCAGTTTACAAGCTGTGTGGCCTTAGGCAGCAGATGTTAACCTTTCTGTTTCTTCATCTGTACAAAGGTGATAATAGTATCTACCCATAGAGTCGGTGTGAGGATTAACCCAGATACTGCACATGATGTTCCTGACACATGACAAACACCCTGCAAAGGTGAGCTGCTGCTAACTGCATCTCTTTGAGCCCTTAAAAACAACAAAACTCCAAGTCCAGGGGCTCACCAAGATTCAGGCTGCTTAGTAACTGACTGGCTGCCTTGGCTTGGGCTCTGAGTGAATGCACCATTCACCCTTTGGCCCTGGTCCCAGCCTCCAAGAGGACACAGGTACAAACAAGGAGCCATCCCCAGCGGCCAGTCCTCCTACCCTATATCTTGCAGAAGGTGTTCCAGCCCTTTTCCTGACAGGTTCCCCTTTCTGAGGGCAATAAGGGATAGGAGTTGAGGGGCTGAGGATAGTCAGAAGTGTGGGTGTACTCTGTCATCTTCCTTGTGGGTTCAGAAACCAGGAAGAGATCTAAGATAGAAGCACATGGCCTCTAGTAGCAGACACTCTCATCAAGTTGCCATGTCACCATAACACTCCCTACATTCTCCCTTCTGAACCACAGTCCTACATAACACATGCAAAAAGGAACTGAACAGAGGTGGCCCTCTGAACCAGAGTAAGATAGTATTAACATTCTTTGGGAGCCAGATGACTCATAACAACACAGAAATGCTTTGCTTAACTGGAAGCCACCTATCCATCCATCCATAGTCCCAACTATTGGCCACACAGTTAGAAACCCAGAAGCAAGCCAAGTGCTAACTGGTCAGAGAGATGTCACACTCTACCTACCCAAGCTCATGTTCTTCACTCTCTGAAGTACTCCTCAGGCTTCCACTCTGAGCCTATTTACTCTTTCTCTACGCACAATTCTAACAAGCTCAGTGGTCTGTTTTCCCAGGAATTTTAAGGGGCTGCTGCTATTTGAACCCAGCAGAAATGACAACTACATGAGAAACCACTGTACATCCATTAGGATGGCTATTATAATAAAACAAACAAAAATACCCCAGAAAATAAGTGTTGGTGAGGATTGGAGAAATTGGAATCCTTGTGCACTGTTGGTCAGAAAGAGAATGACCATTTGATTCAGCAATTCCATTTCTGGATATATACAAAAAACTGAAAACGGGGACTCTAACAGTTATTTAGATGCTCCCATGTTCATGGCAGCATTATTCACACCAGCCACAATGTGGAAGCAATCCAAATGTCCAACCACGGTAGAGCGGATAAACAAAATATGGTGTATATACAATGGAATATTATTCAGTCTTAAAAAGGAAGGAAATTCTGACAGGCTACAAGATGGATGAACCTTGAGGACATTATGCTAAGTGAAATAAGCCAGTCACAAAAGGAGAAATATTGCATGATTCCACTCAGATGAGTGGAATTCATTTGACCACCCAGAATGGTCAAATTCATAGAGAAAGAAAAGTAGAATGTCAGTTGCCAGGGGTTGGAGGAAGTAGGGAATGAAGAGTTATTATTTAACAGGTATAGGGTTTCCACTGTGGAAAATGAAAAAGTTCTGGAGATGGATGGTGGTGATGGTTGCACAAGAATGTGAATGTACGTATGCTACGGAACTGTACACTTAAAAATGGTTAAGACGGTAAATTTTATGTTATATATATTTAACCACAATTAAAAAGAGAAAAAAAACAAGTGACCACTGTCCACCAAGAAAAAGATAGAGCAATGATTATAGGTAGAAACATGAACCTCAAAAGCACAGCAGCTTGGGAACCATTTAGTTTGGGGGCCACTGTCCTAGAGTCTCGCCAGCCTCGAGACCCCACACTATTATAAGCACAATAACTGACCAGGCAGGATGGGCTCTTCCCATTCAGAGCCTGGAACAGGATTTAAGAGCCTCTCCCAGCACCAATGTTGCTGCATGGGACCTTGAGTGAAGGCACTCTTGGAATGGGCTCTCCCTAGCAATCTCCTCCCATCCACCACCAGTTCATGCCCCCAACCCCAATATCTTCTTCGAAAGATAAGGCTTTTGAGAGAAAGACCTTTTGTGGTCTCGACTCCCAGCAAGCAGGTACTTTCTACATACAAGTATGAACTCAACAACCCTGAGTCCCAAACAGACGGTTATTTATGCTCTGCATATTTTGCTCAGAAGTGTACCATTCATTTCAGAAAGATTCCCACTCCAAAATAGTTTTTAAACATTTCTTTCATAGTTTTGCTCCTTAGAAAGAGTAAACTTCAATGATCTGGTGAGAAAACATCACTGGCTATGGCTTTTGTGTATAAAAATCCTGTAGCTTGGAATAATAGAAACTTTCTAAGTTCATAAAGTCTCCTTTCATCCAGGGTCTCACTTGATTCTTACAACCTCTCTGTGGCAATCACCCCATTGTACAAGTGGGGAAAGTGAGGCTCAAACAGATCAAGAGGCTTGTCCAAAGTCACACAAACTAGGAAGGTGCAGAGAACCAAGGCTTCATTTCCCACCTATGCCAGATGAAACTCTGGGTTGGGACCTCCTATTCGAGCAGACTGTGCAGCCATGAAAGTAATTTTAAAATGGCTGTTAGCTTATTTTATCCCCATAACATCTCTCTGAAGTAAACTGAAAATATTATCTTTTTTTAAATAGAGGATCAACTGAGCAAGAAACAAATGACCTGCCCAAGATCATCACTCAAGAAAGTGGCAGAGACTAGATGCCCACCCCCCACCAATACACTTCACATTGGCCACTTCTCTATAATATCTAGATCTCAGCACACTCACAACTTAAAGCAGCCCATGCAGTTTTTATATAGGTTGCACCATATTTCTGTGAACTAGGCAGGGGATAGATATACCTTTGTTCTCTTTCTAATAGCTGGATAAGAAAAAAGAGGTTAAAGAAATCTTTAGGTTCTTTTTCAGCACTAAAATTCTATGATTCTAAAAATTCTCCAGCAAGTGGATGGGTCCACAGAACCTGACTTCCTGCCTCATAGTCTATTAGGCCACCCCATCGCTGCCCTGCAAGTTAAGGATGACAAACACCACATGCACCTGGGAGAAGGGTCCACTTTGACATAGATGCACACACAAAATGACAAGCAAGTGTTACTGCCTGGTTAGGACCCTAACAGGGAGCATTGCTCTGCTTTCCCGCTTCGGCCCCAGTAGCTCCTAGAAAGAGGCTCCAAAACCACAGCAAATCATACATATTCCAGGTATCTGAGAACTTACGCGAGCCTGGGGCAAGACAGAAGCCAGTCCCAGGGACAGAACACCACTCTGAGGTTGCAGTTTAAGCCCCTAGGATACCTGCCCTAACACCCACCTAAGATGGGAGATTAATCAGGTGTGCTCATTCCTGCTCTTCTACAGACCTCACCAACTCTGTTTATATACACTAGTTTCATCCAATAAATATTTATGAGGCACCTACTATATATGTCAGGCACTGCTATTGGTACCAGAGAGTGAACAAATGAAAACCTCTGACCACATGGAGCAAGAGGAAACAGCCAATGTCAGATGATGACACATACTATGGAGGAAAACAACACAGGAAAGGGAGGTAGATAATGCTGAGAGCAAGTGGTAGAGGGAAGGGGATCAATTTTAAATAGGATGGAATGGGAAAGTTTGACTCCGTAAACTGGAGACTGGGACGAGGAGAGGGACGGACCAATTCAGATACCAGGAGTTTGAACAAGGGGAGGAAAGCACAAGATGGCTTAAGAAAGGTGAGCGGGCCAAAGTCATACAATGTCTCGTAGGCCAACACAAGGATTCTGAATGACGTGGGGAGTCACAGGAAGGTTTGCGCAAAGTAGTAACAAAATCTGACTTACGGTTTACAGCATCACTCTGGCTGCTGTGATGAAAACAGCCTGTCAAGAGACAAGGGAGGAAGTAGGAAGGTCAGTCAAGAGGCCAGTGGTAGCTTAGATCAGGGTCAAAGTGATGGAGATGGTCAGAGTCAGGCTGGGGGCATATTTAAGGCAAAGTCAACAGGATTTATTGATTAAATGGATGTGGGATATGAGAGAAAGGGAGGAATCAAAGATGACTCCCGAGCTTTGGGACCTAAGCAACTGGAAGGATGGAATCACCATGAACTGAGATGGGAGAGACTTTGGGAGGAACAGGGGTGGGAGTGGTGGTTCATTCTGTTTTGGACATGTTAAACTGAGAAGCCTTTTAGACATTAGATGTGTTGAGTAGGCTGGAGTTGGGGAAGATGGGCTGAAATTATAAATGTGGGAGTCATACCAGCATATATAATAACACTTAATTGTATGTATTATCATGTATAATTTGCATGACTATGTGTTTGTCTGTTTCCTCCCAAGACTGTAAGCTCCATGGGGCCAAGGACCACGTCTGTTCAGCCAGCAGGGTGCTTGGCACTCAGTAAATATTTACTAAGCAAATGAAGAAGTTGCCCAATTACTCCCTCAAGAATAGCCACACAGCCCACACAACGAGAAGCAGACTGTCTCGCAACCACACTGCCAAGCCCAACCAGCCCAAAACAGGGCCCTGGGTCTGTCCACCCCGAGCTTGAGATTCCAGTACGTAAGTGGATACGCCTGGCACATTACAGAGTCAGATATTTGGGTTGCAGCCCTGCCACATTCTCAAAGGGTGGAGCTGGGCAAGAGACTTGCCTGTTCCACCACCTCTGTTTCTCCCTGGAGTGGCTGGGGGAGAGGCTGCTCACCCAGTTCACGGGCAGAGATTTTTATCTACCTGGGGTATATGTACAGGATGGCAGGAACCCCCCAGGTATTCTCTGAAGAATGAAAAGACTACCCAACCCCTGAAGGAAAGAACACAGACCTACTGGGGATGCATTAAGCATAACCACCAAAAAAAATTTTTTTAGAAGAGTGACAATCACAAAACTTGATGGGATGAGAGGATCACCTAATCCTTCTACCTAATGCAAGAATCCCTGACCAGCGGGCATTGTGTCTCTGCTTCATCCAGCAAGTGACTAAGAGGACAGAACTAAGGGCAAGGACAAAGGGTAGAATTATGAGGCATAAGAGTTCACCTCAATAACTTTCCAGTTTTTAACAGTTGCCTTTGTGAAAATGATAAAACAGCTCTAATGATCTTGTATAACGCTCTCCCTTTCTGAAATACTGGAAGTGTCACCCAGAGAGGTTTGATGACTTGCCCAGGACTAGAACTCAGGTTCTAGCTCTCTGTTGAGGGTTTCTTCCCACTGCACCAGTGACAACGGAAAGGTAAGAGTTACAGTGGGAGCTGGGGGAGTTTCAGGCATTACAACATAAAACTGTGTCCTTGTCAAAGGGTAAGCTGCAGATGTTACAGGAATGCCAGGTGCATACTGTGAAGTTAAGAAGGATTCCTTCCCTTGTACCAAATTTGTCATCCTACAGAGTTCCCCTTAGCTTTAGACTTTATGAATAAAGCTATTCATAGTAAGACCCACAGAATTAAAATAATGATACACTAGCAGGTAAAAAAGGGCAGGTATATGAAAAATTCAGATGGTAGGATGAAGTTGGGTTAGGTTTTTAAAATTGACAAATATTGAGTGCTTCCTCTGTACATATCATTGTGCTAAGTGCTGAGTATGCATGGCTGAGTGAGTGAAAGAGACACACACACACACACAGGATAAGATAGAACCCAGGTCTTCAAGGCTTGCAAGGTAGCTGCTGATAAAAGACTGCAAACATCAAAGACGTGACTAATAACATGGAGTAGATAATTGTTAAGTAAGTGGCATAGATAATGTGTCTGCAGGAGTTCTCAGAAGGAGCAATCACTTCTACTGGGGGTGGGGAAAGGGGGGAGGTGGTGGATTTGTCAGGCTAGGTGCTTCAAGAAAGAGACAGGATTTGAGGTGGACCTTGAAGGGAAGAAAGGCTCTTGATAAGAAGAAAAAGGCAAGAGCAAACACTGGTGGCCTTAATGTCAGGAAAGAAAAAGAAATTAGGTCTTAAAAGAAAGGACTGGGCCAGACTTGATCAGCCTTGAAGGTTAAAGTTCTTGTAGTAGTGGGAAAGTGCAGAAAGATTTTTGAACACAGAGCTACACAGTTTGGAACAAGTTAATTTAACAAATGTCTTCTGGGGGGACTACCATGTGCAGGTATTGGACGATGACTGAAGACGAACTTGCCTTTGCAGGGGAACTCACTTCATCCTGGGGGAAGAGCTAGACATGAAGAGACAGGGGATGAAGTGGAGTGGCAAGGGGCAGGTCTTGTAAGACCTGTAGAAGGAAGAACTAGCAGGCCCCAGGGCATGACTGGCCGGGTGGCAGAGGACGAGGAGGCAGAGAAAGTCCTTGGACAGAGTTCCTCAAAGTCTAAAGTTAGGCAGCTGGAAGAGTCTAAAGGTGAAGAATGGAAGCTGGTGGTCAGGGAGCGATGCAGAGCTTGGTTTTGGGAGGTGTGGAATCTGAGAATATCCAAATCATAGCATCCAGTGCACATTCAGAGATGTGCTTCTGGGGCTGGAGAGAGAGGGGTAATATAGTTGAGGATTAAGCACAGGGATATTCCGAATGGACAAAGAGTAGCAGGACTGAACAAGATTTCTCCAGGAGAAAGTTTAAGGAGAGAAAAAAACAGAATGTCAAACTGAACCACAGGTGTGCCCATTTCTCGGAGGTGATGGTAGGCAGGAGTGTTCCAGGAGGAAAACCAAGGTAGTCTGATGCCAAGAAAGGAAGGAGATCTTCAAAGAAGAGAAAGTTGTCAACAGCAAAAAATGCTACATGATCATATATGAGGACCGAGCACACGAATAAGTATTTGTTGAGCAAATGAATGAATGAAAGCCCTGGGGTTTGAGAATAGTTTTTCCTCAGTCAGAAAAACCGCCAGTGTCACCTTCAGACAAGAGGATTTCAATGTTGAGTTTTACTCCATCCTTCCCGTAAAAACACGTTTCTTCCTCCACAGTCATCCTGTCCATCACACAAACATCCTTCCTTGCCTCCCCGTGTTCCTTCCATCCACCTTCCCAGTTTCCGCAACCAAGCAACACACCTTCGGTGTCAAAGGAGACAGGAAACTCCAACTAGAGTTTCCACTTCATTAACAATTCTGCCTGTGGCTCCTCTTACAAAAAGGGATACGTGGCAATGGGGTGGGAGAGGAGACTGGGTTCGAGCCCCAGTTGTGCTACTGACTAGCTGTGTGCCTTTGGACAAGTTGCTCAACCTGTCTGGATCTGGGCTTTTACATAGAGAGAAGGTAGATCTGTCTCCAATACAGACAAGTTTCGAAGGTCCCTTTGAGCTCCAAAGTCTACAATTTTATCATTCTCAGAAGGTCCTTGCAACACCCTCAAAGAAGGAAGTGAGTACAAGACCCAGAAAAATGACCGCCAGACATCTTTCCGGGGCGAAACGCCAGGATAGGAGGGGTGTACCAAGAAAGTGAGAACGTTTTGCCCCGGCCTCGTGGTTCGCCAGAGAGCGGATCCCATTCCCAAGGCTGGGAAGGATCCCAACAAACCCGAGGACGACTCTCACCCCGCACTCCACCTTTACTAGACTCCCAGACGGCTGGAAGGCTCTAAAAACCCCTGCGGGAAAAATAAAGATTTCTTTCCCAGAGTCCTGCGCTGCTCTTGCAAGTCGGATTCCGGCAGACACGATCTGCAGCCCGATAATGACACAGGCTTTGGAAGGAGCGACTGTTCTCGCTTCGCTCGCTCCGAGTTCTGGGGACGCCTGGCTACCGCGCCGTACCCCGACGGACTGGCGTCCGACCCCGGCCTGAGCTGCCAGGCCAGCGGCGCCCCGGCCCGGGGCCCTCCTCCCTCGGTCGCCCCGCAGCGGTCTGCAAACATTTCCTGCCCCCACCCC
>VBSM01003143.1:19169380-19187912 GCA_008086735.1 Cheirogaleus medius
GGAGCCGGGCCGGGAATTATTCGCCCTCAATAGCCCCCGGCTGCGTGCCCAGCAGCCGCCTTCCCTCCCCGCGCCACCGCCCCGATTCAGGGCCACGCCCCTCGGGGAGGGGCCTCCCTGTCCCTCCCTGGAACTACCCGGCCGAGAGCCGGCAGACACGTGACCCAAGGATTGCCCCGCCCCCTTGGCCTCCGCCATGCGATTGGCTCAGGAGGCGCGTGCGCAAAGAGGCCCTTCTGGTGCCACCGCCTACTTCCCCTCTCTGAGCCTCAAGTTCGCGTCATGGCTGCCGCCGCCACTCTGGAGACGGCGGCGCCTACGGGCGCCCTGTGGGGCCTAGTTCACGACTTTGTCATGGGTCAGCAGGAGGGCCCCGCTGACCAGGTGGCTGCAGGTACGGCAAATGGTGCTGCGCGGCTTCCGCATGGGGGCCGACAGGAGGGAGCGGCCTCAGCACAGGCGCCGGGCGGGAAGGCAGTGAGGGGCAGCGGTGACTTGGAGGTCTGGGGGCTGGTTGGTGAGCACTGCGAGTTTCAGAGCCATAACAAGTTGCAGAGTCGCCTGTATCTTCCTTAAAGCCATTTTACGCTCCTCATCTCCCTATAGCCGAAGACAGAGAATCATTGCATTTTATAGACGAGGAAACTGAGGCCCAGCGAGGGCAAGACTTGCATAGGGCTACAGACCAAGCAGGAGGTGGGGGGAGCTGGCACTCGAACCCAGGTGTTCGGGTCCGATCCGATCCAGGTGCTCAAGCCTGAAACCACGTTGTTTGTAGGGAAGATGCATCTTTTGCGGCATCCGCTCCGGTCGCGTGGCATCTTGGGAGTGGCCAAGCAGCCCGGCTCTGACTGGCTGTTAACTGGGGAGAATAGGAGAGAAGCCAGTCTAGAGGGAATTGGAGATGTTCTGCGTATCCTCCTTAAGACTTTACCTCGTTTCTTGGTAGAGTTCTTGATTAATTTGTTTCATGACTTTTTTATGTGGTGTGTTTTTATCTTCTTCCCAGATCTCCAGTTTCCTGCTTTTGACCGGTTTAGGGATCTCTTAATTCTAATAGCTTATTTAAGATTTTAATAAAACAAATTCCAGGCTTCCTCAGAATTCTGAGACTTAGCTCTTTTAGAAAAAATAGTCTACTAAAACATTATTGAACGTTACTGGGGTTTAATTAATAGAGTGTAAAATGATCCCATGGGTACAGATGAGTTTTTTGTTTTTAAGTTTTTATTTTTGGAAATTTTGCATGCTAGGGGAGAAGGACACGTCTCTCTTGCAAATTGAACATACTAACTTTTAGAATATGTAAAATGAATAGAGAATCTGGTAGGAATATAATACTTTGGTCCTGAACAGTGTTCTGTTTTCATTCAATCCTTCCATCATTGAACAAATATTATTCTCCAAACATGATGCAAAGCAATAGAAATACAAATTAGATTAAATGTGTGCTCACTGGGAACTTATAGGGTGGTGAAAAAGACAAGCATGATGTAAGAAGTGTGTGCAGGGCAATTTGGAAGCATCAAGGAGTACATACCTAGGGCTGCCACTAAGCTTAACATCTTCCAGTTTTACAATGTATAGTGTTATCAGTGCTTACAATTAACAAGTACAGTGTGTTATCAGTGTCATTTTCCCCAGTGTTTTATTATGAAAATTTTTGGCCAGGCCGTGGTGGCTCACACCTGTAATCCTAGCACTCTGGGAGGCTGAGGTAAGAGGATTGCTTGAGGTCAGGAGTTTGAGACCAGCCTGAGCAAGAGCAAGACCCAGTCTCTAAGAAAAATAGAAAAATTAGCCAGACGTGGTAGCATGCACCTGTAGTCCCAGCTACTCGTGAGGCAGAGGCAGAGGCAGGGGGGGATCACTTGAGCTCAGGAGTTTGAGGGTTGCGGTGAGCTGTGATGACACCATTGCACTCTAGCCAGGGTGACAGAGACTCTGCCTCAAGAAAAAAAATTTAACCATATTTTTGTACCCATTAACCATCCCCCCAACCTGCTGCTACTCTTCCCAGCCTCTGGTAACCATCAGTCTATTCTCTGTCTCCATGAGATCAATTGTTTTTAATATTTAGTGCCCATATCAGAGTGAGAACATGTGAGATTTGTCTTTCTGTGCTTGGCTTCTTATCTCAACATAATGTTCTCCAGTTCTATCCATGTTGTTACAAGCGGCAGGATTTCACTCTTTTTTATGGCTGTATGTGTATATGTACCACAGTTACTTTATCTATTCATCCATTGATAAACATTTGGTTGATTCCAAATCCTGATTATTGTGTATAGTGCTGCAATAAACATGGGAGTACAGATTATCTTTTCAATATACTGAATTCTCTTCTTTTGGATATGTATGTAGCAGTGGGATTGCTGGGTCATATGGTAGTTCTATTTTTAGTTTTTTGAGGAATCTTCATACTGTACTCCACAGTGGTTGCACTAATTTACATTCCCACCAACAGTGTACAAAGATTCCCCTTTACCATTAACATATTACTATGACTTGGTTTATCACACATCAATCTATTCGTTTAAATTGCCGATATCAGTACACTTACTTCTAAATACTTTGGCATGCGTATCATTGACTACAGTTTGTTTATGGTTTATTTTGGTGTAAAATGTATACACAATGAAGTGTACAAATCTTAAGTGTACCTTTGTTGATTCTGACAAATGCATACATCTATACAATCCAACCCCCTGCCAAGATATAGAACATTATTGTACAAGTGTCATTTGTAACTAATCTTTCACATTTATACATTATGAAAACAATAATTTTGGATTTTTCAGATTCAGAATACACTTTGAAAGAAAGCTTGAATAAGGACTGCTAAATTCTTACATAAACATTTTTGTAAAATGTATGTTTTTATTTATGCTTGAAAAAATGGCCTAAACTGTTGTCTAGTTTGGCTCAGCTAAGACTTTGGAACACTGTTGTATTAATAATTTAGCCCTCCAAAGAAAAGAAAGTTGGTATAGGAATAGTAACAGATAAAGTTGAAAAGGTTTGGTGAGGTTGGATTATGTGTAACCTTGGATTCTAGGCAAAGGGATTTGAATGACCTACTGTAGGTAATAGGAGTAATTGCACATCCTTGAGCAAGGGCCCCAGCAATAAAATGAAAGCAAATTTGGGAAGGATTAAGTTAGCATTCTCAATCTTAGATCACAGCCCTAGGTAGGGTTGTTGAAGGCTAACAGAGTTTTGAAGCACCCCCAGAACAAGATGTGCTTTCTAATCTTCAGCCTAAATCAAGCTTTGTTAGTGCTGAAGGACCAGCTAGCTAAGCTGTTCAGCAGCTCTCAGCAGCATCCTCTCCTATAAATGGTAAATGCAGAAGGAACACCCTGTGCTCACAAAAGCAGCTACCACCAACTTTGTTTTGTGCCTGGGTTCCTGGTGAAAGTAGGTGTTAGCTGTAAAGAAGGTCCAAGTAATGGAAGGGAAATGACCTGGCAGTCTAAGGGTTAATGGCCTCCCAGGCAGGCCTTCAAAAGCTGCTACTACCTGGCCTCAGCCATTATTCTCACCACTGCCCTGGACCTTTTGTTCCAGGATCCACCTTTATTCAACTGTTCCCTGAAAACTTGCTTTCCCAGTTCCCTCTACTAGGTCTACCTAATTCAAGTTAGACCTAGGAGTCGAGGCCCAGCTTAAGTTCCTGCCTCCTCTCCAAGTATGTCCTGATTACCCCAGCCAGACAACATTTCACACTTCAGAATCTTTATAGTACATGCTTATTACTCAACCACTCATGTACTTAGCAGACTTTGTTCAGGAGCTGTTTCTATACACATCTCCACTTTTCTACCTTCCCATTTGTACCACCAGAGTCCCCTGGAACTAGCATAAGTAGGTATACAATAAGAACTACTTAAGCGAATGGAATGAGAGATGTTGAAGGAAGATTCTGTGGAATTTGAAGTCTAACTAGTTACAGGGCTTGAAGGAGAGAGGAGACTCTAAGTTGACCCCAGGGTTTTGAGCCTGAGGATGAGAAAAAAAAGTAGTTTGTCCAAAAATGAAGGTTGGGAAGGGAGCCGATTTTGGAGAGTATTTTTAAGACATGTTCAATTTGCAGGTGATAGATAAGGTGTTTTTTTCTTTCAGTTACTTGGATTTTCCTTCATTTCAGTCTTTATTATATTGTATTTTTCCACATTTGTGATTCTCTTAGAAGACCACTATTCCTGAAACCAAAATATTGTTAAAGAACAGTAAGACCATGCACAGTGGCCCATGCCTCTAATCCCAGCAGTTTGGGAGGCTGAGGTGGGAGGATTGCTTGAGACCAGGAGCTCAAAACCAGCCTGAGCAACATGGTGAGACCCCATCTCCACAAAAAATAGAGAAATTAGGTGGGTCTGTAGTCCCAACTACTTGGGAGGCTGACGCAGGAGGATTGCTTGAGCTCAGCCCAGGAATTTGAGGCTGCAGTGAGCTATAATGACACCACTGTACTCTAGCCCAGGTGACAGAGTGAGACCCTGTCTAAAATAAAATAACAAACAGTAAAATATAGTTTAGAGAAATTGTCTGTAGCATCATCGGCAGAAAGGGCATTTTTATTTCTTCTGTGTAAAAATACAGGGCGGGGGGCGGGAGGGGAGAGGGAACATTTTAAAAGCTTAGTTAGAACCTAGTCATGATTGGGATTTTTCTCTCTCTCCTGCTCCTTCTCATCCTCCCATCTCCTCCCCTCCCCTCCCCTCCTCCTCACTCCCTTTTGGCTGCTGCTCTCGATTTTCAAGAGGCTCCAACTCCATCAGACAGAGGTCTGATTGTGCGCTCTATGTCAGTGATCATATAAATAGTCCTTTGACTCCTTCTCAGTGCCCCACACAAACTGGTGCCTTGCTGAGGAAAATGTGGGCATTTAGGAGGTGTTAGTAGGTCCATTTTTAGAGAGCAAATCTTGAACACAGAAAAACTTGGACCTGCTTATAAAGGGAAAGGAACTTACACTTACTTTTTCCTTAATACTAATCAGACTTAATACTAATTTTCCCTTAGGAAAATTAACTCTTTAGCTTCTTTCATTCCTAGTCCATGTGCATAATTGGTAGTATTTCCAGGTACTCTGGTTATTTTTAATTTGGGAGAATTTATAATATGTTAAGAAAATGAATCACTTAAAGTTTAGTGGCTCTTACTCCTTTCTTGTGTTACCCCAGTGTCTGTTTGTATTGCTGTGGTAACACTGAACTTGTTACGCTGTGATCGTTTTAAATTTCTTTCTGCCCCAGCAGATTGTGGGCTTAAAAGCTTCCTGTCTATGGATGTAATTCTGAAGGGTTTAGGTTAAAAAAAAAAACAAAACCCTACTTTTCTATTGTAAGCCCTAACATAGTACCTAATTTATAATAGATACTCAATAAATGTTGAATGAAAACGAAGCCACATTAATTTATTTATTTTTGATAAGTATGGAGGGAACACAAAGCAAATAATTCTGTTTGGGGACTCAAGGAAGGCTTCAGAAAGAATTGACATTTGAGCTGGTTCTTAAACTTCCTTTAAGTTGAAGTTCCTCAGATAGAAAAGGGCTAAGAAGGGGTATTCCAAACCAAGAGACAGTGTTTCCATGCTTAAGGATATGGAAGGTCTTGACAGGGTGGGATTTTATCTGACTGCATGATAGGAGTCATGATGAAAAGGAGGCTAGAGGAAATTTGGGAGCTAAACTGTAAGGGACATCAAGACAAGGAGTCAGGTCTTAGGCAATAAGGATTAAATGGAGATTGGTAAGCAGGGAAGTCACTGTGTTTTTAGGGAGATAATTTTGGATAGAGTATGAGTGCATTAGAAGGCTATTATTCAGGTAAAATTCACCACTTTAACTATTTTAAAGTGAGCAGTTCAGTGGCTTTTAGTATATGTACAATGGTCCACAGCCATCAACACAATTAAAAAATTCAAGAAAATTTCCATCATACCAAAAAGTGGAGGGCTTTTTGAAGGCAGTCACTATATAGTCTGGTTATAGGGATGAGAAGTAGTCATATTTGAAAGACATTTCTGAGGTAAAATCATCAGAATTAGAGTAAGATGTTAAAGTTAGTTACCTCTCTGAAAACATCCTTAAAATGCCAATTCTAGTTTTGTGCCAGCTTACTCGCCTTTTTTCTGATTCTTACTTATCATGTGATATGTTTATTACCTTGTTTTTTTTCCTAATTTTGTACTACTTTTATACTATCTTGTTATGTTTGTGCTGCATTGATTCAAGAAAGACTTTTGTGAAAGATGTGAAGACTAACAGGCTGTGCCAGGAGAGTTTACCTACATGCTGGGATTCAAGGAATCACACACAGATGGATTTTTTTTTGTAATTATAAAGCAGCCAGTTTCATATTGAAGTATGCTGGATGCTGAAGAAGTATTTTTCAATGATAAATTTGAGGCAACCTATGAGAGATGGAACTTTCTTTGGTGATGCAAATATTCTACATCTTGATTGGGCCTTGGTTACTTGGGTGTATACTTTTGTTAAAACTCATGAAATTGTACACTCAATATCTGTGCATTTCACCATATATAAATTTTACCTCCTTTTTTTTTTTTTGAGACAGAGTCTCACTCTGTTGCCCGGGCTATAGTGCCGTGGCGTCAGCCTAGCTCACAGCAACCTCAAACTCCTGGGCTCAAGTGATCTCCTGCCTCAGCTTCCCGAGTAGCTGGGACTACAGGCATGTGCCACCATGCCTGGCTAATTTTTTCTATGTATTTTTAGTTGGCCAATTAATTTCTTTCTATTTTTAGTAGAGATGGGGTCTCACTCTTGCTCAGGCTGGTCTGGAACTCCTGAGCTCAAACGATCCGCCTGCCTTGGCCTCCCAGAGTGCTAGGATTACAGGCGTGAGCCACTGCGCCCGGCCTACCTCGATTTTTTAAAAAATGAAAAGAAAAATACAGGGAACTGAATGGGGCCTGTTAACCAGGTCTTTGTCTCAGAGCACTTGAGGTAGACCCTAGCCTGGCATCCACTGAGAATATTGATGGTGTTGCTGAAAAAAAGGATTCAGTTCATTGATGTCCTTTGCTGTTAACAGTTACCAGTCCCTATGGCTTCCAGTATACAATTGCTCCTGTGGCCACTCCTGAAATTAGTTTTTAGATGGGTTTTTTCAGCAGTTTTCTGGGCTCTAGCCAGGACGTTCCAAGAAAGTACCCTTTTCTGCCCTCCCAAATAGTCTAAACACCCTTTTATGACTTGTAACCCAGAAATAGGTATTTCTCCTCATGTAAATGTTGTTATTAAGAAACTGGGCATAGAACCCAACTATCAGTTCCTTGGTTTGTTTGTCCTGTTAGTTTGGCTACAACTCCTTCCCCCACCTTTGGCTTTTTCTCAGGAGCTAGGGCAGCAGCTGGACCTTCCACATCCTGGCACAAGTAAGGCTAACAGTGCCTGATGTTTAAATTGGTGCCAGTCACGAGCTATGAGTCCTAACTAGAGCTCTCCTTTTCCACAATCTGATTGGACTTCTCCTTACTCCAGTACTAGAGTAAGCCTCTGCCCAGCTCAGGTCTTAACTATTTATCTGAGACCACAGGCCTTAGGGGAACTGGAAGTTTAGGATTTTTTTCAAGCTCTTTTTCACTTTTTCCAGTGTTGGCAAGAGCTAACTATAATAGTTAAGGTCTTGCAATTAGAAGTGGATGGGTTAGGAACCCAGAACGGCCTGCTCAAATACTGGGTTATTAAGTATGAAATGCCCAATTTCCTTAAGTATTTAATACTAAGTTTGACAGTTGATTATCTCTGACATTTCACTTTGATGCTTCTTGTTTTATGTTTATTGTGAAGGTACATCCTTAGTCTTTCAGTTGCATAGTTTGGCTTGTGATTATCTTTCAAATTTTTTTTTAGAGAAATTTTTGTTAAACCATAGATAAGTCAAAAATTCTTGTTAGTTTTGAGTATGAGTTCCAGTGTGGAATCAAGGTAGCGCAGACAACTTGAAATATCAACGAAGTGTTTGGGAAGGGTGTAGCTAATGAATACACTGTATGATGACTTGAGAAGGTCCATTCTGGTGATTTTAATTTTGAAAATAAGCCATGTAGGCGACCTGAGACCAAAGTGGATAATGATGAGCTGAAAGCTGTAGTGGAAGCAAATCCATCTCAACCTAGTCATGAATTAGCAGCAAGGTTTGACATTACTATTCTAACAATATTGGGCCATTGGAAACAAATCGGCAAGGTAAAGAAGCTGGATAGATGGGTTCCTCATGAATTAAACTAGCATTAGAAGAGAAATTGTCTAGAAGCTTGCCTTTCTTTGCTGTCACAACATAAAGGCAAACCATTTCTACACCATATTGTTACATTTGATGAAAAATGGATTCTTTTGGACAATCGCAAGCGTTTGGCACAATGGTTGGATAAAGATGAAGTGCTGAAACAGTCCAAAACTAAATATCAAAAAAAGCTAATGGCGTCCCTTTGGTGGTCCAGCGGTGGTATTATCCACTATAGCTTCATGAAACCTGGTCAGTCAGTTATAGTGGATGTCTACTGCAACCGATCGGATGAAATGATGAGGATACTGCGATTAAGCAGCTGAGATTGATCCATAGAGACAGGCCAATCCTCTTTGCAAGACAGTGCCCGACCACATGTAGCACAAACAGCGCTGTTCAAACTATAGCAGCTGGACTTGGAAACTCTCTGTCATCCACCACATTCACCAGATCTTGCACTGACTACCACTTCTTCCAGGCTTTGGACCACTTCTTGCAAGGGAAAATATTCAATTCTTAACAAGCTGTGGAAAACACCGTTTGAGGTTTCATTGCTACTTGCCCTCCAGGCTTCTTTGCTGCTAGCATAATCAAGCTATCGTTAGGATGGCAAAACTATGTCAATAGTTTAGTCACATACTTTTATTAATTGCACCACTTCTTGTTTGAGATGTAATAAACTACACTTTTGATTTGAAATTGGAAATTTCATACTTAATGACCTAATAATTCCCTGATTGCCACACCTTATTTAGCTAGAACTCCTCTATGTTAACCAAAATTCTTATGAAGATTGTTAGCCTTTTATTCTGTTTCTCTCTTGCAAATATATTCTAAAAAGCTTCTGTTAGGTCTATGTGAGTTACTATTGTGCTACTAAAATTACATTTAAAAAAAATAAGTAATATATTTACATGGTACAACATTCAAAAGGTACAAAAGGATACACAGCAAGAAGTCTTCCTTCCATCCCAAGATGGAATGCAGACTGTGACAAATGAATTTAACTGTATTACTAGTGTATGACATATCCTCACTGAAGGGGGACGCGGGGAAAGAAAGAGTGGACCTAAGTGACTTTGGGAAAGAGTATTTTGTCTGGAGACTATAAGGGTAAAGACAAAGCTGTTCATAAACACTGTACTCTGCTTTTAAATTTGTTTCTTGTGGCGGGGCAACAATTCTGCAAGTAATTTACAGATATACCGAGGTTGAACAAATAAAATAAATGGTAGATAATAGGAACCAGTTTTCTCTCAGAGAAAGGAGTTACAAATAAGCAAAGAGGATGGCTAGAAGGAACCCTGTGGTACTGGATTAGAGTTGGAGGCATTAATATGATCTTATGTTTGGTTTAATATATATGAATAGACACAGAAATAGCAACAGATATGTGTGTATATATGAGTTAGGATACCTATATATATTTCCCAGCTCTCTCTGCTGAGAGGGCCTAGAACAGTGACACTGTAATGGCAATGAGTACATCCATACCCAGATCTTGGTTTCTAAATACCATTCTCCAATAAAAAGAATTAGAACTTCTTGGAGGAAAGGCTGATTCTAGGGATGGGTAAGGGAAATTAAATAATGAACCTGTAGTATTTTGTAGTGCTGGAAAATAAGAAAGTGCTCAAGATATGAAAGCGTGGGTCATGTTGAAGGGGTAGAGGAGCCAGCCTAAAAAAGCTCCCAATGGCCAAAAATGGAACAATATGAGCAACAAAATAAATAACATTTTCTTTATTGGATATTAATAAATTGGATTATTTATTGCATTATAACCCAAGTATAAAACAAATATACATGAGTTCATACTGATAAAAAATAAATAACTGAATAAAGGGGAAGAGAGAAATCATTCTTGCAGAAGAATTCCAAATAATGTAGGTGAATATTTCCCCTGCCCCTTGAGTGTAAGCTGGATTAAGTGATTCTCTTCTAAAAAAAAAAAAAAGTACCAGAAAGAGAAAAATAGGCTAGGCACAGTAGTTTACACCTGTAATCCAGCACTTTGGGAGGCAAGGCAGATAGCTTGAGGCTAGGAGTTCCAGACCAGCCTGGGCAACATATCAAGACCCTGTTTCTACAAAAAAAAAATTTGAAGAAACTAGCCAGGCATAGTGGCATGCACCTGTAGTTCTTGCTACTTGGGAGGCTGAGGCAGGAGGATCGATTGAGCCCAGGAATTCAAAATGATAGCTATGATCAGGCCTCTAGACTGCAGACTGGGTGACAAAATAAGACCCTATTTCTTAGAAAGAAAGGGGAAAGTAGTAACTGTACATTGCAGGAACCTGGCAAACATACCTTAACCAAGGTACCTTTTGTACCTTTTGAATGTTGTACCATGTAAATATATTACTTATTTTTTTTAAATGCAATTTTAGCAGTACAATAGTAACTCACATAGACCTAACAGAAGCTTCTTAGGATATATTTGCAAGAGAGAAACAGAATAAAAGGCTAACAATCTTCATAAGGGTTTTGGTTAACATAGAGGAATTCTAGCTAAATAAGGTGTGGCAATCAAAGTTAACATCTCTAGTGATAGAGAAGCCATGTTGTCTTTGTGATGTAATATGATAAGAAGGGTGCTTTACTTATCTAATATTCTTTTCCGTAACCCCAGTCTAAACATGAAGGAAACATCAAACAAACCCAAATTGAGGGACCTTCTATAATGTACTTCTTTAAAACTACCAAGGTCATGAAAAACAAGTAAAGACTAAGAAACTTTCACAGACCAGAGGAGACTAAGGATTCATGATGACTAGTTGCTATGTGGTATCCTAAATTGGATCCTGGAACAGAAAAATGGCATTAGTGGGAAAACTGGTAAAATCTGCACAAAGTCTAGAGTTTAGTTAATAGCAATGTACCAGTGCTAATCTAATTTCTCAGTTCTGACAAATGTATGTAGTTGGATGGATGTACCATGTAAGATGTTAACGTTTGGTGAAACTGGGTGACGGCTATACAGGAACTCTGCAATATCTCTGCACCTTTTCTATAAATCTTCTTTCAAAAAAAAAGTCTACCTCTCAACCCCTAACTATCCATTGTCCTTCCCTAGAGGCAACCAGTGTTATTAGTTCCGTTTATATCTTTCAGAGATATAAATAAATGCAAATAAAAACAATCCCTCCCTCCTTTAAAAACAATTATACGCACATACTATAAACACTTTATACACACTGTTCTGCTTTTAGATCTTGTCTCATTATCAGTATAGATATAGCTTCTTCAGTCTTTTTTCATTTTTCTTTTTTTTTAAATAGCTACAGCAAATTCTATTGTATTGTATTGTACTATAATTTATTTAACTGGTTTCTTATTGATGGGTATTTGTTGTTTGCAGTCATTTGCTGTTACAAATGATGCCATATTAAGTAACCTTGTACATATATTATTTATTTTGTTTTTGTTTTTGTGGGGTTTTTTTTGTTTTGTTTTGTTTTTTGTTTTTGAGACAGGGTCTCACTCTGTCGCCTGGGTTAGAGTGCAATGGTGTCATCGGAGTTCACTGCAACCTGTAACTCCTGGGCTTAAGTGATCCTCCTGCCTCAGCCTCCCAAGTGGCTGAGACTTGAGGCTCGCACCACCATGCCAGGCTAATTTTTAAAATTTTTTGTAGAGATGAGGTCTCCCTATGTTGCTCAGGCTGGTCTACAACTCCTGGCCTCAAGTGATCCTCCTGCCTCGGCCTCCCAAAGTGCTAGGATTATAGGCGTGAGCCATTGCCCCTGGCCTATTATTTTGTACTTTTATAGATACAGTCAGCTCTCCATGTCCATAGTAGGTTCTACATCCATGGATTCAGCCAACCACAAATCAAAAATATTTGGGAGGAAAAAAAGATTGCATCTGAGCATGTGCAGACTTTTTTCTTGTCATTATTCCTAAACACAGTATAACAACTATTTACATAGCACTTAGATTGTATTAGGTATTAGAGGTAACCTAGGGATGATTTAAAAAGCATACAAGAGAATGTACATAGGTTATATGCAAATACTATGCTATTTTATATCAAAGACTTGAGAATCCATGGATTTTGGTATTGTCAGGAGGTCTTGGAACCAATCCCTCATGTATACCAAGGAATAACTGTATATCTATAGGATAAATTCCTAGATTTCCTGGTATAAAGCCTGTATGCACCTGGAATTTTAGAAATGTCAAATTGCCCTCCATATAGGGCTTGTACCAATTTATACTCCCACCTACAATGTTTAAGCATGTCTGTTTCTATATACCATCACCAAACATAATGTATTACAAAATTTTTATCTTTACCAATCTAGTAGATCTGCCAGACTACTAGAAAAAGCATAGTTTAATTTGCATCTCATTGTGAATATGATCATCTTTTCCTATGTACTTGTATGTCCTTTTCTGTAGAATGCCTGCCCTTTTTTTTGTTTTTGCCCATTTAAATTGGTTGTTGGCCTTTTTCTCATTGATTTGTAAAAAGTTTTCATATATTGGTGAACTGGCCCTTTGTTTTAAAAATTGCAAAATTTTTTCCCTGTTTGTCCTATGGTGGTTTTCTTATTGTAGAAAATCTGACTTTTTATAACCAGTCTTTTCTTTTATGGTTTCTGAATTTTATATTGTACTTAGAAATTTTCTCTCATTTTTAAAAATTCACTTTAAATTTATTTTAGTAACAGATTCAAGGCCAGTGTTATTTTTTGTTTCAAACATTTACCCAGTCATCCCAACACCACTTATGAAGGTTTTCCCAGTAATTGAAATGTGATTTTAAAAATCATATTCTCATAGGTTTTTGTATTTCTTTCTGGACCTCCTTCTATTGCTGTACCATTGATTTCTTTGTCTGAATATGAACTCAAATTATACTGGTTGGTTTTGTTTTTTACTTCTCTTATGGAAAATTTCAAGTATATTCCAAAGCACATGCTATTTTAATTATTGTGACTTTATAATAATCTTTTAATATTTATCTGGAAGGGGGGCTATGTTCCTTCTCTATTACTCTTCTTTTTCAGAATTTGCCTGTCTAATTATATATATATATATATATAATTTTTTTTTTTTTGCATTTTAACTTTGGAGTAAGCTTATCTAGTTCCCCCAAAAATTCTACTAGTGTTTTTGTGGAGATTATTTTAAAATTATAGATTAACTTGGGAGACTTGTCATCTTGAGTCTTTCAGGAATATGATATCCCCCCCTTTTTTTTCCCCTCGAGACAGAGTCTCCCTCTGTTGCCCTGGGTAGAGTGTGCAGTGGCTTCATCATAGCTCACTACAACCTCAAACTCCTGGGCTCAAATGATCCTATTACCTCAGCCTTCCACGTAGCTGGGACTGCCACCACAACGCCCAGATAATTTTTCTATTTTTAGGGAAGATGGGATCTTGCTCTTGCTCAGGTTAATCTTGAATTCCTGTCCTCAAGCTATCCTGCTGCTGCCTCCCAGAATGCTAGGATTACAGGCGTGAGCCACCGTGCCCAGCCAGACATCTCTTCAGATACTGATTTCATTTCCTTTGGATATATACTCAGAAGTGGAATTGCTGGATCCCCTGGTAGTTCTATTTTTAATTTTTGGAGGAACTTTCATACTGTTTTCCATAATGACTATACCAGTTTACATTCCTCCCAGCAGTGTACAAGGGTTCTCTTTTCTCCATACCCTTGCCAACACTTGTCATCTCTTGTCTTTTTGATAAAAGCTATGCTAACAGGTGTGAAGTGGTATCGCACTAGTGCTTTAAAGTTTTCATCATTCAGATCTTGCACATTTTTTGTTAAGTTTATATCCAGCATATTTTACCACAATTTAAAATAATTGGGGGAAAGTTTCTATCTAGGTGTTTTCTCTCCTTTTCCCCCCTTATTTCTTTGTTTATTTATTTATTTTAAAGACAGCGTCTCACTCTGTCACCCAGGCAGTACAATTATAGCTCACTCCAGCCTTGAACTTCTGGGCTCAAGCAATCCTCCTACCTCAGCTTCCAAAGTAGCTAGGACTACAGGTGTGTGACACTGTGCCTGGCTAATTTTATATGTGTGTGTGTGTGTGTGTGTGTGTGTGTGTGAGAGAGAGAGAGAGAGAGAGAGAGAGAGAGAGAGAGAGAGATATGAGGTCTTGCTATGTACCCCAGGCTGGTCTGTAATTCTTGGCCTCCCAATTGCTGTGATTATAGGCTTGAGCCACTGTGCCAGCCTTCTTTTTTTTTTTTTTTGGCAGCACTAGGATGTATTAGAATGTGCCTTAGTACAGGCCCTGGGGCTTGCCCATGGTGCTCTTGATGTATAAAGCTCAGACATTCTGTCAATTCTTGAGCATGACACCAAGAAGTTAACAGCCAGGTGGATGTTGTACACCAGCATCTGTTATCTTCACATGGCCAATGGCCACGGCCAGACATAGAACCTTCTTCATCTGGAACTTGATTGTGGACTTCCCCTCATCATCTTTGGCCACCATGTTTTCTTTGTCTGTCAACAGGGAAGGAAACTTGCCAGCCTTATTTAGGCCTGGGCCAAGGCTTTGTTAGGATCTGCTTGATAAGAGACTCTGAGGCCAAAAATGCATCATACTTGTTGGCCAGCTTCTTGACCAATTTCTTGTTTTTGTTGACTTTCTTCAGTGCCTCAAAGTCCATGTTGGGGATGTCCACAGCCTTGGCCCCATCGTAGTGCTGCTGGTCCCCCAGGACACACACATAGAACTTAGGGTGGGGGGTGGACTTAAGCCTGACAGTGCCAGAGAAGTGTTTATCCTTCTGAGGGTCATAGTTCTTCAAGCTGATCTGCACCGCCACCATTTCAAAAAACTTCCAGGGCTTGTGCTGGTTCCCGTGCAAGACTTCCTGCACTGCCTTGTCCAGGGTGTCCTGAGAGACTTTGAACTCATGGTTCCTCCTGCCTCGATAACTGGAAAAGAGCCCCTTTTGCTATATTAAATAGGTTCTTTTTTCCTTATATCATTGTGTAGGCTATTGTATATACATATATATGTGAAGGTGTTCTTTCTTATACATTTTTTTATGTGAAGGTTCTAAATTTCATAATATTAATTTTGTACCCATCTACCTTAATGAGTTGCTTTGTTAGTAATATTTTTTATTTCTCTTGGATTTTCCAGATATTCATTCATGTCATTTACAAATGATACCTTTACTTCCTTTTCAGTCTTTATACTTAAAGCTGCATATGTGAAATGTTACAGTAACGCTTCTTATCTAGAAGGGGTTCTTGGCAATCGTAGTGGACCCCATGGTACAAAGCTTAGGGTACAGCCGTTATTGAACCCTGTGATGGGGGTTTTTGGTTTTTGTTTTTTCATATTTATTTCTTTTGTTTCCTCTAGATGTGAAATCCGGCAGCTATACTGTGTTACAAGTGGTGGAAGCTCTTGGGTAAGAGCCTCTGCTCTGGAATGCTCTTCTCCAGCCCTGCCTGTGCACTCTGAAAGGTTACTTCTGTGCATTGCTGCTTTCCTGGAGCCTAAATTTCTCCTCCCGTAGCCCAGTATCTCCCCTTTGGCCCAGCATATTAGTACCTTAGTCTAACTAAGCCTATGTCTTTGTGTTGTTTCTCCTGAAAAAAGTTTCCTGCCACCTGGCTGAGGCTTCTTAAGTAGTGTTTGGGAGCACTGAGCCTTGGCTTAGCCTGCAGGTTTGACATGAGATGAGTGGATGAAGGCCATCAACTGAGTTAGGGTTCCTCTTGTGCTTCTTTTCCCCCCCCCCACCCCCCCTGAGATTCTAGTCAGCCTGAACCTGACTCAAACAAGCTGTGAACCCTGCCTAGGGAGTTGTCTGGAGGCTAACCCTGCAGCATATCCCCACCAAGGAAAAAGGGTTGGGGGAACAGCTGAAAAAGCAGTGTTACATTAATAATTTGGGCTTCTAAGCACCGGAAGTATGTACTTACAATCTAATGCCTACTTTCCTCATATTTCATACTTGGTAGACCATTTAAATTGACAAGTCTTATTAGTAGGGGTTGTTAACTGTTACAGCCAGCATGTCTTCTAAAACAGAGAAAACTAGAAAATTGAGGGAAACAAACGAAGTTACTGTTATGTATTTCTCTAGCCAGGGGTCCTCAAACTTTTTTAAAAAGGGGGCCAGTTCACTGTCCCTAAGACCGTTGGAGGGCCGTTGGAGAGTGTGGTGCACATTCCACACATGTGCACTGTGGGCCCAGGACGAGTCGGTTGCTAAGCAGGACAGGCAGCCATGGCAAAAACACCCGGCGGACCGGATAAATGTCCTCAGCGGGCTGCATGTGACCCGCGGGCCGTAGTTTGAGGACCCTTGCTTGGCGTATCTACTCGCATGGTTGTGGGCTTGGTCTGTTTTTTAAAAAGTAATAGCTTTATTGAGATACAATTCACATATTTTAATGTTTACCATTTAAAGTATATAATTCTTTGGCTTTTAGTATATTCACAGATTTGTGCAATTCTTAACATAATTTCAGGACATTTTCATTACTCCAAAAAGAAACCCATACCCATTAGCAGTCATTTCCCCTTCCCTTTTCTTCCCAGCCCCTGGTAATCACTAATTTACTTTCTGTCTCTATGGATTTGCCTATTCTGGAAATTTCATATAAATGGAATCATAAAAGATGTTACCTTTGTTCCTGGCTTCTTTCACTTAACATGTTTTCAAGGTTCATCTATGTTGCATCATATATCAGTCCTGCATTTCTTTTCTTGCTCAATAATAGTCCATTGTATGGATATATCACATTTTGTTTAACCATTTATCAGTTGGTGGACATCTGAATTGTTTCTACTTTTTGGCTATTCTGAATAATACTGCTGTGAGCATTCGTATGTCTTGGTCCATTTTTAAATGCTCCAAATGTACAGTTTTCTACTTCCTGAGCAGAAACCTTTCTACAGGTTTCTATCCTAGGAGCCTGTTAAGTGATCTTATTTTTGCCCCATTATTCTTAACTATATACACCCTTATTTTTGAGGGTTAATGCAATTGTCATGGCCAGCTCTCCTCCAGAAACTTACTTTCTGTTTATTCCGGGTTGAATACTTCTAGTATGTTTAAATGTAATTTCTATAGAGCATTTTAAAGATAAATCAGCTCCTTATTGCTTCAGTCCAGCTTCTCCCATATCAATAATTCTACATAGTTAAACCTTTGTTCTGGCCATCTTACTTTGTAAACTTCCACTTAACAAAGTTTTGGCTTTTTTGTGTTTTTTTCCCCTAGGACCTCGGTAGTTGCTTACTCTCAGCATTTTTTCCTTAGCAATAATTTACAAAAATATACTTATTCTCCTATATTAGTAGAAGCTGCAGCTGCCAATCATCTCTCAAACCCTGCTAAGCTCTGTTTCAGAGGAATGTCACAGCCATACCATTGGGGAGAAAGAATAAACATAATGCCCAGTAGGTGCCAAACGGGGGGTGCCTGGAGACAGAAACTTCTGCTGGCTGTGGCATCACATGTCTTCAAATGATGCCAGATCATTTGATTCTTTATGCTTCTATCCTTTGGTATCTGTAATGCCATTACCTCAGGAGCACCTCTCCGGGTTGTTTTTACTCTTTTAATAGGGCTTGGCTCTGCTTCCATGTCCACGGGGTGAGTGTGACTAATATTAAAATGTTTGTTCCTTCAAGGTTGAACTGGGTAATAGCAGGCTCTCTGTATCCTACTTTCCCCAGGTCCTCTCTAGAGAATCCCGAACCCCGAACTCGGGCACGAGGAATCCAGCTTTTGTCACAAGTGCTACTCCAGTGTCACTCCTTGCTCCTGGAGAAGGAAGGTACTGGTGTCACTAGTAGGAATGTCTTCCTGGATTGCCCAGCCAAGGTCACCCATGTCTATTCAAGACGACTTTGTAGGCAGGGAAGGAGGACATAAACTATCTATGAACTGCTGTTTCAGGGCCTTCATTCCTCACTGGTATGTGTAGCAGAGATGATTAGAATTGAGATAGAAGTTACTTGGATTTCAAATGTAGCCATAGATAGTTTTTTCAGTGTATCTTTCCCACTCTATAAAATGAACAGAGTAGTATTTCATAGATGCAGAGGAAAAGTAATGAAATACCAAAGTGCTTTGAAGTCCTGAGGGAAAAAAGCCAACAACTTATTTATCTTCTATTGCAGGGGTAGGCAAACTACAGCCTGTTTTTGTTTTTTTTAATGAGACATGGTCTCGCTATGTTGCCCGGGCTGGCCTTGAGCTCCTAGGCTCCAAGCAATCCTCCTGCCTCAGCCTCCCAAGTAGCTGGGACTATAGGCATGTGCC
>VBSM01003143.1:19192875-19210891 GCA_008086735.1 Cheirogaleus medius
TTTTAAGGCAATGTCTTAACTCTGTCCCAGGCTGGAGTGCAGCAGTACCATCATAGCTCACTGCAGCCTCAAACTCCTGGCCTTGAGTGATTGTCCTGCCTCAGCCTCCCAAGTAGCTGGGACTACTGGTGTGCGCCACCACACCTTGCTAATTTTTAAATTTTTTGTAGAGACTGAGTCTCACACTGTTGCTCAGGCTGGTCTTGAACTCCTGGCCTCAAGTAATCCTCCCGCCTCTGCTTCCCAAAGTGCTGGGATTACAGGTGTGAGCCACCATACCTGGCCTCCAAAGCCTTTTGAATGCATGGGTAGTCATTCATCTTTGCCTAAGCCTACCCAGGATTTTGTTATTTTGGGTCTGTTAAGTCATTTTCTTATCCATCTGCTTTTTAACTTCTAAAATTTTGTCTTTCATGTCTCTTATCCTGTTCTCTTCAACCTTTAGTTTTATGTCTTTTTTTAAAAAAAAAAGAAAATCCCTTTATTATTATATTTTTGGTGGCATTTCCAAAGAGGAAAAGGAAAATCTGATTCATGTTTTCAATCTGCCCTCTTGACACAGAAATCATCAATGCTTTTTATGTTGTCAGAATTATAGCTTTCTATAAGGGTGAAAAAATAGAAATGTCCGTCAAAGAGAAATTATTTAAATAAACTGTGGTTCAACCACATTAAATAGTATCAGCCACTGAAACTAATGTTATGAAGGAATAATGTATTACCATGAAAAAATGTTTTAATGTCTTAAGTGGAAAAATAGATTACAAACCATATGAACAAAATAATCATTTTTAAGTATACATATATATTATAGGGAAACAGTGTATACTATACATAGTAATACTATATTGTTACTGTACATAGTAATAAAATATATACAGAGAAGAAACCAATACACCAGAAAGTTAAGGATACTTATTTCTGAGTGGTAAAATGATAGATATAAAGTGTGTGATCAGATAAAAAATAAATGCATTTATTTCCCAAAGAACACACAAGATCAAGCATGTCTTATTGCTGGGGCTTCATATCTTCTTATTTTGCCAGATTGGGTATAAATATCACCCTGTGCTGCAGGGATGCCAGGTGCAAGCCTATATTCAAGGATGGTCTGAAGAATTATGCAAACACATGGCCTTTCTCCCTTTTCCAGCCACCTAATGATCCCTATGGTATCCAGAGAGAAGATCTTATCCTGAGTCTTCGAGCTGTGCTGGCATCTACATCACGATTTGCTGAAGTGAGTCTAGTCAAACTCAGGGTATATAGCCTCTGCCCATAGAAGGCTCTGAAAAAAGAACAGTAAAAGCATGGGGGGAAAGAAGGATCCAGTGTACAATTTAGGGTATGACATCCTGCAAGTGTCTTGTGTGGCAAGTATCTTCAGACCTTTGATGTAGAATACTTTACTATCTCTTCCTTTAAAAGAGTAATCCAGGCCGGGCGCGGTGGCTCACGCCTGTATTCCTAGCACTCTGGGAGGCCGAGGCGGGCGGATTGCTCAAGGTCAGGAGTTCAAAACCAGCCTGATCAAGAGTGAGACCTCGTCTCTACTAAAAAAATAGAAATAAATTAATTGGCCAAGTAAAAATATATAGAAAAAATTAGCCGGGCATGGTGGCGCATGCCTGTAGTCCCAGCTACTCGGGAGGCTGAGGCAGAAGGATCGCTTGAGCCCAGGAGTTTGAGGTTGCTGTGAGCCAGGCTGACACCACGGCACTCACTCTAGCCTGGGCAACAGAGTGAGACTCTGTCTCAAAAAAAAAAAAGAGTAATCCAATCCCTATACTGTCTTTTTAGATCCTGTAACTTGGCCAACTTGCCTATTTTCCAGGTAACTGGTGCTCTGGCCACAACTTGGCAGGAAGGTTAGCTAACAGTTACGACTCCTGATTTGAGCATAGCTCTTTAATGTAGCACCTGCCCCTGGGGACTGGTGACAGTAAGGACATGGTTGACCTTGATGTGGCAGAGATATTACCCATCTAAGGCTTAAAATCTTCCCTCTCCCCCACAGTTCCTGTTGCCCCTGCTGATTGAAAAAGTGGATTCCGAGATTCTGAGTGCTAAGCTGGATTCTCTGCAGACTCTGGTGAGTGATTTTTCTCCTTGCAGGATCCAAGTGCCTTTAGACAAGTTAGGGGTAATAAAGGATATAGATTATTGGACATCCAGGGGAGAGTTCATGGGCCTGAAAGGAAGGATACCCAGCATTTGGGCCGGTGTGTTGACCTAAAGCTCCTAGCTACATATTGTCCTGTCCTGTAGTAACTGAGTGGTAACTGAGGAAAGGGCTCCTTCTTTATGCTTTTTTGTTAATTAGGGTAAGCTCCTATTTCTCTGTGCCCTGGATAGGACTGTTATGAAATCCTGCTAGGTATTCTGCTGAGAGCCAGGCTCCTTCAGGTGCCATTATGCTGAGGTGCCTGCATATCCTAGGATGTGTGAGCCTGCAGATAGCTGATATCTGCAGTTTCCTTGGCAGAATGCTTGCTGTGCTGGGTATGGGCAGAAGGAACTGAAGGACTTCCTCCCCAGTCTTTGGTCTTCTATCCGCAGAGAGGTGAGTGTTACTTAGATAAACTCACTACTGTTAACTCCCACTTGTCAGGAATGAGGGGAAATAATGCACCCTGTCCTTTTCCCTCTGTTGTCCCCAGGACCAAAGGTTATTCAGTAGCAAACAAGGGGACATAATTCTAGTTGAGTGACGAGAGAGAGTTTCTATGTGAGGGTCAGCTGCTTGGTGAGAGCACTTGATCATCTTTGCACATTGCCCACTTACTGTCCTTCCATGGCAAGAAGTGTAGGTCATGGTGCCTGTGGCATCATGCTAAAAAAGAGGGGAAGAAAGAGAGTTGGGATAAGGGATCCCAACAGCCACTGCTCAGAGTTGGCATTCTGTTTCTCAAAAAGTATGTCTCAATCCTGAGTGAGACTAAGGACTTGGTGAGAATATAGCAGTTAAGAAGACATTCAGTGGGGTATTAATTTCTATATCTGTGCCCTAGAAGGTCTCAATCCTCCCTCTCCACCAAGGAAATAGATAGTGGATAAGTGGGGTCTCATCTGGTGCAGGCTCACCTCAGTAGCCATGGGATCCCTCCCCGACAGGTGTTCCAGACGGCAAGCGAGCGGGTGGAGGCAGAGGGCCTGGCGGCCCTCCACTCCCTGACTGCGTGTTTGTCTCGCTCTGTGCTGAGGGCTGATGCCGAGGACCTCCTTGACTCCTTCCTTAGCAACATCCTACAGGGTAATGGGGCCTTGGCAGCCAGAAAGGGGAGTAAGCATGATAGAGATAACAGTCCTTAAAGGCCACTGACCTTTCATGTGTAGCCCCCACATGTTCAGTGGTTTAGGGACTACAGCCCTACTTTGAATTGAAGACAGTTTGAGTGGTAACTGCTAGCAGACTGTCCCAGGTCTCAGTCTCCAACCTGTCTGGACGGTAGGGGAATCAGGCAACATCTGGCCTACTTCCCAGGTCTGTGATGTGCTGCCTCTCTAGACTGCAGGCACCATCTGTGTGAACCGGACATGAAACTGGTGTGGCCTAGTGCCAAACTGTTGCAGGCAGCTGCAGGTGCATCTGCCCGGGCCTATGACCACATCACTAGCAACGTATTGCCTTTACTGCTGGAACAGTTCCACAAGCACAGTCAGGTAAGGGAGTGGAATCTTTGTGGGAAATGATGGGACTTGTGTGCTAGGATCCTTTTCTCAGAGAGAGCGAGCTGGGCTTTAACTTGGGCACAGATAGGAGATGGTGGGGTTTTGCTCCCATTAGCTGCTGCTGGTTCTCTTGTTCGCTCTTTCCCTGACTCTTACGTAAAAAGATAATTCTCCCTACTTCCAGAATAGCAGGATTGAAATCCTTTAAAATATTCTTTGACTCTAATACCCCTTGAAACCTTACAGAGCAACCAGCGGCGGACAATCCTTGAAATGATCCTTGGTTTCTTGAAGCTGCAGCAGAAATGGAGCTATGAAGACAAAGGTGAGGTTACCTTCCAGTGTGGTTTCCTGGGAGTTGTTGAGCACTATAGCCTACAAAGGATAGCAGGGCAGAGTGCTATGTAGTAGTCTAGGTCAGTGGTCCTGAGGTTGTAGCACAAGAGAACACTTAATGGATGATATGTTTATTTTTTCCCCAACATGCTTCCTTGGACACCCCATGGATTAAGCTCTTTAAATCTGGCCCATGTTGTCCTTTCATCAGGGATATTGAACGTTAGGGCTTCCTTTTAACCTGGCCTCTGTCTCTCCCTAGATCAAAGGCCTCTGAGTGTCTTCAAGGACCAGCTGTGCTCACTGGTATTCATGGCCCTAACGGACCCCAGCACCCAGCTTCAGCTTGTTGGCATCCGTACACTCACAGTCTTGGGTGCCCAGCCAGGTACATCTTAAGGGAAAGAGAGATGATGAGGGTATTGGTCCCTTCCTTGCAATTTTCTGTCTTAAGAGCAGTCTTAATTGCCTGTTCTCACTGCAACTCTGATGATTGGGATTTCTAATAGGATTTCTGGAAGGGTTGTGGTGGTTGCAGGGGAAGAAAGATGAGGTTCATGTTCCCTTCTAACTACAGATCTCCTATCTTCTGGGGACTTGGAGCTGGCAGTAGGTCACCTATACAGACTGATCTTCCTGGAGGAGGATTCCCAGAGTTGGTGAGAATCTAAAGCTGTGAGAGAGAGTACAAGCTGTTCCCCACCTCTGTATTAGTAGCAACAGATCAAGCAAGGACCAGGGCTCAGGGCTCTGTGCTTCTGACCATTGGCTCTCTTTAGGGAGGTGGCTCTGTGTTAGGCTCTGGCTGCTAACCAGTTGGAGCAATGTGGGACTGCCTCTTTTTGGGGGGCTTTAAAAAGTCCTGTACAACTCAGTGGTGTAGGTACTTGAGTCCTGCTCTTTAGCAAGGAGGCCTCAGGAGCCTACACTCCTAAATCTGCCTAATGTCAGGCCTAGACAGGAGAATGATGGGTCAGGGCTCAGCCAAAGCTTATCTGTTCTGTGCCCCCAGTAGGGTGGCAGCACTGGAAGCATCGGGAACCCTGGCCACTCTCTACCCTGTGGCCTTCAGCAGCCACCTAGTACCCAGGCTTGCTGAGGAGCTGCGCACAGGTATGCATCTTTAATCTTCTGTGGCTAACCTTTCCAGCAAGGCTTTGAAGCCTTCATGCTTGTCAACACAGTGAAACCTTATCTCCTGGGTTGCTTTCAGGGGAATCAGATTTGACTAGAGGGGATGGGCCCACCAAATGCTCCTGGCATCTGCGTTGTCTGCAAGCCTTGTCAGCTGTATCAACACATCCCAGCATTGTTAAGGAGACGCTGCCTCTGCTGCTGCAGCATCTCTGGCAGGTGAACAAAGGTAACTCCCAGGAATAATACCCAAGGAGCTAGGCTGAATGGGGAGCTATAGTTGAGTTTGGAGTCGACACTTCTAAAGCAGTGGTTCTAACTGTAGCTATACATAAGAGTGATGTTGGCAAACTTTTTTTTTTAAAGTACTGATGCCTGGGTCCAACTGAATCAGTCTCTGAGGTGGCATGGGACTTGGGCAACAGTAATTGTTAGAGTGCTCAGGTGATTTTCATGTGGGGTCAGAATTGAGAAGCACCATTCTAAGGCCATGGTGCTCAAAATATGATCTGTCCAAAAAGCAGCATGGGCACCATCTGGGAACTTGTTAGACGTACAGAATCTCAGTCCCTCACTAGTCACAACTGGCATTTTAACAGGATCCCCAGGTAACTCATAGGTCCTTTTGAGTTTGAGAAACACTGCCCCAAGGCAAAAGTGACAGCAGCTACTGCTACTGGGAACCTATGCGTGATCACCGTGGGTCCTCACTAACCTAACCTCCATGCTTAGGACTGCCCAGCCCTCGGGGGTAGATCCAGGTCGCCAGTGGTTGATCCAGCAGCTGTCACACGGTAGAAAGAACACTAGGCTTGGAGTGTGACACGGGCTTCATTCCTAACTTTGCACTTATTGTAATCCTGGAAAACCTCGATCATTTCACTGTACCTCCAGTGTCCTTCCTCCTCTATAAAGTGGGGGAAATGATACTTCTAGGGTTGTTACGAAAATAAAGGAGAGAATGTATCTGAATGCTTCTGTTGCAGAGCCTGGCACAGAGCAGATCTCAGCTATGCAGTCTCAACAGATGAAAAGAGCTGCTAAGAGAATAAAATGATTCAGCTCTTTAATAAGACATTCTTGGCCTCTTCAGTCATTCATCTTTGACTGCTCTTCCCATCTGCTGTATTGGAAATATCTGGAAGTGGTTTTAAGAAAACCTTATAGAGAACACTTACTTTTTCACCAACAGGGAATATGGTTGCACAGTCCAGTGAAGTTATTGCTGTCTGTCAAAGCCTCCAACAGGTGGCAGAAAAATGCCAGCAGGACCCTGAGAGCTGCTGGTATTTCCACCAGACAGCCATACCTTGCCTGCTTGCCTTGGCCGTGCAGGCTTCCATGCCAGGTAACTTTCCACCTCTCCTCCTTCCTGGCCTCTGGGCACTCTGCCCTCTGCTAGTGTTGGACAACACTGCCACCCTCTGGGTCTTGGTGGTACTGCATCTCATACCATCGGAGGCTTGCTTTGAATCCTTTGTCCTGAGTGAGATTTCACTTCATAGCAGAGTGCCAGCCTGCCAAGTGGCAAGAACTAAACTAGTTAACACTGTTAACTAGTGTTTGAGAAGATGCATACATTTTTTCCATTTGATTGCTATGTAATTAGTTAATTGGAATTGGACCCTGGAGTCAAGCAGATCTGGTTGGGTTTCATCCTCAACTCGATCACTTGATAACCTAGGTGAAGATATCCAGCCTTTCTAAGCCTGAGTTTCCTCACTTGTAAGATGGGGATAAATAGTAATATCTCCATCACAGGATATTGGTAATGATTAAATAAAGAATGTGAAATGCCTGCCACACAGCAAGTGCTCAGTATGTGATAGTTGCTATAAATAATAAGGGCCCATGAAGACAAATCCATGTTATTTTAAAATTTTTTTAAAGACCAATGTTACTATTTCTTATGTTAAGAACATCCATAGGGAGGGGGCCATGGGCAATATACATAACCGTAATTTTTGTACCCCCATAATCTGCTGAAATAAAATAAATAAATAATTTTAAAAACATCCATAATAGCTATCCTTATTCCCCACTGTTTCCTAGTCTAAGGACTATGCACAAGGTTCTCAAGAGTCCTGTGTAGTCCCAGGTTAGACCACTCCTGTTTTCCTAGTGCCTGGCTATTTCTCAGGACTGCAGCACTACCTGAGAGTAGATTAAAAACTGCTGCTGTTGTGTCTAGAGTCCGCCCCAGAATCACGACGACAGGACCTCATCATTTGGATCTTTGAACCATAGTCATGGCCTTGTGATTGTGTGTGTGTGTTGCTTTGGTTTGGCAGAGAAGGAGCCCTCAGTTCTGAGAAAAGTGCTATTGGAGGATGAAGTCTTGGCTGCCATGGTGTCTGTCATTGGTACTGCTACCACCCACCTAAGCCCTGAGTGAGTATAATCATGGATGTGGCTTAAACCCAGGGAGAAGGATAGGATTCTTTGGAAGATGCAACAGATAGCTGCCTTGTCAGCTGTCCTTTTACCCACATTTAAATGTGGAGGCAGTTAATTATTTTTATAAGATTTTCTGACAAAGCAAAAGGAAGGGGCTCTTACATGGATTGTGGGGATGGGTGGGCCATGGGCCAATGGTTCTTAGCTAGAGATGTGCATAAGAATTACCCATTGAGCATTTTAAAAACATACATTGACCCAACCTAAACAAGAGCAAGACCCTATCTCTACTAGAAATAGAAAAAATTAGCCAGGTATGGTAGCTTGCACCTGTAATCCCAGCTACTCAGGAGGCTGAGACAGGAGGATTGCTTGAACCCAGGAGTTTGAGGTTGCAGTGAGCTATGATGGTACCATTGCACTTTAGCCAGGGCAACAGAGTAAGACTCTGTCTCAAAAAAAATACACACACACACGCACACACAAGTTCTCTCACTAGATTGTAAGCTCTAAGAGAATAAGGATTTGATTTGTCTGGCTCACTGCTGTACCACCAGGGCCTAGATGGGAATGGTTTCCTAACACATAATATGTGCCAAATTAATACTTATTAAATGTATGAATGATCAGGGCCTGTCCCATTGACTTGACCCTAATATGAACCCCACATTGAAAAACACTGCTGTGGCAGGAAGGACTGCTTTAGAAACCTAGCTCCTTGATAATACCTAGTACTCTGCCCTCAGGTTAGCTGCCCAGAGTGTCACCCGCATTGTGCCCCTCTTCTTGGATGGCAACGTCTCCTTTCTGCCTGAAAACAGCTTCCCAAGCAGATTCCAGCCATTCCAGGTGACAGTCTGATGGATCAGACAGGGGAGAATCTTGGAACTTATGTCTTCAAGCTTATTTTTTTAGGGCTAATATGGATGAGTAGAGGGGCAGACAAGCCTGTTGCTGGCTGGGCAGGCTTGATAGGGCTCTTCTTCCCTTATAGGATGGCCCCTCAGGGCAGAGACGGCTGGTTGCACTGCTTATGGCCTTTATCTGCTCCCTCCCTCGAAATGTAAGTAAGCACACAATTTGGGGAGTACCCTTGTTTAACCCTGACAGGGGAAGGTGGATCCCAGGTGACCTCTGGGCTGAAATTTGCCACAAACTCTGCTGATCCTTTACTTCCCTCACTGTAGAAGTTAGTTCTCATCCATCCTGGTCCCTGCTGCCATTTGGTACTGGGTATCTCTTAGAGTTCAAGTGTTCTCTGGATCCATTTCATAGCCAGTTATTCTGTAGGTGGAAATCCCTCAGCTGAATCAACTCATGCGGGAACTTATGGAACTGAGCTGCTGCCACAGCTGCTCCTTCTCCTCCACCGCTGCTGCCAAGTGCTTTGCAGGACTCCTCAACAAGCACCCGGCAGGTATTGGGAGGAGACAGGGTCAGAGCCTCCTGGATCAACTACAGATGAAATCTTCAAGCTCAGTCCTCATTCTCTTTAAAAAAAAGAGCCTGCTAATAACATAATAGGGCTTTAGCTGCTCAAACACTGTCCTGGAACACCCCTTGCTCAAGACCAGAGTTGAGCAAAGCATTACTGTACCCAAGAAGAGAAGGGACTATGAGGAGAATGCTCTATCTGGTTCCACCATCCTATTCCCTACTGTGGGGCTAAGATGGATAATTTTTTATTAGAAGTAGACAAGCCTCTCTTTTCACAGGGCAGCACCCATGCATTTTGAGAATACCAGGCTCATGCTGGTGACCTATATGGACAAAATGATATTGTCCCTTTCTAACAGCCCTCAAGGAGCTCTGTACTTAAATTATTTACCTCTTCTGTTGTTAAAGAAAAAATGTGTGGCCTTTGCATCAGCATTTCCTCCCTCCCTTTCAGGGCAGCAGCTTGATGAATTCCTACAGCTGGCTGTGGACAAAGTGGAGGCTGGCCTGGGCGCTGGGCCCTGTCGTAGTCAGGCCTTCACATTGCTTCTCTGGGTAAGGAGTCAGAATGGATTCTTGTTAGAGTTATGTCTGTTTAAATGAAGTGTCCCTGTTTGAACCTGAGCCAGAAGCATCAGTGTCTCAGGGTTCTGGGGTTTGAGTGTCATGCCCTGACTGCTCTCTCTCTCTCTCCAATTATAGGTAACAAAGGCCTTAGTGCTTAGATACCATCCTCTCAGCTCCTGCCTTACAGCCCGGGTAAGTCCTTTTTGGAGACAGAAGAACCTAGGACCTAAACAGGATCTTCCCTGTTGATTCTATTTCTCCCCCAATGCACCTCAAAGGCCCTCTTTTCCTCCAGCTCATGGGCCTCCTGAGTGATCCAGAACTAGGCCCAGTAGCAGCTGATGGCTTCTCACTGCTCATGTCTGACTGCACTGATGTGTTGACTCGTGCTGGCCACGCTGAAGTGCGGATCATGTTCCGCCAGCGGTTCTTCACAGATAACGTGCCTGCTTTGGTGCAGGGCTTCCATGCTGCTCCCCAAGGTGAGGACAGTCTCAAAGGCTGCAAATATATAGACCTCTCCTTTGCTTAGCCACATTGCCTAGAATAATTTGGGAACTGCATAACTTGTAGATTATCCTGCTTTTTCCTTTGATGGGCATATCTTGCTTATTCTGAGCTTGAGGGGCTCTTTTTCCCCCACTTCTTTGTAGGCTGATATCTCAGCCTCAGAAGAGATTGGAGTTGAATTCCCAAGCTGTATGTGTAAGCCTGGTTTCTCCCCTAAGCTTTTCCATTTTTTTACAGATGTGAAGCCAAACTACCTGAAGGGTCTGTCTCATGTACTTAACAGGCTGCCCAAGCCTGTGCTCTTGCCAGAGCTGCCCACAGTAAGTCCTGCAGTCAGAGCCCACCAGGGGAGAAAGCTATTCTTCCCCATCTGGGGCTAGAAGGGGGAAGAGAGCCAGGATCATCAGAGCGTGGTCATCCCCTACCTTTCCCATTGCCTCTTAGCTCCTTTCCTTGCTGCTGGAGGCCCTGTCCTGCCCTGACTGTATCGTACAGCTCTCCACCCTCAGCTGCCTTCAGCCTCTTCTACTGGAAGCACCCCAAGTCATGAGTCTTCACGTGGACACCCTCGTCACCAAGTTTCTGAACCTCAGCTCTAGCCCTTCCATGGTGTGTTGAACCCCAGCAACTCATTTGGCACCAACATCTCTCGGGTGTCCCCTAACCTCCTTATGGTTATGTTCCAGGCTGTCCGGATTGCTGCACTGCAGTGTATGCACGCTCTCACTCGCCTGCCCACCCCTGTGGTAAGTCCTCAGATATCCCTCCCTGGTCTGGGAACTTCTTAGAGAAGCTAGGTAAGTACCTTTCTGCCTTAGTCAAGTGGGGTTAACCACCCTGCTATGGGATTAATATGAACTACAAGGTACAGATAGGCAAGGATTTTTTCCTTAGACCCAGAATGGACCCAGTAAATCCTGACTACCCTATAATAGAGTGGCCATCCTGCCACTTAGCATCCCCTGGAATCACTAAAAAATAGGACACATTTTGCTTTCTTCAGAATATTAGTTGTATAGTCAGAGAAGTGGCACTTTTGGTTGCCTTGGATGAGCAAGGCTAAGATTATCTCCTCTGACTCCACAGCTGCTGCCGTACAAACCACAGGTGATCCGGGCCTTAGCCAAACCCCTGGATGACAAGAAGAGACTGGTGCGCAAGGAAGCAGTGTCAGCCAGAGGAGAGTGGTGAGTTTTTACATCGTGGGGAGAAGTGGGGCTGAGATAAGCCTCACTACTGATGTTGCCAACATTTTTTGCTGCAGGTTTCTGCTGGGGAGCCCTGGTAGCTGAGCCCTTAGTCCTGGCCACGACTGTTCTAACAGACAATCTTACCTGGAACTACTAACTATTGAGCCATCTTGCCCAAGGCAGGAGGACCACTGGTCTCTGACTGCCTTTCCCACAGCACAAATGCTGGGCCTCTGTCGCATGGCTGTGCAAGAATCATGGGAGTCCTGATTTCTGATGGATTGTGAAGTAACTGAGAGACTACTTATGTTTGAAGAAAGATCTAGGGTCATGGGGCTCTTCCATTTATATGTCAGAGAGAAGGAGATACGCTGCTGAGGGGTGAATGGAGATGAGTGTGGCCCTGAGGACCAGGGGTGGTAGGGCTGTGTGTGCCTGCTGAAGAATAAAGATTTCTTTTGGTAATGGGGCTGACTGTCAGATATTTCCCCCACCCACATATGCCTCTGTAGCACATAACCAGAGGTGTCACTGGCCTAACCTAGAAGAACAGTAGTGATAGGGACCAGCCAAGAATTCTTCTGGGCATAGGAGGCATGACCAGAACATCTACTCACTAGGCTGTGACCTTTACTTTCCCCCTCCCTGCCCTACAGTGAGGCAAAGAGTGAGGAGCTGCATGTTGTTAAAAATCAAATATCTTTATTTTTGCTCCCTTCAGCAGCATATGAGAAGTGGCAGTGACCTCAGCAGCAGGTCTGTTAACTCTGCCCTGTTGAGAAGCTGGGATCTCAGCTGTACCAGTCAGGTGTTTTCTCAGACAGCAAGTCTAAGAGGTGCTATAACCAGGAGGGGCCAGGGTCAGCACTGGGCAAGGCAGTGGCCTGACCCTGGTCTGGGCCTGGAACTTCTGTTTGCCTGAGTAAAAGGATGCCAGTCTTCAAATTTCTTCACATTGTGTCTTCCGCAGTGGCCAAAAGGTTGGTCCTTGAGTTGTCCCTGCATGGTACTCTGAGGCAGGCCCACTGGCTCTTTTTGATCACCAATTCCAAGAAAAGCTGCCCTTGGCCCTTGAGACAACGTAGGAAGCAGAATGAATGCTCAAGTTGTGGCTGATAGTCCAGCTCACACTGCCATCACAGAGGCTGAGTGAGCAGTCACCCAGGGAGGGGCCTCCCAGCTCATTCCATTCCCGTGGGGCAGGTGGCTAGAAGGTAACAGCACCCGGGTAAGCCAGTGCCTAGAAGAGAAGATAGACATGTCTGAATTCTAAAAGTTCTTGGTCCTTCCTGATCCTCATTCCTCAGCAAGCACATATCAAGGTATCCTGAAGCTACCTTGGCATCAATCACAAAGGTAACAAAAGTTCTAATTTCTTCTATTTTGTCCACTAAATGTACTCTCTGGTGCTCTGAAGACCTTTAGAGGTTTCAAACTAAACTTCTAAGGGACCACTGCCAGCACAGTGATTGGCAGGAGTGTAATGAGAAAAGGGGGGTGGGAGTAGGGCAGGGTACTTAGAGTCATTTTATTGTTACTGCCTCAGTAATTGCAATTTGAAAATGGTTTTCCTTTGTCTCAGGCTGAGAGAGCTCCATTTATTGTCTTAGGACCTCTGCCACAAATAGATTACTTCCATCTCACAAACTATTGGCTTGAACTCCAGACGCTGCAATACAAGTGAGAGGTGACTGGTGGCCACTATGTCCTACACCTAGGGGTCCCTTCCTGAGAACAGCCTTCTTAGGATTCTACTGTAGTCATCCTGAAGTTTCCTGTTACTTGGAACCACACAGTTTTGGCCTCAAACCTGTTTGGCTCAAATGAGCAATTATCTCTACTCCTAGAGTCTAGAACTATGCTAAGACAGTAGCCACTAGCCACATGTAGCTGTTTAAATTAGTGAAAATGAAATCAAATTAAAAACTCCTTGATCACACTAGCCACATTTCAAGTGTTCACAAGTACAGAACATCATCTTTGTCACAGAGCTCTGTATCTTATACTTTACCTTCCTGTGTCCACACCCAAGAATACCTTCCAGTTGTCCAAGCAGCCATAGTTGTAAGGATTCCTAAATACCTAGAGCCAAGAAAAACATATGTGTTTCTACATACCTTTTCTACTTAATCCCCTCCTAATTTCTGAGACGAAAATTGACTCAAGCTAAAGCTAAGGTAGGCAAGTTCTGGCCTTTTATGATGCTTTCCCTAGTCAGCCCTGACCATAGCCTGTCTACAGGAGGGCAGGTTCAGTTACCCACCTGCCCAACCACCCCAAGTCTTCAACCTTACTCACTCTGCCCTTGGCCTGTAGCCGGTGTCTCTCCTTTTTGTTGATGTGCCTTTCAATGCTAGTCTCTCCCCGACTGATGAGAACAGCATGCCATATAGTTAGGGCACCCAGAGCAAGTGCCACGGAACTAAGAAAGAGAGGCAAAGATTGGTGGGTAGTTTCAGGAGGGCTGGAGGAAGTAGTTCTGAAATTGAGTTAACCTACAGCTGGGTAGCAACCCCTATGCCCACGTCTTCCTCATTTCCTTGCATGCATCCTAGGTGAACTTTTACTTCAATACATCTATAAACAGCATCAGCCAGGCACAGTGGCTCATGCCTTCAATCCCAGCTATTCTGGAGACTAAGGAAGGGGTATCGCTTGAGCCCAAGAGTTCCAATCCATCCTCTCAACATAATGAGAACATGTCTCTTACTGAGAAAAATAGACCGGGCACACTGGCTCATGCCTGTAATCCTAGCATTGGGGGGGGGGGGGGGGGGGGCTCAAGGGAGGACTGCTTGAGCCCAGGAGTTTGAGGCTGCAGTGACCTATTATCATGCCACCGTACTCCAGCCTGGGAGAAAAAGCAAGACCCTGTGTCTCATACCCGTGCTTGGGAGGTAGTGGGGAATAGTAAAAGCACTGGAGGTGGGAATGGGATGACATGAAATTCAAATTCCAGCTCTACCATTCCTAGCTCTGTATCATGGAACAAGTCACTCCACCCCTCTAATGTTCAGTTTTCCTCATCTATAAATATAGCCACCTACCCTTTAGGTAGGTGCTATGAGGATGAAATAAAATAAGGAGTTTAATTTACCTTGGCACATAACAAACATATGCTTTTATCCTTGTACTTAGTAACAAGCAGTACTAGTATTCTTAATGTTCCCTGCCCTGAAATGCTGAAGAAAATTAAGTGCAGACTCTTTGCCAACATAAATTAGACCAGGTGAACAGTGGCAGTTCACTTAGGGATGGGTTCCTGCCTGTATGTGGACACTTAAAGGTTTTTCTGAAGCTGCCACTCCCTTAAAACTATCAAAAATTAGAATTAAATACCTGCACAGGAACCAGAGGTAGACAAGACTCTTGTGAGTCATCCTTTCTTGAAAGGAGAAGGTGGGTGGTGGGGTCTGGTGATAAGTCTAGAAAAAGAAAACAGCAAAGCCTGACTCATTTGCTCTGTTGGTCTCCAGCAACTGCCACCAGTGCCCCCAGCATCTACAGGCAGAAGTGATCCAAACCCAGGCAGAGAAAATGGGGATAAAAGCCACAGAGGAGTCAGGGGAGCAGCCAGATGGGTGGACCAAGCCCAGTGGCAGCATCATGTGGACAAACACTGGGCAGAACAAGTCTGGACAAGATGGCAAAGCACAGGAGGAGCTGACCCTGAGCCTTCACGTTGACAACACCAATGGGGCTCCAGGGGAAGCCACTCCAATCCCCGGCTGGAACTCCTCTGTGTGGCTATGTCCCCAAGAGAGACCAGACCACACCCAGAATGTACTGACTGGAGTGGGAGAACCCGCAGTTCCACTAAAGACTGCGCAAGGACAGCAGAGATACAATCATATGAGCCCAAGATGCGCTCAGCAGATTAAAGAGTCCTCCTAAAAGGCACTGGAGTAGGGTGTGGGGTGAGGGTGATCCAGATGTGGATGGACCAGGAGCAAGGGATGATCAGACTGACCCAGCCTGATCTCTGTCCCCTGGAACCCCATTACACAGACTAACATAGACTCCCTGCTGCTCAGGCCATCACCAAGGCAGAGTGCTTGCTCAACCCAGAGAGAAGGTGATGGTGGGACAGATAGCCAAAGACTGTCATACCAGGGACTTCCAGCTTGCCCCCAGGCCACTTAGTCTACCCACTGCAGACAGCCTCCCTGAACACTCCTGATCCCACTGGCCTCTCAGCCAGTGTCTACAACTAAACTAGCAGGTCGGTCCCAGTCGCCTGAGCAACTCTACACCCCCAGGCCTGAGCAGCAGGAGGCAGTGGGGTGGGGACAGCCCACCTGGTTGGCAACCGCCTGTAGTTTGTTCTTGTCGAGCTGTTTCATTTTCTAGGGGGATGGAAAACAGTGCTGGTTATACTCTCAAGCCTCTAGAATGGGGGTGCTACCAGCCCCATCCTTAGGGAGAGGTTCCACACCCCACAGTTCTGCACTATGGAGCTGCCCTGCTGCTAACAGTGAGCTCACCTCAATGGCAGCATAAGCCTCCCGGAAAAGGTCCCAACTTCCATAGCTGCAGTAGATACAGCCCAGAGTCATGAAAAAGCAGAAAGAGAAGAAGTACCGATGATTATAGTGGCCCACACAATTGTTCAGCCAGGCTGGTGGGAGAATGATTAAGGACAAGATAAAACACAATTTCAGGGGGTATCCAGGCATCGCTGGTTCATCTTTGGTTCATGGTGACATCACCCAAGCCTCAGGCTTCTTCTAGTCACCAAGAACTATTTTCCAAAGGCAGGAAAATATGGGACTGTTTCCTGAGGTTGAGGTGAATGTGTTCTAAGGTTTTTAGAGTCCTTAAGTCCCACCAGGAAATCATGGAAAGTGAAATCCTGCAGTAAAATGAATCGGCCAATACTTCAGCCTAGCTGGGGTTAGCCAGACATCTGTACAGGACAGAAGGGGACCCATGGTTCCATCTGACACACCCAGCAGACCACCACAGAAGCCCAAATATCTCTTCCCATCCTACAGCTGTTAGTACAACAGTCTACAGAAGAAAGAGCTGTTACATGATTCCTTGCTCCAAGAAGGTATGTGCCAGAGTGCTTGTGAGCCTCCTGCTCCCCAAGGAGATGGTCAGCCCCGCACCTCTTCTACTAACTCCTCATAAGCCCATTTCGCTCTGGAGCTAAAGGAGGCCTCAGGCAGAAGAGAAAGCAAAAGGATACGGCAATGATGATCCATCTTCAGCACACACCTGTGAAGGAGGGACACAGGCTCTGTTACGGTGGCCAAGATTCTTGAGATGTCAGTGCCAATCCTTTCCTACAAGGCCCAGCATCCTGCTGAGGTGGAAAGGGCACAGACTTGAAGACAGCCAGGCCTGGCTTCAGACCCAGCTGTGTGGTTTCTTGACTGTATGACGTTGGACAAGGTAACTCATCTTTTTGAACCCAGCTTCCACAAGTGGTAATAATGCCTAACTCACAGGACCATCCTAAGAACAAGGTGTCAGGAGATGGCACATTGCCTGGGACGTGATGGGTGCTTTGTACATATCTTAACAAACTTCAGGTCTAGGTTTTGCCCTAGGGCTACAGCAGAAGGGTCACAGCTGGGGTTCATAGAGAAAAGCCAAGACCCACCTATTGCAAATGCTGCAGTGGTGCGTTCGGGCTGGCTTGGGGTAAATGCACTTCTTACAGATGGAGACCGTGGCAATGTCATTCCTGCCCTGTGCAAAGGGAGAAGAGCGTCATGACAACTGTGACAGCAGCAGTTCTGTACCTGAAAAGACACTAAGGCACTCTCCCTCCTGGGACTAGCTCCCATAGCCTTCAACTCTCCCCTCCCCCATTCCCCTGTGGGGACCCACCTGGGGTGGGTACCCAGGCGGAGTGGTGATGGCTTGGTAGTAATGGAAGACGATGAGGATCAGATTCCAGTGACTATAGAAGAAATGCCAGCAGAGTCGTGGCACTGAGTAGGTTCGGAGGATGAGGGGCAGGACACATAGGTAGGCAATGGCCACAATGGAGCCCGTCAGCACGATCACCAGCACCACGAACACCTGTTAACACCAGTAAGGTCAGGTAGACACAGTGAGACAGCTCTATCAGGTAGACTCAGGAATTTCCCTGGGGGTAGGGGCTGGCCTTCAAAACCTAGTGTGGGTCCATCAGAGACATGTCCCTCTGCTCCCCAGGCATCACTCACCACCCCAAACCAGCGGATCACGTTGTCCACCAGCCAGTAGACAGGCTCAAAGGCAGCATCAACAGCGGTGTCACTGCCCCCAAAGGAGTTGTAGAGCAGGGAGCGCAGGCAGACCTTGCCGTAGCGCCAGCGCTGTACCAGGCCCCGGAGCAGAGGTGGGCAGCGGCGCCTGTAGCCGAGAAGCAGAAGCAGGCGCAGGCAGAGGCGGGCCGGGCCCAGCAGCAGGCTCCGCTGGCCCCTCATGGCTCCTAGAAGAGCACAGCATTGTGAGAATCCAGCCTGAGTCCTGTCCCTCCCTACCCTACTAATGGGAAGGCCCAGAGCACCCTCTTGGAGGGCAAAGACCTAAGACTAACACCCAGCTAACAGTCACCAGCTATAGGAAGTAGGAAGGTCACTTCACTTTTCCACAGACTGTCCAGTGCCAATGTCCCAACCACATTACTTGGGTAGGGACTGAAAGTTCTGAGCCTGCAATCGTATTTACATCACACCATGTGGGTAGACCGCAAATCCAGGGATTTGCATGCCTAGGTGGGTACAGTGGCTCACACCTGTAATCCCAGCACTTTGGGAGACTGAGGCAGGAGGATC
>VBSM01003143.1:19226783-19243182 GCA_008086735.1 Cheirogaleus medius
TCGGCCTCCCAGAGTGCTAGGATTATAGGCGTGAGCCACCGCGCCTGGCCCCAACTCATTTTTTAGAGCCAGGCCACCAAAGTCATATCACCAACAAGCTTATGAATCCTGCCCTTGAATTAGAAGCCCATCCAATCATTGGTTGGGGCGGGGAGGTTGTAGTGTCAGAATTTGTACTTGGTGGAACTGTTCCCAGGGAAAAAGTGGGTGCAGATTCCCTGACAAGGAGGTAAATGGTGAAGCAGATAACCCAAACTTGTTTAGTGACAGATAATAAAAGGAAGAATCATTGGGGAAAAGATCATGCCTCAAGAAGTTACTCTGGACCAGGCAAGTGAGGATGAAGGATTAAGAGGCGAAAGGTCAGCTGCTAAAGTCACCCTTGCAAAGGAGAAATAGGAAAGGCTGCTGAACCCTGGGGAGAGCTGGACAAAGACCAAGTGGCAATACCTGATGCCCTTGTAGCCACCCAAGTGGGGACTAGAATCACAGGATGAACGGTAAAACAGGTCAGCAGCTGGTGGTTTAAAAAATTTGGGGTTTGGCCAAGCGCGGTGGCTCACACCTGTAATCCTCACACTCTGTAAGGCCGAGGCGGTTGGATCGCTCAGGGTCAGGAGTTCGAAACCAGCCTGAGCAAGAGCAAGAACCCGTCTCTACTAAAAAATAGAAAGAAATTAATTGGCCAACTAAAAATATATAGAAAAAGTTAGCCGGGCATGGGGGCGCATGCCTGTAGTCCCTGCTTCTAGGGAGGCTGAGGCAGGAGGATCACTTGAGCCCCGGAGTTGGAGGTTGCTGTGAGCTAGGCTGACACCACAGCACTCTAGCCTGAGCAACAGAGCCAGACTCTGTCTCAAAAAAAAAAAAGAAAAATTGGGCTTCACAACAGGCTCCAAAAATAACAGAATCACCAGCCCTAGGGTACTGACTTCAGAGAGCATTTGTGAGGGTTTTTGCCTAGGGGCATCACCGGTTATGGACCTGTGTTTCGTTTACTCAGGAACTTGATTTCACCAGATTCCCCAAGCCAGGCCTGACCCTGGAGGGTGAAGCCCAAAGCCAAAGGGCAGCCTGGTAAAAAGGCATGGCGCTGGTGAGTGAGTGTCCCGAGGCTCAGTGGGTGGGATTTGTGGACTGGATTTGAACCAGAGTTGATGGGACACCTCCTTTCCCCTCATAAGTCTATTCCTTAAGTATTTACTGTCCAGGCCTCCCAAACTTCAGAGGAATCATCTCAGATTGCCACATCTTGATGAAAACGTCTGCTTAGAGGCAATCAGAGTTTGGAGAATTGATTCACTCCCCCTAAATTCACAAAAGACTGATTGATAAACCAGAACAGACATTTACATTAATTCCCAGTAAGGAATCTGTTTTTGACAACCACTGATGTTCTAATACATGGCCTTCATAGTATCAAGGAACTCAGAAACAGGTAGTGACCAGGTAGGGCTTTGAAAAAGAGAAGAACAGAAGTTAAACCAACTGAGGAGGTGTGTTGAACTTCTGGTGACCATGGCAGTGTTTCACGACGAGGTGGAGATCGAGGACTTCCAATATGACGAAGACTCGGAGACATATTTCTACCCCTGCCCGTGTGGGGATAACTTCTCCATCACCAAGGAAAATTTGGAGAATGGGGAAGACATAGCGACGTGTCCTAGCTGCTCTCTCATTATAAAAGTGATTTATGACAAAGATCAGTTTATCTGTGGAGAAACAATCCCAGCCCCTTCAGCCAACAAAGAATTAGTTAAATGCTGAAGAAGGCTTCAGAAATCCAAATCGTGAACAGTTGGGAATGAACCAAGATGGAAACATCAAATACAAAGTTTCTGGCTTCTTCACTGAGATAACCATGTTGTGGTTTGCTGTTCTGTTAAGAGTGGATTCTTCCCAGCAACTGCTAAGTTCACCTTCAAGAAGTGTATCCACAACATGACATACTTGGATTTCGTGCTTAGAACTTTGAATTGAAAGTGTTCTCAATTATCTCATATGGATGTAAAGGAAGATAATTTCAGATCAGTGCTTTCTTTCTCTCAGTTTCATCATTTTTATATCTTGAACCTAATTAGTTTAACATCTGATAACAGCATTATCTATCTCAGTCATTAGGATTCTTTAATAAAAAAGAGATTTTTTTTTTTTTTTTTAGAAAAAAAGAAGAACAAGAGAACTAAACATGAGAGAGCTGGATGGGTTGCGGGTTCTGCCATGTGACCTGTGGTAGAGACTCCCCTGACTTCACTGCACAATCTGTGTTTCTAGGGACCAGGAATTTTAATCTCCCTGGGGTCCCCTGTCTTCCCCAGAGCTGGATAAATGGACAGGCTCTCTGTTCTAGACTCCAGATTCCCTCATCCACTATTTATGGCAGCATCTCCATGCATCGTTTCGCTGGCACCGGCTGAACACGTTAAGAGTTCTCAGCTGAAACGGATTACCTGTTCAGCCGGCCGTTTTTGCTGCCCTATAGGGAAGCACTTTCATTTTGGCAGAAGCTAGTTCCCCAGCAGGTGACCCTATGGATTATGTGGAGGACGATTTCCTCCAGAGAGCTGATCTCACCTTTAGAGTCATGCTGCTTTTACTGTTCAGCCACAGAATGGCACTTGCTTACCTGGCCCTCTTCATATGGAGACTTTGTCATTTGAACCCATATACCTCTCTCCTCTGACTACCCACTCACTGTCTTGTGGGGTGGGGAGCAAAGTCCTTATTCCTCAGCAGTGGAGCCTGGCCTGGTAGTCGCAATCAGATGCCCATTCCTTGGAGCTGGCCAGCAAGACTGAGTAGCTCTACCCAAGCTGTAACTGAGCTGGCCACTGGAGTATGTGGGCTTGTAGGCAGAAGGACCTGAGTTTGAAACATGCTCCACACTTTAATCCATGTGAGATCTTAGACAAATTACTTAACCTCCCCGCTCACTCAAGCCTATTTCCTCATCCATAAAATTTGGGATGAACCTACCTCCATTCAAGTGGTGCAAAAATCAAGTAAAAAATGTGTTGAGTAGCTGGCACAATTAAACTTAAGACTCCATGGGATTCAACTCTGGGTGGCAGTAGAGGGCAACAGAAGGCAAATCCTGAGCCCCTTTCCCAGATGAGGACTTGGAGCCAAGAGTCACACAACCGGGGCAGCAGATGCCTCAAGACAGGAAAGGGTCTTTCTGCAAAGACACATCACTCCTGTAGCAGGCCTTGCTCTCTGGCATTCACCTCTGATGAGGAAGGTGGAACTTCTGCTACTGATAGTATCTCCCTTACACCCACAGCTAGAGTTGGGTACCCTGTGAGCCAGTCAATCCAATCTGGCTTGGTGAAGAGCCCTTGGTCTAAGAAAATTACCAACTCTGGTCTAGGATACCATACAGGTTAGGAAGATAACACCCCACCAGGCTCTCAGGTGACTCAATTTAGTAAAGGTCTTCCTAAGGTTATTATGTAGATCAAATGAAAAACTCAACTTGAAAAGCAAGACACTTAAAACTAAATTTTAGAATAAGGACCTGGATTTAGTTGAACTGAAATCTTTCATCTGGGCTCCAGTACTGAGCACATTTCTACACATTTCCTCTTCTATAACCTGGAGTTACCAGCCCTTTCACAGGTTCTTATCCAGCAATGGCTGGCACAGAGGAGTTTCACAGCTCAGTAGATGGAGGGTATTACCTGCTCCTACTAGTACAAGGGAAATGTTTTCTCTTGCCTCACGGACTTTATGTTCTAATGATCTTTTCAAAGGCCTTGGGGGAAAGGTGGCAAATGTGAGCAGTGCCCCTTCCCAATTGTGTATATAGTGTAATCATGTTCCCACTGCACTAAGTCATTTTTAAAGTTATGTATAATTTTTGAGAATTTGGGTTTTTTTTTTGGAGACAGGGTTTTGCTCTGCCACCCAGGCTGGAATGCAGTGGTGTGATCATAGCTCAGTGCAGCCTTGAACTCCTGGACTCAGGCAATCGTCTACCTCGGCCTCCCAAAGTGCTAGGATTACAGGCATGAGCCACCACGTTCAACCAAGGATGTTATTAGATGACTGGCAGGGTTCAAACTTTAGGGACCAGAAAGATATGAATCAAGTTTACAGATTACTTAATAGAAAAGGGTTTAAAAAAATCCAGCAAAGCCTTTACTTACTCTAAAAAGGGTATAATGGAGATTAAGAATTTGACTTTGCCATTGAGGGATGTTCAGTAACCAGGACCACTGAGCAGGAGCTGCAGAGGGGAAACATCCCACCTCAGACCTCAGCCCTTCAGGCTTATGTGGAAAAGCTGCAGCAGACTGTGTAAAGTTGTGACTGCTTATCTTAAAACTCCTGATCCTGTCATACAAGGACTTGGGTAATGAGTAACATTTCAAGGTGAATGCTAAGATTTCCTCAGACAAAAGGTCTTAAACATCACACGTGAAAATATTGCACATCACTCCTTTATTATACTGATCTGGAAAAAAGATTAGTACAGTTATGCTTAAAATGAGTACTGGGCCCACATGGCAGGGCCAAGCAACTAGAACATGACTCAGAAATCATACAGTGAAAGACACACTTGGACATGATCAAGAGGCATTTCACTGCCACAAAACAAGGCTGGGGAAGGATTCTAAAATACACAGCAGGGTGCGCTCCTACCCATTAGAAGTCAAAGAGCTTATCCCGTATTGGTGTGAGGTGAGGAATGGCTTGTTTTCTAATGACCATATGTGGGACTATTTCAACCGCCACTAGAAAACCCCAGGAGGGTTTTTGTTTTGTATTATTTATACTTTTTTTGTAAAAGTAAATGCAACACAAACTTAATTCAGGATTGATCCCAACCTTCTGGAGCCAGCTTCTCTGGGGTCAGGGAGGAAACTGCTGTTTTTGTACATCACCATGGAGGTTACACTCATCTTCCACTGGAATGACTAGAGCCCCCCAGGCAGTGGCCTGACTATGGAGAGTACAAGACCGGCTCCAGGGAGCAAAGAGGCTCTCTTGCTCCTCCTCATTTGGTCATGCCTCCACATGGTCCTTCCCTATCCCCTACTCAAGCAGGTCCCTAGTAAACAAAGCACTGGCAAACCCCGAGTTATCACCTCTCAACTCTTGGATAAGAAGAGTCTTCCCTTGGCTTGGACTGTGAACCCAGACCCCAGAGGTGCTATTCTGACTAGACTGTATGAAGGGAGTGGCTGCAGGAGAAAAAATGACTAAGATGAAAATGGGAGCCACTGGTCCCCATCTGCAGCTACAACTTAGGATGCCTCCAGATGTGGTCAGTGTGACATGTGTGGGGGAGAGGGGCAGTGGAATGGGAGGATGGGGAGGGTGTTCCTTGGGCAGTATTTTGTCTGCTGGCCTTCACTTCTTGGCCTTGCCCTGGGCAGCCACAGCTTCCATGGCTTTACGAACGGTCTCTTCATCCCCCAGGAACTGCATGGGCTTGATGGGCTTCAAGTTCTTGTCCAATTCATAGACTATAGGAATACCAGTCGGCAGGTTCAGCTCCATGATAGCCTCTTCAGAGAGACCTGAAAACACCCACCATGATCAGCCACACAAGATATGAATCCACATCACCCCTCCAGGTTTACTCTTTGTCCTCTGGGTGACAAAGTACTTTGATAGGAATTAAAATAAGACATCCTTTCCAATCTAATGGTAGTTCTGAACCCAAGGAATGGTCCCTAATACTTATTTCTCAGCCATTAAACTGAAAAGCAAGAAAAGGGGTACAAGATTTTGAGATGGACCACCAACAAACTACAGAAAGGTGTATACTGTATATATCCCTACCAAAATGGGATATAGATCTCAAAAATAGTCTGTCCAGCCTGCCAAATATCAGCACACCTGGGCATTTAGGCCCTTAGGTGAAACAATTTAAGATGCAAATTGAGATTCCTATGTTAAGTTGTGCCAGGTTGTGACTAAGGAAGATTTTTATCAGAAGTTTCAACTGGCAATCCTAGTTTAGGCATCTCAAACCTGAATGTGTATCTGAATCACCTGGGGGACAGATGCTGCTTCTGATTCGGGTCTGGAGTGGGACCTGAGATCCTGTATGGATTATCAAGCTCCCAGGAGGTCCAGCTGTCACTGCTCTGCAGACCACATTTTGAGAAACGGGGCTAGAGGGTGTTTTTCCACTAGGAGTCAATCTAGACTGTCTCTAAGGCTATCAGTATGTCCAGCCCTTTTTTGAAGGTCTCCTTTATACTAAGTCCCTGATTAGTGGCAGTCCTGCTTTATCCCTCCTTGAGGTCCCCTCTAAAAAAGGTACATACCCTCCAGATGCTTGACAATGCCTCGAAGGCTGTTGCCATGGGCTGCAATCAGTACCCTTTTCCCCTCCTTAATCTGGGGAACTATTTCTTCATTCCAAAAGGGCAGAGCTCTGGCAATAGTGTCCTTCAGACTCTCACAGGAGGGTAGCTGGTCTTCAGTGAGATCTGCATACCTACGATCCTTTTACAAAAAGAAAAAAGAAAAATTCAAGTTTACCACTTAGCAATCGCATCTATTAAATGACTTTGCAATGTATCAATTCTGCCCAGTCCTCATGTCCTGAGGAGTTAAGTGATGGGTGAGGGTCTCTCACCAGGGTCCAAAGTAACTTACAAGAAAAAAAATTCCTGTGGCCTAAAAAGAAGAAAGAAAAAAAAGTTATACAATAAGGCTCTTCCCAATGCACTTTAACTTGCAGTTGGTTTAGGAAGGCCCTAGGGCTATGGATGGGTCTTATAAAATATAGCAATAGATATATTGAAAAAAAGATAGAAATTTTTCTTAGAGCTGGGTATGATGGCCCATGCCTATAGTCCCAGCTACTCAGAAGGCTAAGAAAGGAGGATTGCTTGAGCTCAGGAGTTCAAATCCAGCCTGAGCAACATAGCATGACCCCATCTCGGGGGGGGGGGGGGGATAAATAAAATATTCTTAGATAAACAACACAAAGTAGCAACTCTTTTAATAAGTAAAGGTTATTCCTTGAAGAGGGAGATTATGGTTAACTATTTTATCATAAATTATAAATTCAATGAGACTAGGCAGACATTCATAAAAGCTAAAGAAAAAGAATGAGGCCCAAATTCTAACCCTCTAATCCTGGCAGAGTGACCAAACCTCCGTTTGTCTTTGTCCCTACCTTACTGATGTTGCTGTAGAAGGGGTGGTCGGGCTCCATTGGCGGCGGGGGGACATCATAGGAGCGCCTCCAGATCTTGACCTGGGCCTCACCATGCTTGGCTGCAGTTTCTGCCTTATTGAGGCCAGTCAGACCCCCATAGTGCCGCTCATTGAGGCGCCAGGTCCTCACCACAGGCAGCCACATCTGGTCAATGGCATCCAGCACTGTCCAGAGGGTCCGGATTGCTCTCTTCTGCACTGAGGTGAAGCAGATGTCAAACTCATAGCCAGCATCTGGAAATGAGAAGTTCCAAGTGATAAGCTAATCAGGTCCACTCAGAGCCAGAATTCTCTTACATATATATCTCCTGTACAGGTATCCCTGTACAATGAAATATTTGGCCAAATATTAATTTGGAATCTTTCTAAATAATAATAGCTAATATTTATAAAGGGGCTTACCATCTATCAGGCACTGAACTAAGTACTTTGTTATTTTTTAGTCTTTGTAGCAATCCTGTGGGATTACAATCCTTACCACACATTTTACTAGGGAAATAAAGACTAGAAGAGTTAAGCATACTAGCCAAGGTCACAGCTATTATGAAGACGAAGAGAATTAAAACTCATGCTGTATGACTCCAAAATCCAACTTTTTTTTTTTTTTCTGAGACAGGGTGTCAGTCTGTCGCCAGGGCTAGTGTGCAGTGGCATCATCATAGCTCACTGCAACCTCAAACTCCTGGCCTCAAGCAATCCTTCTGCCTCAGCCTCCCAAAGTACTAGGATTACATGTGTGAGCCACCATGCCCAGCCCAAAATCCAACTCTTAACCACCATCTCTAGCTATCCCCATTTTCCTAAACTCTTAAGGATCCTGGTGCTTGTATTTTAGTTACAATTGTCACTTCTGATATTTAATAGACCTCTGGTCTAGGGAAAATAGGATTTTGAAGTCTAACAATCAGGACACAGGAAGAGCTCCTAAGAATGTTGATAAAACTTCAGTTTGTTGCATGAAATTGTATTTTCCCCATAGAGTGTGGAAATCGCATCACAAGCTCTTATCCCATGGTTTCTCTCTACTGTGGTGAAAGTGCCAGCCTACTGCCAAGTACCCTCAGAGGAGTATACCTACTTAAGTGTTAAACCAAGTTTGAGAAGCCACTCACTGAAGAAAGAGCAAATGCTGTGCACTGATTCATTTATAAATTAATCTCTCTTCCATATACAGTAGTTATTGTGTCAAGAGTTACGTTGGCCCAACCAATAGGTTACAAGGAATCAGTCTTATTTCATGTGTCATAGAAGATTATTCTCCCTCCCATCTTAATGGGGAAATGGCCCTTTCCTCATAGAGATCAGGAAAACACTCCTGTTTTCCTCCATTGAAGCTACATGGGCCTCTTTGAAATTCAGCACAAAACTTTCCTGGATATTGCTTCATACTGAGGTTAACAACCATAATTAATAAAATGTGAAGTGAATATTCCTGCTAGTCATTCAACTGAGAATGAGGCCAGTAAGAACTATACCAACGGGGGAAGGAAGGATTAATCACCAGGGAAACCCACCACACCCACAAGAAAAGACAGGTCTCATCGCTGAGCCTCAGGACAAGTCCTGGTAGACTCAGTTACCAGTTACTATCACCTCCCTAACTGTAAGGGGAGGAATGGTTCCCATAAAAAAGGCTGAGTCACTGGGGAGTGAGTACTCACAGTGTAAGCCTCAGATCCCATGCTGAAAAGCTATAGGCTGTTTCTCTGCAATTATTTCCCCTTGCAATGGAGTGTCTCACTTTGGATACACAAGGAGGAAGCAGTTCCCCTTAGGACTCTCAACAGAGAACACTGAAGGGACAGAAGCATAAAGCCTCTTCCTTTAACTTGCCCACTAAATAAAAGTATGGCCTAAGGGTACTCCCAGGGGTGAGGGTGAGCAGAGTAGAGGACTCTACCCTCCCCGTGGCAATCCCTCCCTTTTTCAGCAGTGTGCAGTGTTGCATGGGGGAACTAATTTCTCACTAGCCCTCCTGAAATTAGATTCAAGACTGTACAAACCCCACTTAAAGCACTGATGAATTTTATACATATATATTTTTAGATCTTTTATGTTGTTAGATTATTCATAATGATCTCTGTCATTCAGAATTTGCTTCTAGTCTTTCATTCTTTAATATAAGCATCTGTGATGCCCATAATAGATATTAAAATTTTAAACCTGGCTTTTTTGTATTTAATGCTACCAACATTTAAACATGGTCTATTATTTTACAGAAAATACAAGTTTAACCATTTGATCAGTCTTAAATACAGGACAGAGGCAATTCACTTTGTCCTGGGCTAGTCATCAGCAAACCACCAGACTCATACAGTTCTTCCTGCCAACGAGCTACAGAAAATGGCCTCCTTTACCAGCACTTTCCATTTCTCAGCCTCTCCTAAAAGGTGAGGTCACACCAGGCCATCCCAAAGCATTCACATGCCCCCCGCCCCCCAGGATTACATTTCCCAGACTTTCCCAAGCTTTGCTTCATTTGAAAAGGAAGTTCAGTGAAGGCAAGAAGCTAGGGAGAGCAACCTGGGGCCAAATACCTGTACTTTATCAACCAGGTTATCAATGGCCCTCTGCTTCCTCCTCCAGAGGTTAGAAAGGAACAGGGCAGGACCTGCCCCAATCATCCGTGGAACACCTCTTAGGCCAGGGATTCTGAGTTGCTGGCAGCAGGGAATGCTTCCTTATTAGCATTCCAAAATCACAAAGGGCAGTCTGGGGCAGGGGGCAAGCACTATCTCACTGCCACTTTCACCTTTGCCCAGCGTCCTTGTCCAACAGCCTACTAGTTCCTCACACGTACCTCTCCCTCCACCCAGAATTGGGGCAAGGACACTGGACTAGTAATAAGACATGACCTTGAACAAGTCATCTTGCAAATCCTCACTTTTCCCAGCTATAAAAGGGGACCTGGAAGGGATAGGAAGGAGGGGATAAAACCTGTCTATAAGGTTGCAGAGATGAACAACTCAAACCATTCATTCATTCATTCATTCACTCAGTTACACCTGTGGATGTGTTCTGGACACAGTATTTGTGGAATGCTGCTGAACAGCAAAGCCTACACAAGCACGCGTGTTTCTTGGTTTCTTGAAGCCTGTTAGGCATCACCCAAAGCAGCCTCACTCCCGTCACTGCCGGTAAGGAGCCTGTGGCCTGCCGTTTCGCAGGATCCGCAGGCGCCTCTTGAGAAGGCTTGGTTACCGCTGCCTTACAGCACCGGGCCTCCTCCTCCAGGAGCCCCAGGCCTGACCGACCGCCTCTGACTCTAGGAAACCCTAAAAAGGCCTGGCCGCCACAGATGGCTCCATCGGGATAACGGGTCCTAGAGTTATTAAATGCTCGGACTAAAACGTGAGAATTTTGCAAAGCGGTGCGGTGGAGAGCGCAAAGGGCTGCGGGGCGACCGCCTTGGGTCCTCTTCCCGGCGCGGCCCCTCACATGCCACTGGGTGACCTTGAGCAAGTCGACTGCCCACTCTGCGCCCATTTCCTCAACTGCAAACCAAACTGCTGGAGAGACGCTGCCCAAAGTGTCGGCCCTCTCCGGGAGGGCGCGGACGCAAGCCCGGCGGCCTCCGAGGCCAGCCACCCGGCCTTGCGCAGCCCCCGCCCGCAGCGCGCCCCCAGCCCCTCCGCACCTCGCAGCGCCTGCCCGCCGCGCTTCGCCTCCTCGTGGCCGGCCGGGCTCAGGTCGGCGTCGTACCAGCCGCTGAAGCGGTTCTCCAGGTTCCAGGCGCTCTCGCCATGCCGGATCAGCACGAGCTTGTAGGCGGCCATAGTAGCGGGCTGGGGATGCGGCGCCGACTGGGGATCGCCGAGATTCCGGAGTCACAGCCCGCCCGCGCCTGCGCACTCGCGCCCCACGGCCCGGCTCCCGCGCACTTTCTCGCCCAAATCTTTCCACTCGCTCGGAACCGCCCTCCTCCCGCCAGGCTTGCGCATGCTCCCCATCACGTCGCGGCGGCCGCCGAGGGGAGAAGGCGCGCCTCGGAACGCCAGGGCGCATGCGTCCTCCGCCGCCGGCCCCGAGTCCGCCGCGACGGTCACGGAGCGCACGTAAGCACGCGAAGGGCAGCTGGGCTCCTGGGCGGCCCGGGCGCGTGTGTGGCAGAGCTGGGCTGCTCTCGAGCGGCGGCGCTCCCCTCCTGTTGCTCTCGTTCCTAAGCCACTGGGTGATAAAGTCCCCTTATCACTGGAACCGATCCTTAGCTCTGCCCGCTCACTGTCCTGTCCGCACGCAGTTTGATTCACACACCTGTGTTTGAATCTTTACTCTTGCAATTCATGTGCTTTGTATCTTTGGGCAGGTCGTGAAACCTCTCAGCCTCATCTGTAAAATAGACATCTTAAAATACTTACCTGGTAGCTATCTACCTGGAAGTGCTAGTAAATAGTTTTTTCTATTGGGACCTCATTTCAGTAGAACGCTCATCATTTTGCTCCTATGTTACAGATGAGGAAACCTACCCTGATGCCAAATTATTCCAGAGGCTGCTCTTGGCCGGGCCCAGTGGCGCTCCTGTTGTGACTCCAGCTACTCGGGAGGCTGAGGCTGGAGGATTGCTAGTGACCAGAAGCTCGAGACCGGCCTGGGCAGCACCTTGTCTCCAAAGTAAAACACCAAAGCCTGCTCTTTAACTTACACAGGGCTGTTTTGTCCCTTCTCTATGACAGTCTGTCACATGCCTCAAGTCATTGCTTCCTGAGCCTCCAACAAGGAAGCATACTCCAGGCCTCTTCACACCTTCCAGAAAGAGGTGAATTCTAGTGGCATCTTGTCCCTCTCCTAGTCCCAATCAGCGGTTTAAATATCGGCTTATCTGGACCACTTTCTCCTGCCATGTCTCTGTCTCCTGGTTGATTTCAATCTAGCCACTTTAATGACCATAAAACACGAGCCAGACAGTGGGCTAGAGTCAAGGATGGGCTGGTGTGCTTCCCGCCCTTCACACAAGCAGAGGGCACATAAGACACACGTGTATGCAGCTAACAACAACGTGCTGTGTGCTATATCTTGACAGATCCTAGAAAAGTTTTTAACATGCACTAGTAAAGCACCTATTGCATGCCAGACAGTTATGTAAGTGCTTTACAAACATTAACTCCTTCAATCCTTATATCTTCACAATGACTGTATAAGGCAAGTATAATAGTACTATTTTCCCCACTTGCAGGTGAGGGAACTAAGGATGAGGTAAATTTACCCAGGGTGACAGGAACCAGGATTCAAGCCTAAGCGGGCTGGTTCCCATATCCATGCACTTACAATCTACTGACTATGGCCTCCACATTTTTGTTGCATTTTAGGCATTTGTTGACTTTGAAGAGTGGGAAGAATTTGAGAGGCAAAGAAAAAGCACTTTGGGGACAACATGAACCAAAACACATAGGACTGGTTTATAGATAATAGCTACTGTTTGTGAGAGTTTAGTGTGTCAACCCTTTAAATCTCAACCCTCCACCAGTTTATATAATGTGAGTACTGTTATAGCTCCATTTCACACATGAGGAAACCGAGACCCAGAGAAATAGTTTGCAAAGTCACAGCTAGGAAGTGGAGGAGAAACCAGGACTCAAACTCAGGCTGTCCAATGAATGGCCTGCACTCAGTGCTCCATTGCCTCCCTCTTCTGTAGGTGGGAGAAGATGGAATTCAGTAACTGGAGAGGTGACCGGGATGGGGTGCAGCCCTAAAAGCTGCACCCAGAACTCACAGGACCTTAGAGCTGCAAAGCTAGAATTGCCTTCAAAGGGCTTGTGGTTTAATCCCCTGGACATGGCACCCATGGAGTCTTTCTGAGAAGACCCTCTCTTAGAAAGTTCTCCCTCTGGTCTTTCCTGCTGCATGGTCATCCTAATCTGATCTCCAGGCCCTCCCAGGGAGAGCTTTTCCAGCCTTAACCTTGGCTTTTTGTGCTTCTGCCTTGGCCCAAATCCATGCTCCCAGCCTGATTCCTACCATGTTCCTTTCTCCTCTCCCTGCTGTCAGGAAAGTCAAGATTTCTGTGCCCTCATCACAGCGTCTCCTCATCGGTTCTCCCACTTCTGCAATGAGTAGGAAGTGTGAGTGGGAAGAAGACGCCATCGGAAACTTGAGTTCAAGTATGTCTCTGTTTCTGGTTAGCTGTGGGGCCTGAGATGGGTCACTCAACTTCTCATCCTCAGTTTCCCCATCTGTAAACTGGGACAATAATCATATTCATACCCACCTAAGCAAAATCTTGTGAGAAATAAATGAGATGATGAAAGGAAACAACTATTCATAATAATATTACTAATAACATTCTATTAATAATGAATATTATTAGCCATATGATCAAGAAAGCAAAAAAGATTTAATGAGGCACCAATTCAGAAGGTGTGCGTGTGAAGGTACATGGACAGACTTCCCCTCTGGCAGAATGCCCGGGAGCGGATGACTTGCCCGCTGGGATCAGACTAGACAGATAACCAGCATCTATGCCACTGGCCTTGGGAAAGAGCTCAGGAATCCTACTTTATTTCCTTCACCAACCTCCTCTGCCTCCAGATGGAATCTCTCATCTCCTTGGAATTCTGATGAACTCTGGTAACTGTATGCCTCACTTACAGAATATTTACCTGCATTCTACTCAGCTACAAACTACTTGAGGATGGGCACTGCATATTAACTGTTTTATACACCCCTACACATGAACATGCACTTTGCATGATGCCTTTACCCTGGGTAGACTTCCTATGTCCCTGAGTGTCAGAGCTGGGAGAGACCTTGACAATTTTCCAGTACAAATCCCCCACCTCCTGCCACTGCCAATTCACATTTTACAGATGAGAAAAGTGAGGCAAACCATTTGAAAGAGCAGGAGATGAGCAAGAGACCAGATTTATTGAGGTGATCCGTGGGAAAGGGCCACCAAAGTTGGGGCTTGCTGCGTCTAAAGAAAGAGGCAGGGGAGATCGTGGGTGGGATGGGGGTGGAGGCTATGCTTGCCCCGTGGCAAGGACTCTGAAGACTTTGTAGCCAGAAGCTGGAATTCCTGGGCAGAGATGGGGATCCATTCAGTGTCTACCCTGACATCTCGAATCTGAGAAGCTTAAAGCCTATCAAATCAAAGAGGTTTCTTAAATGCCAGTGAAGAGTAAAAGTAAACCAGTATTTTTTACCCTCCACTATTTTTTAAAATTTTTTATTCATTTTTATTTTAGAAACAAGGTCTCACTCTGTCACTCAGGCTGGAGTGCAGTGGCATGATCATAGCTCATTGCAGCCTCAAAGTCCTGGGCTCAAGTGATCCTCTAGCCTTAGCCTCCTCAGTAGCTGGGGCCACAGGCAGGCACCACCACACTGGCTATTTTTTTGTTTGCCTTTTATAAAGATGGAGGTCTTGCCATGTTACCCAGGCTGGTCTCGAACTCCTGGTCTCCAGCTATCCTCTTGCCTCGGCCTCCTGAAGTGCTGAGATTACAGGCGTGAGCCACCACACCCGACCTGTGTTTTTGTTTTGTTTTGTTTTTAATCTTATCTCTATGGAACACAAGACAAAAGGACATTTGTCAGGGCTGATTCCTGGGCCCTCTAAAGCACTGGGCGGACACAGGAGAACATTCACAGGTCGTGGGAACAAAACAGGTGGAAGGGGCTCTGACCACAGAGGGATCCAGCACCCTCTCGCCCCTTCCAGGGGACATGCTGAAGGATACTGCACAGCTCCTAACCAGGGCACAACCTCCTCCTCCCCTCTGCCTTGCAGGAAGTAAGTGTGGCCAAATAAATCCCCCTTCCTGCTTGAACTGTGGGGTGGCAGTGAGGGACCTGTGCTCCATGGCATCTTGGCAGGCATCTCTCTGGGCCAGGGCACTCATCAATCATGGGCTTTAATGAATAAATGAATAAAACTGAAAACCAGCCCCTAACCCCTGAACTCTTTTTTTTTTATTTGAATTTCTTAAAATTAATTAAAAAGTTTTTTTTTACATAGAGACAGGGTCTCTCTCTTGCTCAGGCTGGTCTCAAACTCCTGAGCTCAAGCTATCCTCCATGCCTCGGCCTCCCAGAGTGCTAGGATTACAGGCGTGAGCCACTGCACCCCGCCCAATCCTGAAGTCTTAAACCAGAAAGCTTCTCCTTCTAGATCAGTGTTTAATTCCTCAGGCCCTGGGCAAACTCCCAGGAGTCTAACAGCTTTCAAACAACAGGCTTGTTGGCCAAGCTGTTACCAAAACTCAGCTGAGGCTAATCAGGAGTCATGGCCCTATTGCCCTTAGGATACTAGAGCTTCTCTCAGCCTTCCTTTCCCATTTATCTTTTCCACAGAACAACTCTCTTATCAAGTACTGAACATTCAGTGAAGGTCCAGATTTAAAGTGAGTGAGGCAAACTGTGTTTTCTGCTGGGTGGGAGGATGGGTGGCTACCGTCCCGCACCCCTTACAGCAGTGGTCCCCAACCTTTTTGGCACCAGGGCCCGGTTTCATGGAAGACAGTTTTTCCACAGATTGGGGGGGAGGGATGGTGTCAGGAAGATTCAAATGCATTACATTTATTGTGCAGTCTAACCTCTGTGCTAAGATAATCTGTATTTGCAGCCACTCGCAACACTAGCATCACCACCTCAGCTCCACCTCAGATCATCAGGCATTGGATTCTCATAAGGAGCCACAACCTAGATCCCTTCCTTGTGCATTTTACAGGGTTCGCGCTCTGATGAGCATCTAATGCCACTGCTGATCTGACGGGAGGCGGAGCTTATGCGGTGATGCCAGGGATGGCGAGTGGATGAAACTTCACTAGCTCACCACTCACCTCCTGCTGTGCAGCCCAGTTCCTAATAGGCCACAGACAGGTACGGATCCTCGGCCCAGAGTTTAGGGACCACAGCCTTAGAGGACATCATGTGTTTTTACTTGTTGAACCATATTGCAAACTCAGCGCCTGATGTTCAAATTCCCCAGCTCAGCTGGTGCCTGAGGAGGAGAGGATTCATGCCTTAAAGAGGCAGGGAGCCCAGGTGATGCTTCAAGACTCTGAGACTCTAGGGGAGCAAGCAGTGCTTCCAGTGGCCATCGGAAGACAATCAGAGGTGGGCCTGGGGCTGCCCGGAAAGAAAGAGGAGGGTTCTGCCACAGGTCGTGGCTTCCCAAAGGATGCCACTGACAGCACCCTGTCTTCAGACCCATCTCCAGAGGTCAGCTTTAGCACAAGCCTTCCTGTCTGGATTTATGGGGCTTGCTGGGTCTCTG
>VBSM01003143.1:19274559-19290130 GCA_008086735.1 Cheirogaleus medius
GAAACCTAGAGCTTTCTTCTAGTCTCAAAAAAGCCATATTCACCTCACAAGTGGGGTCACCACTTCCCTGTGAGGCCATCGTCCCGGGGGCCTAGGATGAGAAGGAGAAAGGGGCAGTGTTCCAGGGTCTCCTCTCATCTCACAGAAAGAACACAAGGGTCTGGGGAAGGCAGTTTCTGGGGCTGGAGTTGGCGCCCCCTCAGCCAGGAGGGGCTCCCAGGGTGCTCACAGGCCTCTCTCCTTTGCTCCAGGTGAGGATGAAGAGATGGCTGACCTGATGGAAGACGCGGGCGTCAGGAGTGTGAGTAGTCCGAGGATGGAGGCTGGGGCCCCACACCTAAGCCTGAGACCTGCAACTTCTCATCCGTCCCCGCACACAGACTTGGCTCCTGCCCTGCTTCCCGAGTGCTCGAGGCTCCTCGGATGCGCAGGGCAGGCAGCCCAGAGGGTCGTGGGTGTGTGTGCGGGAGCGGGTGAGGTGGCTGACCCCTGTGGGGTCGGGGATGGGGGTTTAGGTGCCCCTGAAGCACCCGTTGGCCTTCAGGGTTGGTCTGGTTGTCCAATTGAAGGAAAAAGGAGTCAAAGCGCTCGTCTCTCACTGAGGGTTGAAGCTGTGTGGGTTGCAGTTGCAGCCACTGGCCTATGTGTTCCTGCACACAGTGGGGCATCACATGGAGGAGCATACACTGTGTGCCAGACACTATTCTGAGGGCCACGTCACCTCCTAATCCTCACAGAAGATAGGGACTCTGTCATCTATATGTCGGAGGTGGGTGCAGAAGGTAGGCAGCCTGCCCAAGGTCACTAGGTTTATTGGATGCAAAGCAGGGATTTGAACCCTGGTCTTCCAGTCTCCTGAGCCCAGGAATTTAACCCCTTTGCCACAATTACCAATCTTGACCTGGCAGTGCTGCCTACCGGGATGGAACGCTCTCACCTGCGCCCGCCTGAATCAGCAAGGGTGTGGACACCTGCCGTTCGCAAGCCCAGTGAGCAGCACTTCTGGGGCATCCTTCGGCAATGTCCTCCCAGCCCAGGCAGCCTTCCTGGACCACCCCTAGGCGAGAGGTGCCTAGGTTGGGGTTCAGTAGATTAGTGGGGAAGAGGCTCTGGGGTTCCATCTTGGCTTTAGACTAAACTTTCAAAGCCTCAGTTCCTGATCTGTAAAATGGGACTCTGAGTTGACCATCTTGTGGTGTTACTGGGACAGTCTGATAAGACTGGGCATATAAAGCACGTTAGCACAGAGCCCGATATGTGACATGATTTACTCCCCCGAATTCCTGTTTTCCTAAGTGTTGTATTTGTGAATGTTTGCCCCTGTCCTTGCTAGGTGCCCATCTGCTCACCATGGCCCAAGGAGCTACTTTGTCATTAGGGCATTATGACAGTGTTGAATTTCACTGGGTGAAAACCAGACATAAAAGAAAGAGAGAGTCTGGGGTCAGAGGGTACCTAAGGATCTTGGAGGTCCCACTCCCCCATGCAGGAAGCCCGTCGGAGATGCCCTTGAATAGTAGCATTGCCTCTGCTTGAAAGCCCTGGTGACCCCACTGCCCCAGCAGCCCGCTCCAGTGTGGACAGCTCCACCTACTGGGAGCCCCTCCTCTCCTTGGTCAGAAATCTGCCCCTCTGAGGGTACAGCCCATCTCCAGTTCCAGGTGACAGCAGTAGTCTGCTGGACACGTGTGTCTCCAGAAGCAGGCTGCCTGGGCTCAAATCCTGGCTGATACGTAAATGCTTGGCACTTAGCGACGCTAAGTCAGTCGTGGCTATTCTTTGTGATTATTCACTTTGCCTGGAAATCTTTTTCTGCTCAGAGCCTGGCTGTTTCCTTCAGCACAGCTTCACATGTGGCTCTGCAGTCCTTCGGCCTACTCTTCTTCCTGGCCAGGGAAAAAACTGACCGTGGCCCCTCTAAGTACGGCTACACCACCCATAGCAGAGCAGAACTGGCCGGGCTCCATGTCTCAAGGCATGGAGAAGTCCCCAGCGTGGTGACGCTCTGGGGCTGGCCCGTGGCAAGTCCACACCTGCCGCTGAGATCCCAGAGGCTTTTTTGCACAGCAGTTGCCGAGTCCTACTTCTGCAGCCCAGTTGTGAGAGCATAAAATGGTGGGGTGCAAGTGGCAGCTTCCACTGAAGGTCAGTGGGCTGGGCTGGCCTTGGCCAGGCACCAACTGAACCCAGAACAAGCTCAGCCATCACCCTCCACAGCACAGCCAGCATCACACTTTGTCCCAGTTTCTGTTTGTCTATGAGGAGCCCACTCTGCTGGGCTTCAGCCAATGGAACTGGAGCCCCCGTTCCCCAGACAGCCTGTGTGTGCTCCAGCCTGTCCCCACTACCGAGGTTGATCCTTTTACCTGGCTCCCTCTTCCCCCTGGCAGGGCCCTGGGACTGTCTCTAGATTCTCTGCCTCTGGATTGCCTCAGGGATCTGCAATTTCAAGAGGCTTCCAGGGCACAGGGGCACAGACCACAGTGTGGGGTCATCTCTGTTTGCCTCTCCTCCCTGCACCACATGCCCCCACCTGGCCTGAGTGTTGCTTACCGGGCTGAAATCCCCTGATGGGCTGAGGCTGCTGTCAGGCCCGCCTTTCTTCCCTTGGACCACCTAACACGGTGCCTGGCGTGCTGTAGGTGCTCAGTCACTTCCTGCTGAGTGTAATTGGCCGAGTAAACATGTCTCATTGCCCATGCTCATAACTTCTAGGACAGTAGCATTGTCGAGGGACAATGGTGACTACTTGAGAGCCCCTGGAGCATAGGAACTGGATCCTGTCCCCTGTGTCCCCAGGGCCTGGCACTTAGTGGGGGATCAGTGAGTGAGTGACTAATGTGGAGAGTGAGGTGGAGTTTGTATGAGGTGAAGAACTGGTTAAGCCATTCTCTGAAGAGGCCACAGTCCTCATTTTCCTTGTTAGGAAGGCTGGGGTTAAGCTGATGTCAGGGGGTCCACCGGGCACTGCACCCTGGGTGGAGCTCTGTGGAGGGACAGCAGGAGCAGCCAGGGCGAGCCCGGCAGTCAGATTGTGGGCGAGAGCCCAGCTGTGCCATCTCGCACGTTACTTGCTCTTCTTTGGGCCTTAGTTTCCCTGTCTGTAAGAGGCAGACTGAGTGCTTGGCAGAGGGCCTTGCATGCTCAGTGCAGATTACGCAGCTCTTACTGTTAACAATAACGAGGACAGTCACATCCCCTTGATCACTGACTCCTTGCTTGTTACCTCTCTACAGAAAAAGCACCAGAGGCTTAAGCGTCAGAAAGAGGCTGATGAGGAGGAGCTGGAGATGCCTCCTCAGTACCAAGGTGAGGCTTCCGCTTTTCTCTTATGGGTCACACTGATCCCTGTCACCTGCATTAGGCAGGGGAGTTTGCAGGAAGGGACAGCAGAGCCAGGCAGCTGGACAGCCTGGTTGCATTCAGTCGGCACCAACAAAGATTGACTGATAGGATACCTAAGACTGGACTAGAGGCCAAAGGGGCCTGGGTGTGAGGAAGAGCCTGGGGTTAGGAGATCTGTGCATGGAACCCCTGAGCCTCAGCTCCTCCCCACCCTGCAGGCCTCCCATGAGGCTTGCAGCCCACCCCTTCTCCCGAGAACTGTTTGCCTCTTGTCCACCCTAAGAGCTCCAGCCCTGAGTCAGACTGGGTTTGGAGAAGCTGCCTGGCCGGTGTTGAGGATGGGAGTTGGGAGGGTTAGTGTTGGGCCTGGCCAGAGAGTCCCCCTCTACATTTATCTATGGACCCATTAGTTGTTGCCTTCGCTAGAGCAGCTACTAGAAGTATGAAGGTGGCTTCACCTCTGTTTCCTTCCTCCCAGGGCAGCCCCTGTAGGACCCCTGCCCCCAGCCCTTGCAACAGAGCCCTTGCTTTGCATCTGGAGGACTGGGGGCTCCTGTGGAAGTCTCTGATTCCAGTAGTGGGTGTGTCCTCAGAACCCCGGAGCATCCTTACCCAATTAGAGAACCTCATGGCTCTTCCTCCTCTGGCCCCTACGAGCCAGGGTCCAGCTCACCTGCTCTGCTCTGAGCTGGTGTGGCACAAAAGCAGTAGTGCCAGTTGATGAGGCAGGAGGCCTGGGGTTGGGACTGCTTACCCAGCTGCTTCTTAGCTGTGTGACCTTGGCCTGGTTACACTGCCTCTCTCAGCTTCTAGTTTCTCATCTGTAAAAAAAAAAAAAGCAGGAGGGTGGGATTCATATTGATCTTCTGAGAGAGTCCTCCTGGGTTGGCATCATAGGACTCCATTCATGAGCGTGTTGGGTTGGAGATGACAACTGACCTTGGGCGAGGACCCTGATCTCTCTAGGCCAGTTTTCACATCTGTACAGCGGGATAAATAGCTGCCCTTCCGTCTCCTGATGTTGGTGTGAAGCCCAAATGAGATAAGGGCTGGAAAGCCTAAAATGCCTGTTTTACAGATGAGGTTAAGAGGCTTGTCCGAGGTTAGAGCTATAAGCGGCAGAGCTGTGAGTTGAACTTGGCTGTGTATCTAAATTCTATCTGACTTTAAAGCCCATATTCCTTCTTCTAGAACAAACGGAGCAAGTGTAACTTTGGAGAACATGGGTTACTTTATGTTAATGGAGAATGTGTGTCCCCAGGGGTCCCTGGTAGGCATCTGAGGGTTCTGGGTCAGTCTGAGGAGCCCATGGTCTGTCATACCACTGACAGTCCTCTTCGAGGAAGCTCATTGTGCTGCTTGGTAGGGGAAAGAGCCAAGTTCCTGATCTTTTTTCATCTGCTTCTCTGAGAAAAGGTGCCTGTGGCCTTCCTCTAGGAGGAGGCTGCCCTGGTTCTGCCTGACTCATGATCTCTGTTCTCCCTTCAGCCGGAGGCACTGGCATCCATCGCCCCGTGGCCAAGAAAGCTACTCCTGGTGCTGAATACAAGGCCAAAGTAAGAGCTGCATGTGGGGGAATAGGGTCTCTTGGCACTGGACAGGTGCCAGGGAGGGGCAAGGAGGAGCAGGGCAGGTGTGCCCATCACTGTCCTGGAGCCCGACTGAGGCCAGGGAAGAAGAAGGGGCACACCAAGGTCTTCTTGGTATCTGCAGTAGGGGACCTTGTTGAATGGCTTTGCAGGGCTACGGGTGCTCTTTGGCACCTCCTAAGGCAGAGAGTGAAGGGAAGGGACGATTAGGGCCTGTCTGGTCAGGGGCAAGGGTGGAAGGAGGACCCTCACACTCCTAGCTGACTCTGTTTCTCTGGATGAGCAGAAAGCAAAGGGTGACGTGAAGAAGAAAGGTCGGCTTGATCCGTATGCCTACATCCCGCTCACTAGAACCAAGCTCAATCGCAGGTATGCCGGCGTGCTGGGGCGGGCTGGGCAGGCTGGGCAAGCTGGGGGTGTGACAGGGAGCTCAGTACTCCAAAGAAGGGAAGGCCTCATTCTCATGAAACTCAATCCCTTGAGTCTTGCCCAGTTTTTTACATACATTGATTGATTGAGACAAGGTCTCACTCTGTTGTCAAGCCTGGAGTGCAGTGGTATCATCATAGCTACAACCTCAAACTCATGGGCTTAAGCGATCTTCTTGCCTCAGCCTCCTGGGTAGCTGGGACTATAGGCATGTGCCACCACACCCAGCTAATTTTCTATTTTTGTAGAGATGGGGTCTCACTATGTTACCCAGGGTGGTCTTGAACTACTGGCCTCGAGTGATCCTTCCACTTCTTTCTCCCAAAATGCTGGGATTGTAGGTGTGAGCCACCTTGCCTGGCTTTATTTTTACCTTCTAACATGCACCTACATGTAGTCAGTACCTACCTATGTTATTGACTTGAATTGCTGTTTTAAACATGATATTATGTCATGCAGAAATTTTCTAGTATATACATACTGTACATAGTCATCATTTTTAATAGCTTTGTGTAATTTGCTTTTCTAATCCCGTTATTGGTGGAAAATTAGAGTTGTTTCCAACTCTGGCCATTAAATAAAGCTGTTGGCCAGGCGCAGTGGCTCACGCTTGTAGTCCCAGCACTTTGGGAGGCTGAGGCGGGAGGAGCCCAGGAGTTTGAGGTTGCAGGGAGTTATGATTGTGCCACTGCACTCCAGGCTGGGCAACAAAGCCAGACCCTGTCTCAAGGGGAAAAAAAATGGGGCTCTTAGGAGTACAAGGGCAATGGTGTTCTAAACTTCAATCACAAAAAACTTCTGCTGAATAAAGGTTACCTTCAAATGAAAGGATGGGTAGATACAGTGAGCCTTGACCTTCTCAGTACACATTAGAGGAAGAAGGAAAGAGAGGCCCATTGCAGGGGGGATTGTGCTGGAATGGAGCAGCCCAGTCAGGACAAGAGCCGTGTGGAAGCTGGCGCCGCACCTGGTCTGCCCAGTTCACATGCTGCCCACCACTGGCCCCTTCTCCCCATCCCTCTGGTGTAGGGGGGAACCCTCATTTGACATTAAGAGGAAGGGGGCCACCTATTCTCGGCTAGATGTGACCTTTCTGTTCCTTGTCCCTGCAGGAAGAAGGTGAAGCTACAGGGACAGTTCAAAGGCCTGGTGAAAGCTGCCCGGCGAGGCTCCCAGGTGGGACACAAACTCTGCAGAAAGGATCATCGGCCCTGAGGCCCCAGGGCCCCTAGGCTGCTCTGCAGTCCAGTCTCTTTTCAGCTACCTTGACACCAGCTCCAGGTGCTTGGGACTCTGGCAGAGCATGGACTCAGGACGACTTGTTGGAACCAAGGCTCGGCTCCCAGAGAGATGCCTCAGATTTTGGAAGCTCCAAATGGGAACCACCGTCTAGGGGCAACCCTGGTGCCTGGAAATGGGAATGTGGCCTCACTGCCTCCGAGTAGGCCCAATGAGTCGGCTTTGCTTTCTGCCCAAAGAGGCCATGAGCAACAGAGTGGATGATCTTCCATTTCGTCCAGCTGCTGGTAGCCACGTGGCACTCTCAACCTGGCTGTGGTCTGGGTGTATGAGATTTACTGTGACCAGGTGTAGAATAAATGTGTATCACCATGCATTATTTCTAGAAACGCTATGTTTCATAACTTGCCTGCTCCAGGGGTAAGAACAGCATCCAGTTGTTGGCATGAGTGGCTTGACCCCTTCCTGGTCAACTGTCAACATCCTGTCCAGGGCATAGCACGTGCTTTGCCCATAGGTCAGGCCTTAGAACTACCAAGGCACCCACCTGTGTTAGGAGAGCTCCCTGACTTCGCTCTACAATCCCAGTGAGAAAGCGCTGTGTGGGGGATCGTGGGGGCAGTGAAAACCCTGGGGCTGATCTCTGAGCTGTGGTTGAGCACCAGGGATGCAGAACAGAAAGAGGAGGCGGCCCACTGAGAGCCGATTGGAGCTGCAGCCTAGGCTGCCCTGGGCACAAGTGTCTCCCAGCATCTGTGTGCATTGATTCAATGAAGTGTGTGCTGAGCCCTTCCCTGTGCCCAGCATGGTCTGATTCATCCATCTCCCTATTTCCCCACATTCTCTTTTTCCCAGACAGGGGATCCAGTTGTGGCACAAGGTGATTCCCACTGGTCCAGTTTGTTGGTCTCGAATGGAGAAGGGAATGGTGCAGATCTCCTGTGCTCTTGAAGTCACTTGTCCTATCAGCCCAGGGTCCCTCTTTCTTTTTTTCTTTTTTTTGAGGCAGGGTCTTGTTCTATTGCCTGGTGTAGAGTGCAGTGGCATCATCATAGCTCACTACAACCACAAACTCCTGGGCTCAAGCAATCCTCCTGCCTCAGCTTCCCAAGTAGCTGGGACTGCAGATATGTGCCACTACGCGCAGCTAATTTTTCTATCTTTTTTAGTAGAGATGTGGTCTCACTCTTGCTCAGGCTTCCAGAGTTCCTCTTGTGTGTGCTTTCCCAGCAGGCAGCCGGAAGCAAAGAACCCCAGGGCTGTTTGCCACACCCCAACATGAGGAATATGCCGTGTCCTCTGGCACTTGATTGATGTGTTTTTCCAATCTCAGAATCTCCCCATGTGTGATAAGAACACACACACATTGCTCAGCAGTTTCCATTCCAGTTTCCTTTCTTTTTTTCCTCTCCATCCCTCCATTCCAGCTGAATGCCCTTGGCTCTGATAATGCTCCCAGGAGGCCCTGTACACCTCTTGGCAGCCTGTCCCAAAATACTATTCTACTTATTCTCAGAGGGGACCCAAGTCTTAAGTAGATTCAGTGCCCCCTAAATTAGGGTGTTTCCTCCCGATCGATGATTTTGGGCTAGGGAGCCATGAGGAACCACACTTGGCCCAGAGGTGGCACTGTTTACATGCCTTGTTCACAGAAATCTGAAATTGGAGAGCAAGCAAGAAAGGTGGTCAAAAGAAGTGGCTATTAGAGATTTGCAAGGAAGATCTAACCACAACCCCCATTTCTACACTTCCAGACACAAGGTGGGCCAAATTAAGCCAATTCCAGTCCTTTTCCATTTCCTTTCTCAGGAAATATAACAACATGCACTAGGGAGCTTCATGTAAAGAGATCAGTATGAGCCAATTGCCCAGTATTGGTGTCTTAAAAGTTTAAAGACAACCTGCTTATTATGACATGTTTTCCAAGGAGCTTTGTTTTCTTTTAAAAATGGGAGGGGCAGGTGACCTAGAAAGGTTGGTGTTAGTGATGTGCTGAATGCCATATTCTTTTGGAAATAGACTTCAAATGCAAATTATCTTGATGTAGAGGCAAGAATGAATCTTCTGCCCCAGAAAATTCAGGTCCTTAAAACATCTGTTATGAAAGCCAATGCTGCTTTGATTTCAGCATTGGGGGTGAAGGGGAACCTTAGGAGTGTTTGTCAACACAAGATTCATTCAGTTTCAGGACAAATAGAAAAGTTGAGAGCTTCCACCAAGATCCAGATTTACTTTTTTAATTTCATTATGTTTTTGGCAATGTCAGAACTTGAGACTTTTCCAGACTTTCTTTTCTGGGGTCCATCCTCTACTCATTCCGCGAAATGGAAGACAGATCATACCCCACCTGACTGTACCAAAACCGCAGCCCTTCTGTTGGCCAAGAGAGTAGCCAGGCATTGGGGATTTGCAAAGGCAGTTTAATCATGTTCCCGCCATGACCCTTGTGGACACAAGTGAGTCAGATTAAACCAACCCTGGCCCTTCACTATTTCCCTTCTTGTGACTGGCAGAAGGCTTGGTGGTGACTGTCCCAGCAGAGGCCATCTTATTAGGTGTATGGTCTTCCTTGCAGCCAGATCAGTCCCAGTCCTAGGAAGGGTATTTTTTCTGTACTGTTTACAACATGTAAGAAAATTGCTTATGCCGTTCAAGTAGCCTCTGCTTTCAGTCCTCAGAGTCCTTTCCCCATTCTTTTTCTTGGTTGCTTCTTTAAAGGGTAATTTAAAAAATTAAAACAATATATTTCACTGTAAAAGTAATAAAAATTCACAGAACATTTGGTAAAAATAGAAAAGTAAAAGCAGAGGCTAGATGCCTTCTCACTTAACCCTAATGTATTATTCTCACTTAACCAAATTCTCACTTAACCCTAGTGTATTTCATCGATGTTTTCTTTTTTTCTATATATGGAATTACTTTTTTAAATACAAAAATGTAGTTTTAAATACAAGTTTATATTCCAAACTTGCACTTTACTATAACAAGGTTTTTACCCTACTGATGTAAACACTTCGTAAACATTGTTTTCAATGGCCCAGCTTAAAACATCTGCCCACTAGACATTGTTCAGTTTATTTATAAGGATCTTTGAGTCCATGATGTGTTGTTTTTTGCTGTACGCAGGAATTTAATGCCATCACTAGATGCTAGATCGTGTGCAAGGCAATATTTAGAAAATGGCGTGACTACTCTTTGTTCTATTTTTAATGTACATTATATGAATAGACAGATGACTGTACTCCAGAAAATAACCCTGATTTGGGACAATATAAGCTGGTTTGCCATTTCCTGAAATCATGCTTAATGTAGCTATTGTCATTAGAAACACTTACCAAGCTGTTAGAGGCCGGCGAGTCATGCGAGGCCAGGGCTGCAGTGGCAGAAGGTTTTCTCCTCCCATTCCAAGTCCCATTGATTGGTCATGGAAATGCCCAGAATGGGAATTTGAAGCTGGGGTTCCTCGTCAGTAAATGAATAAGAATGTGGATGGGTTGGGCACAGTGGCTCATGCCTGTAATCCCACCACTTTGGGAGGCCAAGGCAGGGAGGGTTGTTTGAGGCCAGGAAGTTTGAGATCAGCCTGGGCAATATAGTAAGATCCCATCTCTAAATAAATAAATAAATTTTTTTTCAGAAATGTGGGTGGAGGCTGTGGTGGCTTGGCACCTCATACTCATTCTGGGGCTGGGGGCTGGAGGTGGGCTTTGCAAGTCTAAAAGCAGTATTGATCATGTTCAGAGAGGAAAACAGATACACAAGAGGCCCACTCAAAATTATAATCTATTAATGTATAATGAAAAATATAACTGCCCAAGATACTCATGGTGACTACTTAGTACGTACTCTGTCTTGGATGGGAAGTCAAAATCTGTGGTTTTAATGAGCATAAAACAGAGCAAAAGGAATCGTGTGAGTGACATATTAGTAATGTCATTGCAGTGGGACAGTTTTATATCTGTAGGGATATACCTGCCAATTGGGGCCCATTCTCCTAGCCGCCTTTATTCTGGTTAGTGCTGCAGAGTGGAACAGACACTTCCTCTCTGGTATCTTCTCCTAGATTCTTTGCAGCCACTTTCCTGCTGTTAAGAAGCTTTTCTGAGATTTAATTAGGCCCCTACTTCCTTCCCATGCAGGCATGCTTGCATTGAATTTCCAAGTCCAGTTCTTCCAGCTTCTACCAGAGAGACACCCTGCTCCCTCTGGGGCCCTGTACAGATAACTAATCCTGTCTGTCATGTGTGGACTTGAAGGGTTTAACTTCCAGAGGGCAGCCTGATTTCCAAATTCTAGGGATGTCACCCTATAGACCCATAGGTACCAATTACAGAGCTGATAGTTTTAAGTCAGAATTTCGGAGAGGATCTGAGCCACCAATGACAAGCAGATGGATTTGTGAATGATGCTAGGAGTTGCCTGTGCAGACCGCATGGCTTCTCCGCAGGTTCTGCAAGCTCTTGGAAAGGCTTGTCTTTAACCAGAACTATTGCAACAGATCTTGGACTTGAGGCCAGTGAACCTGAATTACATACACAGTAGATAACATGAGACCAACCCTCAGTTGTAAATATGCTCATAAAAATGACAAGGTGCAGTACTATCCCAAGCAAATTTTATACTGCCATGTATATTGATTGAATCAGTGTGCTATAATACTTATCTAAAAACGCCTTCCTTAATTGTTCCAGGAGCTAGTTCAACTCCTTGCAAGTCAGGGTGCCCTTCCAAAGCAAACACTTGTAATAATCAGCTAGCAAAGCTGACATCTAGATTCAGAAGAAAATTCTCCCCTGCCCACATGAGGACTATCACATGGGTCACGTGGGTCCCCTTCCTCAGGACTTCACACAGGGGCCTGGCACCTGTTACGTACACAGTTGGTCACACCTGGTCCACACCTGCCAGATTCAAATCTCCTGCGCAGCACTGTGGCAATTACAACTGCAGCTCGTACAGAGTGCTCCAGTTTACCAGACACATTCACACCCACCATCTCTTTTGATCCCTGTGACAGTCACATTATGATTATGGTTGTCATTATCATGATTTCCACTTTGCAGCTGAGAACCCAAAGACAGAGAGGATGTATGGTTTGGCCAGAGTTAATGCAGGTGGCATAATAAGGTAGCACCCAGGAGATGTGCCAGGGTGACTTTTTTGTTGTTGTTTTTTTTTGAGGTGGGGGTCTCGCTCTGTCGCCCAGGCTGGAGTGCAGTGGTGTGATCATAGCTCACTGCAACCTTAAACTCCTGGCCTCAAGCTATCCTCCTGCCTCCGGCTCTTGAGTAGCTGGGACTACAGGCGTGTGCCACTGCACCCAGATAACTTTTAAATTTTTTGTGGAGACTTGGTCTCACTCTGTTGCCCAACCTGGTCTTGAACTCCTGGGCTCAAGTGATCCTTCCGCCTTGGCCTCCCAAAGTGCTGGAATTACAGGTGTGAGCCACCTCACCTGGCCTCAGGGTGACACTCTTGACATGAGGGGCAGGGCAGGGCAGGGCTGGGCACTCCTTGCTCATAAACTTCAAGGAGGGGAATGGAGTTGGCCTGCAAGTCTCTTTCTTTCCACCATTTTCTTCTTCCACGTCTTTCTCTCTCTCTCTCCCTCTCTCTCACACACACACGCCCACGCACAAGCACTTTCATTGTGCATTTATTCTGACAAAAGGAATTCCTTTCAAAAAAGCATTTGCGAGGCATGGGAGATACAGTAGAGCGATGCAGACAGCATCCTTGCCTTCACAGAGTTTTTGAGGAGGAGACATCAAATAAATTTTAAAAATAGAACACATGATTGGAATAGTGCTATGAGGGGACCTGACTTGGAGGGAGGGCCTGTTGGAGTGAATGCCATTTAGCTAAGTCCTGAAGGATGAGTAGGCTTTGGGGAGCAACAGCTGAGGCTCCCAATTTGCAGGTACCCAAGCCTAAGGGCAGCAGTCTAGTTGGAAGGTGGGCTTGGGCCAGACCTGTCTTGAAGCTCTGTTTGCACACCAGGCTCCCTGTTTTTACTTAGATTGAGTGTGTGTGTGTGTGAGTGTGTTTGTGTGTGTACACGCAGCTGGGGGTGGGGAGCAATGCTGCTAAAGTTACTCCACTCTTGGGCCATGTTGCTGCAGGTGAAGAAGGGGAGAGAGAATGTTCCAGACTAAGGAATAGCAAGTGCAGAGGTCTTGGACTGGAATAGAGTTTGGCCTTGTCAGAGAACTCACAGGAGGCCAAGGCTGCCCAACCAGGGAGGCATGGGGAGAATGGAGCCAGCTGGGGCTGGGGAGGCTGGTGGTGGCAGTTCTCAAACCAGGGGTGGTATGCACCCCAGACTGACCTGATCCAATTTGCTTTTTTTATTTTTCTTTTTTTAAAGATCACTGGCTGTTGTATGTAGGATAGATTAGAACAGGGCAGGGGGAAATGAGGAGACTTGCTAGGAAGCTGCTGTTATAAACCCGACAAGAGGGGGTGGTGCATTAGGCTAGGGTAGCAGCAGTGCTGGAGGTGGAGATGACAAGAAGCGGCTGTAAGTGGTATGGAAACTGCAGCCTGAAGTTCAGTGCTGTTAGTGGAGGGATCTTCATCTTCTGTAGAGGGAAGATCAGCCTCTTATTAACTGGACCGCCAAGGCTGGGCACCATGCATTTGATGAACACATTTTTATTGTTGTCTCCTATGTGCCAGGCATATGCTAGGCATTGAAAAAAATGAGTCTTCATGGGGGGGAAATAAAAAAAAATAAATACATAATTTTAGCACTTTAGATGGTGGTAAGTGCTAAAGACACATATAAGGCAGAAAAGGGGATGGGGGTGCTAGATGAAAGATAGGGAAGGTTTCAACTTTAAATTGGGTTACCAGAGAAGGGGGCTAAAGACATGAAAGAGGTGAGCCACTGAGCCTTTAGATAACTCCTTGGATAGAGGAAGCAGCGAGTGCAAAGGCCCTGAGGTGGGCATGTGCTTGGGGTGTTCAAGGAAAGGCGGCTGGAGCTGAGAGAGTGAGGTGTGGTAGGAGATGAGATCAGGATGTGAACAGGGACAGATGGTATGGTAGCCACATTAATTTTTAAAAATATTTAACCTAATATATGCAAAATATTACCATTTCAACATGCAATAATGTAAACTATTATGAATATAATGTCTTACATTTTGTTATTCATGTTAAGTCTGTGAAATCCACTGTGTATTTTACACTTAATAGCATGTCTCATTCCAGACTAGCTAAATTTCATGTGCTCAATAGCCCTGAGTGCTGGAGACGACCAAATTGACATCACAGCTCTAAAGCTTTCTTTTATTGAACCCATAAATTCTCTTAAAACAATTTTTAGCAGCTTTATTGATCTATAATATATATACCATAAAATTCACATATTGTAAGTGTACAATTTATGATTTTTAGTAAAGTCAGGGATTGCGCAACCATCGCCAACCTCCAGTTTTAGAACATTGTCGTCACCCCAAAAAGTTACCTCACGTCTGTTCATGTGTCTCTCTACTCCCGCCCCCAGCCACAGACAAACAATGGTTTGCTTTCTATCTCCATAAATTTGCCTTTTCTAGATATTTCATATTAACAGAATCATGTAATGTGTGGTCTTTTGTGTCTGGCTTCTTTCACTTAGTGTTTTTGAGGTTCATCCATGTTTTAGCATGTATGAGCAGTACATTTTTTTAAATTTTAATTTAAGTTGATTTTTTTACCTCCTTCATAATCAGCAGCAAAGTATTTCATTTTTCTAATCGCTGGAAAGAATTCCACTGTATGGATGCACACACATAATGTTTATCCATTCACCAGGTGATAGACATTTGGACTGTTTCCAGTTTTGAGCTATGACTAATGCTGTTCTGAACATTCATGTGCAAATCTTTGTGTACGTATGTTTGCATTTCTCTAGAGCCCCAGGAGTAGAACTACTAGGTCATATGGTAAGTTTATGTTTACTTAACCTTTTAAGAAACTGCTAAACTGTTTTTCAAAGTAGCTCGTCATTTTACACTCCTACCAGTAAGGTATGAAGATTTCCATTTCTCCATATCCTTGTCAACAGTTGGTATTGTCTTTTTTGACAGTGGGTGTGCATTGGAATCTCATTGTGATTTAATTTGCATTTCCCTAATGACAGTGATATTGAGCATCTTTTTGTGTACTCATTAGTACATAGGTAAGAATGAACTTAGTGTCCTCAAATCTGCATTTCCAAATGGGCAGGTAGGTGGGTGGGGTTTATATTTTCCCAGATGGGGTCATGGGGTTCCTCGGTGGAGGAACCGGATCAGCACTGTCTCCAAGGAGGTCCTTGGAGTCTAGCTGCAGGAATCTGAAATGCAAAAGGGAAGGCCTCCAGTGCGCTTGCACAGTGGTGTCTACAGATGTATGGAGTCACCTGCACCCGAGAAACCAAACTACTCAGGTAAGGACACTCAGAATGTCCTATCTGAAGCAATCTGGCCTCTCTAGGAGAAATGTGCTAAGATTCTGTGAAATCAAGAGCCCTTGATACCTGGGGAACAGAACATGGACACTGCCTGGAACAAAGGCCAACAGCCACTCAACTGGGCTTCGACTTATCAGAAGGAAGGCGTTGGGCTGTATCTGATCAGAGCCTGCTATTTTACCAACAGTTGTGATCTGACATTGGGCCTCTATGTTCACTTCTTTGGAGTTTGCCTCCTCTGGGTCAGTCCCTTGGAGCCTAGTACCTCTGGGGGTACTGCTCTTCTTCAAATGCAAGTCAGGTCTCTTTGCCCCCTGCACTCACGACCTATCCCTGTGTTTGCCAGTGCAACTCACCCCTCAGCCCACTTGCCACATACCTGCCTCTTTTCCCTCCCCCAGACAGTATGTGCCAGCCATATTGAACTTTTTTTTTGAGACAGTCTCACTCTGTTGCCCTGGCTACAGTGCAGTGGTGCAATCTAGCTCACTGCAACCTCCAACTCCTGAGCTCAAGCGATCCTCCTGCC
>VBSM01003143.1:19338979-19352393 GCA_008086735.1 Cheirogaleus medius
TGAGTGATCTGCCCGCCTCCGCCTCCCAGAGTGCTAGGATTACAGGCGTGAGCCTCTGCCCGGCCTCATTAATGTATTCTTCTATACTGTTTTCTAAAGTTTTACTTTTCATATTTAGATCCCCCCCTTCCCCCCGCATGCCTCTTGAGGAGGCACCTAGGAAGCCTAGGAGTGCTGTGAGGTCTTCCCATTGTGGTTCCTGCCTCTGCCTCTTCGTTTCTCCCCTCAGCTCCCACCATGACCATCCATCCCAGTGGGTGCTGGCTGGGTTTCCTGTGTGCCCAGACGACCCCGTGGGAACTCATATTTAGATCTTTATTCTACCTGGAATTTATTTTTTTGTGTTTGGTGTGAGGTAGGGATCACACCTCCCCCCATACTGTAAAACTACTTGTCCTTATGTTCTTACATTATGTGATTGTTTTGTCTAATACAACTTTCAGTGGTGATGGGGGTTTGCTGTTGGGCTTCATGTACACATTGGCAAGTATAATGAACTGGTCCAGTTTTTTTTTTCTGTTTTGTTCCTGCTTGCAGATGAGTGCTTAGAGTCCTAAGTATGGCTTTTCAAGCCCCATAATGTGCCTTGTGTCCTCTAACATGTCTGGAATTTGTGTAGGCTGTGCTGGGGCAGGGAAAGGAGAGTTCCTTTGTCACCACAAACAAGGAGAAAGCTTTTTTCCTGTCTCTTCGATTTACCAATGCCTCATCAGAAGCTTTCAGCACTTATGTAAGAAATTTATTATTATTTTTGAACTTGAACAAACTTAGAGTTTGTTTTAAAATATTATAGAGCAGTAAGTTGTTTTTGTTTAAATATAGAATTTTTTTCTTTAGTCTTAGACATTTCTTAAGTTCTTAAGCATGTTCCTTGATATTCTTAGCTTTATATTGTGGTACTGTATATTCTTTGGAGAGAGATTAGTGGGCTTTGTGATATGGGAATAACTTAAAGAAAATAACCCACTCTGTCTTTTCCATCTCTCATCTTCCATTTTACTTCTTCTTCTTTTTTTAAAACTATTTCTGTCTCAGATATTGTCTTACCAGATGGCCCACTCAGAAAAAGCGAGGAAGAGTGGGGGAAAAACCTAGCTTAAAGAAATTAACAAGAGTGAATGAACATAGGAAGGAAAGGGAGGAAAAAGCAGAGGGGAAAAGAAACTGAGATTGTTTACATATTGCTTGTGTGTTAGGACTCCTGTGGTATTTTTCTTGTATTCTTTATAAATAGCTAGGGGTAGCTTTGAACCTATTTATTCTTCTACCTGTTCAGTTTGTTTAGGAGGGAGAACTTTGGGGGGGCGATGGCCAGGTAGGAGGGATGGCCAGGTTTTGTTGAGAAACAGTATACCTAGGGGGTCTGTATTTCTAGTACCTTTCTCACTAGTGTATAGTATTTTATCCAGTTTAGTGCTGAAGGGTCAACTATGATAAAAGTTTTAGAAATCTAAACTGACTCTTGCTCTGGACATTCATAACATAAAAGTCTGTAGGTTTTAGTGTGTGTAGATATTTCTACTTCAGGAATACAATGGATGCTATTCATATACATTTATATGTTGGAACTAATTTGATCTGAAATCAGTTATTCAGAATTAAAAGGGATGTGAATTCCATAAAGTGATCAGTTTAGACTCGATAAATTATAGGATTCTTTTTGTGCTAACACATTTTATGATTTTTCTGTCCCTAATAGTAGAGTGGTAATTTTTTTTTTTAAATCTCCTAAATATTCTCCAGGACAGAATGATAATTTCTCATTAGCAGTGATTATACACAATAGTTCATATTGACTTGTTTCTTGACTGAAATAAGCTGACATTAAAAAAGAAAAAGGAGGCTCTTGTCAATGGCTTAAGATGAAGTTGCTTGTATTCTAATTGACTTATAATCATTGGCATCTCTAAGTCTATACAGGAAAAATAACCTATCCATAACCTATCTTATTGTGTAAAAAAGTTGAGGAGACAAGCATTTTAAACCAACCTCCCTCCCTCCCTCCCTCCCTCCCTCCCTCCCTTCCTTCCTTCCTTCCTTCCTTCCTTCCTTCCTTCCTTCCTTCTTTTAGTGATAGGGTCTTAGTCTGTTGCCTAGGCTGGAGTACAGTGGTGTGATCATAGCTCCCTGCAGCCTCCAACTCCTAGCTCAAGCAATCCTCCCACCGCAGCCTCATGAGTAGCTGGTACAATAGGCACATGACACCATGCTCAGCTAATTTTTTAAAAAAATTTTTTTGTAGAGACAGGGTCTTGCTATGTTTCCTAGACTTCTCTCAAACTCTTGGCCTCAAGCAGTCCTGCTTCCTTGGCTTCCCAAAGTGCTGGAATTACAGGTGTGAGCCCCTGTGCCTGGTCTAAGATCTCTCTTTAGTGACTTTTTGGCTTGAGACCACTTCATTCATAGTTTTTATTTTATGTGATTTTTAATATGATTTTTATCATTTTAGAGAAAAAGAATCCAGTAGCCATCAACTGAGGATTTGGGCCATTGATTAAAATTATGTAATAATTTTTCAAGGAAGTAGAGATGAACTTTGAAGTTCACCAATGCCTTGTTTTTATTATACTATTATTAAAAATTATCCAGGTAGTGTTGGCAAAGTGCATTGTAGATTAGTTGTATTTAGTATTTAGAGGTGTCTGTCATTTTTCCTGGACCTAGGGTGCAGTGGGCAACTTTTAAGTTGTGATTGCTTTTTATGGTGGGAATGTTTGTATGAATCAGGTGAATTTTAGCTTTGCTTGACTGAGATGTGGTAACTTGTCCTTTTTGGCTTATGTCTACTCATTGATTATATAGTACTATTTGTAATAAGAATCAGAATGAGCAATTAGAGTTAATTGATAATGTATACGAACAATGATGTATCTGCTATAAGATGGAATAATACAGTTCTTTTTTTTCACCCTTTTTTTTCTTTTTCTTTTTTTTTACTGGTCAAGTGAAGCAGTGGGAGTGGGGAAGGAACAAATACAGTTCTTAAATGTAATAATATGTTAGAAGTAAAAAGTGGTAGGCATTGGGGAACAAAGCACAGGGTAGTAGTTAGATATTGGGAAACAAAGAAAAGGGTAGAAAATATTTTTGAGAGTCAGAGGAGCTTTTCCAGGAGTATAGCCAATGTAATTTAGGAGTGGAAAACCAGCTAAGATCAGGTGCCCTATGGAGAAGAACCTGTCTGAGCAAAGGTTGGATTTAGATGATGGACAGGTCAGAAGCATCCAGAATTGAAGGATTTTTAAAATAAAACCTATTTGTAGACCTGAGCAAAGCTGAATTAATATCTATGTTATGTACCTGTAAGTGCCATCCATTCTGTGAAGGCTTTGGTTATGAGGACCAGAATTCAAGGGCAGCTTGCTCAATTAAAGGGAGCTGATGATAAGGACCTTCTGCCTCTGTGTGGACCAGGAACCAAAGAACCCAATGAATGGCACATAAGAAACACATACAAAAATGATCCCCTCAAAGACTCTTTCATTTTTTTCAGTGATGCCATCTGCAGTTTTGTTATCTGCAATGATTCTTCCCTTCGAGGTCAGCCCATTATCTTCAATCCTGACTTTTTTGTGGAGAAACTCCGACATGAGAAACCTGATGTGTTCACCGAGTTGGTGGTCAGCAATATCACAAGGCTTATTGATTTACCTGGAACTGAGTTGGCTCAGCTGATGGGGGAAGTGGACCTTAAGTTGCCTGGTGGGACGGGCCCAGCATCAGGATTCTTCCGGTCTCTAATGTCTCTCAAACGAAAGGGTAGGAGATGCGTCTGTGAAGGGTGGGCAGGTCTCAGCTGTTCCCTGGGCTTCTCCTTAACAACGTCACATTCCCTAAAGAGTTGCTATTCACTTAAAGCATTTTTTGCCATTTTTCTTACTTTTATAAGTAGTAAAGCCTTAAGTAATAGTAATAAAAATGATAAAAATTGTCTAGATACAGAAATAATTAAGCTAAAGCAAATATATTCAGTCCCTGAGTGATGATGTGATTAATTTAGGTTATCAGGAGTTTCTTGATTTTCATGTCCTATTAATACACTAAAATAATATTTAAAAAACAAAGTTGGCTGGGCAAGGTGGCTTACACTTGTAATCCTAGCACTTTGGGAAACTAAGGCAGGAGGATTGTTTGAGGCCGGGAGCCTGAGATCAGTCTGGGCAATAGCAAGACCCCATCCCTACAAAAAATGAAAAAATTAGCTGGGTGTGGTGATGCACACCTGTAATCCTAGCTACTCAGGAGGTCGAGGCAGGAGGATTGCTTGAGCCCAGGAGTTGGAGGCTGCAGTGAGCTATGATGACACCATTGCATTCTAGCCGGGGCATCAGAGGGAGACCTTGTCTGAAAAAACAAAGAAAAAACCAAAAAAAAAAAACCCCACAAAGTTATATAGCTGGAGAGTACAGTAAAGAAAACTTGAATTTTTTTTTATTGCAGTAGTTCTGAAATGTTTTCATTCCATGGAATGCTTTTATAAGTTAGATACCTATGAATCACTCCCCCCAAAATCTTCCCACAAAATAAAGAAATTATAGCATTGCTTTTGATAAGATATTATCATAAAAAGTTATTATTTTACTTTATTAAATATAAGGATGTCATTAATGTAGAAAAAATGTTTAAACATTATAACAGATCAGATCATGTCCAGCTCCAGTGGATAATCTATCATGCTTTGCCAGTCTCAGCTCTTAAGTTCTGTTTTCTGTTTGTTTTTAAATTAAATACCATCATGCTAGATATTGTTACTTAAGTAAGGAGATGGTCTTTGCCTTCAAGCACCTACAGTCTGATATTGAACTTGGAGGGAGTTGATTGATAGTTCTGACTGCATTTTCTGGTGCATTTCCAATTCTAAGGTTTTTGTTTACTGACCCTGTAAAAACATTTGCTGAATTGTAAAATAGGATGCTTGTTTTTAAGTATGATGATTTTGTACTATTTGTATGAAATGTAGCCCTATCCTATCATATGGTTTTTCAGAAAAAGAAGTGGTATTTGGATCCCCACTGACAGAGGAAGGCATTGCCCAGATATACCAACTGATTGAATATCTGCACAAGAGTAAGACTATTAGAAATTTTATTGTTCTTTGTTTAATGAAGAATTGTCAGTTTTCTATTGAGAGCTAACTGCCTTGAGTTAGTAGTTGCCAATTAACCATCAATAAAGGAACTAATCTGTGATAATTTCAGGTGGCATGTTTTAAAATATATTCCCTTTTTAAGCTTTATCTTATGTATTCGTTTGCTTTATACTCTTCAAAGATATATATAAATTAGTGTCTATGAAATCACATTTACCTCTTAATTTAGAGAGACATTTCTTCTGGAAAAATACATTGTCCCTAAAGAATTGTTATATTTATTCAAGGGAATATAATACTTTTTTTCTCCAGAATTCTATGATTAAAACACACTCTTAATCACTTCATTTTTTAGTAGTCATACCTGTTATGTCATTGCTCTAAGTGCTTGGCATAGCTGAGTATATGTGAAATGTATGGCCTTATGTGTTGCCTTGATAAATTCAAAATATTTCCTTGGTAAATTCAACCCAAACACTTATTTATGGCTTATCTCATGTGGAACATTATGCTAGGACCTGATGCAGAGGTCGCAAACTGGCAGCCTAAGGGCTTGAGTCTCCTGCATTTATGTTTTGTTTGGTCGGCAAAGGATTACATTAAAAATAAAATAAGTTATTAGTGTGTTAAAATAGGGAAAGTACAGGTTTTCAGCTTCTTTGGATGATAGGAAGATTTAGCATCCTTGGGCTCTGTTGCCACTTGGATACGATCAGCTGGGATACAAGTGTGGCTCTCCAGTTCCCAGTTTGTTATGGTTCTCATTCTTTTTTTTACTATTACCTGCCTGGCCCTGTAAGCATTTGAACTTGGACCGCTGAATAAGGAGTTGTACAAAGATGAATATGTACCTAAGCTGAAAACATGAATACTCACACTTCTTCCAGATCAAACCAAAACTACCGTGTTTCCCCGAAAATAAGACCTACCCATAAAATAAGCCCTAGCAGGATTTCTAAGCATTTGTGCAATATAAGCCCTACCCTGAAAATAAGACCTAGTGATGGGCTTGGCTACGCAGCATATCTGCACAACCCATGCATTTCGTCGCGGGGCGGTAAAGAAGACAAGCAGCCCTTCTCATCTGCCCCATCGTGACAGCTACTATCCCAGAGGTGACCAGAAAGGTGCGGGCAGCCCCACCACCAAGGTCGGCTCCCCCTGTCAGGTCCCGGCCATCCTGTGTCTGCTGCAAGCTGAGGCTTTGAGGGGAAAATAACACATCCCCTGAAAATAAGCCCTAGGGTGTCTTCTTGAGGAAAAATAAATATAAGACCCTGTCTTATTTTTGGGGAAACACGGTATATATCCCACCTTTTTTTATTTTTTTAAGACTAATCAAGTGCAGTAATGAAAAGGGGGAAAGAGTAGAACAAGGAGTCGATCTGTCACTGACTGTGAACAATCAGTTGAGATAACTTACTACCTTCGGACTAGCCTGTCCCACCTTTTTTAATCCCTTTAGATGAGCTTAGAACTTACTTGGGAGGGAAGAATAGTTTAGTTTGGATGACCCTAAGTTTCTGGAAATTTCTTAGACTGAAAGGTGATTTGACACATTAGAGTTCTAATTCCTGAAGTAGTACAGAGACTCTAGATTAATTCTGGACTACAAAAATAGTTTACAGATGCAATAAGCCTCCGTGGATGAACTCACCCTCTCTAAACCATTGATTAGGTTAAATTTAGAGTCTCCATGTGTACCTCGGGAGGTTCAATGACTCCTGGGAGAACCATCTTTTTAGTTGGGAGATCTCTAGGTGCTCAAGGATGTTCAGGTATGTCTCCTAAGGGGGCCAGCAGGTTCTAACTTACTCTGGGAAAAAAGGCAAAAACCTACTTCAAGGGCCTTGTAAAGGGTCTTTTAAGTGTAAAATAGTTTTTGGACTACATATTTTAATCATAATTTCTCTTTTTGCTTCCTTTTTGCCCATCCTCCATTTTCTTCCATGTTAAGCAGACTTGCGAGTAGAGGGTTTGTTTAGAGTACCAGGGAATAGTGTCCGACAGCAGATTTTAAGGGATGCTCTCAATAATGGAACTGACATTGACTTGGAATCGGGGGAGTTTCACTCAAATGATGTTGCCACTTTGCTGAAGATGTTTCTAGGAGAGTTGCCGGAGCCTCTGCTGACACACAAACATTTCAATGCACACCTCAAAATTGCTGGTGAGTATAGGAAGGAAGACAGAGATGTAAATACATTTCTTTCAGTTTAGTAAAGTCATTTGGAATTTTCTGTTGCTTGTAACCCAGAGCAATACTTCTACTAATATTGGTTAAGATTTCATGATATTGCTGGGCTTCTCTGGATACTCAAAAGTTAATCTGGCCAGTTAAGTTTGACTTAATCAAATGGCTTTCTTGATAAATAAGATTTTTTTTGGTTTTGTTTTGTGTCTCTCTTGTCTCTTTAGATCTGTATCTTGATTCTCCCTCACTGGGCCTCAGTCTTCTCTCATATAAAATGGGGATGATGATGATAATAATAATAATAATATCTCTCAGAGTTGTGATGAAGAAGACATGAGATAATTACGTAAAATGCTTAGCACAGAGCCCAGGTCACAGCAAACTCAGTACAAGAGTGCTCTTATTATTGTTGTATTATTTTTATTTCTCTGTTAGTATCTATGTTTTTTTCTTTGTCTCACATGACTCTCAAGTCTCTTCTCACTCTGGGTTCCTTCTGCAAACAGCACCCTGCCTCTGACTTCCCTTTTAGGGATGAGGAAAGGATATATCAATCCAGGGCTTTCCTAAGTTTCTTTCCTCTCCATCTCTATTCCAAGCTCCACTTTGGGACCCAGAACACTCACCTGGGGGCAAGGCCTGGCTCCAGTCCCATAAATAGCCTCATAAAATCCTCCTGTCATCCCTGGAAGGCCAGTGACTCCAGATCTAGGAGTCCCCTTTCCTAGCTAGACCCTGCAGTTTCCAGCCCCTCCTCCCTCAGACCCAAAGGTTGGGGCCTCTAGTCCCTCCTTCATTGGGTCCCCACCTTCCTCCTCCCTCGGGATCAAGATGTCTAGGGTCTCAAGTCCCCATCCTTCCTCAACACCCAAGGATCAGGCCAGCGAACAGCCCAGGTATGTGCCACCAGAAACCCCAATCATTGCCATTCTGTGACTGCCACGCCTGCAGCTGCCACCTGCTTCAAGATTCTTATTAAGATAAGGAGCCGATAATAAGATATGGTTTGGGTTTTGTTTATTTTTGTATCTCTGAATCCTAGCATAGTGCATTGAACATTTTAGTTGCTGAATAAATGTGTGCTTTTCATTGATTGATTCAGCTATCTCAGATAGTTACAGGTTTGGTATGTTTGCCTTGGTTTGGAGCTTTTACTAAATATTTCTGTGCCTCAGTTGAGGTCATCTGTACCCTTGGAACATTTTTTTAAAAATAGCATTATTTGTTTTCTGAATAGGTAATACATTCACATGGTTCAGATTTCAAAAGGTTCAAAGAGTATACTGTGAAAAGCTTCTCTCCTACCCTGTTCCCCAGCATGCAGTTATTCTTCCCAGAGACAGCCAGTGCTAGTGATTTCTAATGTGCCCTTCCAGAGATATTTTGTATACTTAACAGACAAATACTGACATATATTCCTTTTCTTCTCTTTTTTTATGTAGTGGTAGGGTATTATACTCATGGTACTGTGGATTGCTCTTTTCAATTAATGCATCTTGGAGAATGTTCCATTTTCAGCTCATAAATGTTTTCCTTATTCTCCTTTATGCCTGTGTGGCAGGAATTCATTCTTAAATTACACAGCTGTTATGCTGCTATAGGCTCTAAGTGCAAACAGCATCAAAATCCATACTGCATTTACTTACTTTTCTGCCCTTGAGTATTTCTTTTCTTCTTTCTTCTAATTTTAAGGAAGATAAATATAAGGTTTTTTCTTTTGAGTAATTTTTACTACTTTAAAAAAACTAGTTTTGAATTTTTAAAATCTAATAAGATTAGATTTTTTTTAGCACTTTGAGTAGCAATCTAGATGATACAAATATTACTAGAATGTTATGTAATTTTATAGTTATTTTGAGGAGAAATAAAGTTGTTAGATCTCTGAAAAAGGTTTGGAAAATATTGATAATTCTTTTTATAAGTGTTAACATGAAGAATGTTTGTTTTGTTTGCTTTCTCATTGAGTTCATTCATTTGAACCACCGCCCTGTGATTCACTGTTCTTTGAGAACATATTGAGGTGTGGCACAGTTGTAGCATTTAATAGACCTTGCTGATAACTGGAAGGGATTTTTGTTTTCAGTTTCATTTTAACAGGGTACATTTTCTAGAAATATCACCTGCCTTCTCTAAACATGGAATTAACTGAGGTTAAATAACATACTGTAATCATTTTTATAGGTCTACATGAATTATACACAAATTATTATCAGTGTCTTTTGAAATTCTGATTATCCAGGGGACTGTTTTTGTTGAAAACCTGTAATAGCCTGTTAGGGGAGAAACAAGGATTCTCACTCCATGAGAAGCTTCCTGGAAGCATCGTGTTATAAGGGCATAATTCACTCTCATTTTTATTTTATCCACAAAATATCTGAGTGGGGAATAGCAGAGAGAGTGGCATTATCAAAGGCATGTGTGGACATGTTTTTATTAATATTTCTCTTGGGTATATACCTAGGAATAGGATTGCTGGGTCAAATGGTAATTTTAACTTTTTCAGGAGCTGCCAAAATGTTTTCCAAAGTGGTGATACCATTTTACATTCCTACCAGCAATGCAGGAGGGTTTAATTTTCTCTACATCCTTTTTTTTTTAAGGCAAGCATGAAAATGAGATTTATTGAGGAGAGAAAGATAGGATTATAGGGCAAGAGCAAGATATAAGTTTACAGACCATGGTACGTACGCCACTGTTGTAGCAGGACAGGCAAAAGGAAGGGCAAAGAGAGAGAGAGTGGATAGGGTCTGCATCCTATTTTATAGCGTCTGGATAGGGACCTTCCTTGTAATTTTCTCTGCATCCTTGTCAACATTTGTTATTGTCAATCTTTTTGAAGTTATAGCCATCTTCCTGGTTGTGAAGTGGTATCTCACTGTGGTTTTCAGTTATGTTTTCTTGATAGCTAATGATACTGAGCATACAAATGTCTATTGGCCACTTCTTTGAAGGAATGTCTATTCAAATCCTTTCCACATTTTCATTTGGGTTTTTGTCTTTTTATTGTTGAATTTTATTGGCATTACATTATTATATTTTGCCATAATCTTTCAATTTTGTTTATGACTGATTCTTTCTTCCTCCTTTCTTTGATGAGAGTTGAGGGGAGGGTAATAGTAATAGCACTGATTTTTCTTGCTGATATTTTTTTCCTCCTCTGTAAATTTTCTTTTGTCCTCAAGATTTGATGCGGTTTGATGATAAAGGAAACAAGACCAATGTACCAGATAAGGAGCGGCAAATCGAGGCTCTCCAGTTGCTCTTCCTCATTCTCCCTCCTCCCAATCGTAACTTGCTGAAGTTATTGCTTGATCTCCTGTACCAGACAGCAAAGAAACAAGACAAGAATAAGATGTCTGCCTATAACCTTGCCCTTATGTTTGCACCCCATGTCCTGTGGCCAAAAAATGTGAGTGTTGAGGGCAAGAGTAAAGATTGCTTGGTTTTCTTGGGCTGGGCCTCATCCCATGGCTATCCCTGGGTGAGGTTATCAAGGGTCCAAGGTCTAGTCTTCAGTTTTATGAGATTAGAAACTTACTTTATTAGTTCATTCAAAAGTAATCAAACCTGAGGGGGTCAATTCCGGTTAACCTCACTTACAAATCAATCTCTGATGAACCTGCATGGCAACTTATTAGTGGAAACTCTTAGTGGGAAATTACAGCCACTAAATAAACTAGAATACCCATTTTGACTGGTCAGAAAATTTTCTTAACAGGAAAGCCTTCTTGGGAAATCAGATTGATTTCTGAAGGTTGAATGGTATAAATTTAGAATAGAGGTGTGTGATCTTATGGGATAATGTCACCAAGCTTATGGCTGAGATGTCACTTTTATAGCAATCTTGTCCTAACTTTTCTGTTTCCTGTAGATATAGCCTCTTTGGATAAAGCTGAATGTGATTCTTATTACTGAGGCCATGGCCTCCTTGGTGACTTACATGAGAAATAAATTATCTAATAAAGTCTTTTAAGGCCGGGTGTGGTGGCTCACGCCTGTAATCCTAGCGCTCTGGGAGGCTGAGGCGGGAGGATTGCTCAAGGTCAGGAGTTCGAAACCAGCCTGAGCAAGAGCGAGACCCCATCTCTACTAAAAATAGAAATAAATTAATTGGCCAACTAAATATATATATATATATATATAGAAAAAATGAGCCGGGCATGGTGGTGCATGCCTGTAGTCCCAGCTACTCGGGAGGCTGAGGCAGAAGGATTGCTTGAGCACAGGAGTTTGAGGTTGCCGTGAGCTAGGCTGACGCCACAGCACTCTAGCCAGGGCAACAGAGTGAGACTCTGTCTCAAAAAAAAAAAAAAAGTCTTTTAAACAAATTTTTGACCTGGAGGCACATAGCTTATATTTCTGCCCCTTTATAATATAGGTTTTACTATTTATTGTATGATGGAATTGGGAGCCAGAGTACTTGTGTTGGAAGCTCTGTTATCTATGTCTTTTACTTTTTCTATGTTAGGCTCCTTCTCTGTAAACCGGGCAAAATACAGAAAGTCCTCACTTAATGTCATTGACAGGTTCTTAAAAACTGCAACTTTAAGCAAATTTAAACACATTTTTTTCCTCATCAATTTTATAACAAAATGACATTGAACGAAATGATGTTATTTGAGGACCTGCTGTTATTTGAAGACCTGTCCTAGGTCATTTCACAATCATGGTTTCCAAGAACCTATCAGTGACTTTTTTGAGGACTTACTATAGTAGCTTTACCAGTTACCTCACAGGTTGTTGAGAAGATAATAGAAATAGATTATAGTGACTTATGAAAGATTTTTGAGATTATAAGAAATGAGAAAAGGAAGGTAAAAACGAGAGCTTGTGTGGAATATTTTACAAATAACTAGTGCAAAAATAATATAAAGTTCTGGGCCAGGAAGAGCTCTAGGGCTGTGCAGGGGAGCAGAGAACACACCAACACTTGTCCATATTAAGGAGATTAAGCCTCAAAATGAAGGAATTTGAGTACCAGCTAACTAAGACAATGGAAAAGGAGTGAGTAAACTGTGGTTATAAAAAGAAGTATTTAAGGGGTCCTGGTAAAAGCAAGTAACAAAGTACTTATTGAAGATAAGAGCTTTGGGATAGTAGAGATGCTGAAGTACTTAAAAAATAGGAGAAGCGAAAGAGGGAAATCAATGACAATTTGACTTTTTTTTAGAAACAGATGTCACCTTTGGGATCAGTAGTGACAGTTCTCTTTTGTCTTTGCAGAAATTCCAGTTTCTCTGAAAAGGCAGTGTACAGATTCTGATGGCTGGTACAGATTCTGTTCTTCCTACCCATTTTGAATCCTAGACTAGATTTTCTTTAGCAACTTTGCTTGAATGTCTAATTCTCAAACAGAATTAGGAAATGAAGATTGGTTCTCAAGGATTTCCTGGTCACTTCAGGAGCACATGGTTTTTCTAGATCATGTCATGTCCTGCTGAACCAAAAAGCCTTCCCAGAATGAAACATTGTATTAGAGATATGTTTGTTAGGAGTAGAAACTAGCATAAATTTGAAAGAATAAGCGTATTCGTAAGTCCTGCTTCCCAGCTCTTAATGTCCTTTGTCTGATTTCTTTTCATCTGAATAGGTCACTGCAAATGACCTTCAGGAGAATATCACAAAATTAAACAATGGGATGGCTTTTATGATTAAACACTCCCAGAAACTTTTTAAGGTAGGTAAGAGATGGCATTTGGTTGGTAACAGCACAAAGAAAATGGAGCAGGGTGGGATCCTAAGCAGGGCTATGAAGATGACTATATAAGAAAGGTCCTGACTGGGGCTGTAATGGACAGAATGGACAGTATCAAAACCCAGGGGAACAGCCACGGTAGAGAGGAATAGGATTGGGAATAGCAGGTCCTCTGGGTAGTTGGCTCCACCCTCTGAGTCAGCCTTCCTTTTTCATGAAAGGCCATAGGTATTGGCAGCTGAGTAGTTTTATCCTGCCTGTTTCCTGCCAGTAGAATTTTGAGGGTCTGATCATCGATGTCCTTTCATTTTGTACTCTTTGGCCCTTTCAGTTCAGTCAGTGTTTCTGCCAACATAATTTTCTTAAGAACTTTGTGGGTCTTCTCTGGATTTTACTGGGATTCATTGCATTCCAAGGGTCCTCAAACTACGGCCCG
>VBSM01003143.1:19352493-19368124 GCA_008086735.1 Cheirogaleus medius
TTTAAGTAAAGATGTGGGTCTCACTATGTTGCCCAGGCTGGTCTTGAACTCCTGATCTGAAGTGATCCTTCCACCTTGGCCTCCCAAAGTGCTGGCATTATAGGCGTGAACACCTGGCCAATTTTAGCATCTTTTATAGCTGAAGAGGCTGAGAATTTCCAAGGTCATCCTGTTCTGGTTCCTTTTTTCTTATAAAACACTTATAAAATTTATCATCTTAACCATTTTTGAGTGTACAGTTTTGTGGCATTAAGTACATTCACACTGTTGTGCAATTATCACCACCATCTATCTCCAGAACTCTTTTCATCTTGCAAAATTGGAACCTTGTACCCATTAAACAGTAACTCCCATACCCCTCTCCTCTCCCCCTAGCCCTTGGCAGCAACCATTCTGCCTTCTGTCTCTATGAATTTGACTAGTTTGGGTACCTCATATAAGTGAAATCATACTCTACTGCCCTTTTGTGACTGGCTTATTTCACTTAGCATAATGTCCTTAAGGTTCATCCACACTGTAGCATGTGACAGAATTTCCTTCCTTTTTAAAGGCTGAGTAGCATTCTGCTGTGTGGATATACCACATTTTACTTATCCATTCATCTGTTGGTGGATACTTGGTTTGCTTCTGTGTTTTAGCTATCATGACTAATACCACTATAAACAGGGGTGTATAAATATCTCTTCAAAGCCCTGCTGTCAGTTCTTTTGGGTAAATACCCAGAACTGGTATTGCTGGATAATATGGTAATATTAATAAAATTTTTTGAGGAACTGCCATATTGTTTTCCATAGTGGCTGTACCATTTTATATTTCCGGCAACTGTGCATGAGGGTTCTGATTTCTTTACATCTTTGGTTTCGTGGTTTAGCAAAGTATTGGCCTCTACTACCATAGGGGCCAGAGCTTCTGCCTCCAAAATTTCCTCCCTTCTTGGGTCCACAATTTGAAGATGGATTGTTGTAATCGCCAAAATCATTGTAGCTTCCATCACCTCCAAAATTGCTTCCATCATTAGCAAATCTGCTGTAGCCATCCCCACTGCCATCATATCCACCACCATTACCAACCATGGCTGCCACCAAAGCCACCACAACCACTGAAGTTTCCTCCACAGCCAAAGCTGTCATTCCTACCAACACCTCCTCCACAACCACCACCAAAGCTTCTAGAACCACTTGGGCCTCTTTGGCTGGATGAAGCACTAGCTGTCTCTTGCTTCAACATGGCTTTCCTTCACAGTTGTGGCCATTCACAGTATGGCATTTCTGAATGACGGTCTTATGCACAGAATCATGGTTATCAAAGGTTACAAAAGCAAAGCTTCTCTTGCCACTGCCTTGGTCAGTCATGATTTCAGTCACTTCCATTTTCCCATACTGTTCAAAATAGTCTTAGGTGATGTTCTTCAGTATCTTCTTTAATGCCACCAACAAAGATCTTTTTCACAGTTAAGTGGGTACCTCGTCTTTGAGAATCTTCTTTGGAGCCAGCTCTCTTTGGTTCTACAACTCTTCCATCTACCTTGTGTGGCCTTGCATTCATTGCTGCATCCACCTCTGCCACAGTGGCATATGTGGCAAACCCAAAGCCCATGGAGTGCTTAGTGTTTGGGTTTCTCATTACCACACAGTCCACGAGGATTCCTCATTGCTCAAAATGGCTCCTCAGACTCTCATCCATTGTTTCAAAGCCCAACCCTCTAATAAATAGCTTCCACAGTTGTTCGGGCTCTTTGAGAGACTCTGAGACATGATGGCAGTGGGAAGAGAGACTTCTAACGATGCTTCCTCGGCAGCGTCCATGGGCAGAAAAAGCTCCTCAGTTAAATTTATTCCTAGGTTTTTTTTTTTTTTTGGTGGCTTTTGTAAAAAAGATTGCCTTCTTATTTTCTTTTTCAGCTATTTTGTATTGATGTATAGAAACGCTGCTGATTTTATTTATTTATTTATTCATTTATTTATTTCGAGGCAGAATCTCGCTCTGTTGCCCCAGGTAGAGTGCAGTGGCATCATTATAGTTCATTGTAACCTCAAACTCCTGGCCTCAAGAGATCCTCCTGCCTCAGCCTCCTCAGTAGCTGGGACTACTACAGGCATGCACCACCACGTTGGGCTAATTTTTCTATTTTTAGTAGAGATGGGGTCTCACTCTTGCTCAGGCTGGACTTGAACTGAGCTCAAGCAATCCTTTCACCTTGGCCTCCCAGAGTGCTAAGATTACAAGTGTGAACCACCGTGCCTGGCCAGCTCCTGATTTTTGTATGTTGATTTTGTATCCTGCAACTTTGCTGAATTTTAAAATCAGATCTAAGAGTTTTTTGGTGGAGTCTTTAGGTTTTTCTAAATATAGGATCCTGTCATTTGCAAAGAGGGACAATTTGACTTCTTTTCTAACTTGGATGCCTTTTATTTCTTTCTCTTGCCTCATTGCTCTGGCGAGGACTTACAGTACTATGTTGAATAGAAATGCTGCAAATAGGCATCCTTGTCTTGTTCTAGTTCTTAGAAGAAAGGCTTTCAATTTTTCCCCCTGTTCAATATGATGTTAGCTATAGGTTTGTCATATGTGGCCTTTATTATGTTGAGCTATGTTCCTTCTATGCCTAGTTTGTTGAGAGTTTTTTATCATGAAGGGATGTTGAATTTTATGAAATGCTTTTTCTGCATCTATCAAGATGATCTATAATTTTTGTCCTTCATTTTGTTGATGTGATGTATTATGTTTATTGATTTGCATATGTTGAACCATCTTTGCATCCCTGGGATAAATCCCATTTGAACATGGTTTATTATCCTTTTTTTTTTTTTTTTTTTTTTTTTTTTTTTTAGAGACAGGGTCTTGTTGTGTTGTCCAGGCTAGACTCAAACAATTCCTGTGCTCAGGCAGTCCTTTCACCTGAACTTCCCAAGTAGCTGAGACTACAGTTGTGCACCATTGACCTCAGCTCTTGTGTTATCTTTTTATGTGTTGTTGGATTTTGGTTTGCTAAGCATACAATTTTTTTTTTCTTTCTTTATTAAGTCAAGAACTTTTACCTTTTCACTTAAAGGAAGCACTTTACAACTTCTCTTTGGCGTGTCTGAAACTGTCAGCATCACTACTTTTATGCTTTGGAGCCATTATTAAGTAAAACAAGGGTCACTTGAATACAAGTACTGCTATATCTTGACAGTCTGGCTACTAAGTGGCTAATGGGTGGGTAGCACATACAGCATGGTTATGCTGGACAAAGGAATGATTCATGTCCCAGGCAAGTTGGAGAGAAATGGCATGAGATTTCATCATGCTACTCAGAACAGTGCAGTTTAAAACTTATGAACTGTTTATTTCTGGAATTTTGCATTTAATATTTTCAGACCAGGATTGACTTTGGGTAACTAAAACCATGGAAAGCAAAACCATGGATGAGGGAGGACTGCTATACAAGTCTTTTACCTTCTTGGTTAAGGGTTGAGTTAATTTTTAAATACTTTATTCTTTTTGATGCTATTATAAATGGAATTTTTTTCTTAATTTCCCTTTTGAATTGTTCATTGTTAGTGTATAGAAATGCAACTGATTTTTGTGTGTTGACTTTGTATCCTGGTACTTTGCTGAACTTATTGTAACAATATTTTTGTGAAATCTTTAGGGTGTTCTACATATAAAATTATATCGTCTGTGAACAGATAATTTTACTTCTTCCTTTCCAATTTGGATGTCTTTCTTTTGCTTGTCTAATTGCTCTGGCCAGTTCTGGTTCCTCTTTGTTTAACAGTTTTTTTCCTCAGTTTATCTCTCCTCTTACATCATAGCAGCTTGATTCTTAAAGGCCAGGAGGAGAGTCTCTCTAGCATGTGCTAGCAATTTGAAGCCATATATACATCTCTATATAAAATAACATACTATCTGTATGCCATCTCATTACCTTTGCCATATGATGTAACCTAATCATTGGAGTGACATTTCATTCACCAGTATTCAGTTGGTTAGAAGCAAATCACAAGCTCTACCCACACTCATGGAGAAGGGATTATACCCAGGGTGTGAACCTAGGGGCCACTCCTAGGATTTACCCACCACAGCCTGGTAAGTGACCCAGTGTTCAGAGTTTAAGTGAAAGATCAGAATCTTTTGCTTAATAAGCTAGAAACACAGGGTGAAAGATGCATCATCCCTACTGGGTTTAGGTGCCAAGGCCAGTTTCTGGTCAATAAGAGATCAACAGGAGAAAAATTGTTTTTTAATGATAAGCAAAGATACTGCAAATCAGTTCTTTATATACTTTGTATTTAGGAGAACTAATTCCAAAGCATGGATTTATGGGAGGTAAGTAGAGAGGAGTTGTGAGTATGGAGGGTAAGGCAGTATCTGACAGTAGTTGTGAGTCACAATGGGGGATTTTTAGGAGTAGTTCCTAATAGAAATCTCCTTCCATTGAGCTCTCTTGTTACCATTGATTTGGTAACTTTTCATAACCAAGACCCACAAGTTAAAAGAGAGGTGGGATTTCCAGTCTTTCCACCTTCTGATCTCTACCTGTGGAGCCCTTTTTTCCTTGCTGAATGTCAAGTGTACACAATTTTAAGTATACAATGAAGTTGCACTTCACTGTTAAGGACTTTTTTTTAAAGTGACTTAAAACAACACACATTATCTTACAGTTCTGTAGGTCAGAAGTCTGACTTGGGTCTCACTGAGTTTGGGTCAGATATTAGCAAGGCTGCCTTCCTTTCTGATGTTCTTCAAAGTCAGTCTGTTCTCTTGTCTTTTCCAGCTTCTGAGGGAGCCCACATTCCTTGGCTCGTGCTCAGCTTTCTGTCTTTAAGGCTAACAATTTTGCCTTTCTCTGACCATCCTCCTTTAGTCGCAATTCTCCCTAACCACAGCTGGGAAAGGTTTTCTGCTTTTAAAGCCACTTGTGATCATATTGGACCCACCTGGATAACCTAGGGTAATCTCCCCATTTCAAGGTCCTTAACTTAATCACACAGCAGCGTCCCTGTTACCACATCTGAGAGATATGGAGGGAAAAAACCCAAAGTGTTTTACTCTCTGCTCTCACTCAATGTAATACTCTGACACAGCTGTGCGGGGGTATTCCCCCCACACCAAACAGTTCTGCAGTGGACACCCGTCAGTTCAATTCTGACACTGTCTGCCTAGAGATAGCCTCACATCCCACAGGTTGAGGGCTCAGTCCCGTAAGACTGCCCCCCACTTCAGATGCTAGTTGCAAGTAGTAGGTTGATACCTTTACTTCTGACTCACTGCTATAAATTGGGGGTGCCCATGACCCCCTCTTTGGGTTAATTTGCTAGAGTGGCCCACAAAACTCAGGAAACACTGTACTTACACTTACCCATTTATTATAAAGGATATTACAGAGGTTACAGATGAACAGACAGATGGAAGAGATTCTTCCAAGGTATGTGGGAAGGGGCATGGAACTTCTGTCCCCTCTTTTGGGTGCCACCCTCTAGGACCATGTGTTCAGCTATCCAGAAGTTCTCCAAACCCAGTTCTTTTGCGTTTTTATGGAAGCCCCATCATGTAGGCAAGACTGATTAAATCATTGGCCATTGGTGATAACTCAATCTCTCTACTTTCAGTTGGTGGTGGGGCTGAAAATTCTAACCCTCTCATCATGCCTTGGTCTTTCTAAAGGTCTTCAGCTACCAGTCATCTCATTTACATATAAAAGTGACTCTTGCCATTCTGGAGATTTCAAGGGTAGGAGCTGTAGGCAAGGAAACAGGATCAGGGAGTTGAAGACCAAATATATATTTCACAGTATCATACCATGTAAGGGAACATATCACTGTGAAGGATGCCGAGAGTACAGATGGTATTAGATGGCACAGATCTTAGAGATAAAACACAAGTTTAATCTCCTATATGTCATTCAGCTTGGTACAAGTTCTAATTACTAGACTCTTTCAAATTTTACTACGTTTACTTTTCCTTTCTCTTCTGTAGACACTCTTTCATCTCCTCACCTTTGGGGTTTTGACTCTTGTTTGCTACTTTGCGTTTATTTCCGGGCTAGTTTGGGCATTTGAGCTTCTGTTGATCTCTAAAGGAGAGGAAGAAAGTTTAATGGGGATTTATTTTGGCCTTAGATCTTTTCTCTTTGGATTTGGGTGGGAACTGTTGTCCTAGCGGCCACCTGCTTCAGCACCTTGGCTGATTCAGTTCTTCCCTGAGCCTTTCTCCTGGGGGAGAAATGGTCTCATATTCTAAATGGTCTATCATTTATTCTGGGTTCCTGTTTTACCCTAGATCTGCCCTTTCTATGCCTTTTTGTGTTGTCGTCTTGTTCTCAGACTTCTTTGGGTGGACTTTTTACCTCCTTCATCTTCAGATTCTGTGTTGTCTTCATTCTGTGTTTTTTTTACTTTTTTCTGTTTTAGCATCTTTCCTAAAATTCCTCTTAACTATTTCTAGCTCTGGGTCCTCCACTATTTTCAGTCCATCTGACTCACATGTTTTATCTCTCCCTAAAAGAAGCTGTTCCTAGGGGGTTTATAATGTATATACAGTTAAGGCCATACCCACTTTACCTGTGTAGTCCTTTTGTTGTTTCTCCATGAATTGTAAAATACGTAAGGTCTTAGATTTTCATGTAAACCTATCTGTCACTAGTTCCCTTTCTAGATAACCCTTCAGCTCCTAGTATCTTTGGAGTGGGAGCAGAGGTTTTTTTTTTTCCTCCTATTTTCTTTTTTTTTAAATGAGAGTTGCAGAATAGGTGATATGGATTCTTTCATATTCTTGTTTGGAGAAAATTTTTCTTTTTTTCTGCTCCATATGATCTGTAGAAAATTTCTTTTGGTTTAAAACTCTGCTTTGGGCCGGGCGTGGTGGCTCACGCCTGTAATCCTAGCACTCTGGGAGGCCTAAGTGGGCAGATTGCTCAAGGTTAGGAGTTCAAAATCAGCCTGAGCAAGAGCGAGACCCCATCTCTACTAAAAATAGAAAGAAATTAATCGGCCAACTAAAAATATATAGAAAAAATTAGCCAGGCATGGTGGCGCATGCCTGTAGTCCCAACTACTCGGGAGGCTGAGGCAGAAGGATCACTTGAGCCCAGGAGTTTGAGGTTGCTGTGAGCTAGGCTGACGCCACGGCACTCTAGCCCAGGGAAGAGAGTGAGACTCTGTCTCAAAAAATTAAAAAAATAAAATAAAACAAAAAAATAAAACTCTGCTTTGTGGTTTTCCAAGTTAAACATTAAACTATATATATTATTATTGTCTTTGTCATTAGATCTTTTGTAAAAAATTTTATTATGAAAAATTTCAAATACAGAGAACAGTTAAAAGTAAAAGAGCAAATATTCACATGTAACTCTCCCTCAGATTCAACAAACGTTATCGTTTTGCCATATTTGCTTTCTCTCTCTCTGTATATGTTTATACTTTTATTGTTTTTGGCTGAACCCCTGAAAGTGATTGCAGACATTGTGATACTTCATTCCTAAATACTTAAGCATGTATCTTCTAATAAGAATATTCTCTTAATAGTCACAGTACTATTATCACATCTAAGAAAATTAATAAGAATTTCATATCATCTAATATTCAGTACATATTCAAATTTCTTCAGCTGTCTTAAGAATGTATTTCATAGCTGCTTTTTTTCAGCATAAACCAATAAAGGCTTATGTACTGCTTTTGATTATTATGTCACTTTTAATTTGGAACAATCATTATGCTTTTTCTTCATGTCATTGATTTGTTGAAGCATTCAAGTCAATTATATTGTAGAATGTCCCACATTCTAAATTTGTCTTATTGTTTTTGTAAGGTCATTTAACTTGTTTCTCTCTCCCCTTTCATGTAGTTCCTATAAACTAGAAGTTAGGTCTAGAGTCTTAATTAGATTCAGGTTAAGCATTTTTGGCAAAGATACTTCATAGGTGAGGTGTGTGTCTGTGTCATATTACATCATATTAGGAGGCACATATCAGATTATTAGATTTTCTCACAGTTAGTGATTCTAATTTTGCTAACTAACAGTTCTGATAGAGATCTCATAGATCTCTCAATTAATAAAGGTACAGTTTTCCCTTTGCAATTAGTAAATAACCTATAGGGTGCTTACAGGTTATATAATGGTTTTAGCATCTGTTGATAATCCTGCTGGAATATGTGATTACATTGGGCATTACAAAATTGTGATTTTGTAATTCTGTGATTTAATCTTTATTAGCTGACTTTCTTCTTTGGAGAATAGCTTTCCTTTTTTTGTCTCATTCTCTATTTTTAAATGATTATCACTCTAGACTCATGGATTTTTATTTATTCACTGTGTTAGTCAATTTCATTAATTTTGACATTCAAATTGTCCCAAATTTGGCCAGTGATAGCCCTTGTAAACTTGCTCTTACATCTTTTTATCAGGACTCCATTGTCTTTGAGTGTTTACTTTCTGGTATAAAATGTCCCAGCTCACTTTGTACTTGTTCTGCCCTGGATCTGGAATCAATTATTTTCTCCAAGGAGCCTTGGTTTCTTTGAGTGACACTAGGTGTACTCATTGTTTCTGGTGTGTCATTGCCTCCAGGCTCTTTGAGGGCAAGGAGGTAGATTAAAATATTGTTTTAAAGAAATCATAAGTTCATATTAGTACTGCTAATTCAGATTTAGCACTAAAGAGCTTTTTCTTGGCTTCTTTTACTTTGTATTTGTATCTTTTTCTTATTCTGCAAATTCCAGATTTTAATGGCATTTGTATGTATTATTTGTTTAATCCTACAATATGTGTAAATTAATTTCAAAATATTACAACTATTACTACTAACAGTAAATCTAATATACCTATTGATTGAAGTTAAGATTTCCTTGCAGTTCCTTTTCCCTTAAATGTATGCCACTAAGGATGTATAGTTAGAATACACTTTTTAAAAGTTATATGAAATAGTGCCTTTCTCTGTGCTCATGTTATCAATTTGGTACACAGATTTTTTTTTCTTGTTTGTGTTTAGTTCTAGAGTTTGCCTTTATTGATTAATTGATTGATTGTTTTTAGACACAGGCTCTCACTCTTTTGCCAAGACTAGAGTGAAGTGGTGTCATCATAGCTCACTGCAGCCTCCCAAGTAGCTGGGACTACAGGCGTGTGCCACCATGCCTTGCTAATTTTTTAAAAAAAATTTTTGTAAAGACAAGGTCTCACTCTTGCTCAGGCTGGTCTCAAACTCTTGGCCTCAAGTGATCCTCCCGCCTCGGCCTCCTAAAGTGGTAGGATTACAGACATGAGCCACCGAGTCCAGGCGATACATGTCATGTTTGATTTTTAAAACAGCAATAGCTACATTGGTATCTTCTCACCGTTTTCCCATCAGATTTGTTGAGATATCTATTTGGTGGCAAGAGAAAGGAAGCTATGGAAGAGGGCATTTTGAAGATCTTTGGCTTTTCCAAAGTAATCTGCCAGTAAAATAATTTTGAGAACCACTGTCCCTGTGGTCTAAAAGAATTTTAAATCCTACTAACCACTAGGTCTTGGTTTTGTTTTGTGTCCTGTGCAGGCTCCTGCTTATATTCGGGAATGTGCCAGATTGCACTATTTGGGATCCAGAACTCAAGCATCAAAGGTAAGAATAGGAAAATACTCTTAACTCAAACAAGGAAAGTGTTAAGATTAGTGGAGTTTTAAAACGAAAGTATGAACTCAAAGCCATGGAAAATAAGAAGTTTTTAGTGTTATAGCTCAAAATTACCTAGTCATTTTGTCATAAGGAAAAAGACTGAGAAGAAAGTTATATGTTGAAATAAAAATGCCCTCACCTGCAGTCTTCTTGTCTGCTTTCAAAGGTTCTCCACTGGTGAATGGTATCTTTTATGTAAGAATGATGGCATAGACTTTATGTTTAAAATTTTTATATAAAGTCCTTCTGCATTATTATAGCATATGATAGAAGCAATCTGTACATAGCAAATGTATTAAATATTTGACAATAACAGGAGTACTGTTTTATATAATTCTTATTTTAGGTTCAGTGGTATGGTAAAACTCTATTAAATGGCTAAAAGAGTTGAGACCACATGAGCTTAGATAAGGAAATATGTGATGCTTATTAACAAAAGATTATATATGTTTATTGAGCTTTAAAAGTAAGAAGTTAAAAAAAGTTACAAGCACTTTTTGTGTGCTTAAACTTTTTAAGTTCTATTTAGCCTGTCTTGGTTAGAAACTTAAGCTGTCATGCTATTTTTTTCCACTCCTGTTTCTCCCTCTCATTCAGCAAATATTTAGTGTGACCAGGAAGACAGTATTTGATTTCAACTAGTTTAACTGGAGTGTGTTTTTTCTTGGAGAGTTGTTTTTGTTCCTCTACCATTGCCGTGTAGTTGTCACATTAAGTTATCCTGTGTGGGAAGGAGTACCAGCCAAGAACCAATGCCCTTGGGCTCCAGGGTGGATCATCACTTTAGTATCTACACATGACTTAATTTATTTATTTATTTATGAATGAATGAATGACAGAGTCTAACTCTTTGCCCGGGGTAGAGTGCTGTGGCATCAGCCTAGCTCACAGCAACCTCAAACTCCTAGGCTCAAGCAATCCTTCTGCCTCAGCCTCCTAAGTAGCTGGGACTACAGGCATGTGCCACCATGCCTGGCTAATTTTTTTTAATATATTTTTTAGTTGGCCAATTAATTTCTTTCTATTTATAGTAGAGATGGGGTCTCGCTCTTGCTCAGGCCGATTTCGAACTCCTGACCTTGAGCGATCCTCCCGCCTTGGCCTCCCAGAGTGCTAGGATTACAGGTGAGAGCCACCGGGCCCAGCCTACATGACTTTAAATGTACAGTTTAACTTCAGTTTTTTTCTTCTATCAAATGAAAATGGTAATACTTTCCCTGCTTACCTTGTAGAATAGCAGTGAGAATTACGTGAGATTAAAAGATGCTTTGAAAACTGAATCCTTATACAAATATAACTCTTGGTGGCAATATTTTAAATGCCTTTAGGTTCTCTGGGCAGGTCATGGCAGTGGGCTATTAATAACCTATAGTAATACGTTCTTATGTATCTGATAATGTTGATAAGATTTTTTTTGTTCCTAGGTATAAGAATATACTGTATCCTCACTCCCCCCTTTTTTTCCAGGTTTTTGTGGGAACTCAATAACAAAGCCTGCAGCATACATGAATTCCATTTTCTTTTAAATTTTCTTTAGGATGACCTTGATTTGACAGCTTCATGTCACACTAAGTCCTTCCATCTGGCAAAATCTCAGACACAGAGCCAGGTAGATTCCTGCTGTCATCAGGAGGAGACCCAGCAGCGTACGGAAGAGGCACTGAGAGAGCTGTTCCAGCATGTTCACAATATGCCAGAGTCAGCAAAGAAGAAACAGCTTATCAGACAGGTGCCTGATGGCAGGGAAATAATGACGGGGCTTTAGGAATGTGATCATGGTTGTAGAATCAGTAGGGAATATTGTTAAGAACCTCATTTAATTTGGGGCCCTTATTGGGCCAAACTTTGGCTCAGCCAAGGAAGCAAGCTTGTCTCTGGAATCTCAATGGTGATCTCTGCGCCACTGCCCCACTAGAGAAAGGAGTGGAGGCTCTTGGATTTCTGCAGTTAAATAGGAGGACCCAAGTGTGGTTAGAGTGTCTGTAATTATGGTCATGTACCAAATTTGCTGAGAGAGGACCAGCAGTTATATTGTTCCAAAGTTTAAACCCTTTAGATTTCCTTGGCAAATAACTTTCTGAATTTCACTTTTATTGTTTGTAAAATGGTAATAGTAATGTTCATGTTTCGTGGTTGTAAAGATTAGAGATAATCTATATAGAGTGGCTGGCACTGCAGAGCATAAATGGTAACTCTTACTAACGGAGTTGTTTGCAGCTAGAAAACACGATAAAACAAGGTCTTACTCTGATACTAGAAAGTAGGAATTCTAGTGGCTCACTTTGTTTATTTTGGAGCTATGGGAACAAAATTAGGTCTTTCATTTGCCATTTTGGGACTCAAAGCGTGGTTTGAATAAATCCTAATGACTTGGGTAGTTTCTGTCTCAGGAAATTTATTTTGTCTCAATACCTCTTGAATTTTAGCTGAACAGGCAGAATAAGCCTCTTCTTATTCAGCTGGGACTTTTGGGAGGAAGAGTCTGTTTTTATTTATTTATTTTATACCTAATGTCAAGCATAGGGCCAAGTGTAAATAAGTAAGAGAAGTTTTCTGTCACTTTTTTTGAAGTTACTTTGAGATCTAGTAAACTGTGCTATGACTGGAATTTTATAGGGTGTTGGCTGAGTAATGTTGCCGATTCAAAGCAGTCTAGTGATTTAATTTTTGATAGAAACTAAAATAGCAGTTTCATGTAGGACAAGTATGACTTCTCTCAACAAGAACACTTAGGGTTAAAGATAATACAAAGGAAAAACATTATTTTGCATTTTTTAGAAAAACAGGAAATTATAGAGAAGAAGAAGATAAATCACTCATCCTGTTAGTGTTTACATTTTAGGCATTTCTTTTAGTCTTTGTCCTGTGGATATACTTTCACATAGTTATGATCATACCATATACTTAAAAATTTTTTTTTTTTTTTTTTTTTTTTTTTTTTTTGAGACAGAGTCTCACTCTGCTGCTCAGGCTACAGTGCTGTGGCGTCAGCCTAGCTCACAGCAACCTCAAACTCCTGGGCTCAAGCGATCCTCCTGCCTCAGCCTCCCGAGTAGCTGGGACTACAGGCATGCGCCACCATGCCAGGCTAATTTTTTTCTATATATGTTTAGTTGGCCAATTAATTTCTTTCTATTTTTAGTAGAGATGGGGTCTCACTCTTGTTCAGGCTGGTCTTGAACACCTGACTTCGAGTGATCCTCCCGCCTCGGCCTCCCAGAGTGCTAGGATGACAGGCATGAGCCACTGTGCCCGGCCTACTTTTAAAATTTTATTTCTTCCTTTTTCACTAAACATTATTGTATTAACATTTTCTCATGCATGCTTGCAAACTCCTTGCATACATTTTAAATACTGCTGTTTTTCAGCTTCATTGTTATCGGGACCACTGTCATATATGTAGTCCATCATTGACCAAAACGTTGTTATGCAGTGCATGACTCTATTTGAACTTTATTTGTGGTAGAAACTAAATTGTTTCCCACAGTCTGGATTTAATTGATTGCATCCCTGTGATATTATTTAGCATGTTCCTCAGTCCTCTGTACTTGCTATTGTATTAACTGGTAGTTAGATTTACTTCTAGAGACTTGATCTGCTTCCAATTCAATTTTGGGGGGCAGTAAGAGCACTTTATAGGTGGTGTGTACTTTTTTTTCATTTTGTTTTGTTTTTGGTGTATACTTTTTAATATGCATTTTTCAAAGTCTGAATACACATTGCTAAATAGCTTCCCGGAACATTTTGCCAATTAACACTCCCCTCAGCTGAATATGAGAAAACCTACCTTATTGTACCCTTACCAGTGTTATTAGGAATGATGGGTTTTTACTTGTCCCAGTGTGTTCAGAGGTGATACTTACTAGCTGAGCTCTTTAGAGGTAACTAAATTTTCTGTCTGCTAAGATAACTAACTTTGAGAACCTCTTTGTATTTGTATATAAAAAGATAGTTTTTAACCTCTAGAACCTGAACTGATAAAAATATACAAATTTACAATTCAGAAAATTTAAAAATATAATTAGAAAAGGCAGAAAAGTAGAAGAATTAAGTACTATATTATTATTATTATTTTGTTGTTGTTTTTTCATTTTGGATGACAGTCCTAGGATATATTATTATTATTATTATTTATTTATTTATTTTGAGACAGAGTCTCACTCTGTTGCCCGGGCTAGAGTGCCATGGCATCAGCCTCGCTCCCAGCAACCTCAAACTCCTGGGCTCAAGTGATCCTCCTGCCTCAGCCTCCCAGGTAGCTGGGACTACAGGCATGCACCACCATGCCCGGCTAATTTTTTCTATATTTAGTTGTTTGGCTAATTTCTTTCTATTTTTAGTAGAGACGGGGTCTCGCTCTGGCTCAGGCTGGTCTTGAACTCCTGAGCTCAAGCAATCTTCCCGCCTGGGCCTCCCAGAGTGCTAGGATTACAGGCGTGAGTCACCGCGCCCAGCCATATTATTATTTTTTAAGTGGGGAAATGAGTGGCTAATCAAAGCATTGAATAAGTATACAATACCTGGGTGTCCTCCATTTTTCTACTTTAGACACCTCCACGTGGAAAGCTGATGTTGATAGCATTGACAAGTCTGCATTCTGATGTATTTCCTCTGATTATAGTGCTGGCAGGCAATCATGATAGATATCCATTTAAAGAGCTTTAATAACTTTTTAAAAATTCTGTATGCAATTTATGTTAAATTAAGGACTGTTTTAGGTTGTGCCAGTAACTTTCTATGTCTAAGATGTTTATGCAAAAAAATCTCGATTACCAGCGGGAGGTCTTGGGCAAATTCCATGAGCTCTCCAAGTCTTTGTTTTCTTGTCTGTAAAATAGGGATAATAATTCCATATTCAAGGAATGTGAAGTCCTGGACCCTTCAGAACAATTTAATAAAATTTGACTTCTTTTTGGCAGCATCATTGCTGCCTTTGTGATTTGTTTGTTGACCTCCTAATCCATATATACACAGACTCACTTATTCCTGGAATCTTCTGGGTATTTACACGTAGCTACTGATTGTCACAAAATGCTACCTCTTCCTGAGAGAATATTAATAAAATGTCCTCTATGTTTTCTTTTAGTTTAATAAGCAGTCTTTGACCCAAACACCAGGGCGAGAACCTTCCACCCCCCGAGTACAGAAGAGGGCCCGTTCACGCTCCTTCAGTGGGCTTATCAAGGTAGGTGCTGTGCTGTGGTTTTCAGCATTGACTGTGAGGAAGTTTAACAGTCTGATTTTTCTTATGGATAAATAGTTTTCTCCTATTCTTTGGGATCCTATAAAGGGTTAATTTGTAAGAGAGTATAGATAGGATTTGGAAAACTTTTATTTTTCAAAGCATTTTGCTGTGTTTCAAGTCAGAGAAGGGGCTCAATGGAGAAGTGAGATATAAAAGAAATAAAGGTCTTTTCTGGGACTGAGGACAGAGTCTTCATTCCTGAGCAGTAGAAATAGTCTCTTTTGCTTCCTGACCTACTTCAGGCTATACACTTCTTTACACAATTTACTAAACCTATGGAGAAGTGAGGAAGTTGAGAGAGACCAGGGGAATTGTTAGCAAAAATGGATTTTCTTTTCTTTTAAAATTTAAATTAAATAACTTTTCCTTCTATCCTTCTTTATTTTTTCCCACCCAGCTAACAAGGTACAAAAAATGGATTTTCTAATAGGCTAGTGAGCTTTGGTACCTCAAAGGTTTGTAAGCTTAAACTTTATAGTAGTTGTAGGATTCTCTTCCCTTGTATCAAATTCATTAAAAGTCTTGTTTTTAAAACAAACACAAAATACACTTCTGGGCTGTTGCTGCTATATCACTGTTTGCAGATTTAATTTGTAAGTCTTTACAGGTGATTTTTACTTGTAGTTAAGGAATATTGCCATCAGGTGGCAGTAGATAACTTGATTATGGGGTTCAAATTTCCATGTGTAAACTGAGGCAAGTTTCTGGTTAATTTAGAGATTAGCACTATTCTTTTTTTTTTTTTTTTT
>VBSM01003143.1:19374177-19394635 GCA_008086735.1 Cheirogaleus medius
GTATTGTTGTTGAAATCTTTTATATAGGTACATATGTGCATTTTTTTTGAGGAAGAGAATAGATAGTTTTTATTAGCTTCTCAAGAATGTTAGTGGTTCAGAAGAGTAAAGGCTCACAGGTAATGGATGACCTTTGGATCAGGCAATAGTGTTTTCACTTTACTGTCTTCCTGATCACTTCCTCTGACCCGAAATGCCTTCCTTGGCATCATGATGCTACATTATTATTATTCTTCTCCTTCCTCTTTCTTTTCCATATCTTGAGTGGCTTACTGTTGTCTACCTATCCCTCTACTTTTTTTTTTTCAAAGCTCTATCTTTAGTTCTCTCCCCTTCTCTGCTTTCTTTTCCTCTCTTTTAGCAACTTGATTTACTTCCACAGCTCAGTTCTGTTCTCTGTATGATAACTACTCCCAAACTATCAGCTCTAGGCCTTAACTCTCTGCCAGTCTGCAAGCCCACAGATTCAGGTGCTTGCCATGTATTTCTTTTACACAACAATGAATATACAACTCCTGATTTTTTTTTGATAGTGATGTTTATAGTAAAAGTAACAAATATTCTTTGAAGAAGATAATGTAATTTTGTTATAATCATCAATAGCATAATCCCCAAAGACTTATTTAGCACAGTGTTTCTCAGCCTTGGCACACTATTGACATTTTGGGTCAGATAATTCTTTTTGTGGGGAGCTGCCTTGTGTATTGTATGATGTTTAGCAGCATCCCTGGCCTCTACCCAGTAGATGGTGGTACCACCCTTCCCCCAGTTTTGATAACCAGAAATGCTTCCTGATATTGCCAAATGTCCCCCAGGGCAGGGAGGGAGCAAAACCACCTCCAGATGAGAACAACTGATTTAGCACCTACTTATTAATGGGCATGATTTTCAGCAGCTTTGCCTTTGAAACTTTCTCTGGCTAACCTAGCCACATATAATTACTTTTTCCTTTGAACTCTTATTGACTCTGCTAAAATGTTGACATTTAATACGATTTTATTTATTTATTTATTTATTTAGACAGAGTCTCACTCTGTTGCCCGGGCTAGAGTGCTATGGCGTCAGCCTAGCTCACAGCAACCTCAAACTCCTGGGCTCAAGCAATCCTCCTGCCTCAGCCTCCCGAGTAGCTGGGACTACAGGCATGCACCACCATGCCCGGCTAATTTTTTCTGTATATTTTTAGTTGGCCAATTAATTTGTTTGTATTTTTAGTAGAGACGGGGTCTCGCTGTTGCTCAGGCTGGTTTTGAACTCCTGACCTTGTGCGATCCTCCCGCCTTGGCCTCCCAGAGTGCTAGGATTACAGGCGTGAGCCACCACGCCCGGCCTAATATGATTTATTGTGTTTACTTTGTATGTATTATTTTCTTTCTGAAGCTAGTTTCTCTTCTGGAAGACAGGGGTCGTCAGACTTAATGTATTGTGGCTTCTGTCCCTTGCTCTTCTCTTCCTTCCGTGGTGCCTGTGTCTAGTAGGCATTTAGTAAACATTCACTGATGAGAGGAGTAGTGGTGGTAAGAGCGTGAGCTCTATGTTCACTTAGTTGGGTTCAATTCTCAGTTTTGCTGCTTAATAGCTGTGTATCCTGGGGCACGTTAATTTGTGTAGCCTGCAGATTCTCTGTAAAATGGAAGGAATATTGCCTCATGCACTGGTTGTTTTGAGCATAAATAAGATAAATGTACGTAAAGAACTTGGAGCAGCACCCTGCACAAAATATATATTTTCTAAGTGTAAGCTGTTATTGCTATTAAGGTGATTTAATGAACTGAGATTAGATCAAGCAGACTGGTGATGTTTACTTAGTAGAGAGTCATAAATTCTCAATTAAACTCTTCAACCCTCAGTTTGAAGAAAATATTAAGTGTAGATTCTCTAGCTTTTAAGTGGGATGTTTGCAAAAAGAACTGTTTACAAATGTGTCTAATTTCTCCTTCTTATTTCTCCTTCAACCTAGGATTCCTCTGAAGGATCCAAAGTTCTCCTGTCATCCACCCAGAATTTTATTTTCAGGTGTTATTACTACTTACAGCAAAGTTTGGACTTGCAGTTTGCTTGCTGCATTTTGAATTGTGAAAGCCAACTAATACCGTGACCTGACTGATACCTCTAATCCCACTCACTGGATGATATTGCAAGCTGTGCCTTCTGAGAGAGTGCAAGGCCCACACTCTCTCTCTCTTATTTAATATTACTATGGGGAAACCACTAACCAGCCAACCAGCTTACACAGCACAGTAAATGGGCAGAACCCACGTGGGCTCCACTGCTCATTCAGTGTGTTTAGGCAGATTCCATTTTTTTAAAAACATGAAATTTGTGCTCAACTACCAGTTTTTTATTTTTTATTTTATTTTGTTTTTTTAAGTACTGTCAGTCATAGTGGTTGATGTTATTTTTCACAGATAATTTGGGCTTTTATCTGTTTTGACAGTGTTGGGGGCTATTTGGTTGTTGTTTTTCTTTGTTTATTTTTTTGTTTTAAAAGCCATTTCTTTGTTTTAAAAGACTCTGAGCTAGATGCCTTTCACTCTTTTTCACCTTGAGCTTTGGGAAAGCTCTTTTATCTCATGAGGCTGTATTCCTCAATACCTTATTTGTGTCTAGAGAATTTATACCTTTCCTGGAAATTTTTTAGTATTTCTTGGGTCTGAGATTGAAGGGTATTTGACCTGAGGTATTGAAAAATAATTCAGAATGATAAAATATTTTAGCAAATTTCAATTATTAAACTGTTTTCCCTTCCTCCTTCCATTCCTTCCTCTCTTGTCCATCCCTCCCTTTCTTCCTCTTTTCTCAGTGATGCAAAAATAATTGTGTGGTTGCTGAACTTGTTTCCTTCATTCAATTTCCTCTTGACTAAAACATCTCTGGTGCCAATGTAATACTTCTGTGCCAAATCACTGTGACTCAAGAAAAGTCACTGACAGCTTAACAGAGGTTCACTGAATTATTTGTATGTAGTGGGAAGCTCTGGAGTGTGCATAGGAGGGAGCTGGCTGCCTTTATGTCTCAGGATGCCTCTTTATGGGTGGCATTGTATTGTACCTTCCAAGGGATCAGTATTCAGGGTATACTATCTCCCGAGAGCAAGTTGGAATCAGAGGAAAGGAAGTGAGCAGCAATCTCTGCAAGGCTGACAGGACTTAAAAGGAGAGAATGTTCTTATTTGGAAGCAATTGGGGCTTATCACCAATGAGTAGTTGCTGCACCATCCCTCTCCTTTTTGTCAGAGTAGGCAAAGGTAGTAATTTGGAGATGGAGATGGGGCCGGAGCTTTTAGCTTGTGGGTGGGGTGTGTTCACATATGTTGGAGGTGAGCAATGACATGGCTTTGATCTAGTACGAAGTAGTCCCTGCCCAGAGAGCAGCATGTGGCAGGTGAGAATGTTCAGGTTTGTGCCTGGCTCTATTAAGCTGTATAACCATCCTCACTCTGTGGGGTGGAGCTGAGTCAGGCCACTATGGGGAAGCAGTTGCCCAGCAAAATATGGTTTGCTGACCTATTTTTAAACTATTGAAAATGCTGCATTATTGCTGAAATGAAAGATGACAATGGGGCAGCAAAGTTTGGCTTTGTTTCTGGCTGTCAGCCCTTTCTTCATGCTTTCTGGATTTTTGTTGCTATAACAGCAATAGTGAAGAAAAATGTAAAATTTGGCCTTCCAATGTGATAGACTGTGAACAATAGATGGTTAGAAGTATAAAACTGCTTAAAAGCCCTTTTCTGTAGAGTGGTTTTATGTCATTCCTTAAAAAAATACTCATTAGCAAATTCATTTGTGTAGATTTCTATTTGACTTTTTTCCTTATTAAGAAAAAATAAAATTCCTTATACCAGATATTGGTAATTCAATCAGAAATTCCTTTTGGTATCATCAAATTGAAGTAGTATTCTTCCTTAAAGCAATACTTCCTTTCTTTATTTGTTTAATGTGTGTCCTGGAGTGGTGGTGTGGTCTGTTAAACATGGGCTGGCATCAGGTAGAGAGAGCAGAACTGTGACCTGATGCCTCGTTGTTGACTTAGTTTTGTGGTTCTATTTGAGGGCGGTAGCTGAGATTTAGGAGATGCTTTTTGGGTGAATGGACTCAGTAAATGAGGGTTGCGGTTCTGGGGCGAGGGTGGTGAGAGAAATGTTTATCACACACACGCTTTTATATAGCTGGTCCCCTTTGGGCAGTTGATGTGTGCATTTGGGTATATGTGTTCTGTATATTTATTGAATATGATTTCCCTTGCTTTAAGGATTTTATAGGTCATTTTTATTTTAGAAGCTATGATCCAGTTGGAGTCCAAATTTGAGGAGTAAGCAGCATAACCTTCTACCTTATAATATATAACTATTTTAATCCTGTGTAATCTTGTGGAAAACTCAGACAAAAACCTTTTATCATTTGCCACAGTGAAATGCTGTCTCCCTTCCAACTTGGTGGGCAAGTATTATTTTTGAGCCAGTATTCAACAAGTTTTTTTACTCTGTAAGATTTTTAAAAATATGTTATGTTATGTTTATTTTTCATGTTGGAACAATTTCTTTGGAACTGCCTCTTCTTGTGGCTTTTAAAATGTCATTTCTTCCTGGGGGTTAATTGCAATTGGTTTTGATATAGTATCAATATGGGGCATTGCATTTGTGCCAGTGGGATTCAAGATGAAAACAAAGACCACCTCCTTGATTCAGACCTGCACTTGGTGAGCTACACTGGTTGAATTAGTGACAACCATAAGCACTGGAGTTTCTCACCTTTTACAGTGGTGAACTTTTGCCCTAGGACCAGTGAATCTGATTTGAAAAACCCCACTGCAGCAGTGAAAGAGGATCAAGAGATATTGATTATACCTGAGTTTCAAAATACATTAAAAGAACAGGTAATGAATCATAACTGAAACCACAGTTGATCCTCCACAAAGGGAACGCTCTTTACCCTGAATGTCCTTCAGAGTCATTCAGGAATGAGGAAGGAACACCCTTGGGAAATGAGGTATTACAGAGCTGTTGACTGGTGACCACTGGGTGCTCCAGAGGTGGTGGTTTTGTTGTCCTGTAAGGAAACCAGTGGATCCCAGAGTGTCAGAGCAGAGCCCTTCTCTCCTCTGAAATAGCAGTGTTTCTGTTCAACTTCCCTCACAGGACCCTGTGTTAGCATACGATTTAAAATACTGCCTTCTAAGAGAACCTGTGGTCATTGGGACTGTGCGCCACCGTGACTGGCTATGTGACCATGCATAACTGGTACGCCATCTTTGGGAATGGATGTTTCTAGATTTTCTGCTTCCTTACCTCCTGCAGGGCCTCACACAGATGCTTAAAGCTAATGGCTCCCATGAATGGCTCCCCATTCATTTCTATGGGGAACTTCTTTCCCCAGGAGAGAGCATCATCCCTGCCCTCCTCTACCCTAAAGACTTTGTATTGAAGATACAACCTAGATCTAACTCTGGATGCCGGCATTTGGCAGGATTGCCCTAGAATTTTGGGAAGATTTGGGTTCCTAAGATGCACAAGCTTTATAACCCAGTGGTAGTTAATTCAATCTAAAACTCTCTATAGAATGTTAGCTTTCCTAGACAGCTAATGCTGAGATCTTCCCACCAGTGTAGAGTTGATGGCGGTAGGCTGGTGAGGAGGTGGAGTACATAATAGCCAATCTCCATAGAAACTGGAGTGTGTGAGGCCACAGCCATGCTAAAGAGCCGTTGAACACTCCCCCAGAGATGTTTGGGGACCAGCAGAACCTGTCAGGAAAAACATTCCCTTACCCCAGGGTTCTTTCTTCATAGCAAGTGTTGCCTTTGTACTATCCCTGAACTCAACAAGAGAAACAGGGTTTCTTAACTATTTCACCATTTAAAATTGTTCATTCTTATTCAACTATATATATGTAATTGTAAAGAAACAATCATATGTGTTGTTTTTCTTTTATATTCATGTAATATTCTGAAATTAAATTTTTTTTGCTTCATATCTATAGGCTTTGACTGATCTTTTGGTTCACCTTTTGACTTATGGATTATTTTGAAGAGAGAGGTTCCCTCTTGTTCTGAGGTATGCAAGGTCTCTAAGAAAGGCTTCTCTTACCTTGTTTTCCAGCTGGGTAAGTGGGTTCAGGAGGAGTGAGGCTTTTGGCTGATAAGAAGTGGGATCGGAGACTCTGGGATTCTGAGCTGCTTCATTTCCTGTGGCTGAGTCTAGAATGCTTTGCACAGATTTCAGTTTTTCACATAATCTTTATTTCCTCATTTAAAAATAAGGAGTGATAGTTACAGTAACAATAAAAACAGCTTTATATTTTCACTTGAGTCAAGAAGGTGTAGTCTTTAGACAACACTGGTTGAAATGTTTTTTTTTTTTTTCCCCTGCCACTGTCTTAGTCCATTTGGGCTGCTATAACAGAATAGCATAGACTGGGCGGCTTATAAACAATAGAAATTTATTTCTCACAGTTCTGCAGTCTGGGAGTCCAAGATAAAGGCACCAGCAGATTTGGTTTCTGGCGAGGGCTTGCTTCCTCATTCACAGACTGCCATCTTCCTGTAATGTCACATGGTGGAAGGGACAAGGGATCTCTCTGAGGCCTCTTTATTAAGGGCACTAATCCCATTCATGAGGGTTCTGCTCTCATGACCTAAAAACCCTCCAAAGGCCCTACCTCCTAATGCTATCACATTGGGGATTAGGTTTCAACATGAATTTTGGGGGAATACAAACATTTATTCTATAGTAGCTACTTATTATATATGTGATATGCCCTTAGGTATGCCCCTGAACCTTTCTGTCCCCTCATCTGTAATGTAGGGATAATGGTATCTCAATAATACCGTGCTCTCAATGGGTTAACAGATGTAAGGGCCTAGCACAGAGGGTTTTAATCTGGGGTCTGTGGTTGGGCTTCAGGATAATTGTTTGCCCTTGTAATTCTATGTAAAATTTTGTGTACATTGCATTTTTCTAGGGGAGAAATTTCATAGCTCTCACAAGAATCTCAGAGGAGTTCTTGACTACTAAATTACTGAGAACCACTAGCCTTACACAGTGCTGGCAGACGGCAGTTATTCATTAAACATCAATTCTCTCTCTCTCTGCCAAGGATATATTTTATAATCAGCAGGTTATTGATGCTGACATAGTTATTTTGATAACAAAGGAGTTATTTAAATCTTGAATAGAAATAAAAACTCTGCAGTTGTCCTTACTCCGTCACCTACCTGTGCGCTCCTCTTTTGCCATATTAGCTCCTTAGGTGCTTTTCAAAACTGTCCCTCTCTCCCTACCCCCCACCTAGCACCAACTCATATTATTTACTATGAAGAAAGGAGCCAGATCTGTTCCTTGAAAGTGAAGCATGGAGAGACTCTTAAAGTTAGTACATGGTAAAGTGGGTAATGGCAAAGAAAAGAAAGGGTGGAGGGGATGAGAGAGGGATTTTAAAAAACAGGAGGAGGATCAAGTACAGTGCTGAGCACATAATCATTGGCTATTGAATTGTATTAATAGAAAGGGCTGAAGAAGCAGATGTGCATTAAATAGTGGAAAAGTGGCTGGTGCTGTGGCTCACATCTGTAATCCCAGCACTTTGGGAGGCAAAGGTGGGAGGATTGCTTGAGGCCAGGAGTTCCAGACCAGCCTGGGTAACATGGTGAAACCCCATCTCTACAAAATAATTTTACAAATTAGCTGACTATGGCAGTGCATGCATGCCGCCTCAGCTACTCGGGAGGCTGAGGCAGGATTGCTTGAGCCCAGGAATTTGAGGTTACAGTGAGCTATGATTGGGCCACTGCACTGTCACACCTGGGTGACAGAACAAAACCCTGTCCCCTGTCTCTAAAACAAACAAAACAAAACAAAATACAGTGGAAAGGGAAAATAGAAAAACAGAAAAATGGGAAGAGTTTTCTGGTTTGTCTTCCCCCTCCTCCTGGGCTAGTTCCATCACCTTTGCCCCCGATGAGGGCTGGCCCACCTTTTGTCCTACCTGTGTTCCTGAATTAGAGGTATATAGGGGATGGGACTAGTGAAGAATGCTGAACCCAGGGTGGAGGATATGATTTTTGTTTAGATGCTTCTTTAAAGCCCAGCCTCTTAATTTCTCCCATAAAAAAACAAAAGTAAAGAACAAAAATTGGGCCAGGTGTGGTGGTTCATGCCTGTAATCCTAGCACTATGTGGGGCCGAGGTGGGAGGTTTGCTTGAGGCCAGGAGTTTGAGACCAGCCTGGGCAACACACTGAGACCTTGTCTCTATAAATATTAAGAAAAAATTAGTTGGATGTGGTGTGTACCTGTAATCCAAGCTATTTGGGAGGCTAAGGCAGTTAGCCAAGGTGACAGAGTGAGACTCTGTCAAAAAAAAACAAAACAACAAAACAAAAAAACCCAAAAATTGGGGTTGAGCATTGGCCAAGTCTTAGTTCAAGTTGATCATTAAATTTATCTTATCCATTATCAGCAGCATCCAGTGGCCAGATCTGAGAGTCTCCTACCTTAAGAGTCAGGATTAGAGTGAGTAGGAGGGGCCATTGGTGCCGTTGCTTGCTTTCCTCTTTTATTCCAAGAAATGAGTTGCTTTTATTTTCAGTGCCTTGGTATTGAGGAATGCTCAATTCAGTTGAACCATACCTGTGGGCAATAGAGAAAGGAAAGAGATTGTCCAAAAATTGTGAGCCCAAGTGGTGAAGAAACCAGAAAAGTAGGGCCAGTGAGCTACAAAAGAGCTATAGTTTAACAAGGTATATAGTTGACCCTTGAACAACATGGGGGCTGGAGTACCAGTCCTCCACCCGTGTGAAGTAAAAAATCCATGTATAACTTGTGATTCCCCCAAATCTTAACAATTAATAGCCTGCTGTTGACTTGAATTCTTACTGATAATATAAACAGATTAACACATATTTTGTATATTACATGTATTATATACAGTATTCTTATAATAAAGCTAGAGAAAAGAAAATGTTATTAAGAAAATCATGGCCAGATTGGTGGCTCATGCCTGTAATCCTAGCACTTTGGGAGGCCAGGAGTTCGTGACTAGTCTGGGCAACATAGTGAGACCGATCTCTGAAAAAAATTAGCCAGATATGGTGGCACATGCCTGTGGTCTTGGCTACTTGGGAGGCTGAGGTGGGAGGAACGCCTGAGCCCAGGAGTTTGAGGTTACAGTGAGCTATGATTGTGCCACTGTATTCCACCCCAGGTGACAGGTGACAAAGTGAGATATCCTGTCTCTTAAAAAGAAAAGAAAATCATAAGGAAGAAAAGAATATATTTCCTATTCATTGAGTGGAATCCTAAAGGTTTTCATCCTTGTCATCTTCACATTGAGAAGGCAGAGGAAGAGGAGGGGTTGGTTGGTCTTGCTGTCTCAGGAGTGGCAGAGGCTGAAGAAAATCCACGTATAAAATGGACCTGTGCAGTTCAAACCCATGTTGTTCAAGGGTCAACTGTACGTATTCCAGGGATTCATATATGTACCAACTTTAGGGGAATGTCACTTTTCCACATGGACATAGTTGGGGCTCTCTTGACTCATGGCCATGGCAATTGTAAATTTAAGGTTGTGCTTAAGATTGTTGCATTTATCATCATATTTTCATGATCTATGTCCACTGGCAACGGCTCAGAGAGGAAAATAATAGTCCTCAAAGGAAAAATGTTAATATGATATACATGGATATATTCTAAGCATTATATATAATTATAAAGAATGAATCACAAATTTAAGCATCTTAAATATAGGCATAAAAAATAACCCTCAAACAGGAAGCTGGTGCCCTATCAGATTGCATCATTTGAGAAGAAAAGCAAGTCAGCACACTGTAAGCAGGAAAAAAGCAGAGGCCCTTCCTCTGATAGAGTTTCAATATTCTGTTCATTTCTTCCTTTTTTTTTTTTTGGATGTGGTCTCAATATGTTGCCCACACTGGAGGCTGGAGTGCAGTGGCTATTCATAGACATGATCATAGCACACCACAACCTTGAACTCTGCTCATTTCCATACATGTGTTAAGGATGAGTAGAATATTTTTTTCTTAGGACTGTGAAACTGTCACAGTGGAAACACTAGGTCTTTAGAAAGCAGCGTTCTTTAGAAGATAGAGCGAACTTGAATCCCTCCCATTGGTGTTGTGTTGTATTTGATGAGCTATTCCGCAATCATTGTTATAAGAAAGTTTCAACTTAAAAGCAAACACCACAGTTTTATAATGAAATTTCATTTGTGTTTTCTTTGCCCTCAGCTCAGTTTAAAAAGCTGGTCATTCTCTACATGATCACATTTCTTAGTCTCAGATTAGAAGCTCCTAGAAATAAGAGGTTGTGGACTCATTAACTGAGTTCCACTGTTTTCCTTGAAGGGCTGAATGTAATAATTCAGCCCCATATGATGTTTACAGGTGATGGTAGAGATGGGTTTGATGCTTGGTGCCAGATGAAGAAAACCACACCAGAAATCAGCACCATGGATTCTAGATTCAGTAACTTTGTCTGCATCCCTGTGACTATGTGAGAACTATACTTAATCTCGCTCGGTCTCAGTTTACTTGTCTGTAAAATACAGATAGTAATAACTACCCTGCTTCTCCATATAGTGCTATCATGAAGTCCAAGCGAGATCACATATTGAAAAGAGCTTTGTAAATTATAAATCCCTGTGGAACATGTACATGTGGCAAATTGCCTAAGAAAGTTTCCAACAGCCAGTACAACTTTTTACCCCATTTGAAGTAAATTAACATCCTAGAGTCCACTTGGTGTCTGAATGAAAAGAAATTTCCTAGCACTTAAAAAAATAAATAAATAAAAATTGTGAGCCCAGGAGCTATTCTTCAACACTAGTGTACAGAAGTCGGGATTGCTGATAAGAGCTTCTGCCCATATACTTACCATTTTCCAAAATTGGAAGAGGAATACTTTAGGGCCTCTAAGGAGTTCAAGTTTCTTGTGAATGAAAAACTGATACATAGGAAGAAAAAAAGATCATAAAAATATCTCATTAATTTTTTATAGTGATTATAAGTTGAAATGATATTTTGAATATATTGAGTTAATATATCATTAAATTAATTTTACCTGTTTCTTTTTACCTTTTTAATGTGGCTACTAGAAAATCTAAAAATTACATATATGTAATATTGCTAGTGTTCCAGATCCTCTGGGCCTCTAATTCTAGGCTGTTCTTTCTCCTGCAGCTCTTACTCTATCATAACCAATGGCCACATCTTCTTTTTCCCTTTAGTTAGTCCTGAAACCACCCTGGAGAGGGGAGGGAGGGTCAGAGCAGAAGCAAGGACAGGTTTATGGGTTGGCTGCTCTGGGATTGGCTCCTGGCCTTCTAAGCCTGGCTAGGGGAGTGCCTCAGGGTGATGCAGGTCCCTGGTGCTCACCCTGCCACAGAAGCAGGGCCTGTGCGGTCACTGCCAGGGGACTTCAAGTCGGTGTGCACTGAGCACTGCCTGCCTCTCACAGAGGGACTGCTTTTGTCCAGTGTTGTGATTAATCAAGATATCTTTAAAGTTAACAAATTTCATAACAGGGTGTGTGTGTGTGTCCTGTATATTCTATATGGATAAAAATGCACCTATGAAATGTGGAAATCTGAAATTTGTGGGCATTGAGAAGGGTCTTCATGTTCCCAAATGTAGGGGACTACTGATACAGTTCTCTCAAAGCAAAACAAGGGAAGGCAGTGCTGGTCCGAGGAGAGGACAAACACTGTAAAATTGTCACACTCCCCCATGACCCACTGTCGTGGGCGTAAGGACGCACCTGTCTTTCTGTTCAGGTTAGAGGCCCAGGGCCTTCTGCCCCTCTCTATTGAAGAGCCACTGGGATTTACTGGACACCCAAAGATCCCCTAATCCAGGCCTTATTAAATACTTTAATGTAACTGAAATTTACCTTAATGAGAAGTCTTGTAGCCACTTCTTGTGCTGCATGAACCACGAAGAAGAGGAGAACGGAGAGGAGAGGCATGTTGCTCGCTCTCGTCTCTGCTCCCTCTTCCGTGGGAGCATGAAACTCACTCTTTCCATGTGGGGAGGAATTTGGTATGTCTGGAGCAAATCTGCAGCAGAGGTGTAGGATCAGAGATGGTCGGAGCTATCTGGGACCTTAGAGTGGATCCCAGTGGTTTCAAATTGGCTACGGCGCCCCTCAGTGTGAGGAGGGAAGGGAGTAGAAGGGTAGCACCCTGGTGGGGTGGACGGGAGGTAGGTGCTAAATGGTGCAGGAAGGTAGTACTGTCCAGAGCATGGATTTTGCATGAGAGGCAGAGGGGAAATTGAGGCCCTGCGATGGACAGGGAGGGATGGAATGTGATCTGGGAGGAACTGTTTCCCTAAAATGACTTTTAGCTGATACTTTGGATGAACATGCTTACTTATAATAGTGTTTAATACGTAATAGAAAAATACAACTTGTAAAGTCTGAACTTCTGGATTCTTTAAGATCGGGCTAAAGTGTATATTTGAATTAGTATCAAAGATGTTGAGGAAGAAAGAGAGAAGTGGCCTGCATACGTGACAAAAAATAGTGAAGTTTTGCTAATGACTGAAATTTGGTAAGGACTCCCAGGGCACAGTGCGAAGGGGAGGTGATAACGTGGTTTTGGGCTCAGGAGAGTTTCTTCACAACAGAATCGGGGCTCCACTGGAGAGGCTGGGAGGGGAAGGGAGGGGACCCTGAGTGCAGGAAGCCGGGAGCAATGGGGCTGGCGGTTGAGTGTGGGGTTTTGTAGAGCAGTGATTCTCAAACTTACCGTGCATGAGGATCACCTGGAGGATTTACTGGAACATTGCTGGGTCTTACCCCTGGAGTTTCTGATTCAGTAGGTCTGAGGCCCAAGAATTTGCATTTCATTCTTTTTTTTTTTTTTTTTTAAGAGACAGGGTCTCACTCTGTCACCTAGGCTGGAGTGTAGTGGCCCCATCATAGCTCACTGCAGCCTTGAACTCCTGGGCTCAAGCTCTCTTCCCACTTCGGCCTCCTGAGTAGCTGGGACTACAGGTGGTGCACTACCACACCCAGCTAATTTTTAACGTTTTGTAGGTATGAGGTGTCCCTATGTTGCCCAGGCTGGTCTTGAACCCCTGGCCTCCCAAAGTGCTGGGATTTCAGGTGTGAGCCACCCCGCCAGGCTAAGAATTTGCATTTCTAACAAGTTCCCAGCAGATGCTGATGCTGTTGGTCCAGGGACCACACTGAGAACCGCTGATGTAGCAGTGAGTGAGCAGTTGTGGGTGTGGTATAGGGAGGCTACTCACTGTGGGGAAGGGAGGAGCCTGTGTGTGGATGGGGAGACATCTAGGCAGAAAGGCAGACTGGGTGTGAGTGGGCTGGTGCCTGGTGCTGCGCGCACAGTTGGGGACGAGTGGGGAGCTCCAGGAGGGCCACAGCTGGAGCTGACCCTCCACAATTAGGGCTGCTGATTCCCTGGGCCACAGCACCTGCAGCTTAGCGCTGATGGGGAAGACAGAAGTAAATCAAGATCCTCTGACATTGCCCTGCGAGGCCGCCTGCTCTAGTTCTTTTTGCCACTTTGATCAGCTCTGAGAGGAAGGAGACCAACTTCTGAGCACTCACTGCGTCTCAGGAATTTTATATGCTTTACTGCATTTAATCGTCATAATCCCATGACGTAGCTGTCATTGATTCATTTTAAGGATGAGGGAACTAAAGCCCTGAGAAGTGAATGAACTTGCATGTTGTCACCTAGGTGGACCTAGAATGCAATCAGCCTTGGGATTGACTTGTCTAAGTAAATCTCCCCGCTGCTCCCCCCACCCCCAATATTATCATTTCAATGTTTAATTAATATAAAATCAATATGTAATCACTGTAAACAATTGTTAAAGAGCAACTTTGCTTTCTTTTTTTTCATACTAAGTCTTCGAGGTCCCATATGTATTTTACACCTACAGCCCGTCTCAATTCTGACAAGCCACATTTCAAGAGCTCAATAGACACATGTTGGGACCCCATTGGACAGAGCCACCTTCAGGGATGGCCTAGTTCAGCCACAGGTGCCTGTAATAACCTTTTCTACCACTAGATGGTGCAGGCGATCTTCCCCCTTAATGCATCAGGAGTTGGAGATTGGGTGGGTGGGGACTTCTTTTAAATCTCCCTGTCTTTATTTGTTTGAATTTTAGCCAGAAGTGAGCTTGAAAGATTCCAAACCATTACAAACTTACTCTAGAAAAAACACATGTAGCTGGTCCATGTGTGTCTAGGGCCAACTGTATGATTAGGAGTTCTCCAATTTAACATCTGTGTAGAATACAATGTTTGTTAAAAAATAAATAATAATAATGTGCTAATTTAATGCTTACACATGTATTATTAAAACTTAACAGTAACTGTAGCAATTATTTGGAATTCAGGCAAACATAATTTTTTTGGGTAAGGAATATTTTCTCACCCAAAAATAGAGTTGTAATAAAAAGACCAACTATAAGTTGATTATTTAAAAAATCTCCATAGACAGCTGGCTCCCTTGTTGCTTGCACCGAAGGAGAGCCAGCCCCAGCACCCCACTCTTGGTTCCTGCTGCCTGCTGTCCTGGAGCTTCCATTCTGTTTCAGCGACGAGGAAACAGCCTAGAGGGGCAAAGTGTCCCATTCCTGCTACATGGTGCTAGTGGTGGATATCCCAGACTCCCTGTCCAGTGCTCTTTTCATTGCATCACTTTGAGCAGTGGCAGTTGCAGCCATCTCTTGTTTCTCATGTCTCTGTAGGCAAAAACCCTAAGCCTGAGAGTGTGGCCAAGAGCCCAGCCCTTGTTGTGCCCTTTATAGGCTGAGCACAGGGCTGGGCCCAGAAAAGGCCCTCAGAAAATCGTTGAATGAATGATGAAAAGAAGGAAAGAAAATGCCCTCCAGACACTGTCGAAGCTTACCATTCCTGGAGGTGGGGGACCAATCAGCCAGCCATCTGGTGGCAGATTGATTACACTGGATCCCTTCCATCATGGAGGGGGCATCGATTTTTGTCCTCATTGGAACAGACAGTTATTCTGGGTATGGATTTTCCATCCCTTCCCAAAATACTTTTTCCAGCCCAACCATCTGTGTGCTCACAGAATACCTCACTCACTGTCATGGTATTCTACGTAAGATTGCTTCTGACCAGGGAACTCATTTCAGAGCAATGGAAGTTGAGCAATGGATTTGTGCTCATGGGAATTCACTTGTTTCACCACATGCCCTATAACCCAGAAGCGGGGGGCCTGACGGAACTGTGGCATGGCCTCCTGAAGACTTGGTGTTGGTGCCAGTCGGCCTGGCACGTTGGGCTTCTGTCTTACAGGATGCAGTGTATGCTTGCAGTCTGTGACTGTTTCTCTGTAGAAACCGAGGCGTGGAAATGGGAGGGCTCCTCTCACTAGTACATTTGCTGCCACACGTGCAGAATTGGTTCTTCCTACCTGTGCAACTTTGGGCTTCGCTGGCTTGAAGGCCTTAGTTCTGATGGAGGGAGACTCTGGAGGCCAAGTGGCCAGATGGGGTGTTTACAGCCACTCCCCATTGCTCGCATCACGGCATAAGCTCCGCCTCCTGTCAGATCAGCAGCATTAGATTCTCATAGGAGCTCGAACCCTACTGTAAACTGCGCATGCGAGGGATCTAGGTTGCGTGATCCTTGTGATAATCTAATGCCTGATGATCCGAGGTGGAGCTGAGGCGGTGATGCTAGCCCTAGAGAGCAGCTGCAAATACAGATTATCATTAGCAGAGAGGTTTGACTGCACAATAAATGTAATGCCCTTGCATCATCCTGAAACCATCCACCATCCCCATCCATGGAAAAATTGTCTTCTGTGAAACCGGTCCCTGATGCCAACAAAGTTGGGGACTGCTGCTTTAGAACATTTATCACAGTTGTAATGGAGATATTCATTCACACATTTATTTGTTTAATGTCTGTCTTTCTTGCTAGACTGTAAACTCCATGAGAGCAGGGAGTGGGTTTCTGTCCTCTGTGGCAGCGTCACCTAGCATGCTTCCTGGCACATAGTTGGCATGCAAAAACTATTCGTTGAGGAAACAAAAGATCCCCACAGCAACCCAATGAAGTAGATACTACTATTAATATTATCGTCATTTAAGGTTGAGCAAAGTGAATCTTAGAGAGCTTGGATGGCCCCAGCCACAGAGCAGGAAGCAGCATCCAGGATTCAGACACACAGCAATTAGCACAAGGAGGAGTATGTGGCCCAGGCTTGGGCAATAAAACGAGCTGAGGAAAGCGAGACCCCTGTCGTTTTTGGCCTCTCGGCTATTGGGATGTGAGACTAGGGCTGCTGGTGGCCAGGATTCTAGCCTAGTGGGGCAGCTGGCCTGAGAGTGTGGTGTCAGAGGGAAGCAAGGATGACAGAGAGAGAGAGAGAGAGAGAGAGAGAGAGAGAGGTTCAGAGTTTCTGGGTGCCTCATCCCCTTGCCCTCTCTGTGGTTTGAAATGGGAGCCAGTACGGCCCCTTAGCTCAGGCTGGCCTGGCTCGCCTTCCTTGCACGTGCAGCAGAGAGTTGTGAGGGATGCAGTGATCAAACCCATCCCACCGTCAGTGGAGTGGGAAGACCCCTGGCCGGGTTTCAGCTCCAGCTCCACCAGGCACTCTGCATGTGACAGAGCAAGTCCCTCTCGACCTCTGGGTCTCAGCTCCTCCACTGTAAAACAGGGCAGTAACTTCCAGCTCCCAGGCTGGGAGTGGGGGATCGTGAGCAAGTACTAAGGTCCACAGTTGCTCAGGGCCTGGTGTCCAGCAATTGCTCGGGAAGTGCTAGCTTCCTCCATCGCCCTCGTCAGTGGCTTTTGGCTGCAAGTCCTAGAAAACTCATCCCAGATCCGGATTGGCTTACACAGTGAGGGCTTTGATCACTGCACGCCAGGAGAAGACCAGGGGTAGGGTAGGTCCAGGGTGGTGAATTCAGAAGCTCAGCAGTGTCACCAGTGACCCGGGTTCTTTCTGTCTTTCAGCTCTGCCCTTCTCAGAGTGTCAACCATTTCCCTCAGGGTCACCAGATTGCTGCCCCAGCTCCCGGCATCATAGTGTCCACCTGGGGAGGGAGGTGTTTCTTCCTTCTGTCCCTTCGTAAGAGTGTGAGGAAAACCTTACCACCAGTCCCCAGCAGGTGTCGCCTCAGGTTTTATTGGCTAGAATTGCCATACACCCATTGCTTAACAGAGCGTTTACAAGAGGAATAAAGCACCATGATTGGCTTAGAGTAATTAAAAAACAAGACAAAACAAAAAAAACCCCAAGGGGCCAAGGTAGGAGACTGAACAAAATTGGTCTTGTTAGCAAGGAGAAAGGGGAGAACGGCGGTTGGGCTGTGTCTGCCATGTCTGTTCCCTGACGGCCCGACCATCTCACACGGCGCCTGCTCGTGGTCGGTGCTCAGGAAGTCCTCACTGAGCAAGCCCCGTGCACCATCTGGCAGAGTAGAATGGGGGGACGGGTCCTCAGGTGACCGTCTTTAAGAATTTTCAGGCCTTGGCGGAGGTACCCAAACTCACTGGTGTGGCAGAGGTGGGGACCTGTAGAGGAGGTCCTGGTGCTTGGTGGCTGTCTCCGTGCAAGGTAGCGGTCCTGGGCCGTCCCTTGGCGGGTGGGAGGGGCGGAGCTGGTGGAGAGAGGCGGTGTGGCTCCGACAGAGAGGGCTGGCTGGAAGGGCGGCAGGCGGCGGCAGCTCCCTTGGGCGGCAGCATGCAAGTGGTGGCGACTGGGATGAGGGAAGCAGGCTCCTTTTCAGCCTAACATTTAGTCCATTCAGTGTCTCTTCACTGAGCACCTGCAGTGTGCCAGGAATGTGCCAGACCCAGGAGGTAACATGACGAGCTAACACAGCACGGCCCCTGCCCTCCTGGAGCTTGGAGTCTAGTGAGGGAAGCAGACATTAGTCAGATCATCCCAAGAGTAATTTAAGTTGTAACTACTGAGAATGATGAGAAGGAGAGCGTATGCCACAACCCCGGGGAGCGCCGTTCCTATAGCAACCCAGGGAGAAGGTGCCCAGACGGAGGGAAGTGAATGACCTGGAGACGGAATTACGTGGTGAGGTCCATACGCCATGATGGTGGGGCCGCAGTGGGCTGAGGAAGATGGAGGAGTGAAGGAAGGATGCCATCCCGGTTTCTGGCTCCTCTCACTGGCTAGACAGTGGTACTGTTCACAGAGAGAAAACACTAGAATAGGATCAGGGTTGGAGGTGGGGAGAGGGGAGCTCACGAATTGGGTTTTAGTCATGTTGAGTTTGATGTATCGAGGTGATGAACAGGTTTAGAAGCAGCAAGACTTTTCAAGCTCTCCAATCCCGAGACAGAAGGAAAGATTGGTGGAGAACTTCCCCTTTTCCTTGGTTTTCCTCTCTGGTCATTGTGATCCTGGGACTGTGTTCTTTAAATGAAATTAATAATAATAATAATAATACTTACTGATTATCTACCCTGAGCCAGGCTCTCTTTCTAGACTTGACATATTTCAGCTTACTGAGGTTCCACAACAACCCTATGAAATATATACTGTTAGAGCTCCAGTTCACATATGGGGAAACTGAGGCCGGGAGACCATAAAAAGCTTGTTGCTTGAGGTCAGGGGGCAGAGCTCAGATTTGGACCCAGGCAGTTGAAACCCAGCAGCTGTGTTCTTAACCACTGCACCACAGAACCTCTGTGTACCTGCGGCCGTGTTTGTCTGAGTGCCAACGACTCCAGGGACTCTCTGGACAGGCACACTTTGTTTTATCGCACCTTGCCTTATTACGCACTGCGGATGTTGCATTTCTGCAAACTGAAGATTTATGGCAATGCTGACGCAAGCAAGTCTATCGGTGCCATTTTTCCAACAGCATGTGCTCCCCTAGTTTGTCTGTTACATTTTGGTGATTCTCACAATATTTCATTATTATCATATCTGTTATGGTGATCTGTGATCAGTGATCTTTGATGTTACTGTTGTAATGGTCTTGGGGTGTCATGAACTGCACCCATATAAGACAGTGAACTTAATTGATAAATGTTGTGTGTGTTCTGACTGCTCCACCCTCTGTCTCTCTCCCTGTCCTGAGGCCTTCCTATTCCCTGAGACAGTATTGAAATTAGACCAGTTAATAAACCTACAATGGCTTCTACGTGTTCAAGTGAAAGGAGGAGTCCTACCTCTCTCACTCTAAATCAATGCTAGAAATGATTAAGCTTAGTGAGAAAGGCATGCTGAAAGCTGAGACAGGCCAAAAGCTAGGCCTCTTGTGCCAAACACTTAGCCAAGTGGTGAATGCAAAGAAAAAGTTCTTGAAGGAAAGTGAAGGTGCGACTCCAGTGAACACACAGATAAGAAAGCAAAACAGCCTTATTGCTGATATGGAGAAAGTTTGGTCTGGAGAGAAGATCAAATCAACAACATTCCCTTAAGCCTAATCCAGAGCAAGGCCCTAATTCTCTGAAGGCTGGAGAGGTGAGGAAGCTGCAGGAAAAAAGTTAGAAGCTAGCAGAGGTTGGTTCATGAAGTTTAAGGAAAGAAGCCAACTTTATAATGTAAAAGTGCAAGGCAAAGCAGCAAGTACTGATGCTGCAAGTTATCCAGAAGATCTAGCTAAGATCATTGACAAAGGTGGCTACACTAAACAACAGATTTTCAATGTAGAAAAAATAGCCTCTTACTGGAAGAAAATGCCATTGAGGACTTTCAGAGCTGGAGAGGAGAAGTCAAGCCTGGCTTCAATGCTTCTGAGGACAGGCTGACTCTCTGGTTCGGGGCTAATGCAGCTGGTGACTTAAGTTGAAGCCAATGCTCATTTACCATTCTGAAAATCCTAGGGCTCTTAAGAATTATGCTGAATCTACTCTACCTGTGCTCTATAAATGGAAGAACAAAGCCTGGATAACATCTGTTTACAGCATGGTTTACTGAATTTTTAAAGCCCACTGTTGAGACCTATTGCCCAGAAAGAAAGATTCCTTTCAAAATATTACCGCTCACTGACAATGTACCTAGTCACCCACGAGCTCTGATGGAGATGTACAAGGAAATGAATGCTGTTTGAATGTCTGCTGACAAACATTCATTCTGCAGCTCATAGACCAAGGAGTAACTTTGACTTTCAAGTCTTATTATTTAAGAAATATAGGCTGGGCATTGTGGCTCATACTTGTAATCCAGCACTTTGGGAGGCTGAGGTGGGAGAATTGCTTGAGGTCAGGAGTTCAAGACCAACCTGGGCAACATAGTGAGACCATGTCTCTACAAAAAATAAAGCAAAACAAACAAACAAAAATAGCCAGGCATGGTAGCATACACCTGTAGTCCCAGCTACTCAGGAGGCTGAGATGGGAAGATTGCTTGAATCCAGGAGTTCGAGACCAGCTGGGCAACATAGCAAGACCCCATCTCAAAAAATTAAAAATCAGGCTGGGCGTGGTGGCTCACGCCTGTAATCCTAGCACTTTGGGAGGCCGAGGC
>VBSM01003143.1:19394735-19427049 GCA_008086735.1 Cheirogaleus medius
TTGAGATGGAAACTACTCCTGGTGAAGATGCTGTGAACATTGTTGAAATGACAAAAAAGGATTTGTAATATTACATAAACTTAGTTGATAAAGCCATGGCAGCATTTGAGAGTATTGACTCCAATTTTGAAAGAAGTTCTATCATAGATAAATTGCTATTAAACAGCATCACATGCTACAGAGAAATCTTCTGTGAAAGAAATAGTCAATAGATGTGCAAACTTCATTGTCTTCTTTTAAGAAATTGCCACAACCACCCAAACCTTCAGCAGCCATGATCCTGATCTAACAGCAATCAACATTGAGTAAGACCCTCCACCAGTGAAAAGAGTACAACTTGCTGAATGCTCAGATGATTGTTAGCATTTTTTTAGCAATAAGTATTGTAAAGTTAAGGTATGTACATTTTTTAGACGTAATGCTATTGCACACTTAATGGACTATACTGTAGCATAAATATAACTTTTATATGCACTGGGAAATCTACACATTTGTGTGACTTGCTTCATTGCAATATTCACTTTATTGCTGTGGTCTGGAACAGAACCTGCAATATCTCTGAGGTGTGCCTGTATTTCCAGTAAATTGGTAGCCGAATCCAGAGTGAATCCAGAGGCTTGATCACATTCCTGTTTTGAACAGGTGCAGTGGTTCATGCCTGTCATCCCAGCCTGTAGTCCCAGCTAGTTGGGAGGCTGAGGCAGGAGAATGGCTTGAGCCCAGGAGTTTGAGGTTACAGTGACCTATGATTGTGCTACTATATGCCAGCCTATCTCAAAATAAGAAAAAATACAAAAAAAAAAATCCAGGTTTTGATTGTTTGACAACTATAGGTGGTTGTGTGTTCCTTCCTCAAGAGGTGCACATGTTATTGTGTTGTGTGTGTATGTGTGTGTAGGAGGTGATACTAACAACAGCTGATACTCAATGCCTAGATCCATTAATTGATTCGTAGGTACAAAATGGCGTTATTCTAATTTGATCATTCCCTTTTCATTAATTAACTGAAGCAACTTTCTTAGCAGTCAGCCAATGGAGAGCCACTGTACTACAACCAGTGCAACATCGCTCCTGTGTGTTTTAGATTTTTGTCTTTTGCAAAAGATTTTGTTTGAAGAAGGGTCCGTTGATTATAAAAATGTGTAAAAGAGTAGAGAACTTATGGATAAGGATAGTTGATTGAATCTATCTGCTCTCACTTTCTCAAAATCTTACTAAACTGACAGGAAAAGAATTTTGTTTTGGAAAGTAAAAACCTGCAAGGATAGAGAAAAACAGAAGAGGGCCAAGAGCAACAAAATTTTGGATGAATTGGAAAGGATTTGATATCCTCTAAGAGTTTATTGAGAGGTCACTATTTTGAGATCTTTAATACCTACAAAAAAGTCTTCATTTCTTCATTTTATTCTCACATTTTATTGACAGTTTGAATTCTAAGAATTCTAGAATAGAATATAGAATTCTAAGTTGGGGATCATTTTCATTCAAAATTTTGAAGGGATTGTTTCATTGCCTTCTGTCTTCCAGTGTTGCTGTTGAGACGATCAAAACCATTCTAATTCCTACCTCTAATTCCTACCTTTTTATTCCACAGTGATTCAACTTGGTGTGGATCTATTTTCATACATTGTGGAGGTAAATACCAAAACAATTAGTTTAAAGAGGCGAAAATTGTTGCTTCCAGGGAAGGGAAATGGGGGGTGGGGGAGGGACTGCCATTTTCATAACAGATTTTATAGAACAATTTGACCATTTATGGGCATGTATAACTTTGATGTAAAAATAAAAACTAAAATGAAAGGAAAAGACAAAGAAGGAGCATGGGCTTTGTAGTACAGCAGGCCTGTGTTTGAATCCTGAATCCCTTACTTGGTTAGTAGGGTGTTTATGGGTCACATAACATCTTTGAACCTCAGTTTTCTTATTTTAAAATGGGGGAGGGGTATAATTCCCACCCTGTCCAGATCTTGTGGTTGTGTGATAGTGAAGCTGTGAAGAGTGAACCCCATGGGAAGTGTTGCCTTCCCTGACAAGGCCAGAGAGCCTGGTGACTGCTGAGGGCAGGCTGTGTTTCAGGCTGCCTGAGGACCTTCGGCAAACCAAGAGGGTGTCATTCTCTGCAGCCCAGCATTTACTTTTCTTCCCTCTCCACCTCCTGCTCATAGAGAAAAACTACTTTGTTCCACTTGGTAGAAAATGAGCCCACTTAGGCCAGATATGGTGGCTCACACCTATAATCCCAGCACTTTGGAAGCCCAAGGTGGAAGGATCACTTGAGGCCAGGAGTTCAAGACCAACCTGGGAAACATAGTGAGAACCCATCTCTAAAAAACTTTAAAAAATTAGCCAGGTGGTGACGCACGTCTATAGTCCCAGCTGCTTGGAAGCCTGAGGCGGGAGGATCTCTTGAGCCCAGGAGTTCGAGGCTGCAATGAGCTATCGTTGTACCGCTGCATTCCAGCGTGGGTGACAGAGCAAGACCGTGTCTAAATAAAAAAGAAAAAGAGAAAATGGGCCCAGTCAAACTCTAGGCTTTTCTGGGCCCTGGGTACCCGTGTGCTGCGTTAATCCCGCAGCCTCTGTCCAGGGGCTTCCTTCAGTTGTGTTCCCCTCATGCTGTTGCTCTAGAGCCTCCAAGTCTGCTCTTCAGAAGCCATTCCCTCCTGGGAACTGAACCTGGAGTGCAGGGAAGCTGCCCCCAGGCAATCGTGGGAGCCAGGCTTCCTCAGAGTGTGGCTAGACGTACCAAAGGTGCTAGCTTACTCTCTCTCTTAATCAAGATACTTGTGTGTACATGAGGGGAAGCTTATGGTTTTGGCTCAAAGCACAACTGGCTGGGTGCTGGATTGAGATGGTTCTGCAGCTAAGCTCAATGGAGAGAAGTCTGGTGATTAAGCAGCGATGTCTGTCGTGGCCAAGGGAGGGGCCCGTGGTAGCATGCCCACCGTGTACTTGTCATCCCTCATAGGAATGATTTTTTCTTTTATTGAGGTATAACCTTCAAAAAGTATACTACTTTTAAGTGTATAACTTGTATGTTTAATATATATGTATAAATATTTATAGACACACACCTACTGCTCGACTAAAATACAGACCATTTCCAGAAGCCCAAAAGGCCCCCTGGTGCCCGCTTGCAGTCACTACTGTCTCAAAAGCAACCATTATTTTGACTTCCATCATCATAGATTAGTTTTGCTTGTGTTTTACTTCGTGTAAATTGAATTAAGCAACATGTATGCTTGTGTCTCAGCAGAATGACCGTGTGATTCATTCATATTGTTGGGTGGTTTGTTCTTGCTCATTATTCCATTGTAGAGCTACACCACAATTTGTTTATCCATTCTCCTTTTGATGAACATTTGAGTCGTTTCCAAGTTTAAACTATTATGAATGAGGCTGCTATAAATATACGTGTACATGTCTTTTGGTAGACTTAACCACTCGTTTCTGTTGAAGATATATATCTATATATCTTTCTATATATTAATAGATATATATCTCCAGGAGAGGAGAGGAACTGTTGGGTCATAGGGTAGACAAACGTTTAGCTTGTGGAGTGAATTCAACTATGAACAGTATCTGTTACATGCCAAATTGTGCCGGGCTCTGTGTACACATGGAGCTGTTGAATTTGGACTCTGACTCTCAGATATGATGTCGACTTCCAGCAAGACTTAAAGAAAAGCAAACACGTGATATAACCAGACCCGGCAGCTCATTTTCTAACCTTTCACTATTTTCATATTTTCAAAATATTGCACATTTTTAATTACTTAATTGAACTTTGGTTTCCTGCAGGCTTGAATACATCTTTAATTCCCCCTAATTCTTTCTTGGTGTTCCAGGGGTTTGTTTAGGCTTGTTTTGCCAGGTGTCAAATCTTCTTCAGCTTTCTTTAGTTGTCTTAGATCAAATATTGTCTGTGTTGGCTGGTAAAAGGCTTGGGACAAACCCCAGTCTACGGAGCAGTTCTGAATGCCTGGAAATCGTTGTTTCTTCCAGGCAGAAGAGAATAATTTCTCCAAAAATGACCTCTTTTTTTTAAAAAAGAGAATATGGATTTTGTTTTTTGAAAAGGAATTTGGAGGAAAGAGACTTTATTCCAATGAACAGTTTGCAAACCAGGGAGCTGTTTGCAGCTGTCCATGTAAAATGAAAGTGCATTCCCCAAAACAACCTCTTTTAACCTGGGCTCTTTGCTTTTTGGAAATAATAGCTGCTGTATGTATAGTTTGTATTGAATGCTGATGTTAGCTCACTAAATACTTCTGGCTATAGAAGATTCCTGATTTGTTAATATAAATTGCCTTTGATTTTAACAAGACTCACACTTCTTTCAGCAATACAAGGCCTTGTTCATGGTGGATACACAATAAATATCTATTGAATGAACTTAATGAAAATCATTGAAGAAAACATTACCTAGACTGTAACTAGAGGATATGGAAAGTTCCTTCCAGCTCTGAGGTTTTAAGGCAAAGCCCTCAGAGGATCTCCTCACTCTCAGCCTTGGGGGGAGTGGGGAGACGGAGAAGGGAGTGAGCAGAAAGAAGTGAGCTGTATGGAGAGCATCTGGGGTCCCTGGGTTGGGTCTGTTCACCCAGCCTCCAGCTGCTCTGGCTCTGAACAACTGTTAGTATTCCTGGATTCTAAATTCTGTCTTTCCTCAAAGATTGAGGACTTGGGTTTTCTACTCCCATCCATTTCTGTTTCACAAACATTTATTGAGCACCTACTAGGTTTTAGGTACTGGGCTAGGTGCTGGACTGCACAGGTGACTAGCAGAGAAGCCAACAGGTGGGCAGGCAGACACGTAAGGCATCATCTCAATGGGTAAAGCGTGGTGATCAGATGGGGAGAAGACATTCTCTTTGGCCCAATCAGTTCTGTGATCTTGGGTCAGTTGCTTCTCCTCCCGGGGCTCTATTTCCTTATCTGTGAAATGGGGGGATTGCAGTGTTTCTCTCTGAAGTAGCGTTCAGCTGTACTGCTCCGGGGCACTAAGCATCTGTCCCCACCAAGGGAAGCTGAGGACAGGATGGCTGGTCACAGAGCTGGACCAAGTCGGTGCTTGCTTGGGCCACCCCCTCACAGATGGCGCCTGAAAGCCCCCAGAGGGCCCCTTCGTGGCCCCGCTCCCATCTCCCATTTGTCCAGAGGCGTTGTTCTCATTGATCCAATGCAAGCCGCGGGTTTCCGTTTGTTCTGAGCCTGTCTTAGCAAACATCCCCACCCCCAAGCGGTGGTCCAGATGGCCCCAGCCGCCCCGACGCTTCCTCCCTGCCTCGCCTGCCCTCCCTCCCCAGGGAACCCGATGGCGTCCCTTCAGTGTGGGCCAGGCAGAGCCGTGCACGGCAGCCGGGCAGCAAGTGTCTGCCAACCCGCCCAGGACTTGGGTTCCGGGCGGCTGCCCCGGACGCTGCAGGCCATTTGATGAATGCGTGTATTGAAGGGGTTGAGAGACCCTCCAAAGATCCAAACTGGCTTGGCAGAAGCCCAGTAGTAGCCAAACAATTGATTTAAAAAATTCTTCCTGCCCTCCCTGAAAACCTCTCCAAGCCTTTCCTACCTCACCTACCATGGTTCCCTGACCCAACTTAAACATGGCCATGGTTATTTCAAATCTGCAATCAGTGGTTTATGTTGTTGCCTGGCCTTTGCGGGCACCGGGCCTGGGTCTGAGAATGGAGCTTTGCTACCCACCAGCTGGATAACTGAGCAGTTGACTTCTCCAAGTCTCCGATTTCTCTCTGTAAAGAGGGGTAACAGTGTCTCCCTTGTAGGGCTACCTACAGATGACACAGGTCATAGATGACGTCAGTAGCAGGCAGTTTTGTCATTGTGGAGTGCAGTAAAATGGTTCAAGGTGTGACACCTGGAGTCAGATTGCCTGGGTTAAAACCCCCTGTCCCTGTTGGTGGGGGCCAAGGAGCAAGTTATTTAATGCTACTGATCACCATAGTTTTCACCACTTGCTGGGCTCATCCTGGGTGTTCTGAACCACTTTTTCTCCCTTAACTGAGCCATCACCTACTATTATTATTTTTTATTGTGATAAATATGTACATATGAGAAAATTCTTCATTTTAGCCATTTTTAATATTTTATCTTATTTTTACTTTTTGTGAAGACGGGCTCTCTCTATGTTACCCAGGCTGGTGTCGAGCTCCTAGGCTCAAGTGAGTCTCCCACCTCAGCCTCCCAAAGTGCCAGGACGGCAGGCACGAGGGACTACGCCCGGCCTGGTGTGGTTTTTTTAGACACACATTAAATTCATCTAACATTTTTAGGCTGTAAGCTGCTGAATTTGGGTTTTTTGCCAGTTTAAGAAGGACAACTAGATTTGAGATTAGAAGACCCCACCCACAGTCTGTGAAGGAAAGGAAAGGTCTAAGAATGTCTGGGTTTTTCGTCAGTCGCGTTGCCAAGCAGACCCAGAACACACTCGCTTGCAGAAGGAGCTAGGGAGAACGAGGAAGCCTCCAAAATTACTCAGACATAATGTTTGTCAAAAGGAACTTTTTCTAGACAGACCTTTTCCCTAACTATCACTATTGCCAGTTTGGGCTATTTTTGAAAAGAACACACTAACCACATGCCTGTATAGCATAAGGCTCTTTCGTATGCACTATCCTTTCACTCCCCACACCCTCTCCAGGAGGTAGATCTTCAATAAATGCGTATTTTACACCCCAGCTCTGCCATCTATGCACTGTGACCTTGGGCAAGCTACTAAACCTCTCTGTGCTTCCATCTCCTCATTTATAAAAATAGTATACTCGCTATCATTCTGGTTTAATAGGTACTTACCTTTGAAGAAGTATAAAGCTTAATGTTACCTTTTCAAAATAAAAATATTATAAAAATATAAAAAATAGTATATGCCTACTGTCTTAGTTCATTTTGCATTGCTATAAAGGAATACCTGAGGCTGGGTAATTTATAAAAAAAGAGGGATATTTGGTTCACAGTTCTGCAGGCTGTTCAAGAAGCGTGACGCTGGCCTCCCGGAGCTTCCGATCAAGCCAGACGGTGAAGGGGAGCAAGCATGTCACACAGGGAGAGAGGGGGCAAGAGAGGGAGGAGGGGTGCCACACCCTTTAAATAGTCAGCTCTCCTACGAACTAATAAAGCAAGAACTCGCTCATTACCGTGGGGAGGGCACTAAGCCATTCATGAGGGACCCACCCCATGACCCAAACACCTGCCCCCAGGCCCTGCCTCCAACATTGGGGATCAAATTTCAGCATGAGATTTGGAGGGGACAGATATCCAAGCTATATCACCTACTTCGTAAATTTGTTGGGAGGATTAAAAGGTGGAATATGCAAAGCTCTTGGAACAGTATGAGCCCTTAGAATTTATAGGCACAATGGAAGTGCTTGTTAGCTTGTTCCTTACAGACGAAGTCCCCAAGATGCAGGTGGATTAATGAGCTCCCTGTTGCCACATTTTTGTCCTCTTCTTGGACTTTGGAGGACTGAAGCCTGGCCCAGGTGGAAAGGGCTACCTCCTCCCTCCCCCGTGTGGGTTTTGAGTGTACAATACGCTTCCACACAGGGTCCTCTCTTTCCCACACGCTGTAGGGGACAGGGGCGGGGGCAGAGGACAAGTGAAGGACAGGAAATGGATCATGTCTCACTCTATAGCTTAACATACCAGGTGGCTTCCCTGTCAGGGTCTGTACCACCTCCCTCCTGAAAATGTAGTTCCTGTCCTGCCGAAAGGGCCTGTGCCTGCTCTGGGCCTTCTCCTACTCTGTTCCCCTGTCTGAAACACGCTTGCCTTGCTCCTACTTGACTGGCTAATTCCTGATCATCCTTTAGATCTTAGCTTATACTCACTGTGGGAAGGCTTCCCTGATCCCTTAGGTTACCTGTCCCTCCTGTGGGCTCCCCTTGCCTCCTACCCTGCCCCTTAAGTGCTGTTTGTACCCATGGTGTGGTGGAATGCCCGGATTCGCCTCTGGGAATGAAGAACGTTATCCCCCATCTGTTGCAAGAGCTCTCTGGGGATGGCCCTCAGCTGTCAGCCCTCACTGGGGGTTGCCCATAGTAGAAGCAAATTGCCCTGCCAAGGTTACGCTTCCTTGCAGGGGCGGCCCCCATCCAATGAGTGGTCAGTGCTACTGGACAAAAGCCCAGCACGCTCCCTACAACTTGGGACAGCTCCAAAGTGTCATCTCATCTTTAAAACTTCCTGCAGAGCTGACCGAGGCTTCCACTGAGATGGCATCACAGCCCAACACCCTCCACCCAGCCCAGTTCTTTCCTCCCCCTTCCAGAGTCGGCGATGCTAACAGCAGTCCCTCATGAAGGTTCTTTGAGCTCTTCTCCATGCCAGAGGCTCTTCCCAGGGACCCCAGCCTGTGCCATGTGGTGACTGTTCAGAACTGTCCAGTGGGACACTAATGCCCCCAGGATCACATCCCTGTGTCTCAGCCTGGCCTTCAGGCCCCCTGCAATCCCCCGGCCTCCTTCCCAATCTCATACTCTCATTGTTCCCCTGGGGAATTCTCTCAGGAATTCTCACTTGTGCCTCTTCCTTGCTCTCTGACATAGACAAGAGGCTGTCTTTTCTGCGCCTTTATTCTCAAGATCACTCCTCCCCTGAATGACCTCCCTATATGCCCGTAAAAACTATTCACTCAGCATTTTCTGTGTGTCAGGCCCTGAACAAGGTATTAAGGAACAAGACAGATGCCAACCTATACACATGGATCTTCAGCCTGGAAGGCAGGAGAGAAAGTAGGCAAACAAGAAATTACAAATGACAGTATCAAGTGTGTGAAGGGTGGCCCAGGAAGGAACCCTGAGATCACCTAGCAGCGTGGGGGGCTGAAGGCTCCCAGGGGTGCCGCTGCAGCAGAGGCCTGCAGGGTGCCAGCCAGGTTGAGAATGGCGGGAAGGCCTGCTAGCACGGGACTGGATGCACAAAGAGCATTAGGTGCTTCCTAAGCTGGGAGAAGCCCCGTGCGGCTGAGGTCCCTTCCTCTCTGGCCAGTTTCAGGGTGCTGGTCAGAGTCATGTGATTGTCCGTTTCCTTGACTCTCTCTCCCCGGCACTTCGGGAATGTTTAGAGGACACAGAGTGTTGTTAAAAATCTCTTACAAACTTCTGTTTCTGGCCAAGATGGTGTAATGGGCCCAATTTACCCTCCTGCCTTAAACAACTAAAACAACCAAGAGAAAAATCAGAAAACAACTATGTTCAGACAATAGGCAACTGGTAGTGCGGGAGAGTGATCCCTGAGAGAAGGAAACAGTGGGATGAGCCCTGTGATCGCCCCGCCTGGAGAGGGTTTCCAGCCCACAGAGCCGGAGGGCGCAGGTGGAACCAGCATCACCTGAGTTGAGGAGTCAGAGCTGGGAGCCCGGAAGGTGGCGAGTGCTCAGGGGAGGCGGGAGGACACTGCTGCACAGGCAGAATGAACAGCTAGGGATTTGCAGACGGTTCTTCCCTGCTCTGCCGCCCCCTCCTCCCCCAGTCTTCCGCTGAGAGCTGATCAGTGCATGTGAACAAGTGGGAAAGTTCCACCCGAGAGGAGCGGGCAGAACAATCCTGGGAGCTCCCGCAGAGTTGGGAGTAGGTAACATTCCCATCAGCCAGAGTAGAAACCTGCTAATTCACACGGCCCGCCTCGGGTAGAGTATTTAGAAGGGCATTGCCTAAGTAGTGGGAAATAAGCCCTACTAAGGGCTGCTCTGGTCCTGCCTAAGGAAGCTTAAAGACAAGCCTCAAAAGGATCACATTGTTTCCAAGTAACTTGATTCTCCCAGAACAATGCACAAGAATATTTTTTAAAAATGCAAGAATATCCAGCACCCAACAAGGTAAAATCCACAATGTCTGGCATCAAATCTACAATTAACAGGATACGAGGTATAGCAGTTCCCCATCCAAGGTTTCACTGTCCATGATTTCAATGACCTGCAGTATGGTACAATAAGATAGAGAGAGAGAGAGAAAGAGAGAGACTACATTCAGGCAACCTTTATTGCAGTATATTGTTATAATTATTCTATTTTATTATTAGGCATTGTTGTTAATGTTCTACTGTGCCTAATTTATAAATTAAACTTTATCATAGGTATGTATGTATAGAAAAAACATAGCATATATACAGTTTGGTATTATCTGCATTTTTAGGCATCCACAGAGGGTCTTGAAATATATCCCCCGAAGATAAGGGTTAACTACTCTAGTAGGAAAATATGACCCATAATGAAAAGAAAAAGCAATCAATCAAAACTGACCCAGAAACGATACTTAAAATTAGTAGATATAGTTATAATGACTATATTCCATATATACAAGAAAGTGGAGAGAAAATAAGCATGTTAAGAAGATACAAGGAAGACACAAAAAACACCCAAATAGATCTTCTGGATATGAAAACTGCAAAGCCTGAGATAAAAATTGCACAGGATGGGGTTAATAGCAGATTAGATACTGTAGAAGAAAAGATAACGAATGTGACAACGCAACAATAGAAACTCACCAAAATGAAGCACGGAGAGAAACAAGATGAAAAAAACTGAACAGGGAATCAACTCGCTATGAGACCATGTCGAGTGGCCTAATATATGGGTGAGTGGGGTCCCTGGAGGAGAAGAAAGAGAGGAGGGAAGAGGGAAAAATGTGAAGAAATAAAGGTTGAAAACTTTTTAAATTTGATGAAAATTACAAATAAGATACAAAAACCCAATGAACCCCCAGCAGGGGGGATCTCTTATATTCCCCGTGCTGGGCTCGCAGTTGGCCGGCAATCAACATGTGGCCAATGAGGGACACCTGCTGCCTGAGCAGGCTCTGTCGCCCGCTTTCGCCCTCTCTTCTCTCCTTCCTTCCCCTCCCCACTCCACCTCTCTCCTACTTCCAGTGCTTCTAGTTGCCGGAGTTGTCCTGGATGTGTATGGTGGCCTCTGGGCCACAAAAGCCACTTGACCTTAAGTCTAGGAGATTGTCTCTGCAGTGGGCTTTGTCACTGAGAGCCTCACACAGTCCAGCCTCCTCCAAATCTGAGCATATCCAGGGGATTAGAGATTAAAGCTAAAATACCCAGAGTCCTGCTGGCATAGACCTCCCAGGGACTCCTGGTTCTTAGTCCCTTTGTGGGTGGTAGAGGGGTGCCCAGTATGGATTGGATGCTGCACTCTACCCAGGTGTGCGGCCCAGCAGAGCAAGATCCGGCCCCATGGATGGCCCACTGCTGCAACTCCTTAGGCTGTTGCTTCGCTTCTATGGCCCCTAACTGTATGATGGCATTTGAATTCAATTGTTTCTTAATCCCCTTCCAGCTCTGACATCCTGTCCTCTGACTCCAGCTTGACTGTCTTTCTCTTTGCTGTGCCTCATCCTTGCTCATGGTGTGTGGAACCTGGAAAGGAGGAAGGCAGGTGGGACTCAGACCCTTTGTCCCTGCCAGGCCCCTCCTTTTAATGGCTCTCCAGAGTTTTCTGGTCTAAGTTCAGACTCATGAACTCAGCATACCAGGCCTTGATCCTTAGAGCTCGGTCTCTGGAACCACCTGCATTAGAATCACACCTCCTTAAGCACTGCCTCCCCGCCCCAGCCCCCCCCCCCCCCCCCCCCCCCCGCTTGCTAACAGTGACTAGGAAGGTCTGGGGTGGGTCACAGGGATCAGCATGTATAATAAGCATCCCAGGGGGTGTACAGACTGTATTGGTGGTGGTGGTGTTGGGGTTAGATCATACTACACAGGGTGAAAAACCCAGTCCATAGAAAAGAAACATATGTTGAACCTGTCCCTTGCTGCCCGGAAGCGACCAGGTGCTGAAGGCACCGGTTCCAGAGACAGCGCATTTCCCAGCACAGACACACAAGCATGTGTTTGAGCACAGGGACAGGCCGGGGGTGCTGAAGCCCAGGAAAGCTGGAGAACAGCTGCATCCAGGCTCCGGGCTGTGTTCCCGTCCCCTCTGTAACCTCCTCCCGCACCCCGGCCCTGCTGGACTTGCAAAGCTCAGCTGCTGAGGATGCTGCTCTGGTCCATGTGCCCTGCCTCATGCAGTTTTCTCTGCCGGGAAAGCCTTTCTTCCTCTTTTGCTGCCCAGCCAATGCTTGTGTATCCCCCAAGAGTTGGCTCAAGCGCCTCCTCTTCCATTCTGTGCCCCTCAGTCTGGGTTCTCTGGGATTCCACATTCCTTGTCACCAAATGTATCATACTGAGTGGCCTTTCCTGTTTCTCCTGTCTGTGCCCCTGAGGGACTATGAGCTCACTGAGAGGCAGGGGTGGTCCTTATTCCCAGCTGAATGACTGAGTTCCAGTACCGTGTGCATGGTACTCAGTGAGTGGTACCCAGCGATGCCCAGGGCAGGCATTCTGCCTCCCATTTGCCTCTTGCAGTTTGGAATCCACACTCCAGTGCCCCTCAGCCTCACCCAGCTTCTCCACCTTCCTGGCGCTCCACAAGGGGCTGGTGGAGGTGGGGAGAGAACTGTGCAGAAGCTGGAAGGAGGGCGACTTCTCCCCTAGTCACAGGCAGGAGGTGGTCCTCAACTCGAGAGCACACATGGCTGAGGGGACTCAGTTGAGACTCACACTACTGGGATGGGGAGACCCAACCCCAAGTTTCCCTCCTGGGGGCTGCGCTGCTGGTGGCAGGTGGGCAGAGCCAGGCTTGGTGGAGCATTCCTGGCAGAAGCCATGCACCAGGCCTGCCTCCTCCCCACCGTGCAGAGGGAGCAGGTGGCCCGGCTGTAGGGAGGGGGTAGGGGGACCCAACAGAGGGAGGGGCATGGGAGAGGAAATTGAAAACGCATGGGGGGGGGTTGGGGGTGTGCGGCTGGCCAGGCGGTTGTTTAACGAGTAAATGTGCTGGGACCGCTAATGAGCTGCGTTCATTCATGGCGAGCTGCCTCCCGAGTTGGGGAGCTGGCCAGGTTCTGGGGTGGAGAAGCTGGGGAGGGGAGCCAAGTTGGGGGGCTGCCCGGCTGCTGGGGCAGGGCCTCCCATGACGGGCTGTCGGGGGGAGCCTTTGTCCTGAGTCTGAGGGGGCCCTCCTTCCTTCCCTCCCTTCAAAAGAGAGGCCAGGCTTTGCCAGGCAGTGACAACTTGGCTCAGGGCCTGCGTGGGATTCACTGTCCAGGCTAGTCTGGAAGTTTCTAGAGCAGGGGCTGGCTCTCGGGAGCTACAAGCAGGGCTGATCTTGAGCCCCCTGCCCAAGCCCACCCCTCCTCACACCCCTTCACCCTGCCACTCTGAACACCTCAGGGCGCGCCGCCCAGCTAATCAACACTTTCCCCTTCCCCACATGGGTCCCGGCTTCCCAGGGACCCTCCGAGGTCACAGGCCAGGGAGGTACCGCGGGGGTGGAAGGTTGGAGACTTCAACTGTCTGAGTGCTGTCTGTGACAGGCCTACTAAGTGCCAGGTGCTGGGGCAAGTGCCCAAGTGAGGAAGCCAGGGGTGGGCAGGGTGGGATGGGGCTCTGCCCCAGGAGTGTGGACACGGAGCCATATGTGTACACAGCTCCGGCTGGGAGGGGATAAACAAAGCGAAAGAGGATTTAACTCTGCCCCAGGCTGCTGGGAGGGCCCCGTGGAGCAGGAGCAGGAGCAGGAGCAGGAGCTGGTGAGGAGGGAAGAGGTGGCCCTGTCAGCCTCTGCCTGATTTGTGGGACGGGTCCCTGTGTCATAGCACACAGGTACCCCTGAGAAAGCCCCCTCCCCCTGAGTTGTTGAATTGATGCAGCTCACAGACAGGGATGTGTGCAAACTTTCAAAAGAAGTGTCAAAGGCCCATAAAATCGGCCACGTAAGTCATGCACACTGGCCACAGTTCTACCTGTGCCATGACAGTAGGGACTCTGCAAAGTGTTCCTCAAGATGCAAAAGAAAAACGCTGAGCCTTGGGTACCTGGTGGGTGACAAGGCTTTAATCTCGCAGAGCCTAGCGACGTCTCCCGCCGCCCCCAACACACACACTGCACAGGTGCCGTGCCTGCCTCCGGCACCTCTCAGACCGGACCCTGCTCCTGTGAGGGGAGGCACTTCTTGACCTTCTCAGCCCTTTCCCCAGCCAGGTGGTGGCAGTCAGACATCAGGGCCCGGATGACGGACAATGGCTGGTCCTGAAGAGCCCAGCAAGCCACAGCGTCCATGGTCTCGGGGAGGTCCTTCATCTTTTCTGGGGTTGAGGAGAATTTTCTCCTCCCCCTGGAGTTCCCATTCACATGCATGTCCACACCTGCCTCAGAGTGCAGAAAGTCCTGCGCAGCGGGCTGTGAGGCCTGGGTCTGATATGGGTGGCCTGTGGTGCCCTGTCCCAGCCCGCTCTGTCTCCTTTGATGCCCGGACTTAATTTTCATTTTCACCTGTCGGAAGTGGAGGAACGCGGGCGGGAACGGAGGGAGATGTTTGCTGGGTTTTCAACTCCCATTGATACCCTGCCCGCTCTCACAGCCGGGGAAGCAGCCAGTATGGCCCTGCTGTGAACACACGGAGTCAGGGCCGTTCTCATCCTGGGTGCCGGCAGGAGCTGGTGGTGGTGTTGGGGTCAGGTCATACTACACCTGGTGAAAAACCCGATCAATAGAAAATAAATAGAAGTAGGTGCTGCCATCTTGGCAGAGGACATGTGTTGAGGGACTGGGGAGGGGGGAGACTGTACTTGGTCTAGGGCTTTTGTCCCCCCACCCCACCCCAGGCTCCACTCTCAAGGCTACGTAAGATAGGTGGCTTGGAGATGCCACCTGGGCGCGGGGCTTCCCTTCCCCGAGAATTGACAAAGCAAGTCCGGTGGGGCCTGGGGCCCCGCTTCTGCCGTCGGGTAAAGCGAGTCTGTGGCCCAGGGAAGGCGTCCAAGCGGCTAAATAAGATCCCCTCCCCCCTCTGGACCAGCAGCTGGGGCCTCGGGTCCTGGGGTGCGTGCGTTTAAATGTGTGCATCCTCGCTCTGTGCGTGTGCGTGTTTGTGTGCGTGTGTGTGTGGAGACAGGACCCTTCCCTTCCCTGGCAGCCCCTGTCCGCCGCGGAGCCGCGGAGGTTCCACCTTTGAAACTGTACGCGGCTCGCAGCGGCGAGGGGTGGTCGGGAGGAGGGGGCGGCGGGGGGTCGGGGAGGAGCCTGGCCCTGGATGTGTGCTTCTCGATTGATGGATGACTGCCGGGTGGGAGCGAGCGTGCGGGTGTGAGCGTGTGTGTGAGTGTGTGTGTGCGCGGGGTGCGTGCGCGCGCGGGGCCTGCCCATTTTCCTCCTCGCAGCAGTCAGTTGGGAGCTGGAGGGAGGGAGAGGAGACGCAGGCAGCGAAACAGGAGAGGAGCCGAGCGCCCTCCGCCCAAGGCGCCCTCCCTCCGGCCGCGCACAGGCGCCGTCGCTTGGCGGAGCAAGGTGCCTCGCAGCCCGCAAGGGCAGCGCACCAGCCCACAGGCTCTTTGGTGGCTTTGCCCTGGGACTGCACCTGGAGGCGGCCCCGGACGGGGATGGTCAGCGGCTGCCGCCGTCTGGCACACAGCGGGACGCGGTGAGGGCACCATGGCGCTAACGCCCGGGTGGGGATCCTCGGCGGGGCTGGTCCGGCCCGAGCTCTGGCTGCTGCTGTGGGCAGCCGCGTGGCGCCTGGGTGCCACGGCGTGCCCCGCCCTCTGCACCTGCACGGGCACCACGGTGGACTGCCACGGCACCGGGCTGCAGGCCATCCCCAAGAACATCCCACGGAACACCGAGCGCCTGTGAGTATGGCCCCTGCCCCTGGCCGCAGCGACCCCGGAGGTCGTCCTCTCCCTAAGACGCAATTCAGGGCTGGGGTGGGGGCAGAACCCTTGTGGCCGGCTCTACAGCTCACAGACCGGTCGATGCCTGCCGCGGTCTTTCCTGAGCCAGGAGCCTGCAGCCAGGAGCTCCGCTGTTTCCCTTTCCCGGGGATGCGAAGGGCCCTCGGGGTTGTCAGCTCCCGACCTCACACCTGCACCCTGCGCTCCGCACCGGCAGGCCCTTCCCACTGCGTCAGCACTTTATGCCTCCAGGGTGCTGCGAATTGGTGCCAGAAAGCCTTCCTGGCACCCAGGAGGGAAGCTTCCCACACTTGCCAGGCACAATGTCTCCTTTTGGGCACATGGGGCTCTGGCTGTGTTGGGAGCCAGTTGTGTGGATTGGTAGCTCCCAGGCCTCGCTGCCTGGCGGTCGGTGGCAGGGTGGGATGGGGGTGAAGTTTCTGGTCTCCCCCTTCCTCGCCATTGTTTGCCCCAGAGCCTTGAGGATTCTTCCCCTGCAGGTGTCAGGCACTGGCCCTCCACCTCACCCTCCTCGCGTCCAGCCAGCCCCAACCCCGGCAGACAATAGGACCTGAGAGCTTTGGGTCTGGGGCTTGGGGTATGTAACGTTCAGCACCCAGAGAGGGAGAGCAGTGTCCTGGAAGGGGAGCCCCATGAATAATGCCAAGAGGTCAGGAGCTTGGAGGGGAAGGCACAGGTTAAAGACATGGACCATGACAAGTCATAAAAATCAGCATTTCTCTTCTCCTGTCTCTCACTTCTGAATTGTTGAGGAAACTCGACCCTTTCTAGACCCAGTGAGCTTTGCAGGATGTGTGTGTGCATGTGTGTGTGTGTGTGTGTGTGTGTGTGTGTTTACAGACCTCTAAAATTTGTTTTCTGTGATTCGCCTGCAGAATGTGTGTCTGTGTGAATTCCTAGTGTCATACGGCCACCTCACTAGTACGAGGCCATGAGAGTCCTGTACGTAGGCCGTGCGTATAGATTTTTGGTTACATGCAGGGCCTTTGTACTGCTCACAGAGGTGACTGCACCAGGAGGTTTTTGAACAGGGCTTTGGAGAGGCTGCCAGCTCCTTTGAAACCTACCTACTCCTTCCCACACGCCTCGGCGACTGCAGTGGCTCTCAGGAAAGGCGTACATATTTTGATAACTTTTGAGCACATTTCCATGGCTCCCAGCTGGTCAGAGACAGAAATCTGACACTGGGGAGAGCAGTCTCCTGGATGAAACTCTGTACCCAGGCCAGCAATTAGTGAGCGCACATTTGCCCTAGACTCTTCTTGGATGAGTATGAAAAATTCCGTGGAGGTTTCAGAGAATTTACAATCTCGAGGCAGTCTCGATGGGAATCAATGTGTGTGCGAGAGTGCGTGTGAGTGCATGTGTGTTGTGGGGCTGGGGAGAGATGGGGGGCAGGTGGGGTCAAACCGAGTTTCCTTGGGGCAGATTGTGCATTCTCCTATGTGGACCTGGAGAGGAACTGAGGGCCAGAAATCTATCTAGAGGACCCCTGAGGTGGCCCAGTCACCCTCCATACCTGTTCCCTCTGGACCTACTTCCTGTTCCCCTGGCCTTGTCCACCGGGGCGTGTCTTCTGCAGCGGTTGCCCCAAGAGCAGCCTAGATCTGAGACACATTAGCCTCTCTCCTTTGCTTTTGGATCTTGAATCTTGAAGTCATCTCCTCCATCCTTGTTCTCTCACCACCTTTTGTGTTTAGGACAGTGTCTGTTTTGACTTCCATGAACTCTGTAGCTCTTTTGTGATCAGAGTGAGATGTAGGTGAAATTTCCTAGTACAGAGGAAAGAATTGGGGCTCCAGGAGTTACACTGCCTGGGTTGAAGCCCCAGCTTTGTTACTTATTAGCTGTGTGACCTTGGGCAAGTTACTTAACTTCTCTGAGCCTTAGTTGCTTTCCATCAGGAAAATGGGGCTGGGGATACATAGGTCTCTGGTTTTTTTGAGGATGGAAGATAACATAAATGCGTGGCATGTTCTGATGCTGAGTGAGAGCCATTATTAGGATAGGGTGGGGAGAGGAGTCTTGTTATTTTAATTAGCAAATGTTTATGATCCAAGAACTGCCCTTGGTGCTGAGGTGTCAGCAGTGAGTGAGCCTGTCCCTGCTCTCAAGGGGCCTGTATGTGGTCTAGAGGACTGGGCAGGGGACCCCTGACTGTGAGCTCTCGGGAGAGGGCCAGGCAGCCTTGGGAATGGGCCGTAGGAACAGTGGGGTGAGAAGCCCTTTTCTGGGGTGAAGGGGCATCTCAGAAGATGAGCGTTTTTATCAGGGTAGGGTGGGGTTTTGCCAAGCAGAGAGGGCAGGCAGTCCAGGCAGGGGGACACCATGAGCACCATTATGCGAAACCGGCAAATGGACTAGCTCGTCGCTGGGTCTGAAACATGCTGTGGCCGGTGGGTGTGATGGGACTCCAGGAGGGGAAGGGAGGTTGGGAATGGTGAGGAAGGCTTTTCCTTTGGGGACTTCTGAGTCGCAATCCAGTGGCGAATTGTCCTGGGGAGGGGAGGCAAAGCCTCTCGTATTGGGAAAGCAGAGGGAGCTGCCTTTTCAGCAGGCAGCTCGTGAAGAGCCATTTGAAGAGGAAAAGAACATCCTGCAGGAGGCCTTGGTGCCGGCCCAGGCCGACTGGAAATCACTGTGGCAAGTGCTCTCTAATCAATATGGGCGTCGTGCTGTATCAGAGCCTGAAACAGCGGCTTCTCCGAGGCCGTGAAATTTTTATAGACTGCAGCTGTGCATTTGTCGTCTGTCCTTTGGGCAGTTCCTGCAGCAGCCTGTGAGGCCTGGCATCTTTATGATTATATATTCCATAACTCCAGATCCAGGCCTGTCCCCCCAAGTGGAAAGAAATTGTCATTGGTTTGCTGCGGGGACTTCTGGGAAGAGGTTGGGTAGGCCCTAGGGCTGCGCAGGAAATTGGTTCAGCCAGAGGGGCTGTGGGCTGATGGGCCGGGTGGGGAAGGAATGCTAAATAATTCACTGTAATGGAACAATCAAAATACAGAGCGGGGGCTGGGGGAGGCGGTGGAGAAGGCCTGGGAAGCTTCATCTCTTCGTAGGACCCAGGCACAGAGGGACCCAGCCACAGCCACTGTCAACTTTTTCTCTTCCACAGTTGGATTTTTTTCTTTTTTTAATTTAAAAAGTCTTTTGGACTAGGTTGTCCAGGGGAGTGTGACAAGAGAGTGTAGGATGTGTGGACATGGTCCACCTCCAACCCTGGGCCGTTGTGTTCTAAGCTTGCCGCAGATCCCCCTGTGGGTGCATCTCTCTAGCCGTATGGCAGATCACCCAGGGAGGGGGACAGGCAGGCAGGGCCCCTGGGAAGGCCTGCTGGTCCCTGCTTGTCCCCAGGCCCAGCACATTCTGCTGCCCCCCCAGGTCACGGGCCTGCTCTCCTGCCATCCTCTTTGTGTCCCTTGCCTTCTCTCCCATTGGTCCACCCTGCCTAGCTCCGTGCATGCTATAGAGGCCTGGGAGGCCCACACCTTCTTGGGCTCAACCTCCTGGTCCCGTTCAACCAGGCTGGGTGGTCATGGGTAAGGAAGACTGACCAGGGCACCCTGAGGCGGATGGTCTGGGGAGCCTGTTTGGAATTCCAAATACTGATTGGACGGCGGTTGTGGTGAGTGAGGTCAGGGCCTGGCTGGCCTGGGCATCCTGGCGGGGCGAGTGTTTCCTGCTCCCTTAGGCTTTGGTGTGTTAGCCGTGCACTGGGCTTACTGCTAGGCTCTGAATGACTGGTGTCAGGGCCCCAGAGTGGTCCCTCCCCTGCCCTGAGACCCTCTTCCCCTCTGTAAGAGGGATGCCCGCAGCTGTGCAGGTTGATAGCGAGGAGTAGTGAGCTAAGGGGCCTTGCTGGGCACATGGCTGACGTCACCTTCCCTCGGCCTCTGGGGATAATAGATACTACCTCATAGGGGTCTTTGCAAGGATTCACTCAGGCCACGTTTGTGCAAATGCTTTGTGATTCAAACTGTAGGATCTTATTGTTATTATCTGAGAAGCCCAGCTAGAGGCCTGCAGGTGCAGGTGGGGCAGAAGCGGGCCTGGATTTGAGCTTCAGCTGTGCGGCAAGCGGCTCTCCTGGAGTTGGTGCTCAGAGTGCTTGGCCGCTGCACCTGGGCGTCTCCCCGCCTCCCCTTGGGGTGGAGCCAGGGAGCAGGGATGCTGCAGGGCGGTTGGTGGCGATGGCACAGCTCTGGAGCCAGACTGCCTGGGTGTTTAGCCCCCTCTGCCCCTCAGCAGCTGGGGGGACCTGGGGCAAGCCACGGGGCTTAATTCCCTCATTCAACAGATAGCTGTCTACTGATGCCTGCATTGTGCCGAGTGAATAGTGCCGAGCAGAAACAGAAACCCGAGTTTTAGTACAGCAGGGGAGACAGGGATGAACGACAGAATGTAGAATAAACACATAATTGCAAGCTGGGATAAGTGCTCTGGAGGAAAGTGTGACTTCTCAGAACCCCTATTTCCTGGCCGGTAAGTGGTGATGACGCCCTGCTTCCCAGGGCAGCCGTGAGGATTAAATGCAGTAATGCTCGCAGGAGCACTTTGCACCGGGCAGACAGTGAGTGCCCAGTAAATAGTATTATTGTTATTATTCAGGTGACAGAGAATTGCAGGGACGTGAGGGGAATGGGTGCCATTCATTGCTCGGTCCTGGTGTGGCCCTCCTCTTCCCTGCCCAGGCAACCACTGGGAGCCCTGGAACACACCCGGCGGGCCGCCCTTCCTGGGTGCCCATTCCCTGGGCCGGGGCTGGCTTTTGGTGGCCCAGGCTGCCCGAGCCTGCCAGCAGGGGCGGCCGTGCTCTTTTGGGGCCGGGCGAGGGGCGGCGGGGACAGGCAGCTCCTGCATTATTGGGAGCAGACAGGCGCTTGGCGGAGTTGCCGCCTCCAGTTCTGTGCCGGCATTAGCAGCTCGGCAGGGCTCTTGCTTAATGGGATTTTCTTCCCAAATGCTGTAATTATCGCCATACAAATACTTATTACCCAGAGCAGATGACGGCCGGGCCTTGGGCAGAAGCCAGGGAGCTGGGCTGTGCTGGGGGGTGGAGAATTGGCTTCTCTTTTTGACGGAGCTGGCTACCCCCTCCTCTCCTTTCTGGAACCCAGCCTGTGGCGGACAGACAGCTGTTGGGCACCTGCAGTGTGCACAGCCTCGTGGAGAGCGGTCCAGTCTGGGTGTGGACCTGCTCCTTGGGGAGCTTGTGTCCTGGTAGGGACGAAAGAACAAATGTGTAAGGATATCCGTAGGGGACAGAGAGCACAGGGGCTGCCAGCCCAGGCTTTGGTGTGAGAATGGCTGGGTTTGAATCCTGGCTCTGTCAACAACCACCGGAGAGATCTTGGGCCACTCACTAGGGACTCGATTTCCTCATCTGTGAAATGGGACCAATGACTGCATTTACTTTACATGGCTGTGAAGTTCAATTGCGGTAGTCCACGTGAAGTGCTTAGAATAACATCTGGCACGTGGTCAGTGCTCCATCAGAGTAGAGATGAGGACCCTGAGAGTAGCCAGACGAGAGTGAGAGATGGGAAGGAGGGTGGATTGTCGCAGGGACGGGGAGGTGGATGACACTTAGGTAGGTAGAGAGGTGAAGTGCGGTGAAGGGGGTTTGGGGCGTTCAGAAGGTGTGTACCACATACTTTGGAAGGAAAGTGAGGAGCAGACCCGCCTGAGGGCTGAAGATTCGTGTTGGCGAGTTCTGGGAGTGGGGAGATTAAAATAAGGGGGGGGGGGCACCAGGCCGTGGGATGGGACATGGGAAGCCCCCAGAGGGCATGTGTGTGTAAAACCTTAATATTACATTTTTAAAACAATTCAGTGATTTTTAATAAATTTACAGAGTTGTACAGTACAATCCAATTTTAGAGTATTTTTATCACCTGAGAAGATACCTTGTGCTCATTGTAACTTTTTATTTTGTTATAATTTCAAACTTACAGAAAAGTTACAAAAGTGTAAGGAGCTCCTGTATATCTTTTATCCAGATTCAGTTGTTTATGTTTTTCCCATCTGTTTTCTCATATATTACACACACACACACATGCTCACACCTAATTTTTTTCTGAACCATTTAAAAATAGGTTAGAGACAGTGTAACTTTTTTCCTTGAAATACTTTGGTGTATATTTTCTAAGAACAATAAGGCTATTCACATCAGAAAATTTAGCATTGGTGCAATGCTGTTGTCTACTCCATAGTCATATGCAAATTTCATCAATCGTCCCAATAGTGTTCTTTAGAGCTATTTTTTCCCAGGTCCAGAATCCTGCCCTGGATCACGAGTGGCATTTAGTGGTCAGGGCTTGTTAGTCTTCTTTAATTTGGAATAGTGCCTCGACTTCTTTGTTTTTCTTGACCCTGACATGATTGATGAATTTGGCCCGTTATTTTGTAGACTGTCTCTCAGTTTGGCCTCATCTGATCTTTCCTCCTGATTACATTTAGATTATGCATTTTTGCCAGGAATGCTAAATAAGTGACACTGCGCCTATCTCAGTACATCATGTTGGAAGGCACATGACGTCAGCGTGTTCTGATATTGGCGATTTTAGCTTGGACCACTTGGTATGTTGATACCTGCCAGGCTTCTCTGCTGAGATGTTACCGTTTTCCTCTTTGTTACTAACAAGTAATTTGTGGGGAGATCCTTTGAGGCTATATACATAGTCCTGTTCCTCATCAAACTTGTCCACTAGCTTTAACACCTATTGATGATTTTCTGGTTCCATCACTTGTCCTTTGTTAGTTGGCATCCCACCGTAAGAAAGACCTTTCCCTTCTCCTCCTTCTGCTTGTCTGTTTACATCAGTATGGACTCCTGGACTCTTATGTAATTCATCAAGTTATAATTTGTCACTATCATTATTTATTTTGATGTTCAGAGTGTCCCAGATTTGGCCAACGGGAGCCCCTTCAAGCTGCTCCTGTGTCCTTTTGACAAGACCCTTTGAGCACCTGCCCCCAGGGGTTTTGAGTGGAGAGTGACAAGTGCAAATGCTGTTTTAAGAAATTCTGTTGCCTGGCTTTGGAGTGTAGAATAAATGGAGAGGGGCCCTGTGGCTTTTCCGTGACAGCATTTTTGCTGTGATTGCTATATTTTTATTCTATTTTTAAAAATTAAAAGATTATTTTAAAATAATTTTAGACATATGGAAAAATTGCAAACATAGTCCAAAGAGTTCTCATGTACCCTTCAACCAGCTTTCCCTGACATTAATGTCTCTCGTCACCATAGCACAGTTATCAAAACTGAGAAATTAATAATAGCATTAACTAAGCTACAGACTAAATTGGCCTTTACCAGTTTTTCCACAAATGTCCTTTTTCTATTCCAGGATCTGGTCCAGGATTCCACATTGTGTTTAGTCATCATCTCTCCTTAGTCTCCTTTAATCTGTGACAATTCCTTAGTCTTTTCTTGCTCTTCATGACCTTGACACTTCTGAAAAGTACTGGTCAATTATTTTGCAGAATGGTCTTCAGCTTGGGTTTGTCTGGTATTTTTTTCATGATTAGGCTGAGGCTAGACTTTTTTTTTTTTTTTTTTTTGAGACAGAGTCTCACTGTGTTGGCTGGGCTAGAGTGCCGTGGCGTCAGCCTAGCTCACAGCAACCTCAAACTCCTGTGCTCAAGTGATCCTCCTGCCTTAGCCTCCCAAGTGACTGGGACTACAGGCATGCGCCATGCCCAGATAATTTTTTCTATATATTTTTAGTTGTCCAGCTAATTTCTTTGTATTTTTAGTAGACATGGGGTCTCGCTCTTGCTCAGGCTAGTCTCAAACTCCTGAGCTCAAACGATCCTCCCGCCTCGGCCTCCCAGAGTGCTAGGATTACAGGTGTGAGCCACTTCGCCAGGCCTGAGCCACCGCGCCCGGCCTGGGCTAGGCATTTTTGGCAAGAATGCCACAGAGGTGAAGCGCCCTTCTCAGCTCATCTGGTCAGTGGGTAGATGACATCAGTGTGTCTTATTGCTGATCATTAATCTCTTGGTTAATTAAGGTGGTGTCTGCCAGGTTTTTGCAATGTAAAGTTACTTTCTTTCCTTTTGTAATTAATAAATGTTTGAGGAGAGATACTTTGAGACCATGTAATATCCTGTTCATCCTTAAATTCTCACCTCATAACTTTAGTATCCATTAATAGATCTTCCTACAATAATTATTATTCAATTGTAATTCATTTCCTTCCATTTTTTCTACATTTATTAGTTGAAATTCTTCTGTAAGGAAGAGAATTTTATTATTTTTTAATAAGGTGGTTTGTTTGATGGCTACATTAGGTTTTGACTTGTCTGAGGACGGGGACTGTGTCTCCTGTATTTTTGTATCCCTGTGGCCTGGTGCATAATCAGTGCTGAAAAAATGTGTGTGCAATGAGTTCTATTTTTTAAACCTTTGCTAAGACATTTCATGGGTTCTGATCTTTGCTTTAGAAAATATGTTCATTGTGACAGGCTGAATAGCAGCCCTCAAAGATGTTCATGTCCTAATCCCTGAAACCCCTGAAGGTGTTGCCTTACATGATAAAAGGGACCTTGCACATGTGATGAAGTTAAGGGTCTTGAGATGGGGAGACGAGCCTGGGTTATCTGGGTGGGCCCAGCGTGAGGTGTGGGAGGGGCGGAGTCAGGCGTAGGAGGTGAGGTGACAGAAACAGAGGCTGGAGTGCCGTGAGGGAGGGGCCACGAACAGGAAGCGTAGGCAGCGTCTAGGTGCTGGAGAAGGCAAGGAGATGGGTTCTCCCCTCGAGCCTCCAGAAAGGCGCCCAGTCCTGCCACCGCTGTGGCTTTAACCCAGTGAGACTGATTTTGGTCTTTTGACCTCTGAACTGTAAAATAAGAAATGTGTGCTGTTTTCAGCCACTAGTGTGTGGTAATTCATTGTAGGGATCTGTTGCAGTCATCGTAGAGTTAGGAGCTACTGCAAGGGCTGAGGTATGGGAGGTAGTGGCCTGGATGGAAGCAGAGGACAAGTGGGAGTGTTGTGGGGACGGCAAGACCCCAGCTGGAGAGAATGATCTTGCGCGTGGAGCACAGTTGGGGAGAGCGGCTGGTCCTGCAGGAGAAGCTGTGAAGTTGGCTCTTGCATGTTTTCTTTGAATTGCCACTGAGCTCTGTGTGAAAGCCCAGAGGTGGGGATCGGGGAAGGTTGCTCTGTAGAGTGTTCAGGCTGGAGAGACAGTGGTGGGGGCAGGGGGCGGTCAGGGGAAGCGGTGGAACCCAGGAGGGCAACAGAACAGAAACTTTGGTGGGAATAAGAATCTCCTGGGAAGCCGGCACACAATGCAGATTCCCAGGCCCGTCCCTGAGATGCTGATTCACTGGATCTTTGGCAAAGGCGAGTCAGGAGATTGGGATTCCTGAGTGCCCAGAACACGATTTGAGAAACACTGCTTGGTGCTGGGGTTTCCTGGGGAAGAAATCAGGTCCTTCAAGGACTGCCTTTGGCTTCCTCCCACATGATGAGGGCAGGGGGAAGGGAAGGTGGCCTAGGAGGAGACGGCGGAGAGGTGGGAGGAGTGCCTGCGGTGGGCTTTGCAGTGGCTGAATGTTTGTGGATTTAAAGCTGGGCGGGGTATTTATTGCAAAAGCCAAAGGAGGAGTTTGGAGACGGGGAGGAGGGTTAACAGTGTTGGTAACTGTCATTTCGTTTGAGTGTGAGGTCCAGAGAAGGCTTCTGAACAGGAGACGGGGTGGGGGTGTCACTGGCAAAGCTGGGCAGAAGCTTCCTAGGAGGAGGGGAAGGTGGGAGGCAGGTGGCTGGAGCTAGTAGGCGGTGGGCCAGTTTGCCAGGGAGAGGACCAGCACAGGAGCTCCAAGGGAGGAGCCGCTTGCAGTGTAGGGCAGGTGGGCAGGGGGCAGGAGCTCGTGGAGGGGGGAGGGAGCCTGGGTCCTCAGGGAATGGGGGAAGGGGAGGGCTGCGAAGAGCCACAGAAGAGGGACCCCCCCACTCACCAGGCTCAGAGGGAGATGCTTGCCCATGGTCCCCTCTTTACTCCTCATGACAGTCCTGGGAGGAAGCCATGACTTGCACCAGCTTGGCAGAGGAGAAGGTTCAGAGAGGTGGAGCCATCTGCCTGACTGGTGCATGAGCTGAGAGTCCTCAGGTCTTGAGGCTCTGAGACATGTTGGCATTTAGTTTTTAAATTTGAATACTGCTCTATACAGTTTGATACAGCCTGGCTTCATTCATTCATTCATTCATTCATTTGTCAGACATTCATTCGGTACCTACAAAACACCTATCAGTGCTTAGCAGTGGGCCATAAAGGCAAACTGGCCGTGATTGATTCCTGCCTGCACATGTTTGGGGGTGTAAGCAAGTTGCAGGCTGGCATAGGGAGCGGGGTGTCCAGTCTGGGGGCGGAGAGTGGTGAGCAGAGTTGGGCATCAGGGAGTTAAGGGGCAGGAGGCCTCTTGGGGCCCGGGCGGGCGTGAGTGGAGAGCAGGTTGGCAGGCAGAGGGTGTGGAGGCTGTCACTGGGGCTCTGGCTGCAGGGCCGTAGTTTTGAGGTGGCCCCCAGACCTGGGAAGGGGATTGGCAAGATCATGGTGGGGACTCGGTAGCGAAGGGACTGGGGTGCAGTTTGGGTCTCAGAACAGAATGTACCAGGCAGTGGGGGTTAGGATCTGGGCCCTAACCACCGCACACCCCCTAGGATGGCTACTATCAAAAAGACAAAACAAGTGTTCGCGGGGAGGGGGAGAAATTAGAACCCTGCACACTCTTGGTGGGAATGTAAAATGGCACAGCTGCTGTGGCAAACAGTATGGAAGTTCCTCAAAAAATTAAAAGTAGAATTACCTTACGATCCAGCAATTCCACTGCTGGGTATATACCCAAAGAATTGAAAGCAGAGTCTCAAAGAGATATTTGTATATCCATGTTCATAGCAGCATTATTCACAATAGCCAAAAAGTGCAAGCAACCCAGTGTTCATTGCCAGATGAATGTTAAACAGATGTGGGATATACATGCAGTGGAATATTATTCAGCCTGAACAAAGAAGGAAGTTCTGACACATGCAACACCATGGATGAACATTGAGGACATTGCGCCAAGTGAAATGTGCCAGTCATAAAACCACAAATACTGTATGATCTCACTACCTGAGGTTCCCAGGGGAGTCACACTGCTGGAGACAGAAGTAGAGGCTGGGTGCTGGGCTGGGGGAGATCGAACTGGGGAAACTCTGCAGCACGGGTTTCAGTTTGCACGGTGAAGAAGTTCTGGAGATTTGTTGCATGAAAATGTGGATATACACGTTTTTAGGTGGTACAGTGCACTATTGAACTATACACTTAAAAATGGTTACGATATTAAATTTTATGTTATGTGTCTTTTTAACCACCATTAAAAATTAAAAAAAAAAAAAAAAAAGAACTGGGCCCCAGGGTCAGACATGCCAGGGCTCGAGTCCTGCTCCTCAACCTACTCACTCATGAGCTGGGTGACTTTGAACAAGTTGTTTAAATTTAAATTCTCTACGCATTAGTGTCCTCATCTGGAAAGCAGACTGGTAACAGATGTTTGAGCCAGGAACTATCAGGAGGCTTCAATGAGCTGGCTTGGTTGTGACACCGGTGACACTATTGCTATTATTCAAGCCAAGGAAACGAGACAGGTCCCCAAGAGCCCAGGGCACAAAGGCAGAATGGGATCGGTGGCAAATCTGCCCTGGGAAAGGGCCCTGACTGCTCCTCGGGGCTTTCCCACTGGTGACATGGTAGAGGGCGGTCCCTTCGCTGGGGGGCCGTGTCAGGCTGTGGCTCAGCTGGGGAGTTGGAGGACCGTGGTGCGGGAGCCCCGCTGAGGCCTGAGGATTGTGGGGAAGGCCTCATCGGTGGACGGGAGTGAGTGCCAGGCCTTGGCCACATGTGCCAGCAGCCCCGGCTCAGTGGGCAGGATCTCCCAGCCGGCCTGTATCCAGCGAACACCTCGCAGGTGCTGGGCTACTGCAGTGAGCGAGCCAGATGTGGCCTCTGCCCCTGCCAGCCGAGCAGGGAGACTGGCCTTGCTCAAAGGACGGCCTGCTGCACACACTCCGCGTTGCCCTCCGAGCTCTAGAGGAGCAGCTCAGTGGCGCCTGGGGAAGCGGGTTTCAAGAATCAGGTGTTTAAAGGCCTGAAGGATGTCAGGAGGGAGCCAGCTGCCTGTGCCGGTGTGCAGGGGAGGGGCAGAGGGCTGCTCCAGGCTGCCCCTGGCACGGGCAAAGGCCCTGAGGCACTGGTGTGTGAAGGGAAGCAGGGGTTGAGCGGAAGCTCTGGGTAGGGGCAGGAGCCGGCGTTTTCCTATGAAAGAGGCTGAGGAGAAAATCAGTTTTTTACCCCGAGGGCCAAGGCAGGCTGGCCACAGGCCTCTGCCCTTCGGAGCCACAGCCACCCCTTCCCTGGGGTCAGTCTCTGGGCTCCAGGACTTCAGAGTCCCCCTGACACTTGGCCAAGGAGCGCAGCTGTGCCCAGGGCTCGCACTGTGGTCCAACTCTTTGCCCGTCAACCCTGACATCTCTGAAACCCCAGGCAGGACCTCCTGCCTCACCCGCTGCTTGAGGCCACCGCAGGCTTTGGCCAGATCCTCACCAACCACCTGCCAGACAACTTTAGTGGCTACATAACATTATTATCCCCATTTTATGGATGAACAAGTGAGACTCAGAGAAGGTGTCAGGGTGGAGCTGGGATCCAAGCTCAGGCCTGTGACTCCAAGGCCTGAGCTATTTGACTGACATCTGAGCCGCCTGGATTGGCTTCCCAGCTCTGCCACTTAACTGGTAGCCTCAGTTTCCTCATCTGTAAGATGATGCGAATGACACCCACCTCCCAGGGTTGTGGTGAGAATTACACGTGCTCATATTCACCAGGCAGCCAGGACAGTGTGCCCAGTGGGTTCCACCTGCTCCCCAATTCTCCTGAGGCTCCAGAAGGCCCTGAGCTGGAGAAAGACAGCCCTTCTTTCCTCTTTCCTGCCAGGGTGTCAGGAGTGACCCAGCTGTCTTGTGTGGCCACTTGGACCCAAGGGCACTATTTCATTGCTCATACTGGGCTCACTACGAGAACAGAAGGACCTGGGTGAGAGGAGGTAATTAGTAACAGGGCAGTACCTCTGTGTGGGGAGCTCTTCTGGGGTTATGTCCATTTTTGGAGAGCATTTCTTTTGACATAGTTTTTCTGAGGGGTGGGAGAGCAGGGAAACATGGAAAACCCACTCAACCCAATGCTATTTGAAATATGCCAATTTTAACACAGATTCATTCCTGCATTCAAGAAATACTTACTGAGACATCGATCGTGTTAGGCCCTGCGGATGCAATAGCAAGACCAACACAGTTTGTGTCTTCAAGGCGCTTCTAATCTCACGTGGGGCTGAAACATCAATCAGGGGGTCCCCAAATCAATATAAAATTGTCCTGGTTTGTGCTACAGAGGAGAAGATTGGGGCGCTCTGTGAGCCTGTGACAGGAAGGTTTGCCAGTTGGAGGGAAAGTTGGAGTTAGGCAAGAGGAAGGAAGGAGCACGCCAGGCAGAGGGAGTGAGGCACAGGATGAGCTGTGGGCAGGCTGGCTGGGTTGGTGGGGACGGGGTGGGCCCCTCGGGAGCTCGCAGTTCATGGTAAGGAGACTTTTGTCTTGAATCCAAGAGCGATGGGGATCCATTGAAGGCTTTAAGTGAGGAATGGCATGATCAGATTTGTGTCTTGAAAGGCCACTCTGGCTGTGGCTTGGAGAGTGGATTGGAGGGGAGCCAGAGTGAATGTGGGGAGTCCCGGAGGCGGCTCTGCGGGGTGCAAGGGAGAGGGTGCAGGCGTAGGTTGGGTGTGGGCGGCGGGGCAGGGGCATAGCCAGGTCAGCCAGTGATACCCATCGATGCCCAGAGATGACCACAGGTTCCCAGCAATGCCAAGCGATGCCAAGTGATGCACAGCAATGCCCAGTGATGCCCCGGGGTGTTGGGCCTCTGTGGCCCCCATTACCGCTGTCTGGGCAGTGGCTGGGAGGGAAATTCTCTCCCATCTGGTCTCCCTGTCTGATTCTGCAGACTCTCCGCACTGTGGACGTGGCCAGGGTAAGATTTCAAAGGAAAGAGCTGAGGTGTCCAGTTCCCGAGCCCAGGAGGCCTGTCTCATTCGCAGTAAGAGCATGTGTGTTTATTTTCTGGAGGCCTGGCAGGAAGGGTGAGCTCCCCACTGTTCCTGCAGGCTTGGGTGCTGCAGGAACACTCTGGTCCCCAGAGCAAGGAGCCCCTAGAACTCCTCACGAGGGGCCCGGGGTGTTTATGCCTGCAGCCCCAGGAAATCCGAGGGTTTCTCTTGGTTTATCACAAACACCCAGATGTTGGGGATCAAATTCTTATTTCCTGAGAGGATTCCAGAAATCCTTGTGTGTTTTTGTTTTTTCCGAGGTGACTTTGGAGGATTTTCTCCAAACTCTTTTACCTCTGAGGTTTTCCTGTCAGGCTAGGACCACACAGGAACTGACGGAAATCAGGGCCATTTGCCATTGGAGTGTTTTCCTCGCTGGGGAGAGGAATGGGTGCGAACTCATCACCTTTGGAAGTGGGAACCGTCTTAGGGTGTCTTCCCTGGTCTGCAGCGGCCCGGGGCCTGCGGGGCAGTGAGTTGCTGGCTCTTCCTGGCTCAGCTTGGCCCTGCCAGCCCAGCACCAGGGTGTCGGGTGGGTGTGGGCTCTGGCGGCAAAGCCTTAGGGAGCCCAGTTTGGCTGTGGACCCTGGGTTCTTCCTGAGACCTGAGGCCGGGCCTGCCCCCGCAGGTCTCCCCACTTGGCTGCTCTGGCTTCCATGGTTTTAAGGTCCCAGCAGCGTCTCCTGGGCTGGGGCGGGGCGTGGGGGTGGGGGTGGGGGTGGTCTCCAAGGCAACACTCAAGGCCCACCTGTTGGAGGAGGAATCAGGCACTGCAGGAAAATGACCTCCTCGCCTCATTCCAGCAGCCTCCTCCTGGGGCTCGAGGGGAAGGGGCTGGCCCAGGCTGGGAACTCGATCCTGGTGGGCCGCCCTGCTGAGGGGAGAGGGTGGGCTCCCCAGTGGAGGTCACTTTCTCAGCCTAAGTGGCGATAATGCTTCCTCAGCAGCAGCCGTCAGACCTGGGAGCTTAATGAGAGCTCGCTGGCTGACTTCTGGGTGAGAAGGCTCTCCCCTGAGAGGAGGCACTTAGCTCTGGCGTTAGAGAGCAGGGCTGATGGGGGGAGGCTGGGGTGGGCTTGGGCCTCCACTGACATCCTTGCCTGGAAGCAGGGCCTCCCGAGGGAGGCTGTATTCACTTTGCTGTCTGTATCATGGTCATCTTCTCCCTGCCCATCTCACACTAGGGGCGGAGTGGGGTGTAGGAAGCGAGGAGGAGGGGCTGGGCTAAGGGATGCCTCCCAGTGTCCGCACCGTGGGGGCTGGTGTGAAAGTGTGAGAAGGGAGGTGTGCAAGCGTGGGACGGCATCAGGAGATCAGAGGTCCTCCCCACAACCTCCCGCCCCGCCTTAGTTGGTGTTTCATCCTCAGGGCTTCCTGAGTTCCATTTTGAGCCCTGCCTCGTTCAGACAAGTCTTAGTGTTTGTCTTTGCCTCGGTTTTGCCATCTGTGAAATGGGAATAATTATCATAATCAATCGCCTTATATACCATCGTTGCCATGAGAAAGAATGAGTGAGTGATTGTAAAATTCATCAGAATTTTCATGACCTTTGACTGAGTAATTCCAGTTCAGTTTCACGGATGTGCTGGATTCAACTAAACAACGCTCTGTTGATGTCCATTTAAGTTGTTTCACATTTTGCTCTTCTAATCAATGCCGACATACCTTTATAATAATAATAGTAAAGAACCCAGAAATGCCTTGCAGTTTTGGGTTTTGGGATGAGAGTTTCAGCCCAGAGGAAGGCAGCCAGCCCTGCTTGGGAAGGGAACTGATTTTAAAGAGCTCCCCGATGCGTTCTCAACGGGTGGGGGTATGACACCAGTGAGGCTCAGAAATGGCTGTTTCAGGGAAGAATATTCAGTTGAGTAAAAAAAAGACCTTTAAGTTGAAAAGAGCCATGTCACATGGAGAAGGCTTCCTCACCGTGTTGGGGATGGGGAGGTGGCGTGGCCTGGGGCTGTCGTCAGTGGCCATGATGGCTTGGGGAGGCCACAGGCCCTTCTGAGAGATGCTATTAGCAAGGAGACCAGAAACAGGGAATGAGTTTTTCAGAGGCTCCTAAGGACCAGGAGCCAGGCCCAAGGGAAGTGCAGAGAAGCCATGTGCTGAGTGCCTCATTGGCTTGTCGACTTGGAGAGACAGCCTGGTCTGGTAGAAAAAGCTTGGGCCCAAGGGTCAGATGGCCATGGGTTCAGATCCCTGCTCTCATTTACCAGCTGGTGGACTCAGGCAGGCACCTAGCTTCCTAGAGCTACTCTCTTCTCTGTGAGATGGGCGCAGTAACTATTAATACTTTCCCACCTTGCCTGGGAATGTCCATAAAGCCCAATTCCTGGGGCAGGTGGAAAAGGAATCCATGTGTTTTTTAATTTTTGGATATGTATTGATTTTTTTTTTTT
>VBSM01003143.1:19427149-19454429 GCA_008086735.1 Cheirogaleus medius
TCCTGACCTCGAGTGATCCTCCCGCCTCAGCCTCCCAGAGTGCTGGGATTACAGCTGCGAGCCACCGCGCCCGGCCTGTGTTGTTGGTCTTAGTGGAAGCAAACCTAGAGCACCACCCAGACCAAACACGTCCTACACGCTGTAGCACAGGGAACTCACTCTTTCTCAGAGTAGCTCGGACTCGGGTTGAGCTCATGGCTGTACCTGGAACTTTTGACCGTAGTTGGTGGAGTGAGAAGACTGGGCTACACGTGAACACGGGGTCCTGTTGTTCTGGCTGGTTAGATGTTTGCTGCAAAGAGCCCCCAGCTTGTTGGGCCTTGAAACAGATTTGGGGTCCCTGGCTTAGCTGGGAAACCCCTAACCCCATTGATGAGATGACTGGCTTGAGCCAGGCAGGGAAAGGGGCCTGGAGCTGAGCCCCTGGCCTGGGGGCCCACCTGGCCATCTCACCGCTTCCTTTTCTCTTTTCCTCTGCCAGGGAGCTCAACGGCAACAACATCACTCGGATCCATAAGAATGACTTCGCGGGGCTGAAGCAGCTGCGAGTGCTGTGAGTATGGGGTGCTGCCCCAGCTCATGACCTCCCTACCGCCCCCACCCCCGGCAATGCCGTGGGGGTCCTAGGCAGAGCCCTGGCTGCGGGGGGCAGGGCTGTAGGCCAGCTGGGCCCCTCCTCTGTGGAGTCAGTCTTGGGACACCCTGAGGAGGGTAGAGGGGGGTGATGTTGAGTCCTGACCCAGAGTGGCCACTGTCTCCCACTGAAAAAATCGAGCGTGGTGTGGGGCCCGGGCTGGGCAGGTTGGCTGTCAGCTGTCTCCTGGGGGCGAGGGAACACCAGGTGGCCGTGCAGAATCTTTAGGTCTCCGTACTGGTCTTTGTGGGCTGCTGTAACAAAATAGCACAGACAGGGTGGCCTCAACAACAGACATTTATTTTCTCATGGTTCTGCGGGCTGGAAGTCCCAGATCGAGGTGTTGGCGGGGTTGGTTCCTGGTGAGGGCTCTCTTCCTGGCTTGCAGATGGCCGCCTTCTCACTGTGTCTTCACGTGGCCTTTCCTCTGTGTGCACGCAGAGAGAGATCTCCAGCATTTCTTCCTCTTCTTATAAGGTCACCAGTCCTATTGGATTAGGGCGTCACCCTTCTGTCATCACTGTACCTTATCTGTCTCCCTAAAGGACCCGTCTCCAGATGCAGTCACACTGGAGGTCAGGGCTGCAGCATATGCATTGTGGGGGACACACATCACTCTATAGCAGTCTGCATAGTTCTTATGAACCTGTACCCCAGAAAGACTCCCCAGCTAGGCCATAGCCCCCCAATTTGAGAGGGAGGTGGGTAGGGGCAGTTGAGGACAGCCTCGACTCCCTAGGTGCCTGATAGTGGCAGACGTTGGAGGTGGCCGCACAGCCGTAGGGCTTGACTACTTGCTGGCGGTGGAGCTGTCCATGGCACCTGCCTTGTCAGGCTGGGCAGGGGCGAGGAGTGAAGGGAAGGACCCCTTCATCCCCCACTGCTCTGCTGATCTCCGGGTGCAGAGACAGCCACAGCATGTGTGCTTTCTGATGTAGGAATGGCCCAGCCCACAGACTCAGGAGTGTGGGAAGAATTGCATTTCTTTCTTTTTTCTTTATCAACTCAGTTTTGACTCTGAGCTTGTCTCACCTGGCTGGCAGGAAATCCAACATCAGACAGTCATATGGTCCCCCACCCTGTCCTCCCAGGGTAGTGCAAGGGTCCTGGGGCCTCTGTTCTTTGAGAACTACAGGCTCTGCGGTTCCAGGATCTTTGGAGAAGCTGGGATTTTGTGGCCAATCTACTCTGAGATCAGAGCTGACCAGTCACTGGGTAGGGATCTGTGGCCCCAGAACCCACTGACCTCTGACCCCTTCTGAGTCGGGGGAAGCCTGGTATTCCCCTCCCTTCTCCTCCTTGGCCTCCAGTGGAAGCTCCTTCACACACCAGGCTTTTGGGAACAAAGTGGAGAAAGAGAAGTGTCTGGTGGCAGCTCTGCCCCTGCCCCTGCCCTGCCCCAAACCTGCCTGAGGCCACGCAGGGCACGTAAGCCGCTGCTTCGAGTGGAGAGGGGAAAATGCAGGAGGAAAACAGACTGTCTCAAAGATTACCATACAACAGCCCATCTACTGGGGAAAAATGCTGCCCACCAGCCGGATGCTCTGGGTTTCAGGGCACATTGGTGGTGAGGAGACGCAGAGTCCCACGGAGCCAGGTGGTTCCGTTGGCACGGGCACCCCACTCTTTTCTTCAGCAGATGGGGCCAGGCAGAGTGGGGGTGCAGGCAGGAGAGGGTGTTGTCTGCCAACTGCAGAGTGTGTTCGCTGCATGTGTGGGCTCTGCCCACTTGGCACGGGCTCCCCTCCCCCGACACTGGCTGATCCTGCTGCTCTGTCCCTTGGACACGTGCCTCCCGGGCTAAAGGAAGCCAGGGCATGTGTGCCAGCAGCCCAGAGCCAGCCCCGTGCTGCCTGCTGCCGGTCCCGGCGTCCCCGAGCGTGCCGTCGGAGCTCCGGCCTGGTACTCTGCTGCCCCGCTGCCTCCTGCTGTGGCTGTGGCCTCACAGGGTCGGCGTGGTGGAGGCTGGAAGCACATCTTGCTGCTAGGCTGGGTGTGCCGAGGAGCCTGCGCGGGGGAATTTGCAAAGTTGGGAGGAAATTTTGTCCACTGAGGCTAGGACATGGGTCAGTAAGAGGTTCGGGCACGGCTCCTGTCTCACTCCCTCGCCAATGCTGCCCTGGAAGAGTTTGCCTCTGCCCCTGCCTCGTGCCAGCTGTCCCTAGCAGTCCTTGTCCCCCACACTGTAGCTGTCCTTGTCTCTTTGCTCCCCAGGCAGCTGATGGAGAATCAGATTGGAGCGGTGGAACGGGGGGCCTTCGACGACATGAAGGAGCTGGAGCGGCTGTGAGTACTGGCGGGCAGGCTCAGGAGGGTGGCGGGGCTGGCGCCGAGAGGGTGACGCAGGCCGGGCGCTGGTGGGAGCGGGGGCGCTCAGGGGAGGGACCCCATGCCCAGCCTGCCCCTGCCTGTGGATGGAGACAGGAGCAGCTGCAGCCGTGCGCGTGGTCACAGGGCACAGCGAGATGGTGGCACAGTGAAGCCAGGAGAGTGTCCTCACCCCACATTCTCAGTGCAACTGTCTTTGTTGTTTTCCCTGAAAAGACATAAAGGCAAAAACTCACACAATAAAAAGGAAGTGAAATTTCTATCATCTCAATCCGAGACATAGCCATGCTTCACTGATTTGCGTGTCCTTAAAGAAAGCCCTTGGTGTGCGTAGGGGAGCCATCAGGGAAGCCCCAGGGGCCACCAGAGGATGGTGTCTTGGGCGCTCAGGGCTACAGCACAGAAACAGGAAGGTGGTGGCACGTTCTGATTTGCCCAATTTGCTCCTTAAAGGCTTTCAAGTTTGAAAATGGGTCTTGACCAATTTTTGCATTTGGGATTGGCAACCAGGGAAAGACGGGAATGTGGTGGGGGGAGGTAGGGAATGGGCACTCACATGCATACTGGTCACCAGTCTTGTCCTTCTGCAAAGTGCTTTGGCTGTAGGCATCAAGAGTCTGAAAGCTCATGTTCTTTGAACCAGAAAGCCCATTTTATTTTAAGAAAATAATTAGAGACATAGCTAAACAATTTATTTATCAGGAAATTCATTGCACATCATTTAATACAAAAAATTGGAAATAGCCATTCTGGTGGAGACGTAAGATATAAAATCACACTTTTGAAGGACAATGGAGGTCATGGGAATATGTTCACGACATAATGTTACGTGGAAAAGGTAGGAAGTGACACTTGTATAAATAAAAACAATTTGTATGTGGATAGAATACAGGAGGAGGAAGGCAAATGAGACCATTAACTCTCTTATAGTGAGTGGTGGGAACAGGTAACTAGGTAACTTTAATTTTATTCTTTGCATTTTTCTTTTTTTATGGATTTTCTTACAATGAGCTTATAATTATATGTGTGCTTTACTCTATGGCAGGCACTAAGGTAAGCTCTTTGCCTTATAGTTTCTCATTTAATCCTTAAAACAACACTGCTGTAAGTGGTATTTTCCAGACGGGAAATAGAGGTGCACAGAGGTTAACCACAATCGTGCAGAAGAGGAGATTAGAACCTGGATCATTTTGCCTTTCAAAGTCCGAGCTCATTTTAGTGACTATGACCTAATACCTCATCTTTCACTTTTATATCAAAGAAAATAAGGTATTAAATAAAGGAAGGCCAGGCATGGTGGCTCATGCCTATAATCCTAGCACTTTGAGAGGCCGAGGTGGGAGGGTGGGAGGATTGCTCGAGGTCAGGAGTTGGAGACCAGCCTGGGCAATAGCAAGACCTATCTTTAAAAAAAAAAATTAGTCTCACATGGTGGTGTGTGCCTATAGTCCTATCTCCTTGGGAGGCTGAGGCAGGAGGATCGCTTGAGCCCAGGAGTTTGAGGTTGCAGTGAGCTATGATAACAACATTGCACTCTAGCCTGGGCAACACAGCAAGACTGTCTCTAAATAAATACATACATACATACATGCATACGTACATACATAAAAAAATATATATGGTTGCCACCTTGCCCTTCGGCAGCCTGGAAGAAAATCAAGGCAATCTTTCTTTTGTATCTCTCATTCAGGCCTGAAACCGAGTGACGAGGAGCCCACAGCCAGACGGCATGTTTAGGGCTGTGTTGTTTTCTTTCAAAGGCTTAGAACAGAATATGTACCGATGACCCGGCTACAAGGGGCTGATTAGGGCCTAACAAATTCCAGCTCCAGCGATGGTTCTACCGCCCCCTGGAGGAGGAAAGGTGGGCGGGGGAGTTGGGGGGGTCCAGATGTGACCAGGGTGGTCCCTGTCATGCCTGCTGCTGCCACCCAAGGCTTGGTAGAGTCCTCCTTTTTGAGTCATGACTTGTCACCGCAGCCTTTGTCCTTTCTGTCCTTTTCCAGTTCCTCACTTCGCGGCAGGTCTCCGGCACTTGTTGGAGACAGTGTGGGTCAGTTAATCATAAAAGTTGGTAAAAGTGGGGAGTCATAAAAACCATGCATGCCCTAAATGTTTCATTTTAGGTTAAAACATATAAATGTGTATTTATTAATACTGCCTCCCTTATTTTTTGACCCTTTGTGTTGGCCGAGGCCTTTCTTTTTAGTGTGAGACCCTGATTAGAGTTCTGTATTGTTTTCCTTGCCTAAACCACGCACATGTACCTTGTTTATGATTTTTGGTTTTGGTTTCTTGAAGGTGGAGTGAGCTTTTTTAAAGGCCCTTGGAAGCAATCTGGGTGGAGAATTCTGGATTTTTTAAAAATGACACCTCCTCTCCCACCTCCCCTGTCTTTTACTAGAGTTAACGGCCCTTTCACTAATAGCTTCGTTTTTATCAAATCTTTCCAAGACGTTCTACTTAGTTTTCATAGAGACGACTCCTTTTTCCACTAGTAGTGCATTTATTCATGCAATAGTCAGATTACATAGTTAGAATTCCAGGTGCCTCTGCCCTGAACAGGAATGGACATAACTGGTTCTTGTAAGCAGCGACAGACTCAAGGACAGAAGCAGCAGCGGTGTGGTCCCGCTGGCCGTGAAGAGTCGGCACGCTGTGCACGGCTAGGCAGCAGTTGGGAGGCGGCAGGCAGCCCGGGGCCCTGTGGGCTGGCTGGTGTGGGGGGGTGGTCAGCGCAGTACTGTGAGGGCGGCCAGGACGGGGAGGAGGGAGAGGCAGGCTTCGGGGTCCCACATCCACCACTCGGCGATGCCTTGGGCGACTCACTTACCTCTTGGCACCCTGAGTCCCTCATCTGTCAAAGAAGAACAATTCAACGAAGTTAGAAAACGTATCTTGGGTACCGACTGAGAACCAAGCCACGTGGCGAGACGGTGGCAGTAAAACCTTACAGAGCGCAGGGGCTGTTGCAAGGAGAGGGGAGGTGTGTGCGTGCATGTCAGGCGCTGTGGCCATTCCCAAGAGAAAGAAGCCCACCTTTCACTCCGCTTTCCCTCTGATGGTGAGGCCACAGTAAGGGCTAACTATGACTGTGACCGATACTACTACTATCCTAAATTACCTGCATGTCCCTCACCAGGCTGGGTTTCTTTCTTCTTTGGTGTCCTTTGATCTTCCACTTTAAACCAGGCATTGCATACCTTTTCCTCCTAAATGCTTTTCAGAAATTGAAGCCAGAAAAATGAGAAAGTCTTGGGGGGAAAGAAAACAAAACCAAATCCAGTGGTTACCAGACAGAGTAAATACAGGATTAATTTATTGGACTGAGGTTAAGGAACTCAGAGCTATCTGGTGTCTGCTTCTGTTGCATTAAGGATTATTTTGGTGGTCCCCCTTTCCCCCCGAAGGCAATGACGTGTTTCCCTAGGAGCCCACCCTTAAAAACAAACTTCTTCCAGCTGGTCTGCCAAGGTCGTAAATGTGACTGTCTGTCCTGTGCTGGAACAAGGTGGTGCCCAGTGGCCATGACCTTTCTCACAGATCAGATGAAGGATGACCTTCTAGGAGGTAACCACAGACCAATTACTGCTGGATACATAGAATTAAGTTTTTTCTATTTTCCCTGCAAAAGAAAGTTTTTGTTAAGATGGTTTATCATATAGCTGTCCCTCAGTGTCCGTGGGGGATTGGTTGTAATACTTCTTTGGATACCAAAATCCTTGAATCCTGCAGTCTCTTGTATGAAATGGCATAGATTTTGCATATCACTTACGAACATCCTCCTGTACACTTTGAACCATCTCTAGATGGGTCACTGACTGGGGCCGTGTTTCACATCAGTGCTCCCCTAGCCTTACCGGGCGCACGAGTCACTCGGGGATCCTGTTGATGTGCAGACTGTGATTCAGCAGCCTTGGGGTGGAGCCTGAGATGTCCCAGCTCTTACCAACACCCAGGTGGTGACCTGCTGGTGGCCCGCAGACCAAGGTTCTGTACTTTGTGGGTGTCACCCCCTACTCTCCCTCGATGCACTGAGCTGCTGTGGAGTAAAGATTAAAAAGTAATTGCTCGATTTTAATGTTGTCTATTATAGTTTTTAAATTTTTCTGTAATTTCCCTTGCTATATCCTAGGCTCTGGTGTCAAGGAATTAGTTGCTTAAGGTACGTGAGATGAGTCTGGTTTAACTTAGCTGCCCTCCTAGGACAAGTCTGGGTTCTTTCTTCAGTGTGTTTTCTTGTCAGGTCATATTCCTGACAAATATTCCAGAACCAGACTCTCACTCCTGCCTGGGTTCATGATACTGAAAAGATGACTGCTCACCAAGTGGGAAATTAAACACTCTATTCAGTCATTAAAAATAAAGGAGTCATTCTCTATTGTTGGGCGTGGAAAGGTGACCACAAACTGTTGAGGAAGAAAAATGCAGGTGGTCAGGTACTTTTTCTCCTATTATTTGAGGCTTCCTTTTTTTTTTAACATGCATTTTTATTACATTGATAAAAGATCAATAAGGCTATTTCATGCTGTAAAAAGACCCAAAGCAAGCAAACAAACAAAAAAGTTAAACCGCTGCTGAGCCCAAGTGGGTGCAGGCAACTGGGAATGGGGACGGTTTGGCCAGTCCTGCCACGTTAGGGTGTAGCTCGCGTTTCACGTGTAGTCAGGTGTCTAACCCACACGCCGAGAGTGTCAGAGTCAGTGCCCCGTGAATTACACAGGGCTTGCAAGTGTCAAGTGATGATGACGATGGATATGGTGGACATTGACTTGGTCAGGGGCTCTCACAGATACTCTGTTCTCATCCTGCCCGAGTGCTAGGTGGCAGAATTTCCTCTTTGTAGATGGAGAAACCAAGGCCCAGAGGAGGTAATTTTCCTGGGATTACACACTGATCCTGTTAGGATTTGAACCTGGGCCTCTAACTCTGAATCTGGTGCTTTCTGAGAAGTGCTCGGGCTTTCCTGGACGTCCAGGCAATTTCTAATTCTTCTCTTCTCTTTTTCAGGAGGCTGAACCGGAACCAGCTGCACTTGTTACCAGAACTGCTGTTCCAGAATAACCAGGCTCTGTCGAGACTGTGAGTGATGCTCTGTGGCCTGAAAGTTCCCTCTGTGGTTTTATCTCCGCTCTGTGGGAGGGCAGTGCTTGGTCAGCGGGGCCTGGACGTTCCCGTGGCCCCCACGCTCCTGCCCTGGCAGGAATGGTTCCGGGCGTCAGAGGCCAGGCCCTGTCTGTGGGAGGGAGCCGTGCGGGGCCTTTCTCCACGGCAAGCACTTGAAAGAATCCGAAGTTCATCCAAATTCCTAGCTGATGTGGACAGTGCAGGCACCAGGGTGTCGGGGGGTGGGCACGCTTGTTGACCGTGACGCCAGCCTTTACGGGGGCTGCTCTTGCGCATCTCTCACTGCCTTTGGTGACCTGCCTTGGGTCGAATATTTATTCACTCAACTAAGCCCTTCTTGAACCTATTTCTATTTTCAGCTTATTCTGCCTTTTAGGGTAATGCAGACTATGAAGTTATTAACCATGGTGTAAAATCATATTTTTATTAGCCGTCAATGTGCTTCTTTCAAGTTTAAAGGATAGTTGCTAATCCTGCCACTCCATGATTTGCCAAATGTGTCTGAATTGTCCCCCCATGTATTTTGTTTTGTGGGATCTTGGGTTGGACAGGACCTTCGAGATCATCCAAGGAATCTCTTCTGCAGCTCCTTAGCATGTGGTCCTGAAGTCTTTCCTTGGCTACCTCTAGTGATGGGGAGTTCACCACCTCCCTCAGCAACCAATTCCATTGTTAGACAAATCAGCAACTTAGAAAATTCTTTTTAACTTTGAGCTCTAAATTTGCTTTCTAGTAACTTAACGTTTTTCTTAGTTTTGCTTTCTGTAACTACCTAGAACCACCATATATTCTTGTTAGGTTTTTGAAGGGTTGTCAGGTTTTTGAATGTTGAGTTGGGAGGCTTTTGAATCCCCTTAATTGTTCTTAACCTAAGAACCTCTGGCTGGGACATTCTGCATGCCCAGTGAGGCCCTGTGGTTCTTCCCTGATAGAGGCTTACAGGACAGCCGAGGTGGAGAAGAGGCAATGAACAGTGCAGGTGGGACTGAGGGGCAGTGAAACTGAGGACTGCAGGTAGGAGGTGGCAACCTCGGGCTACCTGAGTGCTCTGGGGGCCTGACTATGGGAGTCTGGAGTCTGGGGCTTGATCCTCCCCTCTGATTAAACACAGCCAGTCCTTCCCACCTCTGCTGGGATATCTGACCTCTCTCGAAGCCCAGTGGTCTCCAGGCATCTCCAGAATTTGTCGTTGATCTTGCCCTCAAGCTTTTATCTTTATGATGGAACTCTAATTTTTAGTCTGTCCAATGGTCTGTCACTTCCTCCTCCTGGCCTGGAGACCACTCCACTGTGACCTGCAGTGGCGATTCCTTTTGCTGGTCTTTGCCACCACCTTGGGCTTGAGTTGGGCCTTCTCATCCAGTCCCCCTGTAACTGGTATGTTAACCTTTTCATTGGATGCCAGGCACACACAGTGGGTGCTTTATTTTTCCTTACTTGACTGCTAAGGCACAAGACCCTTCCCAGCAGATGCACCAATGCAACGTCTGTTGGACCTAGGGTCTGCACGGTGGTCCCCGTGGTCCATGCTCTTACTGGCCACATGCAAGCAGCTGGCCTTGCCTGGCCTTGGCCCCAGCAGCTCCATTGTCTCCCCCTGTCCTTTCTCTGCTGGCCTTTGCAAGGGTTATCACAGCTCTACCTTTCTGCAAAAATTCATCCTGAACATCTTTCCTCTTGGTCTCAATTCTGCAGTTTCCAAGCCCGCTTCTCCTGAACCCTCTTAGCTTTTCACGATTTCCCTCCCACTCCTGGCATCATTTGCCTGCCTGAGTCCCTTCTCCCTCCCATATTGACCCACTGCCCTCCACCATCCAGGGATCCGAGCACATGTGTATTGCACGATTGCCATGCAGCTCTGGGTGCTGCCTTTGACTCTCCCTGATTGATTTTAAAATGTCAAAGATCCATCATGTGAATGCAAATCCACCACTGCCAGCCCTTTGCTTGAGATCATCTCCAGCCATATTCACTTTTATGGGGGCAAGATCTTCTGCCGTAGCCTTCCACCAGCCCCTGTGGAGCTCTATAGGGAAGTCTCCTTTAGGCATGTGAGGCCACCTCTCACCAGGGACATTGGTGCCTGCATGTCCCTGGGCTCTCTCCTGAGGGCATGGCTGTGAGGAGCCAATGTGGCTGCCTACTTGTCCTGTGTCTGGAGAACTTGGATCCCTAGAAGAATGGGAGGTGGCCTGGGAGTGGAAAATCAAAGGTCAGATGGTCCTGGGCTTTTCAAGGTATAAGTTAGGGTGGTTTGAGGCCTCAGAGCCTACTCTTTTTACCCAGGCACTGTAGCGTTATCAGGAGGCTGAGCTGAGACTGCACGTAACACATGCAGCCTGCAGCTGGTTGCAGGGGGTGTCCTCTGTCCCTGATATCCCAGGGTGAGCGGATGGTCCTGCAGTGGAGCTGGTGCTCCTGTGCATGGTGTCTGGTCTGACTTGTGGGACTCTGTGAGGCAGCAGTGTCCCCCAGTGTTGCTGCCAACGAGTCAGGTCGGAAAGGTGAAGCGACTTCCTCAGAGTCAGTATGAAGCCCCCTCTGACTCCTAGCCCTGCACTCTGCATCGTTTCATATTTTAGCAAGAGCTATAGAGAAAAGGACTTCTGTGCTTTAACCAGTATTAAATAAAGCCACTGAAGAGGACAGGAGTCTGGGTGACACTTGCTCTTGGCCCCCAACAGGGCTGGGAGCCAGGGGAAGGGAGTGGCCTCCAGACAGGTTAGATATTCTCAGCCTGGTGGTCCTGGGCTGGCTGCATTGGGGAGGGGCCCATTGGCAGCCAACAGAGGGACTTCCAGAAAAAGGGCCCTCCAAGGGGAAGTCTTGTGGCCCTTTGGGGAATATTTCCAGACTCTAGAGCTAGAACTTTCCCCTAACACTTACTGCCCTTTCTTTCCAGGCATTGGGTCCCTAACTCTTGGCAGGAAACATTCCTTATCCAGGAGCGTAGCTGGATGCGGGTGAGGGGAGGCTGTTTTCTTTAGCTGTCCTCTCGACGTTTCTCGATCTGGTCTGTAAGCAGGTGTACAAGCTGGGAGGGCTCGGGGAAGACCCCCACGCCGCACACCCTGCTTGGGGCAGCCCAAGACTCGGGTTCACCACTGAGGCCGGTGCACCCTGGTGCCCCTCCGGGGCGGGCCGTCTCACAGACGACACAGTCTGCGGAAACGATTAGACAAACCTTTTCCTTAATCCGGTTGGCTGTCCCTGGTGCCCAGGCTCACTGAGTTTTTCACCTTGGACGTGGTTACAGGGAAAGACACAGGAGCAAGTGTTTAAAGATCTGTTTGCTGATATTCCTTGCCCCACTTCAACCCCGTTCTGCCGACTTGAGCGTCTGGCGTTCCCAGACATCTCTGTTAACTCCCCTGGTTGGTCTGGCTGAGGAGCTCATGGGCACGCTTGGTTCCAGCGACAGAAGCCCGCAGGCTGGTGGAGGTGGGGCACGCGGGCACAGCCAGCAGGCGTGTGGGCTCCCCCGACAGGAGGTGAGGCCCCGCTGGCCCTCGAGGGGTCCGGACTGAGATGTGAGGGACGTTTCTGGTTCTTTCTGAATTTCCACCTTGCTGTTCCACTCCTCTTGCAAACCAGTGTCCTGGCCTCATGGGCAGCGTCTCTGCTCCACCATGACTTGGGTTACACGGTGCTGACACGCCTCCCACTTTCTGTGACCGCGGGGCTCAGATCCCCACAGTGTCTCGGCCCACTGCGGGTTCTGGGAGAGAGGATCTGACTGGCCCATCGTAGCTCAGGAGGTCGCCCCTGGGCCAGCGAGCCGTGTTGGGCTCAGGCGATCAGCAGGCGCAGTGACACTCAGGAGCTGGAGGTGGGACACACTCCCTCAGAAGGCAGAGCCTGGCGTTCCTGCTCTCTCGCCTGGTGACCTTCCGCTTGACTGGGAGGGATCCAGCACTAATCTTTCCCATCTGGAGCAAGTTTCGGACTCTCATGCAGAGACCGTTATGCTAAATCAGCGTGAAAATGGGCTTGAGGGAGGCCAGGTGTGCCGGGTAAGGTGTAGTCACAAAGCATATAGGTGGTGCAGCCCATGTTTCGGTTGATCTTGTCTGTGTAGCCTCCAGAATTTAAAATCCGCTTCACTGCTATTAATACTTCCCTGGTGTTGGGTTAGTCTGTCCGTTTCTTTTCATACTTGGTATCTATGGCTCAGGGAGGTGATTTGCCTTGGACCCCAGAGCAGTGTGATGCTGGAGTTGGAATTGGATACCAGGCCTTCCGGGGTCCTAAAGAGCCTAAAAATGGGCTTAAACCTTGACGTAGAAATCTCATGTTTGGGGATCTTCCCTAAGGAAATAATAAAACATGAGCACAAACTTGTCCATTGGGACATTATTTAGAATATTGAAAAGAATGTGGAAATAACCTAAATGTCCACCAATGGGGGCATGGTTAAGTAAATTATGATGTATCTATCTGATGGAATATTTATGCAGTCATCAAAAATGGCCTTTAGGAAAGATGTCAAGTAATGCAGATAAATGTTTGTGGTATCAAGAGCCAGGATGCAAAATTGCACGGTCGCTAAATAAATCACTCTAAATAATGATGAAATATGACGGTAGAATGCCAACAGGGATTGTCTAGGGGTGGCTTTTTTCTTTTCTGTGTTTCCCAGATGTTCTCTAAGAAACACATATTAGTTTTATGGTAGGAAGCCTCCCAATTTTTTGTGAGGGATGGAGAGCCGCTGTAGTCAGAGTTAAAACGGATGCTTGTTATGGTTACATGATGTTGCAGCATTTCCTTTAACCCGTGGATGCCCGTTTGCGCTTCTCTGAGATAAAGATAATAAGATGATAATAGCCGCTTCACAGGGCTGATGTGAGCATTAAAGAGAGGTGTGGCCTTCTCCCATGTCAGACGGGAGCATTGTGGCACAAGGGAGGTGCCCAGGAAGTGTCATGTGAGTCCACACTGGACCTGCTTTGGAGGGTGGCGAGCCTGACTCCCAGTGTGACCTGCCCTGGCTTTAGTCCAGCGTCGGTTCTGGTTCCCCATCCCCTGTGGCGACTCGCGCTCTTAGCTCACATCACCCCCTCCCTTTGCAGGGAGGCCGGTGTGCTGCCGGCGCAGGCTAACGGCCAGCGCAAGGCTTGGGGTGCTGATGAAGGGAATGTGTACAAAGATGTACTCCTGGGTGTTTTGCTGAGCAGTCTGGGAGAGCAAACCAGGAGCAAGTAGGTGATGTTGCCCCTGGACCCATTTCTCAGTGTCCTGAAGTTACATTCTCTACTTCCTCAGGGAGGGCCCCATTGAGGGTGGGCCTGGAGTTCCTGCTCAGCAGCCCCCCATCTTTCTAGAAGAGAGTACCCCCATTCCCTGTCTACAGTTAGAGGGAGTTGGGGTGCTGCAGACGTGGACCTGCCTGGGACACCCGTTCACTGCCTCGCTCTCCCTGGGCCGGGAAGGTCTTGGGAAGTGCAGTCATTACACTGATGTTAGGACGAGTGGAAGGTTATTCTGTGCCAGGCTCATGCTGAACAACTTACAAATATTATCTGATTTTACCATCAGAACATCTCTATGAGGTCAGTGTTTCTCCCATTTTACGGGTGAAATGTGAGCTCAGAGGGTTGTGACATGCCCAAGGGGCTGAGCCACACTTGGACCCTGGCCTGTCTGATGCTGGAACTTGTCCTTATGAATCATCCCTGCACCCCCCCCACCCATCCACTCCCACACCCATCCACCTCCCCTCTGCCCCCCGCATACCATCCCTCCACCCCATCCACCTCTCCCTGTCCACGTCCCATTTTTTTTATCTATCATCAATCCCACGAATCCATCCCTCCATCCCCATCCCCTCCTCCCACTTGCCCACCTGCCCACCCATTTACCAGACCACCTATAAACCCACACAGATCCTCTCTGTTCCCCAATTCCTCCCCTCATTCTCTCCCTCCCCGCCCTCCACCTTCCTTTTGCTACCCACCACCCACTGATCCAGCAGTTCCCGAGGGCCTCCTGTGGACCCGGCTCTGTACTAGGTGCTGAGAACCCTTGGAGTGATGTCTGTGTAAGATGGACAGGTGTGGCCCTGCCTCTCCAGGAGGTGACGGTCTGTTATCAGTGCTGTTTGAGAGCAGCGGGCCACCCTCCGACCTAGCGGCAGGTTGGAGTGGGTGGGGGCAAGTGCTTCACTGGCTGGGCCTATGTCTCCTACGGGGGCCAGGCGTACCCTGGGGCCAGGTTGCTGGGGTTTCGGGTTGGCTCCATCACCTGACAGTCTACCCTCAGGGTGTGGAAATGTTGTTTCCATGGGTACACACAGGGGTTAAGTTTAGAGCTAGAGGGACATGTTTGAAACCTGACTGCTTCTTAGAGCAGCAAAACCCAGTCCTCACCCAGGTTCAGGTGGGGAGCAGGTGAGTGCCAGCCTACCCCCCACCTCGCTGCTTCTGGCCTCCAGGTCTGGGGAGGGGTCTCTCCGCTGCCTCGCAGGCTTCCTCTTCCTGGCTGTATCCCCTCCTCATCCAGAAGCCGCTTCTGGAAACCCAGTTCCTCTGGGCTTCCTTTTAGCCTTGAAACCAATATGTGTCCCGACAAGATCGGCCTTTTGTGTCTCTGCGGGGCCTGGAAGGGGTGGGGGTGGGTGATTAAGGGCAGCCCAGGGCATTCATTTCTCCTTATTTATGTCCCTGCCGTAAGGACCACCATAACTCATTCACAGGGCCCTGGTGGGTGGAGAGGCGCGGATGTGATATTCTGCAGGAGCCCTGTTGAAGAATGCTGACCCTATCGACCCTGTCTCAAGCTGGGTTTAATTAAACTGTCAGCACTGGTCACAAGAACAAAGCTTTCCTTCCCGTCCCGGTCCCCAGCCCCCATCAGAGGCAGGAGGGCATTCTCGGCTGAAATGAAGAGCTGTTAAAAATGGATCTGTCTTGCCTCCAAGGGAAATTACCCGAAGCAGGAAGGTGACCTCGCTATTGTGACGCGTTCATGCCAGGCAGCAGAGCTGCGGAGCTGAACTGGCCGTGCTCCGAAGATGCCGGTGCAGGAGGAGTGGGCTCTGAGCTGCCCTCTCCCAGCCAGGGCCTCCTTCCTGCCAGAACTGCCACGGGACCCCTTAAGATGCTGTCCATCCCTCCCTAGACTTCCCTTTTCCTAGCAAGGAATGTCATGAGCTTTGTCTCGTGAGGTACTAAGATGTTCCTGGCATTAACGATAAAAAGAAGCTTCCTTGGTTAGACAGTTTGGGAGGTGCTGGGTCAAGCAGAGTCCTTTGCAGATGGGTTTTCCAGCCCCTTTAATATACTCGTGTGCATTATAAAGCTCCCAGGGGAGACGTGGAATGTTGCATCTCCCAAACTACTTTGACCGTGAACCTCTTTACAATTTTATTTTTTCAGAGAATACCTGAAACACATCCTGTGGGCCTAGTGTTAAGTAACTTTCTGAGATCCCAGATGATAAGGATCAGAGCTGAGATTCAAACCCAGGTGCACCTGATCCCGAACCCATACACTTACCTCCAAACCATCAGTACTTGAACTAGAGTATGAGTAAGAGTCATCTCAGCAGGGAGCTTATTAAAATGCATATTCCCAGGGCCACACGGATCAGAGGTCCTGAGTCTGCAGGTGTGGAAGGGCCTCAGAATCAGTGTTATTGTCAAGCCCCTCTTTATCTGGTCCACACTTTGGGAAGGCTCCTTTCCCAGCAAGCGTGGGGAGTCCTAGGTGGTTAGGTGGGGATCTCCCCTACGCCCACATAGAGCCCAGGTTTGCTTCTGCCTGGCCTGGTTCCAGTGTAAGAGCCACACCAAGTAAGCAAAGACCCCAAGAGCAGAAGCTTCACCTCCTGCAGCCACGCAGAGAGCAATTTGAGGATTACGAGTTGGCAATTATGGAGCACTCTGGATTCTCAAAGTGCTTTCCAATCATTAAATCTGTGCCTGCTGTCAAGGCTCAAGTGAAAAAGGCGAGCGTCCCACTGGGCCGGCACGGGAGCCTCTGGGATGAGGGCGGCCGGCCCGAGATTGACATCCCGCACACCAGGGTGGACTAATGCGCCCAGCATGGATGAATGGCCGAGATACAGCCCTGGCGCCCGGCTGTGGGCTTTGAATCCGACTCTGCCCCCGGCTGGCTCAGTACCACGCAGGCCTTCGAGGATTTGGACAGCCAAGGGATCCCAGGACCTGGAGGAGGGCTCGGGGAGGGGAGAGCGGTCAGTGGGTCACCCTGGGAGAATGCCCAGCAAATGCAGACTGCCCTGTGCTTGCAGGGGCTCAAAGGCATGAAAAGCCGCCGGTCCTCTCCTGCAGTCTTACAAAAGTCAGCATGAGATGAATGGAATTCATAAGCACCAGAAGGTTCTGAATAGAGAGGCGTGCGCACAGGAGGGGGCTATTGTGGGTAACTTTTGGGGAAGTGAGGATTTTTTTTAAAACCGTTTCAAAAATTACACAAGTAATTTCGCTAAGATATTGGACATCAGAAAATAGAAAACAACTAAGAAAGATAAGAGATAAGGGATTTCAGTTAAATAAGGCATTTAAAAATGCTTGAGCTAACATGCAAAATTTTTTCAAAGTAAAGTTTAATACCAAAGCAATATGTAATTGTGATAATAATAATTACCATTGGCTAAGCAACTTAGGTGCTAAACACTTTGTGTGCATTTCTTCAGTTTAGTTGCTACAGTCCTATGCAATGGGTCTGTTATTATCCCCAGTTTGCAGACAGGAGAATGGTGTCATAGAGGGGTTACGTGGACTAGTTGCACAGCTAGTTGTTGGCAGATCCAGGGTTGGGGTGCAGGTGACTCCAGATGACGTGGTCTTCCTCATCATGCTATATAGCCTCTTCATTGTAGAAAATTTGAGAAAATAGAGAAACAGGAAGAAGAAAGAGATTGCTCACCAGTCTTCTGGGGTGGTGGGTTTCAAGGTGTTGAAGGACGTGGGGGACACGGGAGGGTGGAGAGAAAGGATGAAGGACTTCCTGGTGGAAGAAGCAGCTATGTGGACATATGGGTGTGAATTTGGTTCCCCGTGAGTAGGCTCACACAATTCTAGAGTATTGCGGAGGTAGGCCTGGGAGGAGGTGTGGACAGGCTCTAGACCTAGAGTGTTCTAGAACATTCCTCATTCCACCTCTCAGTGCCCTCTTACCAGTTGGCCAAGCCTCAGTCAGAACCCCCATGTTCTTTATAGCTCTTTGCCCTGCCTCCTCCACCAGACTGGCTGGGGACTCAGGCGGTACTTGTTTTTGTCTCCCCAGCACAAGTGGCTTTAGCAGGCTGGCAAGCCGTGGTATCTTTCTGGTGGCAGACGCTGTCCCAAAGATTAAATAGACTCACGGTTCCTCACTCTCTGATTTCTGGGCTTGGGGGATTGTGGGTCCGTGTTGGGCCCCAGCTTCATGGATTTGGTGGATTCAGTACTTTCTAGCTGATGGCTGTACTGCCTGACCTATGGTAGGCCTTGACCTGTGGCTCAGGAGCATGAAGCCATGTGTTCAAGGCCTAGTGTTGGTTTGCAGGATAAATAAAGTCTATTGAGGGGGGAGTTAAATGGGGTGTCTGGAGAGGCAGCCTGGGTGCCCCTCTGCAAGTGTGGTCACAGAGACCCCTGAAGGAGGCCTCTACTTCCTGGCAGGCATGAAGGGAGGAGGGGATCAAGCAGGAGGTGTAGACCTTTCAGCGGGTGGAGGCAGACGTGAGTTGGCACCAGGCTGGTGGCAGGAATCATGGGGGTGACATGTACATGGTAGGGTTCGGCTGACTCAGTTGTTGATGAGGACGGTGAGGGCCCAGCATCTTCTAGTCACACCCTTCCCTTAGGCTGAGCACTGTGGCCCAGGTGGTCCTGCCCCTCCCTACCTGGGATTCCCAGCCAGACGTCACCAGATCAAGGGGCTCAAAGAAGAAGTGATGGGGGTTCCTCAAGCTCTTTGCAGTGTGTGCCACAAGGCAAAACGTGGTCACTCAAATGTACCATCTTTGGTTGTGGCTGGAACCTGATGGTTTGGAATCAGTGCGGTGGTGCAGCACTGGCTGGCTGATGCTCAGTCTTGCCTGGCAGTTGATTAATAGCCCTTGATTAATAAAAATATGGGAAGCTACATTATTAATGAAGATATTTTAACAGCCCAGATTTTTCAAATGTTGGGTTTGGGGTGGAGTGGGAGAGGCATCAAAAGGCATCTTTCTGGTGACATGGCCAAAACCACTGCCTTGTGCGTTTGAGCCTGTTCCTGCCCCCACCTTCCCACCCCCATGCTGTAGGACAAGGAGCCCCTGGGCTGTCCACCTCCATGGTCAGCCTGGCGTTAGCCCCAGTGCTAATGTGGAGCATCTTGGAAGAAGCCTCATCTTTGTCCCAGAAGAGCTCTGAATGTCTCCTGCTCTTTTGGGGAGCTTTGGAGCGGAGTGCCTCAGAGGGGAGGTATGGAGCAGATAAACCTATCCTTGAGTCTTAATCTCTGGCTCTTTTCCCCTCAGTTCTCTTGGGTCTGGCCATGTACTGACCCTTGCTGAGGAGATACAGGCCTCTCTCTGGCCAGTTGCTGGAGGTGACAAGTGGCCTGGCATGAGTGGACCCTCACATGGATCCTGTGCGTAGGAGTGGGCTTTGGTCGGGCTTCTTAGAGCAGAACCGGGCCTGTCTGAGCCTGTCGAGGTGGGCACTAACCTGGAAGGAAGTGCTTACCTTTTAGGAAAAATAGGCAGCATCAAAATAATACTGGACATCCTTAAAGCACTCAGCTCTTTGCAAAAAGTTTCTTAGCAAAACTCTCAGAGTTTGGTATGTGGTGTATTTTTATACATCTTAACGAGGCAGCTGGAGATTTGCTAATGTTCTCTGATTTGCCTCAGCTAATACTAACATGACCCCATTTCTCTATGATGCCTCGTCACAGTTTAATGTACCCAGAACCTTGTGCCTTCAAGGATATTGACTCACTGGATTTTCCTCATCTGGCCACCATCCTGGTCCTGGAATGTGGTCATCGCTGCAGACAGGGCTGCCTCAACAAATCACCACAGACAGGGCGCCAGCCCGGTTGGGGTCTGGTGAGGGCTCTCTGCCTGGCTTGCAGATGGCCACCTTCTTGCTGTGTCCTCACATGGTGGTGGGGGTAGGGGGAGAGTGAGAACCAGCTCTCTGGTGTCTCTTCTTACAAAGACACTAATCTCATCCTGAGGGCCCCATTCTCACATCTTCAACTTCCTCCCAAAGGCTGCATCTCCAAGTACCATCACGTTGGTTAAGACTTCAACATATGCATTTAGGAGGAGACACAATTCAGCCCAGAGCAGCCGCTCTTGCTGTCTGTGTTAGCTTCCTACTGCTGCTGTAGCAAAATACCACATACTTAGTGGCTTAAAACACAAGCTCCTTATCTCACAGTTCTGGGGGATCAGAATTCAAAAATGGGGGGCTCATGGGGCTAAAATCAAGATTTTGGCAGAGTTGAGTTCCTTCTGGAGGCTCTAGGGGAGCTTGGAATCTGTTCCCTTTCTTTCTCAGCTTCTATAGGCTGCCCGCATCCCTTGGCCTGTGGCTGCACCACTCTGACTTCTGCTTCCTCCTGCCCCCTTCTTTCCCGCGTAGGGACCCTTGTGGTGACACTGGGCCCACCGGGAGAATCCAGGTGCACATCCTCATCCTCAACCTAATCCCACCTGCAAAGTCCCTTTTGCCATGTGAGGTAACACATTTGCAGGTTCTAGGAATTAGGGCATGGACGTCTGTGGGGAGGGCATGATGCTGTCTACCACCTGGTCTCTTCCCTTTGCAGGACAATAGCCCTCGGTGACTGGAGGCACCCCTCTGCCTTCCGTCCTGCCCGGGGCTCTGGGGTCATGCACACACCGCCCCCTCCAGGCGCAGGGCAAAGGCAAGGCCCCGGGGCGGCTCTGCAGCTCTTCCAGTGTGTAGTTAGGCTCCTCGGTGTCCAGCCCTCTCTTTTGAGTCCAGCGATCATGGGTACTGATTAGCTGGGGGGTTCCAGGCAAGTTACTCAACCTCTCTGTGTCTATTTCCTCATCTGTGGAGTGTTGGGGGGGGGGTTGTGAGGATTGGGGTGATTTGCATGGAGCATGTAGTCCAGGCACTGTGACTGTGATCGTCACCCAAGCCAGCAGAAGCGATGGGGAGGGGGTGGTGTGTGACATGCCCCCTCCTGCCTCGTTGCTTGGATGTTGAGGACAATTTGCTATCCCAGAAGTCTTCAGGAGTAGCCCTTGGCTGGGGGGGCCTGTAGGCTCCCGCTTTACCACGGCCTCCGCAGGAGGTTACAGGCGGGCTTGACTGTCTCCTTCACTCAGCAGGGCCCGCTCTAGGTCCCCGCCTGTCATCTCTGTCGGGCACAGAGCTTCTTATCTCTACCTTTGCATCTTGCCTCAGCTCACTCTGGATTTGGCAGGCGGCTTAGCCTGCTGCCTGAGAGCTTTGCGCATGAAATCTCTTCTTTCTTTGGTTTTATAGACTCAAAATGAGGTAGTGACTTCACGCACATGGAAGAATTTCTGCGGCCTCTTTCTCTGAACTCATTCCCCGCAAGTGGACTTTACTATGGAGCTCTTTATTAGATTAACTTGGCATGAACATTAACACGAATTACAATTCATTACCCTTAAATTCTTGATCTATAATTTCGTAAAATTTAAAGAAATAAACACCTGGAGATTTAAAAGAAATAAACTCCTTACCTTTTCCATGAATCAATGGTATCAATCTCTGCTTAATCTAATCTTAACGTCAACTTTGAGCCTCTTAGCATCAAGAGGCCATCCTAGAACACACACCCTAGTTCCTTTGGGACTTCAGGTTATCTTGGCATTACAAGTCCACAGGGGCAGCTGAGGTTGGTATTCATGTTCCAAAAGACACCTCAGCACTCACTGACGCACCTGCAGCTTGGTTCTGCTCCATTGAAACCCAAGCCCAGTCCCTCCTTCCTTTCCATTCTAGACTGCCCTGCCTCTCATCACTGTTGGCCTTTGAAAAAATTATGATAAACACACATAACATAAAGTTACCATCTTTCTTTTTAAGAGTACGGTTTAGTAGTGTTAAGTGTAATCACGTTGTTAAACAGATCTCCAGAACTTACTCATCTTGTAAAACTGAAACTCTATACCCATTATAGAGACCCTCCCTTCCCCTCTCCCCCCAGGCCCTGGTAAGCCCCATTCTACTTTCTGTTTCCATGAATTTGACTACTGTAGGCACCTCATACAAATGGAATCATGCAATATTTGTCCTTTTGTGCCCGGCTTATTTCACTTAGCACCATGTCCTCAATGTTCATCCATGTTGTGGCATGTGACAGGATTTCCTTACCTTTTAAGGCTGAATAATATTCCATTACATGTATAGACCATGCTTTATTTATCCATTCATCTGTGACAGACATCTGGGTTACTACCACCTCTTGGCTATTGCGAGTAGTGCTGCTATGAACATGGGTATACAAATGCCTCTTTGAGACCCTGCTTTCAGTTCTTTTGGATACTTCCCCAGAAGTGGGATCGCTGGATCATATGGTAGTTCTATTCTTAATTTTGTGAGGAACAGTCACACTGCTTTCCGTAGCAGCTGCACCATCTTACATTTCCATCATCAGTGCACAAGGGTTCCAATTTCTCCACATTCTTACCCAAACTTGTTATTTTCTGTCTCTCTCTCTCTTTTTTTCCAGTAGTAGCCATCCTAATGGGTGTGAGGGGATATGTCATTGTAGTTTTGATTGCATTTCTCTGATGATTAGTTATGTTGAGCATGTTAGCTATGTTGAGCATAATTTGATTAGTTATATTGATCATTTGTATATCATCTTTGGAGAAATTTCTATTCAAGTCCTTTCTCATTTTTAATTGGGTTATTTGATTTTTTGTTGTTGAGTTATATAGTTTTTTATATATTCTGGATATCAACCCCTTATCAGATATGTGATTTGCAAATATTTTATCCCATCCCATAGGTTGCCTTTTCATTCTTTCATTTCATTGATTGTGTCTTTTGATGCACAAAGTTTTAAGTCTGATGTAATCCCATTCATCTATTTTTGCTTTTGTTTACTGTGCTTTTGGTGTCATATCCAAGAACTCATTGCCAAGTCCCATGTCATGAAGGTTTTCCCCTGTGTTTTCTTCTAGGAGTTTTTTTGTTTTAGGTTTTTCATTTAGGTCTTTGATCCATTTAAGTTGATTTTTGTATATGGTGTAAGATAAGGGCCCAACTTTATTCTTCTGCATATGATATCCAGTTTTCCAAGCTCCACTTGTTGAAGAGGCTGTCTTTTCCTCATTAAATGGTCTTGGCACCCTTGGTGAAGATCATTTTACCACACACAAGGGCTCATTTCTGGGCTCTCTGTTCTATTCCATCAGTCTATTTGTCTGTTGTTACGCTTGTACCATACTGTTGTGATCACTATAGCTTTGTAGTAAATTTTGAAATTAGGACATGTAAGTCCTACAACTTTGTTCTTCTTTTTCAAAATTATTGTGGCTATTTGAGGTTCAGTGACAGCTTTTTACTTGGAAGCACAAAAGATATGTTACAGCAGAAAAGAGGGCACAGAAGCTTAGATCTTTAGATTCAAATGGGACAAAAGTCATCTACTCCAGCCTCTGCTTAAACACATCAGGTGATGGGAGCTTATTATGTAACAAGACAGCTAGCTGGTCTTGTTGGCGAGTAGCTCTGGTTATTAAGAATCCTTGTATTCACCTTGACCTCTGTTCCTGGCATGTTCACCCAGTGACCTTGGTGCTGCTCTCTAGAGTTATACTCAGAGCAAGGGTGTGTGCCAAGGGTCAGCCCTTTAACTAGTCATTATCTTTGGCAGATTCTTCAAGGACCCATGCATGTGTCTAGGACAGATCTGTAAGAATTGTTTACAAGAGGTCATGGGGCTAAAGCCATCCTGAAGCAACTGTCTGTGCATTGTATAGATTATTTCTAAGATTCATGGATATCCCATAGTCTCTGTGGCCTCCCTTGTTCTATCCCGCCCATCCCTGGCAGCTTTGTGAAGGTGTACCCCAGGACTTCCTCGTCCTCCCAGCCCCGTTGCCCTGGTCTGTTGGGGTGCTACTCCAGGGGCTCTCATTTGAGAAGCATGGGGTTGTAGCTCCAGGAAGCCAGTATGACTTAACAAGCTAAGGTCCTTCAGCCAGGGGACAGTTTCCCCATCTTCCTCGCAGGAAGCCAGCCCTTACCAGGCCTTCCTGTCCATAATCAGGGCCTCTCGGGATGGACCAGTGAGGAGGTGGGGGTGGCAGAGGGCTGGGGAGGGAGTAGTCTGAGACATCCTGGGGACTTTTTGGCAGAGTGTAAGAGAAACAAGCACTGGATGGGGAGCCAGGACACTTGTGTGTCCATCTGGCTGTGACACCTTAGGCAGGTCACTTAGCATCTCTGAACCCTGCTCTGTTTTTCATGTTTATTAATGACTTGGATGAGTGTACAGAGGGGATGGTCAGCAGATTTGTAGGATGCACAAAACTGCAAAGGGCTGGCCACAGTACTCAAGATGACGGGAAGAAGATTGAGAACTGATCTCTGTGAACTGGGCTGGGATCAATGGGGGGAAACTGAATATTGACAAATCTGAAGGAGACTGTGGAAGCACTGAGTAGGGGAGACATGGTGGCAGCGACTGTAAAGAGGGCCTGTGACTTCAAGCTGAGGATGGGGCCAGGAGTGTGCCGAGGTGGCTGAAAGAGTGAGTGTATAATAGTCTCAGGCTGAACTAACAGAGGCAGAGTGTCCTTTCCAGAAGAGGAGATAGCCCTGTTCTAGTCTGTGCAGACTCGAGCACACACCCAGAGAACAGTGTTCAGTACCAGGGTCTGCGTTTCGCTGTGGGCGGTGCGGGGAGGTCACTGAGCATGCTCTGGAGGAGGGTAGCCGGCGCTGGGCGACATCTGGAAACCATTGCACGTGGGAAATAATCCAGGTGCCTTGGGCTGTTTGGTGTGATGAAGAAAAAACGTAGAGGAACCGGAGAGTAATTTTCAAATCTGTGTGAAGGGCTGTCCTGAGGACGAGGGAGCCAATTTGTTCCAGGAGCTGGGTCTGGTGGGTGGAAGTGGGTTTTGATCTGCTCGAGGCAGGCCTCCTGAACACAGCTGGCTGGGGAGAGGTGGGCTGCTCTGCCATGGCCTCGTGCCTGGAGGCCTCCAAGGAGGAGCTGCATCCGCATCTGCCAGGAGCTGCTGGGGGAGCCTGGGCTTGATGACCTTGGGGTGCTTTCAGACGCAGAGCCCCTGCCAAGGGAGAAGGGGGGCGGCTGGCGAGTGGGGAACAGGCAGTCTGAGCGGTGTTCGGGTTGGTCCATCTGCTTGCCGACACATGCGGCTGGCAGACGGCAGGGGCCTGGAAGTCCCCTAGCCCAAGTTCCGAGTCCCGGTGTTGGAAGCCATCCCTTACAGCAAAGCGGTTCCAGTGAACTGTGTAACAAAATATTTACCAGACCCCAGATTCTGGCCCACGTTTTAGAGTCAAATTTGGAACAATAAAAATCAACGGATTGCTTTGGAAATGACCTCTGATCGGTAAAGAGACACGGAAGGTTTCTCCTGGGGACGGGTCTGGTACTGGAGGTGCCCAGAGGAGCCCGCTCTCCCCTGGGCCTGTCCCACACCCAGGCCGTCACCCGCCGAGCAATGACTCATTTGCCCCTTTGAAGTCGAAGCGCGGTTGTCTTCGGAGCCCTGGTGTTTGCACCCCTCTGCTCCCTCAACAAAGGCCCTTCTGTCGGCAGATCGAGGGGGCCAAGCAGGGAAGGGTTAGGAAAGGAAGGTATTGACTGAATACCAATCAGGAGGGGAAGTATGTTTATGGAGAACGAGGGGCTCCAGGCAACTCGGGGCCCACTCGTGCTGTGCAAACAGAGCGGAGAATTCCCTTTGGCGGGTTTGTTTTACTAAAGGCTCTGGGGCCGGAGGAGGGCGGTGGGAGGGGGAACAGGAGAGAGGGAGGAAATATCTCACAATTCGCAGTTTCGGCTTAGCCCCTTGTCCGGAGGGGCCGGCCTGAGAGCTGCAGGGTAACAAAGAGGCAGTGTGGGCTGGTGACAGTTAGGGAGAAACACATGGCAACTAATGGGGTAGTAATGGGTGGGGAGGTAACCTGGGAAAAGCTGGTACAAGGAAAGCTGGCACATAAATTCTGGTGGCGCGACACCCCCCTTGGCAGGGAGACAGGGGCCGCTCTTTCACCCTCCCCACGACCAAAGCCAGAGAGCTTCCCGCTCCCAGGGCTGTGGCCAGGGTGAGGGATGGCTGGAAGGGGAAAAGCCACGCTGGGGTTCCACCGCCCTGCAGGGCCCGGGGAAGGACAGAGAGGAAGAGGAGAGCCTCTGGCTAAGTGCCAGGAATGAGCACAAAGAGGTGTCCATGCGCCATCCGCTCCACTCCCAGTGGGGGCCGTAGGCACCTGACTGAGACGCCGTTAGGTCCCACCCCAGGGTACCCAGCTTGAGAGAGGCTTTGCCCATTTGGGAGTCCCCAGCTGTTCAGCGGGAGCATGCCGTGTCCCACGCAGACCCCGGTGCCCCCGTAGGAGGATTCAAAGACATGGTTTTCTGTTCACCGAGGCCCCCGGAACTCCACATGCCATTTCTAGGGGAATCCTTTGGACATGTCAGCTCTCAAAGGGGACAGTATATTTATTACCTGGGGCTTTGGAGGAAGCCAGTTAGCAGTTTGTATTTGGACTTTTATGGCTCCCACGGGCTTCCCCAAACACCCAGGGGTGTCCCAGGGTCCAGAACAGTGTGCTGTGGGTGGAGTTTTGGGTTCTCTCGGAGACCAACTGTTTTCTGATCAAGTTAGTAATACTCTTTTCTTAGAAAACAAAACAAAACACAAGGACAAAAATCACTTCATATTTATGTACCTATTAATATCTCTGTGTGAGTGACCAGCTCTCCTCTCACGGGCTTTAGAACAGGTTTAGGAGGGAAGAGAAAAGAGGGCAGGCGGCGGATGGGAATGCACAGGGAGCCTCTCCTCCAGGGCTCCTGGCTGTGGGCGAGAATCGTTAATGTCCTTCCTGGTTGACGTTTGCAAAGTAGCCTTCACTTTCCCATGGCACATGTCCCTCCTGAAGGTGGCGGGAATTGTGGAGACGGCTGAAATGTAGCCCTCCTCCCGACCCAGCCTGACTTCCTTCTCTGGATGGATGGACGGATTTATTCACCCAGCCGGCTTATTACAACCTTGCCGCCTGCAGTCACTTGTCGGGCGCAGGAAATAGCAGGGGGAATTAGATGCGGTCTTGGGCTTAGGCACGGTGTTGGCTGGCGGTGCAGCGGTGGCTGATTTCTCAAGTGGGTGATGTAGGCTGTGCAAATTTGATGGCTGGTTGGTAGCCTGGCCTTTTCCCTCTTGGTGCCCATGAAATGAAATAAATGGAATGTGAAAGAAAACGAATGGAAGTGAAAAATCATATTTCACCGGGACGGAGGTGCACGTGTCAGTTACACAGCTGTTCCAACACCACCCGCCCCCACCCTCCGTCTCAGATATATTGAAATGTGGTCACTGCCTCTGGGTTTCTGAATAATCTCTAAAGGCAACTGGAGAAAACAAACCAGTTTCCTACAAGTCACAACTCCGTTTATAGGAAACAAAGGGGAAGGAATCATTCTTACAGTAAACTGTGTAAGCACGGGCTGGAACTGATTTACTGATGATTTTAAATAGCATCTTTCACAGCCAGCTGGACATGGCGTGAGGCCTCAGTTGTCCCTTGGGGAAGGCTGTGCACAACTGGTCATTTGCACATTGACCACAGACCACTTTGTCCCCTGGGCTCCCCCATAGGAGTGTGTCCCTTGTCGATAAGTGCCATCTGCTGATGGTGGAGGTGAATGCAGGTGTCAACTGTGCATTTCTGAAGGCACAGGTGACTCCGAGGCCCTTATATGGGGATGCCATTATGCAGCTTACATCTGGACTCTGCATGTAGTATTGTCTGGTGCTACCCAAACACAGTCGGCTCTCGGTATACTCGGGGGATTGGTTCCAGCCCACCCTTCCCCCAGCAGATACCAAAATCTGTGCATACTCAAGTCTGGTGATAAGCCTTCAGAACCCACATATATGAAAAGTCAGCCCTCCATATATTCAAGTTTCGAATCCTGCCAATATTGTATTTTCCATCAACAATTCCATTTCCAGCATCTTTTTTTTTTTTTT
>VBSM01003143.1:19454529-19477643 GCA_008086735.1 Cheirogaleus medius
TTTTTTTTTTTTTTTTAACAAAGAGAATCAAGCAACCAAATGCAGCTGAGATTCTGGAAATTTGGTCTGGATATCAAACATGTGGAGTTTTTTCCAGCAAGGGAGAAATGAACCATGAAGACAGGGTCTCTCTCCAAAGTGCTTCAGTTAGTAGCTCATGCTTCCTGACTGGACAGAGTCTATAAAGAATTTCCTTCATTATTTAAGAGGAGGAAAACATTTTTAATGAAATAAAAATGCGATTGTTTTTTACGCTGTCAGGGGGACTGGAGGTAAATCAGCAAAAGATTCCCTTTTCTCTGATCTCACTGCACACCCACTCGGTGTGGAGACCAGGTTGGCAGGGTGCGTGCTGGTCTTTCCAGCTGGTTTAACTCCGAGAGCATCAGTCTTTGTTGAGGGCGAGGGCTTGACAGTTATCCGTTTTGACTCTAACAGGCAGGACTCGGCTGTTCAATCTGTTTGGATCCCCTGTCCGCATTGTTAATACCAGCTCACACCCAGAAGGGACCTGGGTTGAGAGGCTTCCTAGTGACCCGGCCACTGCCCCCAGGCATGTCTCCTCATGCCCCGAGGACACGGTGTTGCCTCCTATTCACCAACAATGTGCCTCCAAATCTTGCACGCCCTGCAATTAGGAGCTTTGTTAAACATGGAGGGATCACTCATTTCGGCTCATTTCTTGGCATTTAGCAGCGTGTTGGGGAGGGCAAATCATGCCCATGAGCACTCTGTAAAAAGCCTGGCAGAGATAGTTTGTTTTTTATTTTCATGTAAGAAGGAGATGGGTTTTTTGTTGTTGTTGTTGTTGTTTTTGTGCAGCAGGGTGGGGGAAAGAGCCTGAAGCTTTTTGTTTTGTTTTACTTTGTTTGTTTGTTTGTTTCTTTTTTTGGATGAGGGGATTTCTAAAAGCAAGGATATAAAAACATTGCTTTGACAAAATTTACAAAATTATAGTGCCTTATGGACACATTGTTTGTGACCCACTCACACTGTAGAAGGGGCCCATGAGAGTGAGGGGCCTTGAAATATAAACTTCCTGAGCTTCATGGAAAACCCCCTTTTAGAAAAAGGTCTTTATTTTTTAGAGCAGTTTTAGGTTCACAGCAAAACTGAGTGGAAGGTGCAGAGACATCCCATACGCCCCCTGCCCCCTAACACGCACAGCCTCCCCCGTGATCAACACCCCCACGGGAGTGGCATATTTGTCATAACGGATGGACCTACACAGCGTTACCAGAGTCCATAGTTTACGTTAGGGTTCACTCTTGGTGTTGTAAATTCCATATAAATTTGTTTGGACAAATTTATCATGACTTACAGCACCTTTGGAATACGGTTTTATTAGTCCTCTTTATTTAGCCCCAATGCTGAATGCAGGTGCTGACAGCTCAGGCTAGCCAGCCCTAGGCCCTATCCCAACATTAAATTCCATCATCACCCCAAAGACCCCAGAAATTCAGGAGCCCACGCAGGGACCTGCAGTGCCTTGCCAGCCACCATCCCTTCTTTATCCCTCCCCAGGCATGGGGCGTCAGTTCCTGGGGTGTTCTTCTTTAGGGCAGGCAAAATGGAATTATCCCTTCTATGCCTAAGGGAAATGTTTTTAACCAAAGACCCACCCCCTGAGCTGGTCTCCAGCTTTGTCCCTTACAGGTCAGGAGGCAGGACCAAAGGTGTTTAAATCCCACCTGCAGCCCTCCCTCCCTCGGCGGAGCAGTCCTCTGAGGAGGCCCGGAGCCCAGCACCAGGGAGAGCTGACCCCCTGGACTTACCTCTGCGCTGGGCTCAGGTTTGGGGCCTTTCGCCTTCCAGGGCCTTGGGCTGCCCAGCTCAACCCGCAGGGGCCGGTGTTCTCCCTGTGCTCGGGTTCCAGTTCCCAAGTCACCAAGCTCTCCTCTTTCACCCTTGCTGATTCATTTCTGTTTCTTGCTCTCTGCCTCCCAAGGAAACCTTACTTTTTTTTTTTCTTTGAGATCGTGCCTGGCTGGACTCCTGCATTTAAGCTCGGTGCACCCTGGTTGGGAGTGTGGGCTTTGCATTCAAGTCTTACAGCTGCTCTTTCTAGCCATGTGACTTCGAACCCAAAATGTAACTCCTGAGCCTATTTCCTCATCTATGAGATGGGGGCCCGACTTCACAGGGCTGGCGTGAGGATGCTGGCAGGTAGTGCCCGAGTCTCTGGCGACGTCAGCGCCGTGAGCAGCAGCTGTGCTGTTGCGCCGGCTCTTCAGGCCCAGTGTTACCTTGAAGGGCCTCCCCCCCGGGGGGAGGATGGAGTTGTGTACCAACACACACACACACAGGCAGGCACACTCCAGCGATGGCGGAGGGCACAAAATCCGGGCACTAATTAGTAAGGCTGCTCCGCCTTGCGTGCCAGGTGCCATCCATGAAGTCTGTGCCTTGGAGACCTGGGCACAGGGGTCTCTTTAGTCTGGGCCTGTAGGCCTCTGGCTTTTCCTGGGTTAGATCTTTAATCTTTCATTTGTAACACACTCAACAAATATTTCTGTGTCTGCCTCATTTCGGTCTCTGGGGGTGCCATGGTGAGAAAAAGGGCTGTGGGCTCTGCTGGTGGGTGCTGGTGGGCATGGCAGTGGTGTGAGCTAGAGGGGAGGAGTGTTATTCCAAACCTCAGATGGCCAGTGGTGCAGCGCTTAGCCGCGTTGCAAAGGGCAGAGACAGAAAGCAACCGTGCCACTGCTCTAATCAGCAAAGGAGCAGAGATGGGTGCTATGCTGGGGAGGACCGTGGTTCTCAGGGGGCCTAGAACAGAGGCACGGGAGCTGGAGGGGGCCCCAGGAGGTCCCCTGGGGAAGGGGTGCCTGAGCCTGGCCCTCTGCCCTGCTGCTCGCTGGTGCTGCTGCGTCTGGTGATGGGAAGTCAGGTCTGCCACACCTGAGCCCTTGCCTGCCTCGCTGCATCCTTGGCCCTGGTGTCATCTGGCTGTGGCATTTTTGCTGCCTGTCTTCTCCCCGTGTCTGTGATTTTGAGCAGCTCTTGCTCCCCTGGACCAGGGGCCCTCTGTGCCCTGTGATCTGTGCTGCAAGCTTCTGCCTCTGCTCCCGGCACCCTCTGCCACCAGGGCGGGCTGAGCTGTATGCGCACGTTGCCTCCCGGTCCCAGCCGTGACATTACCCGCCCCCCCATGGCCTTGCTGACTTTGAGTCTGCTTGTGCTGTTGAAAAATGGAAGCCACGGCCCTTCCTCCCTTCCTGTCTGGTTGGAGATGGGAGGTGACACGGAGTCCCAGGAACTACAGAGGGTAGAGAAGAAGAACATTACTCAAAATTCAGGTAGTGAACATTGCAGAGATTGCCTTGCGGGTTTCAATCAGAGGGAATTTTTTAGATGAGCAGGACTTGGGTGAGTTTATAAAAAGCCTTTCAGGCAGGAGTTGTTTCACTAATAGCAACCTTCACAGCACACCAGGGTTCTCTAGAGAGTTCCTGGTTTGAGAGGTTTGCCAGCACTTCATCAGAGCGCCGGCACCTGCGGGGGCGCTGGGGGCTGGATTCTGCACCCACGAAGTTCAGCTCTCCTGACATCTGCAGTTCGGAGGCATGAGGCGAAGGGCACAGTCAGCCCGGGGACCTGCTCAGTCTCTCTCAGATCATGGGGTCTCTGCGTCTTTTGACGCTCCAGAGCCAGAAAGGGGAGCCGGTCACCGCTGCTGTGCGCTCACACGCTCCTGTGGAGCTGCCCAACCCTTGGAGCTGCTTTTATCCCCGTTTCACGGAAGGGGCGCTGAGAGGTCTCACTTGGTGACTTGCCCAGGTTGCACAGTGAGTCAGTGGCTGGGAGGGATGCTTGTTTATCCAAGGCCTGTCTGACGTCGATGCCTGAGTTTTCTCCTCTCTTCCGGGACCATTTCATCTAGCTGGGAAGCCAGGAAATCAAAGGGGAAAAGGTGACAACGGAAGTCACCAGAACACTTTGATCAGCTCGGGGGGCCTGTGGTGCAGGGGTGCCTGCCAAGGGAGAGGATGGGCCGTGGGTCAGCTCAGAGGGGCTTTTGTCTCTTAGAGAGGCGACTAGAACACTCCAGGTGGGCGAGGTCGTGCAGCTCGGGTAGGGTGAGCAGGTGGGCACGGGAGGCCCCTCTCCTCTGAGGCTGGACTGAGACTCCCCCTGCAGAAGTGCAGCTCCCCTTCCTACAGGGGCGCAGAGAGAAAAGGCTGCCTTTTCCCAAACTGTGTGTGCTTTTCCCAGGGGCCATTGTTCCCGGTTGCCAGGAAACCGGGGCCTTCAGGTGTCACCCGGGAGACTGGGGCCTGGGTATTTGGGTTTGGGTCAGGCACAATAACGCCTGCAGAATGAGATGGCGTCCCCAGACCTCCTGAATCATTTGTCACACAACTGCGGTTGTGACTGTGGGGACACGGGGGCTGTGGGAGGAGGTGGGCGGGGCGGGAGGGGGCAGGGGGCGGGAAGGGGCAGGCTAACGACCCCCCACCAGAGCAGAGCAAACACACCTCCTTGGGGAGCGGAAGTGCGGCCACCCCAGCCCTCTCGGGAGGATGTGACCACGGTTTGGGACTGCCCGCTGGGAGCTCCCAGACCTTAGGACTGAGAGTGCTGCGGGAAGCGTTGAGCAGCGGCAGGGACGTCCGCCCCATGGCCAGCTAGCCCGGCAGCACAGTGACAGCAAAGACACATCCACATCTAATATAGCAAGGGCACTGGGCTGTCCAGAAATGACAGCAAATCAGAGCGACGCAGGGGACCAGGCAGTGAGCAGGGGTGCAAGACCAGGGGTGGCCAGCATCACCTTTTAGGGGCCCAGGAAACATCCAGATCTTTTCCTCCCCAAACCCTTCAGTACAGCTTGTTATTAATGTGATTCCAAACAAATAGGAGATGGATTATATGTAATCACATGTAATCTACTTGCAAAATAGCCCTCTCCCCACCTTTATTTTAAAATTTTTAAATTGGGGTAAGATACACATAAAATATACACATAAAATGTACCGCTTTTTACAGTGTACAGTTCAGTAGAGCTGAGTAGATTCACGTTGCTGCACAGCCAACCTCTAGAACTTTTTCATTTTATAAAACAGAACTCCATAGCCGCCAATCAACACTCCCCATGCCCCTCCCCCAGCCCCGGCAGCTGCCATTCTACTTTCTGTCTCTATAAATCTGACTACCCTCCATCAGATGAGTTGAATCACACAGTGTTTGTCTTTTTGTGATTGGCTTATTTCACGTAGCATGATGTCCTCAAAGTTCATCTACACCGTAGCATGTGTCAGAATGTCCTTCCTTTTTAAGGCTGAAGAATGTTCCAAGTCCGTATGGACCACACTTTGCATATCCGTCCGTCCACAGGCGGGCACCTGGACGGCTGCCGCCCTCTGGCTCTGTGACTAAGGCTGCTGTGAGCATGTGTCTCCTCGGTTTCCAGGCTCACCCGGATTTACTCTGTGACCTGGGAACAAGAGCTAGTGACTGTTTCCATCTAAACACTCAAGGGGGACTGTCCCACAAGTGGGACTGCCAGTGACTCATTTCATGCCCACCAAAGACACTCATCTTTGGCCACTTCCTCCTGCGTGACCACGTCGCTGTTCTCCCTCTTGTGCTGGCGTCTTCATTTAGGCAGGAGGGGGTGGGCCAGGAGCCCGGGTGCTGGCCCCGCCGGTGCTGGAGATTTAGGCAGGTGGACAAGACGCCCATCCCAGAGGCACGGGAGTCTCCAGCACGTCCTGGCAGGTGGGACTGGTGAGCCTGGTGGTGACTGGGCTCCAGGATGGGGGGAATGAAGTGAAAAGTGGGTGATCCTTGGAAGTACCACGAGGGGGCACTTGGCATTTTAGATTCTGTTGGGTCATAATTTGGAGTTTAGGGCCTGAGCCCAGGACTTAGACAGGGGTAGTGGGAATGGGCTGATTACAGGATTGGTGGCCTGGAACAGGAGCCAAGCTGACGCTCCACTGGACAATTTGGGTACAAGGTCTTGGCCATGGGACTGTGGCACAGGCACCTGTTGTATGGAGCAGCCCTGGAGGTGGCCTGAGGCTCAGGGAACCAAGAGGCCCTCAGGGTTGGAGCTGGGAAATAACGTGTTACAATTCTAAAATCTGTCACTGTAGAAGGGACGGGGAGGGTGGGGAGGGGAGGGGCTTTGTCTGGGACCTGGGCTCACCTGAGCCCGCAGAGGGCCAGACCGAAGCCTGCAGGGGCCAGGGTCTGGGAAGCCAGAGGAGGGGTGTGGCTGGCAGAGGGGCTTCTCAGTTTGTGGTGCCCAGAACCTGAACTTTGCAGGCAGAAACTGCAAGAGTTTGGACGTTTCAGGAGGGCAGACCAGTGCATGCAGCCACAGGGCTCACTGGGGCAATGGTCCTGGAGCTTCAGTTTCACTTAAAAATTTGGAGGATGGGCAATTAAGTGACTAAAAACCGTTTTACATATTATATCCAGGAGGCTGTTAAAGGAGTATACTTAGGGGCAGGCTGGGTTCCTGTCCCAGCTCTGGCACTTGGGCACGTGGCCTCCTTTATGCCTTTGTGTCCTCATCTGTAACATGGGGGTGCTGACGGTGCCCACTCATAGGCTTGGCACAGCACATGAAGTGAGATGTAGCGAGAGCTCAGGACAGTGCATAAAACGGGACACCTGCTCATTATATATCAGTGCCTGTCATTCTCATGACTATTGGTAAAACGAAAATGGGACGTTACGGATTAGCAAAACTGGCTAGCATGTTTACAATAATCCAAGAGACTGCCAAGAAGTTCTGTGCCTGGGGTTGCCGGCCTCCAGTCCTCTGCATTTAAGGTACTTTGCTGGAGACGTTTGGGGAATGTCACAGGCTCCAGAGGATGGAACTCACGCCTGCTGTTTCAAGGGTCTCCGTGCCCGCTCATGGCGGGGCGGTGGTGAGTGCGTGTGTCTGTGGGGAATGTGTTGTCGGCCGTGCCCAGCATGGCTGGCGGGGGCCTGGGCCGGCGTGCCCGTGCACGGCTGGTTGGGTGTCCCCCTGCCCCCACCTGCCTGGCCCAGGGCTGGGTGGGCGCAGCCTCGAGAAAGGCCTGTTTGCGTCATCACATCCACCAGAGGCTGTCAGCGCCCAGGCGGAATTTGTTTGAATTAGCTGCTTCAGTGGGCCTGTTTGTGACGACAGTGAGAGGAGAGATGCGGGCAGAATTCGAAAAGGGCATTAGAGGCCCCCACGGGCCCTGGACGGACAGCTGCTCAGGAAGGGAGAGGCTGTTTGTGGCCGAGCAGCCCTTTGGGGCAGAGGGAGGCGCCCTCCTTTGGTGCTGACCGATGGGGAAGGGAGGGAGTGCCATGGTCCTCGAGGCCCTCACTCAGCCTGTCCTGTGATGTGGTCCTCGCCCGGCAGCTGCACTGGGCTCCCTCCGCAGGCTCTGTTCTGTGTCCCAGCCACCAGGATTTGGTGACCAAGACTGTCCATGTGGCGGAGGTCCTGCCCACTCAGGGAACCGCAGGTTCCTTATAGATCTAGGCTGCAGGGTGAGCAAATCTAGGGAAAAAGGCAGGCAGAAGTGCTCTTAGATGGCAGACCCTGGGCAGAATGGCACCTGCCCCCCCCACCGCCCCCAACAATAACAGTGGTGCTGGTGTTTCCACACTCTTCGTGATTTTCTGAATGCTTGACATAGATGAACTCATTTAATCCTCTCAATAACCCTACAAAGGAAGTGCAGCTCTCCTTATTTTACAGATGGGGAAACTGAGGCACAGAGAGATTAAGTAACTTACCCCATGTCATACAGCTAGAAAGTAGAAGAGCCAGGGCTTGAACCCAGGCAGTTTGGCTGCAGAGTCCAGCCCCTGACAACCACCATTCTACTTTCTGTCTCCGTGAGTTTGACCCCTCTGGGTATCTCCTATAAGTGAAATCACACAGTATTTGTCCTTTTGTGCCTGGCTTGTTTCACTTAGCATGTCTTCAAGGTTCATCCATGTTGTAGATGTGTCAGAATTTCTTTCCTTTTTAAGGCCATATCAGATCCCATTGTATAGACCACATTTTACTGATCCATTCCTCCATGGATAGGCACTTGGGCTGCTCCCACCTTTTGGCAATTGTGAATAATGATGTCATGAACACATGTGTACGGGTATCTGTTTGAGACCCTGCTTTCATTTCTTTTGGATTTATACCCAGAAGTGGAATTGCTGGATCATATGGTAATTCTATGTTTAATATTTGAGGAATCGTCATACTGTGCCAGATTTTTATACAAGTAAATCCATGCATCAGAGCACATGCTTGATTTAGGATTTAGACATTTCGTTCATTGGCCCACGGAGGGTGCTGTCCACAGCATCTCCCTTTTTTCTGACGTCCCCTTTCCCTGAACCTGACTCCTTTCCCTGGTGGCAGAGACTGCCCTGCCCCGAGAGACCATTTCCTTCTGTTTTCCCTCTTCTCTTTGCCTTCACCCGTTTTGGGACTTAGGAGCAATGTCAGGGTCTCGTGAGCTGGGTGCAGAGTTCTGGGTTTTGAGGAAAGAGGTTGCAATGGTCTTGGCAGAGGGTCTGGCTGGGGCAGGAAGGGGGCCGCATCTGTGTGGCCTGAAGAGGCTTCAGCAGCTGTAAGCTTTGGGCGGGGACAGGGGTCACAGGGGAGCAGGGCTGTGTCCACGGTGTTCTTGCTCCACACCCAGTGCCTGATGGGGCGCAGTGGGGAGGTGCTTGGGGCCTGTGTGCGGGGTGAGGGAGCAAAGAGAGCAGAGCTGGGACTGCAGAGACACTGGCCCAGGGCACCTCCCGGGAGGCTGGCAAGGTGGGCACTGCCTCTCCCAGGGAAGGGCAGAGAAGGTCTCGTGGAAATGACCTTCTTTCTCCTTACCCAACCTGAGCCAGTCCCAGAACAACTGGTTTGGACCATTCCACAGCTTCGATTCGTCATCTAGAGCAATGAGCGGCACCGGAAAGTCCAGCTCTTCTGGTCCACGTCTAGTAAAAGTGAACATCTGGGTGCTGAGAACCAGGCACCATGCTGGGTGCTTTACCAGGGTTACTGGGCCTCCCCTCAGAGGAGCTTATATTAGCTCCTTGTACATGAGTAAAAACCGAGGCACAGATGGGGAAAGCAGTTTGCCCAGGGACACAGAGCAGCTGGGATTAAATGGGACAGTCCCAGCCCACACTTTGGACTCAAATTGCTCCTCCGTAGCACTGTGCCTCACAAAATAAAATGGCTAGCTTTACCCTCGCCTAGGGCTTTTTTTTTTTGGCTTAGTTTTCCAGGGCAGATATTTAAGGAATAGGGAAGGAATGGGGCTTATAGCTTTTATTGCTGCCAGAAGGCTGGAGAGACTGAATATCATTGGGTATAATCCTAAGTGATATCTTTTCTTCCTCCAGCAGGATCTGGTGGAGGTTGAAATTCATCACAGCAAACACATCCTCTCCCTTCCTCTTCATCTTGCTCTTGCACAAACAAGAAAGCTCAGTCACGATTCCAGCTGGGCATCCTCTGTCTCTTAGCAACCACCGCCAGCCCGGGCTTTGGGCCCCGGGCTCCAGGCGTGCCTTTCTTGGCTGCAGTGCCTTCTGTGGCTCCTACACACAGTGCAGGCTGTGGGCACCAGGGCAGGAGGGGGCATGCTAACCCGAGCGCCCAGAGCTCGAGGGAGGAGGGGAAGGCCTGCTCTGGAAGTTGGCTTCCAGTGAGGTGAGCTCGTGGGGTTTCTCCTGCGGACGCTCACTCCCAGCTCTCTGGGATTTGGGGACTGTGTGTGCGCGTGTGCGCATGCGTGTGTGTTGGTAGCCAGGGCAGGGGCATCGTGCCAGGAGAGAGATGAGCACTCCTGGTTATCCTGCTGGGCCCATCTTTGCGATTACCCACATTTGTTCAAAGGTTTGTTTCTCAAATGAGATGAAGAGCCCCCTGGGACTCTCTGGCTCAGGCTTTATGGAAGCGGGGACGGGGCTAGAGACAGTGGCAGTGTGGTGAGAGAGGGCGGGGCGGGCTAGGAGTAAAGGAAAGGGCCAGGGCTGGGGCCAGCACTGCCATGGGAGATGCAGGGGCAGGGGCCTGACCCCAGGCAGGGTGGGAAGAAGGTGCCAGGGCAGGCACTGGGCAGGGGGGTCCACGGTACATGGTGCTGTCTGACACCACATGGTGAGTTCCAAGGGGCTTTTTTGTTTGCCGGGGTGGGAGCTGGGTCTGTCCTGAGCTCATCAATTTATGCAAAATCTTTGCCTTTGGTGTTTCTGCCTCTCATCGCTGAGCAATCATTGATCTAGTCTTACATGAACTGGAGAGCGCCTGAGCGGGGTTCCAATCCCCATCCTGACTTTGCAGATAGGACGCTGAGGCAGAGGGGGCATGAGTTCCCTGCAGTCACCCGCCAGGTGGGAGCTGAGCTGGGAGTGGCATCTAGACTGCTGGTTTCTGCTGCTGTGCCCTCTCCCTTAGCTGGGGGTCCTCCGTCAACACTGATCAGCACCAAAACCACACACATATGATCGCGTGCACACATGATCCGTGAAGTTCAGCACATGGCTCTCTGTAAAGTGGAACTTGCACACACAGATAAGCTGATGGAGGCTGTTTGGTTCATCTCTGGACCCAGAGGACGCGGTTTCTGATGAGGTTGGGCTGCTTCTGTGCATCCAAATGGTCTGGCCCAGTCTGGGAGAGACCTCGAGTCCACGCCCCAAGGAGACAGTGAGTGGCGTCTTCCTGGCATCTTGTAGGTACTGCATAGACACTGTCCTAACTTACAGCATGTGGTGAGAATAGTCCTTTTCGTTTTTAAACTACAAGGCTGGGTTGATGGATCTGGTTGGTCTGGGTACTTTACAAAATTGCCAGACTGGAAACCAATTTTAAAAAGCCTTTAAAGCCTGAGATGGTGTGGATGGTAGGAGTGTTCGTTGTATGTCACATCTAGGAAAGTGTGACTCTGCGTATGCTCATGGGGACGAGGAGGGGAAGAGGCACTGGGAGTGGCTCACCAGTCTTGGGTTGGAGCCCCAGCTTTGTCCCTTGCCATGAGCCTTGAGCAAGTCACACCTGTGCATGGGGCCGAGGCTCCCTCTCGAGAGCCCTTCCAGACCTACCAGTCTGTGAGCTCCTGGGCAGGCTGGCTGTCCACAGCCACTCACTCACCCCTTCACAGATGTGGCCGAGTATGGTCTGTGTGCAAGGAACCCAGTTGGGGGTCGGGGAGACTGGGGAACAACACCTGCTTCGGCGGAGAGGTGGGTCTTGCGGCCTGGTGTGGGAATCCGTCCATCGGTAAGCAAAACCCTCATGCATCCCTCAGACCTGCTCTTTGGGAACCGATCTCTGGCCTTGAAGCTGGTTTATCAGTTGAAATACATCCACAAAGAGGTATTTGTTCCCAGGAAGTGGGGTGGTGGCAGTGGGGATTTTAGATTTTAGTGGGGATTTTCCCTCCTCCTCTGGGGATGGGTGTGGTGTGAGCGCAGGACGCAGGGGCATCCATCCCAATTCACTGTTCATCGCACCTTCGAGTGGGATCTCCTCTGAGATGTACCGTGGCAGGGGCACAGCAGCACCGCGCGGGCACGGGACCCTGCAGGTGTACAGCTCGCCTTCGCAGCCGCCGCACGCAGCGCTCACACAGCCAGGCTGCTCCCTGTGTGAGCGAAATCAAGCCCTCGTGTCTCAACATTATTGAAAGTTTAATTCCTCATTTAAAAAATTAAATAGAACAGAAGCATAGAAAATGAAAAGAAGTCTCCGTCCTACTCCAGACCTTAGAGTTCCATTCCCAGAGACAGCTACTAAAACAGCTTCATGTGGAAACTTCCAGAAATGCTCTCTGCATATAAAAACACAGATATTCTCTCTCTCTCTGTGTTCAAAATGGGGGCATGCCTGGTCATTTCTCTCCCGTGGAGCTAGGGGACCTGCTGGTTCCTTTGCTCAGCACCACAGCCTCTCATGACATGACTTTCATTGAGGGACGGTAGGTTGTTTTTAGTCTTTTTGCTCTTACAAACATTGCTACAGAGAAACGTCCTTGTACGTCTGAATCTGTGCGCTTGTATGGATAGATCTACATGACAAACTTCTAGAAGTGGAGGCGCTAAGTCAAAGGCAAGATGCATTTTATATTATGATGGCTATTGCCAAATTGCTGTCCAGAAAGGCTGTACCATCTTCACAGTGTAAGAGAAGCTCGTTTTCCCACACCTTTTCCTATATTGAGCATTATTCGCATTTTTCATTTTTGCCAGTTTGATGGGCTCAAAGAAGCATCTTGTTTTAACTTGTATTTCTTTAATTATGAGCATCCTATTTCAATGCTTTTAAGGCCATTTGTGTTCCTTTTTTTTGTTAAACTTCCTATTTGAATTCTTTTATATGAGAGTGTGCTAAAGCTCAGAGAGGTTAAGCCAGTTGTCTGAGGTCACAGAGAATGTAAGTGGCAGAGCTGGGTCTAGAACCCACTCTTCTGACTCCTGGTGTAGTGGCCCTTTGGATGTGCACGCTGCCTCCCTGTCCAGTGGCTGACTGGGTCCACCTCGTGCTCCTGGGTGGGGAAGGGGCCGTGTGCTGGGTATTCCCAGGAATGCCACTGGCCCCGGGGTTTTGTGGAGGGGGGGCTTTCGAGAGTGTCGCCAAGGCTCAGCCTCTCAGGCTGGAGCTTGATTCTTAAAGTGCTTGTAAGTCTCGTTTCTCCCTGGGTGGGCACGTAAGTGGACGTTTGCTCCTAGATGGTGAGAGGTTTATCCCCCACAGCCTCCTCTGAAGCCCCTCCCCCACCCACAGAGGATCTCCAGCTGGCATTATTGTTTATACCTGTGAATTATTAATAAGGCATGAGATGGCTTCGGCCTTGGAATAGCAAGCCTCGAGGGAGGGCCGCCGCCATGCCAGGGAGGAGCACAGGGCTAAAAGACCCCCATCCCTGGGGCCTGACCTTCCCAAGGACAAGGAGCGCTTCTGAATGTCAAAAGCCTTCATAGGCCTCCCCTTCCCTGCCTTGCCAGGTCCTAATTGGACCTCGAGTGTGCATGATCTAAGAAAATATGCAAGGATAAAAGCTACCATGAATTTCACACCATTTTTAATTTAGATTATTTAAAAATTTATAAGGTTATACATACTCATTATAAAAATCCAAATATCCAAGAACTATACTTTGCAGGAAGTGAAGTCCTGTGTGGTCTCATCCCCAAGGCTTCCACTGTGTAATGCTTTTAACTGAGTTTGTTTTTTACTCACCCCCTGAGCCTATATACATGTGAACAGAGTACAGTTTATGCAGGAGACAAGGTTTGATGCAGGGATTTGAGGACTCCTTGGAATATGTCCTCCTCTGCATGGGGACTAGTGACCCTCTGGTTGAAAACTGAGGCTTTAGGGCTTTGCTTTGGCCCCTAACAGTTTCTTTTTTTTTTTTTCTTTTTACAAGACTGAGTTGGGTCTGTGGAAACTGAACAGTTTGTTGTATTTCAGTTGCTGGCTGTTGAATCCTTGTGAACGGGCCCCTGCGCTATGTTTATTCTCTGTCTCCAAACGGGGACTGTCCGGGAGGACACTGGAGAAGGCGCCTTGGGTTCACCCATCCTCCCCCACTTTGTCATGTGACCCCCTGGGTCATGTCTGAAACTGGGCTTGGCACATAGTAGGTGCTTGTCCTGAAATTGTTCAGGGACAGTTCGGACGTTCTGGAGGGATCTAATTATCCAGTCTCCTCATGGGTCGCACTCTTGGCCAAATGAAGGGAGGTGGCTCCACTTCCTCTCTGCTAATGGCTCACGATTTTACATTCCATGGGAACTTTTGAAAGAATCTATTTGATCTGCTGAGATGTGGCATGCTGATAAAAGATGCTCAACATCTGTCTTTTTTGGCAATCCCTCCAGGAAGGGCAGGGCGTTGCTGTCAGAGGAGTATTTCTTTGGGAAGAGCATGACCAGCTCTGTGATGTGGGACAAATGTCACTGCAGTTCCCCAAGCCTCAGTTTCTTTATCTGTAAAGTGGGGATAATAACAGTACTTACATTTTAGGTGTGTTGGTTGGGTTCATTGAAGGGTATTTGAAGGCCCTTGGTGCAGGACTGGCCTCAATAAACACTAGCCCCATGGCCTTCCTATATAAATGGCTGTGCTTCTGTTGATGACGACTGGGGACAAAGTGCCAGGAGATGCTGGAGGGGGACATCCTCAAGATAGGACAGGTGAAATAGACCTCAGGGAGAGCTGGTGAGAGGGTGACGCACAGACTCAGAGACTGTCAGAGGAGCTCAGCAAGGAGGCAGCTCTAGGACCGACTTCCCAAGCAGACCGCGATTGCTGCAACTAGCAAGCAGCTACCAGACAAGGAGATCCCAGGGAGCATTATTGGCATTTGGTGAACACTTGTTGAATGAATAAATGGGCTCCCCTAATGCTGTCCAGGTGGTGCCAGATTCTCTGAGTTCCTCAGATGCACCTTCCTTGTGCTCAACTCTGGGTTTGAATGCACTGTTCTCTCAGCCTGTAATACGCACCTCCCTGGACGGATACACACGCATGCGTGCACACACTCATATGCACACTCACTTACATGCCATCTGGGCAATTTCCATCATCTTCCGGGTCTCAGCTGAAACACTCCTTCAGCGAAGCCTTCTCTCATCACCTGGTGGGTTAGATGGGGTCCCTCTGCCATGTGTTCCCTGGAGACTCTTGACTTTGCCTCTTTGTGACAGTAGTCTGTGGCCCCTGGAGGACTGGGGTGTGCATCTCTTGTGTCCTCTGTATCCCCAACACCCAGTATGGCCCTTGTAATCTATTAGTAAATGTTTGTTGAATGTATGTTCCAAGAATCTTCTTCTCTTCTGATTAGTTTTTACTACCCTGAAAACAGGGTTTCACTTGTCTAAAATGGAGTTGTGGGAGTCTCTGTCACTGTGCATCTCATGACATGCTGGACCCCATCTTCCATGCTCGGGGTCCTTATCTCTGTAGCAGCCTCCGTCTCAGAAGCGTAGCTGGCTCTTTGCTTGTGAGGGGCAGTAATAGACTCTGGGGGCAGAGTGCCTGGCTTCAGACCTTGGTTCTTTAATTCACTAACTGGGTGACCTTGGGCAGTGGCTCAACCTGTCTATACCTTGGTCTCCCTTCTGTAAAATGGGTCTGATAATGCCTGTGGTTACCTGCCCGATAAGATTGTTGAGTGGCTAAATGAGACAATCCAGGCAGGTATCAATTACCATGTGACGAGTCTCATAAGTAGACTCCATTCTTCATGCTAAGTCACGTGTGTCCAGCTGTCGAGAATCTGGCATCTGTGAAGCAGGGGGGCTGAGCTGGGCTGTAGCTGGAAGGGGCAGACGAAATGGAAAAGGTAAGAACTCCAGATCTGAAAGGTCTTGTAGCGGAAGGTAGGAGGGGGTTGGATTTGGCAAAAAGGCCAGGGGTGGGCTTGCAGGATCCTGCTGCACTCAGCCTGAGGATTCTCTGGTGTGCAGTTAGGGCTTGGGTTCAAATCCTGGCTCCACTACTTGCAAATGATGGATTCTTTTGGGCAAGTCTCTTACTTCATCTGTCTGCGCCTCAGTTTCCTCATCTGTAAGCGAGTTGATAATGGTGACCTCCTCATAGAATCCCTGTAGGTTAAACAAGAGACTGTGTGAACAGCACCTAATGGGACCTGGCCCTCAGTGTGGGTTTGGCTAGTGTTTAGGAAGACAAAGCTGGTGGGGCTCTGCATGCATTTGAAGGATGGACGGCAGCTCCCAGACAGGGCGGACACCCCAGCTTGTCCTGGGGAGAGAGCTTCTACGTCTGAAGAAAGGAGGGGTAGGCCGAGTGCCTTCAGCATGGCTTCACAGGGTGACACCGCTTATTGTGTAATTACGGAACAACGCGCATGGAAGTGAAAACGCGGGTCCAGATGGCAGGCCTTCCATGCTGTTGAGAGGCAGAGCTAATGAACTTAACAAATCACTGATAATTAATTTTCAGAAGCCAAAGGAAAGTGGGGAGCAATGAATAGGTCCACAGAAGGAGGGAATGCAAAGTGGTGCCAACTGTCAGCCGGGAGAGAGGCGTGAGATGCTGGCACTTCCAGGCCGGTGAGACCATCTTGATGTCTTCCAGTCAGGAGGGACGGAGGGAGGACAGGTGATATCATAACAGTTGTGACAACATTGGCCAAGCTTGACGGAACCCTTCTACGTGCCAGGAGCGGTGGTAAGCATTTTATTTGGATCAGCTCTCATTTCAGACAGCAGCTTGTCCCCTAGGGTGGGGACAGGCGGTGGGGAGGGAGGATCAGAGTCCAGTGGCTGCTGGGAGCCTTGATGTCAGGACCATGGCGCAGAGAGGCAAAGTGACGACAGTACTTGCTGTTTGTTGAGTACTTGCTCTGCCCAGCACCATGCCGGACGCTTCCATAGGTGGTGTCCACTTCGCATCACACACACTGGGGGCGGCACCGAGCGGTGGGTGGCTCGCCCTGCGCTCTCAGCAGGGTGCAGAGCCTGGGAAGACGCAGCGCTGGAAGGACTGCACTGCTGTCTATGCCGCCCGCAGTGTGAGACACGGGGGACAGGGAGTCAGGACACCTGGGCTTCAGCTCCAGACCTCGGAGACAAGTCCCTGAACCTTGCCTGGGTTTTTGCGTCTTTAACTAGAAAATGTGAGTGGCAAAAGCTTTACAGCCAGTCGGGCCTGTTTATTCAAGATAAGTCTCCCGGTACCCCCAAAATAAGTCTCCCCAGGCACCCCCGAGATATAAAGCCAACACTAGAGGGGAGGGCAGGGTCTGCTCACTCACGGCCCCTGGGCCTCAGTCCTGCCTCCTTTCTTGCAGAGCCCCAGAGCCGTGTGGGACACCTTTGGACGGCCCAGCATGATCTCAACAGTTGCATTGAAATGGTCTTGGGGAGCTACAGGTGCTAACAGGGGGCTGGGCACAACCCTGGGCTGAATCTGGCCCTGCACTTCCTAGCTGTGCAATCCGAGGCCACTAGCTTAACCTCTCTGAGCCTCATTTTGCTCAACCGTAAAATGGAGATCAAACTTCATCGGGTTGGGATGTGGATTAAATGTTGTAGTGTCTGTTAAGCTCTTAGCTCCATGCACGATGCCAGTAGGGGCTCAACTGAAAGGTGACTGACAGATAAATTTTTGTTAAATGGAGAAGCACTTTGGAATCTATATAAATAAAAATAGATATTACTTTGAGAACACATATATATATTTCCCCCCAAAACTTTCAAGACAATGTTGAGAATGGAAAGGCACCAGGAAGATGGAACGGTCGCCAGCGTTGGGCATATGCACTCCAGGTGGGAACGAGAGCACTGGTCTGGCTGACGGGGTGACACATTTGGGTCCCTTTGTCTTCCTCACTGGCTGCCAACACAGAGTGTGCGTCAGCCGTGCCCCTCCCAGCTGCCTCTGGGGGTCACATGACAAAGCGGGGGAGGATGGGTGAACCCAAGGCGCCTTCTCCAGGGTCCTCCCGGACAGTCCCCGTGACCTCTGCGTGCCGCCCGCCACACACCGCCTTCTGTTCACGGCCCATCAGCTGCTTTCTCCCTGACTGCGCTCGGATTCGAGCCATTGTCAATTCACGTTTCCAGATTAATTAGCAAGGCCCCATGTCAGATGCTAACTGGAACCCAGATGTCGGCTTGGTTCCCGCATCAAATCATTTTGTCCTGTAATTGAAGAACACGGAGGCAGCAGCCAGGCTGGCCAGGACCTGCTCACCCCCCTCCCCTTTCCATGGAAGGAGAAATAAACCCACTCCCAGCGTGGGAGGGTCAGGAAAGGGGGTTTGCCTGCCCTCTCTGTGCTGATGGCCATGCTGAGCTGACCCTGACCTCCCTGTGGGGGGGGGGGTAGCTCCCAGGGAAGCTTCCTGTGGGGAAGGGGAACTCTTTTCCCAGAAACCTTCTTCCCAGTCTAGAAAGCTGCCCCTCCGGGAGAACGTAAGTGAGCCTAACACAGTGCCTGACCATAAAGGTCCACTGCTGCTGGGCTGTGTGGAACCTTCCAGCTTCTGGTCATGCTGTGCATGTCTGGGTGAAATAGGCAGGTCCAAGCGGGGATTTATTTCCATTTCTCTCTGAGCCGTATGTTGTGAATATGTGTGTATACTTTTTTTTTTTTTTTAGCTGCCATTTATTGAGCACTTACTATATCCTGGTCATCATGGCTAACGTTTTACATATATTAGCTCATTAATCCTCACCCTATGAGTGAGGACTTTTTATCCTCATTTTTACAACAAGGAAACTCTGTAGCTCAGAGAGGTTATATAACTTGCTCAAGGTTTCACAGCCAGTGTGTGGCAGAGCTGGGGTTTGAATCAGTAAGTACGTCTTCTAAGTGAAAGTAGCAGTTGTAGCAAAGACTAACCCCTTAAGAACGAGTGTTCTCCTGGGCAGAAGAGGTGAGAACAGGTTTTGTTCATACCTTGGCCTTTCTCAGTTGAATGTCAAAACCCGCGATGACCATTTTGCAGCTGGAGGGGCGCGTGGATGGACGGCACAGGAGAGGCCAGGGGGCCAAGGGATGCGTGGACTGGAGTCTGAAGCCGTCAGAGGCCTTGAGAGCGGGCGGTGGGCTCTCACTGCAGGGCCCGGCTGCACTGAGAGGTGGACTACAGAGTCAAGGAGGCTCTGGGCTCTTTGTGAAGTTCATGGGCACCCCAAAGATGAGGTTCAAACCCAGCTCCAGCTCACTCGGCCTGGGACCTTGAGCTGTTCATGTCACCTCATTGAACCTCAGCTTCCCCATCAGCAAGATGGGTCTAAACCTATGGGGTCCTTGGGAAGCCACACTGAGGATCGTGTGATTTTCAGGCCCTCAGGAAATGATCAGGTGCTTTGATGGAGCCAGCACCTCAAAACATCTAGATTTAATAAGGCAGAATCTTAAATAATAAGTCAAAGACTTAGGATAGCTGTTCTCAAATAGATAAGAAGCTGCTTGTTAAAAATGTGGATTTCGGAGTCTTATCTCAGACATTCTTACTTAGAATCTCAGGCTGGAACCAGAAATCTGCATTTTGACAGATACCCCCAGGGGTTCTGAAATCGTTCATTGAGCTTTCAAATGTCAGAGCCTGCAGTGATCTCAGAGCTCTTTGGGGCCTCCCTGCTTCATTTCAGGGAGAAGGAGCTGAGGCTCAGTTTGCAACTCAGACACGAGTTGCCCTCAGAGAGGGCTGGGAATGGACCTTAGTTCACTGATTTTTTTCCCCGAAATACATGCTGCTAACTAAGGAATGGCCAAAACCTCATGCCTTTTTCAGCCTCAGCAACCAAAGAGATTTATTTATTATACGTAACTCTTAAATTCTATACCTCCAATTTAGGCACACTGTCACCAGGTGGCAGTAGTGTGCTGTAGCGCCTCAAGGGTTCCTGGAAATCCACCCTCATGAATTTATAACCTTGAATAGTCACATCCTTTTTTTCTTAACATGAAGACGAGTACTTTTATTAAACTAGCTAAAGGCAAGCAAACATCAAGCAAATATTAGAGAGTATGTTTAGAGCAAATTTTATAAGCAAATAAGTTCTTAGAGACAAGAAGCTATCTTATAACTTTTTAATAGGTGTTGTTCCTACTCCTTCATCTCCCTGTATTTGGTTCCTTTTATTGACCTACTTAACACACTTCGCACGCTTTCTTTCAGGGTAGGGGCCTGGATATTAGAGCCCCTTTAACTTTTCTCCATGTCAAGTGTTTTCCTAAGTCTCTGTCTTTCAGAAACACAGAGATAAAATTGCTTTTCTGTGTTTCTGATTTTATCTTTTTCTCTCTCTACTCTCTCTGTGAAGCGAGGTATCGGATGTTTCTGCCCCTCACTCTGACTAGGGATGGGGACGGGGAGAGAGAAAACAAGCACAGCATTGGCACTGACGGTGGACCAAGTTCCGAGCCATGTGCCTTCCTGTTACCTGGCGACAGTGAGGCAGAGCGTGTTGTCATTTCACAGACAGGTAGCACACTGGGGGCCAGGAGTGTGTCCAGGTCTTTTTAGTTGCAGAGCCCACCCGTTCTCTGTCTCCATGGTGTGCCGTCTCGAGGGGATGTGGCTGCCAGATGCTCCCCCGCCCCACAGAGGAAGCCCAGATGCCCCGGGGTGAGGGCCAGGCCTGGAGGCGGGAACACCTGGGCCTGTCTCCCTGGGGAGCCCGACTTGGTGGCAGCTGCTCTGCTGGCATTCTTGAGGGTGTTAATTGGGCAGGACGCCCAGCCCCCGGCCCCAGTGTCTCCAGAAACCAGAAGCTAGGCCAGGGGCAGAAACCTCATTGCCCACCAGGCCTGGGGGAGACAGGACAGGCCCCTGGTCAGCAGCACCGGGGCGGGGCCCAGAGGCCAGGCCAGCCCTGTGGGCAGTGGCTGTCCCCTTGTCAGGGCCTCCACCCTTCCCTGCCTGGGGACGCTGGGAAAGGAGTAGTGACCCCAGGGCCGCAGGACACGCTCTGAGGAGGAAGAACCTGGAATCCTTGCAGTGGGCTTCCAACGGCTCAGGAAGGTTTAGTTGGAGGGAGGAGGTGGGGTGGGGTGGTGATGAATTAACATTGCTCCCCCTCCTCTCCCCCTCCTCCTCCCCGTCAGCGGGCTGAGAAGGGTCGCCAGGCCTGGAGCAGCAGTGAGCTCTCTGGCTCTGGGCAGCCCACAGACCAGCCTCGCAGGGAAGCCAGGAAGGGGCCGCTGCGCTAGGCCAGCCTGCACAGCCCGAGGTCCGTGTTTCCTCGCAGCCCCCAGCCTCTGATGTCTGATTGTAATAAGGGCCTCCGTGCTCCTGCCGTTTCCTGAGCACCTCCTCTGTGACCAGCATCCGGCTTAGTGCTTCGGAACTTGCTGGGGAGACTTGAGTGTGCAGCAGCGATTCCCTCTGCTGTCTCTGGGCTCACTGGGCGCCCTTCACGCTGGCTGGCCTCCCCCTGCAGACCCAGAGCCCTGCTCCTGGGGGGACGCAGGGCCTCCTTGGCTGCCCCGTGGTGGCCTTGGGGGTTGGGATGAATGTCCTTCTGTACCAGTCCTTTGGTCCCCTGGCTTGTCACATTGCCACCGTAGACAGTCACACTGCGGAGAAGTGGCTGGGAACTGGGCAGATGGGGCTCCCATGCTGGTCACTCCTCCTCACCTCCTGCTGTACGAGGAGGGTCCCTGGGCGTCCCGGGGGGCTGGGAGAGCTGGGGGTGCCTCAGGCAGCACCGGGTGGGTGGGTGCGTGTCCTCCCTTGCTGTCTCACTCCACCCTGCCCTGCCTGGCGGTTAGTGAGACTGTCCTTGTGTTTTCAGGCATGTCTTTGTACCAAGTCAGGCCACACTGGGGACAATTCATAAAACCTACTATAAAAGTCCTAAAATGAAATTTTCGGAAGAGCTGATATGGATGGAAAATCCTTCAAAATTGCAAGAGACTGTGCAATCTAAGGAGTTGGCTTTAATGCATCTTTGTAGATGATTTAAAAAAATAATCAGGGACACAGAAATGACTACTAAATGTTGGTAGTGCTTCCCAAGATGATTTCCCAGTCTAATGTCCTTTGATGTCAAGGTTCCAATGGCATCCGATTGTTTATTCAAATCATTGCTCATTCACATCATGGGCTTTGGAACCCAACAGGTTTGGGGTCCTGGCTGTGTGACTTTGTTTGTGATGGTGGACTTTTGTAAAGCTCAGTTTCCTCATCTGTGAAGTGGGGATAGCAGTGGCTCGGAGTGTGGTTATGAGGATTGACTTACACGGCCCTAGGTCTGCACGTGGGTGCATTCTCTGTCCCTGTCCACTGGGGTTTTATGTGGCCCGGAGACACGGGGCTCAGGGGACACACGCCTCTATTTATTTTTTTTTTCTATTTATTCTCTGAATTCATGTCTCCCGGCCTAGAGGCTGCAGATTCAGAGAGAGGAGCTCAGGGCCTGTGGGGAGGGTAGAGGAGAAAGCAGAGAGAGCTGGGGCCCAGGGGCAAGTGGGGAGCCTGGTGGCGGTGCAGCCCGGCAAAGGCTCCCTGGAGGCGGAGGCACCCGTGCTGGGCTCCGAGGTCCAGCAGGCGTCACCCAGGCCAGGAGAGAGGGTGGAGGGAGCAAGGGCAGAGCGAACGGCCTGTGCAAAGGCAGAACCCTCTAGGGAGCCACAGTCCGGTCAGGGTGCGGGCGGGCTGGGAGTGGGAAGGGGCGTTCGGGGAGTTGAGCCAGGACGTGTCATTCTGCCGAGGGGTTTGGCTTTGATCCCAAAAGCGACGGGGAGGCTCTGGCAGATTTTAGGCAGCAGAGAGGCACAGATTCCCTCACAAACAGCATCCTGTGGTCCCTGGGCGCCCCAGTCGGATTGTCACGGTGTGTTAAACTGACGAGGATGAGTAGCGGGGCGGGGGCCATCTGGGTGCGCGCGGGCGCAGACGGGAGCGTGCGCTCCTGGAGACAGCGAGCGATCCCAGGTGAGCTGCAGCCTGCTCCCACGGAGAAAGCCTGTGTGTCTGACACCAGGCCCGTCAGAGAATAGGCATTATCAAAGCAAAACATTTGGTTATAAATATTTATAAATATGTGTTGGATTGAATTGCGCTTTGGTTCATTCACCATTTATGTCTATAAATATTTGAGAGGCTGCTTGGCATCGTGGAAAGATGCAGTCGTTGTAGGCGTGGACAGACGGGGTGCGTTTGGTTTCTCACTCTTCAGGGGGACCAGCGTGGTGACCCTGGCCTTGTCACTTCACCTCTCAGAGCTGTGGTTTCCATGGTGATAATGACACCCATCTCGCACAGTGGGTGTGAGAGTTAGAATAATCCATGTGAAGAGGCTAGCGTGTGCCGATGACGAGACGGGCACTCAGTGAACGTGCCTGTTGATGTTGTTCGTTTGTCTCTGTGGTTTCTAACGGCCCAGACTGGCTGGCTGGTGGAGTGTCAGAGTTGGAGGCCTTTTTGTCTTCAGATGTCCCTACCAATATGAGTGTCAGCCCTCTTTTTGAAAGCAATGCCTTAGAAGTGAATTTTTCATAATACAAAAGAAAATGTATAATGTGTCTTGATGTATATGGTAGTGGCAAAGCATAATAAAACGAGTAGCCACGAATTTACCACCAAACTTAAGCAAAAGAGCATTACGATGCCGTGTGGGGGCTGCTTCCCTTTCCCAGCCCCCAGCCTCTGCTCCAGAGGGAACCAGTGTACCGATTT
>VBSM01003143.1:19477743-19489190 GCA_008086735.1 Cheirogaleus medius
GGTTTTGGTATCAGGGTTATATTTGCCTCATAAAATGTGTTGGGGAGGATTCCCAGTGTACCGATTTCTACATAATTTCTTTCATAATTTCCTTGGTTTTCTTTGTGGTATTGTATATATATTGAGATCTCTCTCTCTCTTTCTCTCTCTCTATGTGTGTGTGTGTGTGTGTAAGCTTTGGTTTAACTTTTGCTTATTCTCTAACTTTCTAAAATAAAGGACCCAAACTATGTACATTCCTCTGCAACACTCTGCTTCTTTTTCTTTTCTGAGACAAGGTCTCTTCCTGTCACCTGGGCTGGAGTGCAGTGGTGTCATCATAGCTCACTGCAACCTACAACTCCAGGGCTCAATTGATCCTCCTGCCTCAGCCTCCCAAGTATCTGGGACTACAGGCATGTGCCACCACACTCAGCTATTTTTTCTAGTTTTTGAAGAGACAGAGTCTCGCTTTGTTGCTCAGGCTGGCCCTGAACTCCCGGCCTCAAGCAATTCTCCCAGCTCAGCCTCCCAGAGTGCTAGGATTACAGGCGTGAGCCACCTTGCCGGCCTTTTTCTTTTTTCTTTTTTGAACTCAATGTTACATTTCTGAGACTCACCCATGATAATGTGGAGTGATTGTGGTACATGCGTTTCAATGTATGGAATTAATGCAATTTACCTACTCTCCTTTTGGTGTGCATTTGGATTGTTTCCAGGTTTCCAGGGTATTTCATGCTTAGAACATCTTTGCACGTGCTTCCTGGTGTATGTTTGGGAGAGCCTCCTAGGTAATACCTGGGAGCAGACTTGTAGGTCACAGGCATGTGCATCTCTACTGGACCTTCCCAAATTATTTTGCAAAATGTGAATGCTACGAGGAGAGGCCCTGTCGTGGTAACTGTTTGACTCAGCATCTCGGGAGGCTGCACCTTTGTGTCATTGTGGGCTGTGGAGTTGCCTCTGTGCTTTCTTCCCTGACAGAGAATGAGCCAACAAATATTTTAGAAGGAAAATCCACTTTTGGTGATGGCTGGATGGACAGGATCAATGAATAAGGACTGATACTCTAGCTTTGTTTGGCCCCTCCTGGGAAGGCACAAAAGGTCTGTCCTAGTCGCTGCTTGGGTGGGGTGTCTGAGTGATCTGAGCTGAACACAGTGTCCTCTGCCCTTGAAGTCCAGCCCGTCTGTCCGAAGGCTGGACAGAGACGTTTGTCATCCGTGCTTCTCTGCAATGTGCTGCAGAAGGAAAATGAGAGGTGACCGGCCAGGCACAAGAGCTGTGGGGAGCACACCAGGCCCACCAGGCCCACCCGGCCCCTCCTCCGCAGCCTGCACGTGCTGCTCAGGAAGGCACAGCGGCCAGCGCTCTTCCGGTATTTACTCTGAAATGTGAGGACTCCAAGCTTCCCTCACTTCCTCTCTGTTTGCCAAGGCTAATGGGTGAGGAGGGAGATGGCAGAGCTAGAGCGAGAGACGCAGAGGGCAGCAGGGCCCACAGCTCCTCACTCGGAAGGTTTCCTGCCGGGATGTTTCCAGAACCTTCCGATCAGGGCCCAAGAGGGCAGGCACCTCTCCTCCCCCAGCATCTCAGAGGTGGTCCTCCTTCTTCCTTTAAGTACCTCTTGAGAGAGTAGCCGACGCTGCACATGGCCCAGAGCGCCCACTGCTCGTTACTGGTAGTGACGCCGGCATTGTCATCACTGGACACCAAACCCTTCGCAGTTATCGAGACTGACCACGTGCCAGGTGCTGTGCTAAGCGCTTTAGAGACCTCCTTTCATTTAGTTCTCACAATAACCCTGTGAGAGCGTAACTTTTATCTCAGGTCTGCAGAAGAGGCCACTGAGGCTCAGAGAAGGAGCTTGTCCTTAGTCATTGTACCTGATCCTGGACCCACACGCGAACCCAGAACCCCTGAGTCCAGAGCGTGGCTTTCAACCACCACCCGCATTCCTCATGCTGTTTCGGACCTTTCTTGATGGCCCCATGGGGTGGCTGCTCCACTGCTGCCCTGGGGCAGATAGATTTGGTTGTGTGCTGGGGACATGGACAGGGAGGGGGTGACACAGAGCCTGGGCCCTTGAGAAGCTCTCAATTCAGTGGAGGAAAAGGAAAAGTTAAAAACGTGAAACCCTCTGCATGAGCCCAGTGCAGGGACAGATGCTTCCTGAGAACTATTGTATTTATTATGTTGTATTGTATAACAGCACTGTTATTCTCCCTGTTTTACAGAGGGGGAAACTGAGGCTCAGAGAGGCTAGGTGGCTTGGTTAAAGTGACGAAGGAAATGGCAGAGCCAGGATGTAAACCCATGCAGCCAAGGGAGCCCACCCTCTTGCCCCACTTCTGTGCTTCTTACCTTCTAGAACGTGCCTCTCAAGGAGGTGCCTGCACGGTGCTGATGGAGGAGGGGGTGGGAATCACAGGACTTCCCAGGGGAGGGGCTGCCTGGGCAGACAGGCGGGAAGGGTGGCCCAGGCAGCAGGATGCTCAGGCAGACCAGCGAGGCTGAAAGGGCCGGCACACGTGCACCTCACTTAGGATCCTTGTCTGCCCCTTTGATCTCCCTCATGCAGCGCCTCTGGCCCTGCTGGCATGTTAGCGGCCACTGGGCGTGTCTCCTCCTCTTCTGTGTGGGTGAAATGGGCTCGAGTGTGGGTAGAGGGTGTAGAAGTGGCACCTCCCTGTCCCCAGCCTGGCTCCTGCTTGGCTGGCCCCGTGAGCAGGCTCCCTGTCCTCCGCCTGGCTCACCCACTCTCAGCTCTGCAGCATGCGGGGTGGGCAGGGGCTCGCGCCTAGGCAGGGCCTCAGCAAGGTGGGCCTGGGCTTTCCCGGCCAGACCGTGGGGGCGGCTGCTCGTGCATTTCCTCGCTATTTCCTTTGTGTTCTTCTTCAGTGTTCTTCACACATTCCTCTCTGGGCACGGAGAGCGAGGTCTTTGAGGACAGGAGTTGGTCCATGACCAAATGGGCTCCCATGTCAAGGGGAATGTGCAGACCTTTGGGGGCTCGTGTGGTGTAGCTGGGATGTGACGGAGCCAGAGAGGAGGTGGGACGCAGGGAAGAGAGGTCCCTGGGCAAGCTGCCCTGCCCTACCTGGGGAGAAACGGGGTTTTATTTTAACAAAGAAGGCTGAGTCCTTACAAACTAAGCATAGAGCTAAAATAATGCCACCACTTCACATTTCACAGCACGTTGCTGTTGACAAAGCACGTTGGCATGTGCCATCTCATCCGGCCTCACAGCACTGCCGGGAGCCAGACAGCGAGGGCTGAGCTCCCTGTGTCTCCAAGAGCCGTGCAGCTGCTGCGGGCACTTCCCCCAGGTGACATGCTTTGTCTTTTGTTTCTGACACCTTCCTGATGGTATCACCGCTGGGTATCTGTTCAGGCTTTGGGCCTGTGCCTGTGGCAGACACCCTGGAGGACTCTCAGGGCTCCCTCTTGCATTATGAGCTCAGTCACTGCCGACTCCGTGTGCATCACCCATGGTCACTGTGTGCACTGACATTTATCATCTGCTCCTCTGCTGGTTTCCGCAGCCCTCGGAGACTGTTTGGAAGCGTATCCTTGCAGATGTGGCATTTCTCTCCCAAAGAGCATTATGCCTGCCAGTCCCCTGCCTGTCTGTGGGGTGCAGAGCTGCGGCTCAAAGATCATAGCCTTGGGCAGCTGCTGGTTTCCAGATTGTATCTCCACCACCTGTGAATCGCCTGACCTGGGCAAGATAAAAAACCTCTTCAACCTGTTTACTTATTTACAAATAAAGATAAGGAGGAAATAAAACCTACCTCCCAGGGTTATAGTAGGGACTAAATGCAATAAATTTGCACTGGTGCCCAGCAATAAACACTCAGAACCTATTAGCTTCCTTCCTTTGGAGTCTGGCAGACCGAGTCAGATGAGCCTGATCAGGGATGCGAATGATGATATCAGGCCCAGATTTACTCATTCATTCATTCTTTGTCTTTCTCCCTCCCTCTCCTAATCTCTTGCACATTGGCTGAGTCTCAGAACCTCTCGGTTCATGTTCCAAGGCAGTTACAGCAGCGCCATCCCTGATGCTGTCTTGGCTCTGAGCCCCCCAGGAGTGAATGTTAGCCTCTGTCTCAAAAGTCCACACCATCACACTGGGCTTTGATGGAAGTCTGTGCCCATCTGGGACCAGCCACATGGCCAGGGAAATGATGGGATGGCCCAGAAGCAAGGCGTGGGGTCATCTCCACCAGACCACAGGAGCAGAGTGGGGGAGGGGTGGGTCCCCCCAAAAGTTGGGGCTATCACTGGGAAGTAGGGTGAGCAGAGGCCGCAGACAAAAATGAAGCAAAACACAAACCCGCTGTGGTCCACCGCAGGTACCTTCTGCGATACCTGCTCACCTCGAGGCTCTGTCCTATGTCCTGACTTCCTGCTTGGCTCCCCCTGGCACCCCTTGATAGTGCCCTTGTCAAAGGCCTTCAGACCGGACTCTGGGTGTGCTCGCCTCTCTGGCTGGCTGGTTTGTCTGTTGTCTTCTTGGCCCCGGGCAGGGACTGTGCTGAGACCAACCTGGTGAAATGGCTTGAGGGACAGGAGCCAGAGCCCTCAAGGGGCCACAGGTAGCAGAGCTCACGTGTCCTGGCCCCATTTTCACCTTGAGTTCCTTCATTAAGACCCTCCGGAGGTGCCCTGTGGTCCTGTAATTCATCTGCATCAGGTAGGCAGTCATCTGGAAGATTCTGACTGGATTTGATCTGCCATCTCTTCTGCCTGCTTCAGAGAGGCACGTGGGAGTTCTGCGGTCTGTAATATGTTTTCTGTCGAGAGAGGGACAGTGATCTATGTTCCCTGCCCTCATTACACCACGGTCCCTGGGGGCCCCTGCCATGTCACCAAGGTGCTCCCTACCACTGACATTGCAAGGAGGCCCCAGACTCTTTTTCATCTCCTTCTTGCTGCTCCTGGGGCCCTTTATGTGTGAAAAGTGCGCTTTCTCCAGATGCAAGAGCTTGGTCGTGGCCAGGCAGCCATGCTCGGCCTCTGCACGCACGTGTGTGTGTGCGCGCGCGCTGGTGGGCAGAGTTTTTGGATCTCCTCATCTTCTTCGTCATGGCGGGTTTTCACCTTGTCAAATACTCACCTGCACCTACCATCAGAGAGGGGCAGAAGCTTTTGGGCTTGGCCGGTGAATGGAACTGAACGATTGTTAGTTTGTTTTTGTGTACTAAGGAAGGGCAGGCCCCGTTTTCCATCTGCAAGGACACTGGTCCCTGGGGCAGGCTGGGAGACACTCACTGCTCCCTCAGCGTCTTGGCTGGGTATCGGCCGGGTCTCTGTCCAGTGGAGGGGCCAAGCAGGAGCTGTGCGGTGACTGTTGTTATTCAGCTGAATTTAATAATGGCTTATTTGGTGCTTGGGCCGAGCCCTGCAGATGGCTTAGTAGGTCACCGCCTCATGGGTGGGGACAGGGCGTGAGGTGAGCTTTGGTGGGAGAAGGACCAGCACCTCGGACAAGACATCCGTGAGTGGCACAGCCTGCGCGGCCAACAGTGGGAAGCATGACAGCCTTCTGTGGACACGTGAGGGACGCATTCATGGAGGAGGTGGCCTTTGAGATGGCTTGTGACATTAAGTAGGACTCTGGGATGTGCTGAGAGGAGGGGGCCTTTGGAAAGAAGGGATTCGCACAGGGGAAAACAAAGAAGAGGGAAGACGTGTAGATCTGGGCGAGGGAGGCTGTGCCGGGCACGCGTGGTGGGTGGTGGGTGGCTACTGAAGGTTGCAAGTGGGCATGTATTTTACATCTGCATGTGCGCGGGGTGACGAGGTAGAAACTTAAGGGTGAGGGATAACAGTTGCTAATGTTAAGTGAGCAATTTCTATGTGCAAGCAAGACACTGTTCCTAGTGCCTTAAGTGCGTCATTGTCTAGATGCAGGTCCCTCTTCTGTTGAGAACGTTGTGGTTGTGTCTGGGCGACACACTCGCATCTCCATTCCAGGGGCTGCGTGAGGCTTTTCTGGCTTTGTTTTTAACCGTGTCTTCGTTAGGAGGAACTTTATTCCCAGAAGGTTCATTAACCGAGGGCGTTGCACGTTGTGAAGAAATTGCTGTGTAACTCGGTTTAGAAATCACACTGTGTTCTGTTCAGATGTGCTAAAATGAACGTTTAGAGGAGGAAAAAAAAGAGTATGATTGTTGTAGAAATTAGGCAGTTTGGAGAGCGAGCTGGAAGCTTGTTAAAATCCTCACTGAGGGGCCTTGGAAGTCGTTACCAAGGAGACCAATGATGTGTTCCTTTTTGGTTACCTGGTGGGAGGGCCTTGGGAGTTGCTCGGAAGCTGCTGCCAGGGAGGAGGAGTGTTTGGGGCTGTCGGCAGGTTCGTGGCCTCCACTCCCACACAGCTTCATCCTCATCTGTTCTGCCTCGAGGAGAGAGGAAGCAGGGGGTCCTGTCTGGATCTTGGAGGAGGCTGGCAGCCTCACCTGGGAGCAGCAGAAATGAGGAAGCACCTGAATTCCCACCTCCTCTCTCCTCCCCCCCACGCAGTAATCCCTCTCCTGAACTCCCCGTGTTAGCGCCGCCCTTGCCATGCATTTGCTGTTGGCGAGCTCGCTGCCCCTACAGTCAGAGGTGGCCGTCACTCTCCTGCACGGCCAAAGCTGCTCATCGGTCCTTCCATGAACTAAGCCCAACCTGCTGTCCTGGGATTTGCAGTCCCGGTCACCTGGCCTTGGTCTGCCCCCTTAGGGTATTTGAGAAGCAGTCTTCCCTGCACCCTGGATCGTGACCGCAGCTCAGACTCCGAGCACCTATCAGGGACCAGGCCAGCGCCAGCTGCTTACATCTAGGGATCTGCTCACATCCTCTTGTCGCAGTGGAGATGTGGAAATGAGTCCTAGAGACACGAACAGACTTGCAGCAGGTCCCCGAGCTGGTAGTGAGGAGTGGGCACGCAGACCCAGGTTTGTGGAACCCCAGAACCGTAGAAAGCAGGTTTCCTAACTTGGTGGCTGCACCGTGACACCTCACACTGCCATGCGCATTGCATGTACCTCTCCACCTGTTGCCGAGCCTCCCCCTTCTTCCCCTGTGTGCCACTGTTACAGAGCCAGGGTGGTGGCATGTCACACACATCCTGTGAAGGACAGTCTGCGATGGCCTCTGATGGTGTCCAGAGCATTGGTCTGTCTCCAAGATCATCACCTTTGCGTGTCACAACAGTGCCGCACAAGCTTTAACGTGCATCCACGTTACCGGAGCTCTGTGTCAATGCAGCCCCTGATTTGGCAGGTTTGGAAGGACCTGAGTTCCTGCTTGTCCAAGCTCCCGGGAGATGCTGGCCCTGCTGGCCACACTTTGAGAGGCCACAGCTGAACCCAGGAGAACAGGGAGCAGCCTGAGGGCAGGATCGCAGCTGGGTCAGAGCAGTTCATATTTTCCAAGACCCTTGATACTCCTAAATTTCATGAGTCCAGGTCAGTTCCCACAGTGAGCAGACTGTGGGAGAGATACTTGGTCTTACTGGCTGTAACTCAGAGGTGTCATGACTCCGCACCCCAGAAATGCAAACTCGTACGTGCCCCCAGAGAAGGGCTGGTGCTGCCTGGTCCTGGGGCACCAGTTCAGTTGCTCACAGGCAGTGCAGGCTGGGCCCGCGGCTAGATGCTGCAGCGCCCCGTGGTACAGCGTCGCCTCCCAGCAGCGTGGTGGGGGGAGCACAGAGAGTGCACTGGCTAACCACCCAGGGACCTCCAGGGAAGTCACTTGACCTCTCTGGGCTTTTGTCATCATCCAGAAGAGAGAGTTGAACTAGGTCATGTTTAAACCCCCTCCCGGGTCGTATTTCCTTTGTGTGCGCACTGTCTAGAGTTTTACTGGCTTCTTTGGACGGCAAGAGAATTCAGGAACAATTAGCTTCCAGAAGGGGAAATACGGCCTCCTGCTGTCTGCGAGGTTGTCCTGGGCGCAAGGGAGAAGCAGCGTTCGGGCTGTCCCGGGAGGAGAGCTCCGTTTGGCAGGGGACCCTGGGAAGCCCGTCCTGGTGCCTCCCACTCTGTCCTTGTCTCCAGATGCTCCATTTGTGTCCCAAACGGACACAGATGTCCACTGCTCTCCCGCCTCAATCTGGTCTCCTTGCAAGGCTTCTGAATGTGCCTTTGGGAGGTGCTCTCCCTCCACAGCCCGTCTGGGACACTGGTGACGTTAGGCTGCCAATGGGGGCTGGGGGCACAGCTTCATGGGACCACATGGGGGCCCTTCCCTTGTTTCCTGCACCTGTCGGTGGGCAAACTGCACCAACCCGTACACATGCGCAGCACCTCTCTTTCCTACCTCTAAACCCATTTCTCCAGGCCAGGGAGCCCCATGGCTTCCAGGCCATTTGCACTGTGGTCACCTAAGGCCAAGACAGCGGCGTACCAAGGGGGTGGCAGCGGGAGCCACCTCCTTAGCGGGGAGCAGTCCTGTATCACTGATGTTCCTTAAAGATGCCCGTGCATGGCGATAATGAAAAGTGGACCAACTTTTATTAATTTATTGTTATTATTTTAATGAATAAGTAAATAAATAATTTGTTATTAAAAATTTTTATTATTGCTCTACAGACAATGCCTCTCTTGTTGGCCATGCTCAGGTGAATGGTTCCAGATGAGCCTCCCCTGCGGGGCGGAGGGTCCCCTCGAGTCCTCCCTGCCTGCCTGGTCGCAGCTCAGTGACTTGGGAAGGGACATATTCATGTCAAGCATGTTTCTGAGTCAGGGTAACTCTGTGCTGCCTCAATCCAAGATCCAGACGGAAAGGTCCCCCGATGCTGAAGCCCTTCCCGATTCACATTGTGTGACATAGTGTCACTTATTGTCAATGGGGGAGACGCCTGGATTCAAATATTGTGTCTTTTAGGATGATGGAAGTGAGAAAATTGGTTCTCTGGCCACACTCTAAGTATACATTGTCAGAGGATTTTAAATACAGACAAGACATTTAATTATTAAATGGCTTTTCAACCGAGGCTCAATGGAGCTTTCTAATTAGCTGTCAGTTCTGTCAGAGCCGTGACTGGGGTGCCCCGGGCTGGCTTCTCCTGATTTTCATGTATAAATTCCATTTCATGGCAACCAGACGCTGGAGGGGCAGCGCCCGGGGTCTACCACTCCCCGGGGCAAGAAGATGCCGGAGCTCCCCTCTCCTTCTGGGACTGCCTTCCCCGCTCCTGGGTCAGGGCAGGCCCCCAAGGACCATCCAACCGAATTTACCTGGAAAGGAAAAGTGAAAGAAAAAGCTGGAAGCACCCCGCTCCCTGCTTACCTAACACACGTGTACGTATATGTGCCGAGAAAGAGGCCCAGCCCCAGCCCCAGGCAGGGATGGAAAGGGTGAGCCGGCGGCAGCCAGAGACAGACAGACGGACACCTGACCGGAAGCACAATGGCTCCAGCAACTTTCCCTGGCCTCTGCCCGCCTGGACAGTTTTGTTCCCGTGTGCAGTTTTGGCTTTCAGAATCTCCCAGGCCCCATTCAGCTGGTGTTGAACCTGCTGCTCTGGGTGGCCAAGGTGGGGCTGGCCCGGGGGTCGGGGGTGGCACCTGTGCCGCCTCCATCTCTCTAAAGGCCTCGCCAAGTCCTCCGCAGGCCTCGACACGCTTCCTGAGATCTCACGCCCTCCCCGGACTTCAGCCTTCTCTTCCCCTGGGAACACCCCAATCCGGACCACTGCCCTGTCCTAACCGTCCCCACCTTCCCAGTTGCCTGAGGGGGGTGCAGTCACAGCATCGCCTCCAAGCCAGACACCCCCATCACCTCCAGCCCAGCCCCCGATCCTGTCCACGTTAGTTATGGCGGCGACCGAGCGTGAGGGGTGCCGAGAGACAGGCGCTCGTTCTGTGCTTCAACGCCCGGCCTGGGGAGCTGGTATTGCCCCTGCTTCACTGCTCAGGAGCTGGGACAAGAGGGCTACATGTCTGGTCCAGTGTCACTTGGCAAGGACAGCTCCAGGGCTCCTGCTGACAGCCACTTCCGCCCGCCTGTCCCCGAGTTCCCAGACGTGTCCAGGGGAAGCCAGAGCCCTCTGAGCTGGGTGCCCCATCACTAGTGTTTGAAGGACAATCGTGGCTTCCCACGTGGCCCCAGACCCCTCTCCACACTTTCCCTCTTCCAGCCATCCTTACGTGGCGCCAGGCACCGTCTCCCTAAGACATCGCTCTGATCTGCTCGCTCTCGTTTTCAAAAATCAGGGGTCCCTGCCGCGTGGGTGCAAGTCCACCGTCCTTACACGGGTTCAGGGCCCCTTGGTGCCAGCCCAGCCCCGGCGCCTTCTAGCGAGTTTCCGCTCTGGCCCCGGCGCGCGCCGGGCTTCCCGCCTAACTCGTCCCTCTGCCTTTCGGAGCCTGGCTGTGCCCGGGAGCCCTCGCTCCCCTAGACCTCCCAGCCCAGGGCTTTCTTCTCTCCGACTGCCCATTGGCTGTCACTTTGTCTGTGTAGCCCTGGCTGTGGGTACTGCACGCTCGTCCCCCTCTCCTAGCTCTCTCTCGCTTGGAGTCCAAGGTGCTAGAGACGGTGTCACGGTCAGGACTGACTTGGGCTGTGGAGTCAGAGTGTTTGAGCTGAAAACCCGGCCCTGTGCCCCGCCTAGCAGGGTGACTTTGTCCAGGTTCCCACCTCCCCGAGCTTCGCCACCCCACTCTGAGTTGGGAACAGCAACGGGGCTTTTGTGGAGAGGAAAGGGGGTGGTGCGTGTTGGTGCTTGGCACCGCGTCTGCACACAGTAAGAGTTCTAGAACTCTTGGCTCTCGGGGTCATCCGGGTCACTGCTGTCCTGGGATCAGGCTGGGAGCTCCGTGAGAGCAAGGGCTGTGCCCGTGTGCATGTTTGCACCCCTCGCATGCCCGGCCGCTGTCCTTTCTGTGGAAGGCACTTGGGGACTAGTTGCTCCAGCTGTGACAGTTCAAGGCTATTGGTTTTGCGAGATACTTGGTAGCTGGCGGTGTGGCCATAATTTTGCAAATTGAACTATAAACCGGGCTTCTGGATTCGCTCGAGATGGCCATATCAAAAAGATAACATTAGCACAGTCATTAGGCTGGTGATTGCAGCTGTGTGTGGGAGTGGGACAGACTGAGAGTGGCCGAGGAGAACAAGGCCCAGCAGCTGCCCGGGGACCGAGTATGGCTGGGGGAGCCTTCCTGGGGCGCTGGGGTGCGGTGGGCTGCAGACCAGCCCACATCGCAAAGGGCTGCAGGATCGCAATGCGCACGATCACAGTGGGATAAATCAGGGAAGACTTTCTGGAGGGGACTGAGCCTTTTCTTTTTTTAAAAAAGTCCACTATCAATAGTTTTAGGTCATTTGATTTTGTATTAATATTAGTGTCCATATAGAAAAGGCAAGGCATCTTTGATAAAGCAACAAAAAAGAAATCTAAACTGTGGGTGTCCTTTCTATGCTTTTAACAGCTAATTTCTCCTTCCAGCAGAAGCATCATTCTCACC
>VBSM01003143.1:19489290-19541555 GCA_008086735.1 Cheirogaleus medius
GCATGGTGGCGCATGCCTGTAGTCCCAGCTATTTGGGAGGCTGAGGCAGCAGGATTGCTTAGCCCAGGAGTTTGAGGTTGCTGTGAGCTAGGCTGCCGCTGTGGCACTCTAGCCCAGGGCAACAGAGTGAGACTCTGTCTCAAAACAAAAAAAAAATCAGTCATAATAAAATTCACAGATATTCATGCCCCCATTCACTTAATCATAGGCGGATGCATTCCACAGATTCTTATTAGACTCTGACTTCTCCCGAGTCAGAGTCTCTCCCTCATGCTTACTGACTGGGCAATTTCTGGTCCTAGTGTGCTGTCACCTGCTCCACAAAGCTGCATTTTCTTTACGAATATCATTTAACCTGGGTGCCCAAACTTGATGTTGCATCCTTTTCTTAGGGTGGGTATCCCTCCTGTGTTTCTAACTGGGGTCCACATGGCCTTACATAACCATCACTCGGTCAGGCTGGGCATCCTCAGGAGCATAGCATCCAGCCAGTTTTGGAGCCATGCGGTCAGTGGCCGTGTGGTGCGACGAAACAGCTACGCAGGGTCGCTGTGTACGGTTGTGCAGGCTGTGCACTGCCCAAGGGTGCCACCTCTAAGGGACACCATTTACATCATAGTTGTATATTCACATATTGATTTTGACGATTTCCAAATAAATGGAAGTATCTTGAAGAAGGGGTGCCTTTTTCTAATTCCCCAGAAAGGTCCCCTATGGCCTGACTGTGGCCCTGGAGGTTCGGGCTCCAGCACTGGCTCTGGAACTTGCTACCTTGAATTATTCCCATAGGTTAACAGACTTTGGGGATCTTGACCTTTCTTCTAGATAGGGTTCTCTGGGGGCATCGTAACCCAGCTACCTTTCTGCAAAGTGAACGACGGTCTCAGCATTGGAGCAGCCCTCTCCTAGGTGGTTTTTGTCACATTCAGAAAACCCTCATCCTTGAAGTTTCCAGCTTCTCTGGCATCTGCACATTAATATCACTTCTTGTTTGTGTCCTCCTACCCTCCTTTGTCACTTGCCCTGAGAGTGTCTAGGGTGGGAAGGAGGCATATTCCCCTCATCCCAGGACTTTGCTTTTCTGCGGTGGTCAGGCTGCAGGTGTCAAAGCTTGCACGCCCTCTGCCTGCCTTGGCAAGATGATGTTTGTGCAGGTGCAGGCACTACTGCCGAGTGCCACACCGCTCTGCTGGTCCCCTCCTCAAAGTTAACTTCTGTCCCAGTGGGAATTGGGTTGGCTTGAACTAAGATGTGGGAGTTTCTCTCTCACATTTAAAAAGTATGACAGCTCCAGAGTCAGCCGGGAGTCAGGGTCCCAGGATCCTTCTAACCTTTTGCTCCATCGTCCTTAAGCTTTGTCATTCATCCTCAAGGTCACCTCATGGTTCAATATGGCTGCTGATGCTCCTGCCATCTCATATGGGTTCTAGGCAGGGAGAAGGAGGAAAGTAGGGAAGGAAGGATAAAAGGGTACCTCTATCAACTGAACCAGCCTCATTCACAAAGATTTTTCTGAAAGCTTTTTTGTCCAACTTCTGCTTACATCTTCTTGACCATGCTTAGATGCAAGGGAAATAGGAAATGTAATTTTGACCTGGGCACATGGTTGGCCAAATCAAATCACAGTTCTAGTAGGAAGGAAAGAGTAGAATGGATTTTGGTTAGGAGCATCTGGCAGCCCCTGGTAAGGGGACACACATCTTGCTGCTTATTCCCTTTCCCCTTTCCACTACCTTCCCGGGGGCTCACAAAGCCGTCACAGCAGAGCTTTGCAACACACGTTGCATCTTCTGCCTCCTGCACTGCCCCCTCCACTCCCGACAGTTTCTTTCTCTTTGCTCGGGCTCTTTTTCCTGCCACTTCTCCCATGAATCAGGGAGGGCAGTGTTGGTTGCCTTGTGCAGTGGTTAAGATGTGGATTAAGGCAGACTCAACCCAGGTTGTAGACTGGACTCCCCAGCTGTGTGACCTTGGGCAAATTACTGAACCTCTCTGAACCTGGCTGTCCTTGTGTGAAATGGAGCCACAATACCTGTACGGTGGCCTCGTGGAGTTGTTGTGAGGAATGAACGTGGGGAGGCACGTAAAGCACTTAGCACAGAGCCCGGCACACAGCAGAGGGCTCCGCGAGTGTTAGTTGCTATTATTTTTATTATTTTCAGGTCTTGCCCTTGGCATGGCTTTTATAGGTATTATCAGCCAGTGACATGTTTCTTTCCTCCTGGACAGTTTTCATTCAGTCAACAAATATTTATTGAGCATCTGCCACATACCAGGCTGTCTTCCTGGGGCTTGGGATGATCGGAACAAAGCAGACAAGTGTCCCCGCTTCGGTGGGCTGACACGCCACGGGGACAGTCACACTGTGCTGGGTGAGCCCCTCTGGCCCTCGGCTGCCCTTGCGCCACCAGGAATGGAATTCACGTGGGTGGATGTGTGTCTGGCCCCGAGCCTCTCTCACACACACTCACGGCTTCTAAGCCTGTCCAGTGCCTGACCAGCGAAATGTCCCGTAGGCTGACTCTGAATTGCATTGTTCTCATATTCACAAATATCTGGGCCCATCTCAGCCGCTAATCTATGCAAGTGCTTGGCGATGAATGTGTTTTCCTTCTTGGGCAGCTCATTTGCTTCTAATAGGGGCCTTCTAGAATAATCTCTCGAAGCAGGGTAGGTAACCTTTTTGGAGTCATAGATCCCTTTGAGAAGCGAAAGCACCATGCACATATGAAAAATTTGCAGAGTTTCCGGGGAGGCGCAGACCCGGGCAGCCCACCCTTGCACCTTCAGAGCCTCCGGGGACTCTGGCGCAGAAGCCCGCCTGACACTCTCAGGAGTGACTCGGGCCAGAGATGCCTCACTGTCAGCATGCAAGTGAAGGCATGCCCTCATTTCACAGATGTCATTGAGTGGGAGTCCCTCTTTCTTGCTCCTTGTGGGTGGCCTGGATTGAGCAGAGGCCTGAGATAAATGTAAGAAGAAGAGGCAATATTTAATGGAGAAACATCTTTTCAGCCAAAGTTGCCCTTTGTCCTCTACCAGTGTGTGATCATGAGCAAGACTTCTCACTACTCTGTCTCAGAGTTAGCTCTCGCCTATAAAATACGAGAGTTTGCTCAGATCTTTTTTTTTTTTGAGACAGAGTCTCACTCTGTTGCCTGGGCTAGAGTGCCGTGGCATCAGCCTAGCTCACAGCAACCTCCAACTCCTGGGCTCAAGCGATCCTCCTGCTTCAGCCTCCCGAGTAGCTGGGACTACAGGCATGCACCACCATGCCTGGCTAATTTTTCTATATATTTTTAGTTGTCCAGCTCATTTCTTTCTATTTTTAGTAGAGACAGGGTCTCGCTCTTACTCAGGCTGGTCTTGAACTCCTGAGCTCAAACGATCTGCCGGCCTCGGCCTCCCGGAGTGCTAGGATTACAGGTGTGAGCCACCGCGCTGGCCCCACTCAGATCATTTCTAAGGCCTCTTTCAACTTGGGAACTGCAAGGGCAGTTAGACCACGGGCTTGGCACTGGGCTGAGCAGGGTCCAACTTCTGCCTGTGTGCTTCAGCTAGCTCACTGGCTTCTCAGCCCTGGTGTTCCCATCTGCAAAGTGAAGATTAAAAAGACTGTCAAAGTATAATTGTAAAAATGTTAGAAACATAACTCTTATACAAATATAAAGTGATATGTGCCAAAGGTTTATTTAACTCATTAATGAGGGAACTAGCAGGATGGCAAAGTTGTTTCAAAGAGAATTTGAGGGGCTGAGAGCTTATACTCAATGAAAGACAGAAAACACGGAAATAAAATTATAAAGTTAAATGCAAAGTTGGTTAATGTCCTACGGGGCAATAAACTAGCCCGTGAAGTTATCTTTTCTGCCAGACAGTAACAATTTGCAACTCTGCTGCACTCAAATCGACAAGTTCATGGGTGACTCCACAGAGGACAGGACCCGGTCCGTGGTATATAGTGAGGCAAACCCAGGGCAGCCCCTGGGGAGCCTGGCCAGCTCCTTGGAAAGACATCAGGAGAAGCCCCTTGTCCCCACGATGACCGGTTTTCCGATGCAGTTGCGAAGTTCATGTGAAGTGGAAAAAATAAAAATAAATTTGTGCTTTGAATCCATAGTGCTTGCCTTCTGCAAGAGACAAATTCTAAGCATGAGAATAGGTGCTAGACTTGTGTCACACCAGAGTGAACTTTTGATAGGACAAGATTTGGTGGGACAAGGAGGTGCCATGATTTCAAACACATCACGAAGTTGCTGTGCTACTACCTGCGATGCTGGGCAAACCCCCGCCACGGCGCTGGGGCAGTAGGCTGGTGTGCCCGCGGCCACGCGGAGACCAGCCCCACGCTAGCAGAGGGCTGCCTCCGCGGGCCAGGCGTGGCCTTTGGAGTCAGTGGCCCTGGCTCCCCCCTTGCCCCAGCACCAGCGGAACCTTCAGCTCGAGATTTCACCTCTTCTGTGGAAGCACCAAGCGTGAGCCTGGCGTGGACAAGCACCCCATGAGCGGCAGCCGTGAGGCTCCCCTCACACCCTCTTCATCCTGCCCCCGCTCTCTGAGCCTCAGTGTCCTTGTCCTAAACCTGCTGCCTCCTAGGGTCGTCTGGAGGGATCACCTGCTGCTTTTGCCACCCCACTCGACACCCCCATAACTCAATCAGCCCCTGGCAGCCGGTTCTCTTTGAAAAATGTCAGCTAGAGCCTGCTGCTGTCCTGCCTGACACCCTGCAACACCCTGGCCACGCCACTGAGGCCCTCCATGGCCCAGGCCCCGCCCACAGCCCCAGCCATGGTCTTCTGTTCCCTGACACTTCGAGCTCATCCCTACCTCCCGGCCTTGTCACCTGCGGGTTCCCCTGCCTGCGATGCTCTTCCCAGGACTCTGCATGGCTCCCTCCTTCTTGTTGTTGTGTCTCTCCTGGGACAGACAGGGGCCCCTGCCCACGCTGGCTGCAGTAGCCTTCTCCTTCCCTCTCCCTCCCCGTCCCGGTCCTGTTCTCTGTCCTTCACGACACTCACCCATCTCTGAAATCATCTGGATGGTTTTCTGGCTCCCACACCGGGATGGAAACCCATGGAAGCATGGAGCTCCCTTGCCTTCCTTGGTCGTTGCTCTGCCCCGGCCCTAGCCCAGCACATGGAGAGCTGGGCGAGCAGCAAGGATGTTGACGACCAACGTGCCAGAGGGGACGAGCTGAGTGCTTGTCACATGTTTGCGCGTCGAATCCTCACAACAGCCAGATGCTGTTATTATTTGTTATTCCCATTTTATACAGTAAGAAAAAAGTGAGGCACAGAGAGGTTAGGTAACAAGCTCAGAGTTGCCCAGCTAGTAAGAAGCAGAGCCAGGATTCAAACCCAGATAGTGTGGCTCCAGAGTTTCTGCTCTTCACTTACATATAAAATGCTTGTTTGGTTTTGGTGTACAAGAGGGAACATGGACCATGTTCCCCAGTGCCCCCCACCGTGGATGGGGGCAGTGGGGGGTGTTGCTGCCTCAGATCTTCAGTCCTTGTCTTCTCATGGGGAGTTGCACAACCTGGATCCCTAGCATGTGCAGTCTGCAGTGGGGTTCGCGCTCCCATGAGGGTCTGACGCTGCCTTGAGGGTCCGGTGGCACCACTGATCTAATGGGGTTGGGGCGTGGGCAGTGATGTCAGCAATGGGAAGCAGCTGGGGCCGGTGGGGCCGGGCTGGCTCACCTCCTGCTGTGTGGCCGGACCACAGCCCTACCTACCCCCTGTCTACCACAGCCTCGCTTCCCCAGCCATGAGTGAGAACGGGGCTCCCTCCCAGCACAGGGATGTGATTATGGGATGCGGCTGCAGCCTCCAGAACTCCATTCCCACCTCTGCCCAGGATTAGTCAGGCAGGATGCAGCCCTGTGGCAGGTCACCTGCGGGCTTCACACTCATCATCAGAGTCTGACACCTCCAGCCGTGGGCAAATTACCTCTCTGCCAGGCCAGCCCAGAGAGAAACTCCTCCTCCTCCTGGCAGGGCCCCAGCCGTCCCACGTCCCACGCTGCGTTCTTTTCATTTGCACCTTAGCTGGCTGTCAAGTGTGACAGGGACTCGCTGCCACCGCTCCCTGCTGCAGAAAGCCAAGTGCGCTGGGTTTCCCGCCTCAGAGCCTCATCCCCAACCATGGGGGTCTTGGCTTCTCCGGGTGTCTTTTTGTGTGGCTCTGTCTGTTTTTGCTTGTTTCTCTTTATCAGTCTCTGGGCTGTGCCTCTGTCTCCATTTCTCTCTCTGTCTCTGGCTCCCTTGACTTCCCACTGGAAGGCTACATCACGTGGTGACACTTGTGCCTGGGATGTGGCTGCTGCTCCCACAGGGCTGCCACGTTGCTTTCCTGCAGTTTCTGCCTGGGTGCGGCCCAAGGGGCGTGCTGGCAGGCTGGGAGTGTGTGGCCCGGGACCCTGCCTTCTGTTTGGGTCTCCACTGCTCATCTGATAGACAAACTTGTTCAGCCTTTTCCCTCCTGTGGCCTGGGGACCCTCCCAGTGGCAGCCATGAGGATGGGGGAGGGTATTTGTGTGGGGACATTGACACCAGAGTCACCGTGAAGGTGTGGCAGACATGGCGCTCTACCCTTCCATGGAGATGGTCACCTCCGATCTTGCCACCCACCGTGTCAACCCCAGACCCCAGATTCTGACTCCTGAAGCTGCCCCTCCACTCACTCCCCTTCCCTTCATTCCCAAAAATGTCAGCGGGACACAGAAAGTCGGGCACACCCACACAGGTAAGCACACAGTGTCTTTGCTCAACTCTCTGAATTTAGTAGCAAACTTTCACCTGTGCTGTAAATAGCTCTTTCCTGTATAGTAAGTTTAGCTGAATAGAAAAGACTAATACAGGGTGACCGGGAAATCCCTCTCTGCCCAGAGAGTGTCGTTTACAATCCCAGATTGATCAGATGTCACCAGTGATGGAGTAGGCACAGTCAGGACTCCTCCTGACATACCTCATGGAAATTAGGGTGTCAGTCATTCACCATCCAGTATGAACTACTCTTCCAGGCTCAATTTCCTCAACACTTAGTCAGCATCAGTGATCTCGGGGGATTGGGAAATACTCAGGGAGAAAGGGTTGAAGAAAGAGATAGCACTATAAGGGGGCACCGGGTGGGGAAGGACACAGTGAGAGGCTCGAGGGGCAGAGATGACAGGGTTAGAGACTACGTGTATAGAATAAGGGCATAAAACCCTTGGAATTCCCTGGGGACCTTGGAAGAATCCCAGCACCCAGGCTCCACCCCTCATCAACAAAATCAGAGTGTCTGGGGTGGGGCCCAGGCATCAGAATTTTTTAAAGTTCCCCAGGTGGTTCCAATGTGCATCCAAATTTGGGAACCACTGCTCTGTCCAGTGCTGTGCAACTCAAATGTGCATACAAATCGCCTTGTTAAATGCACACTCTGATTCAGCGGGCCTGGGCGGAGCCTGAGATCCTGTCTTTCTGTCAACGCCCGAACTGCGTGTTTTATTACCACACTTCGAATAGCAAGGATCTAGTTTATGCTGCTTCTTCTCCAACCTGGCTTTGTTCTCAAACTAAGGAAGATGAAAAATGGGACCTATTGACTAGGCCCATCAAGACTCAATCCCCCCAGCGCACAGCCCTGGCAAGGCTGAGCTGGAGCGCACGCTTAGGGCGGAGGCCTCGAGCTCCCCAGGTTGGAATCACATCTGGGGATGTTACCGCCCTCTGGCCTGGCGCTTGGTGCAGCAGCTGAGAGCAGCCGTCAGTGGGCTCCAGCAGGCACGGGAGCCCGAGGTGGCCGTAACTCTCATTCAGCCTGCAGGCGATGCGAGGGGTGCATGAGGATGCCCAGATATTGCACAGCTGTGTGGCCCTTGTGGCTCTGCAGCCCACAGGTGGGGCCCCTGGTCTGGGGTGGAGGCAATGACATGGGATAGCAGGGTGCCTGGCAGCGCCAACCCTTCCCTGGGGGAGAGCACAGCTGCTAGAGCCAGTCTCTAGAGGTTGGAGAATGTTTCCACCCCTTTGAGAGAATCAGGATGTGAAGATGAAGGCTCCTGAGCCCTGGACACAGTTTCTGATATTCACTCTATGGTCAGAGCCCCCACCCTCTGCCCGTCTCTCCCAGAAGCCAGCACAGCTGCCACACTGGGAGGTCTGTGTCCAGGTTTTGCAGAGTCAGCCATCATTTCCACAACCAGGTGAAGACCCGGAGCCCCGGTGTCACTCATTCTGGTGGGGGTGGGGTGTCTTGGGAGGTGGCCCAGGGGTGTGCAGAGAGTCTGTGGGAAGCCAGGGGCTGATGGCCTTGGATCCCCCCCCCCAGGAGGCCCACACTGTGACTCCCTTGATTCTTGGAGGCCCTGGGGACACAGCTTCAAATGCTGCTGCCTCTGTAACTGGCTTCCAATTTTCCAATCGCAGCCCCTCACCACAGGGTTCCAACGTTTGCCTCTTTGTCTTTCAAGCCTTTGGGGGTTTGGTAAGAGTGACAGTTCCTGAGACACTTGTAGGAATCCAGGGTGGCAAGGAGAAGTCCCCAGACAGTGCTTGTCCCAGACAGGGGCTGACTTCTGCTCTCCCCGCAGCTCGCTGCTCAGGGGAAACATACCAACCTCATGCCGTTTTTGATGAGCACATGTCTCAAATTTATTACACAATTATCTAAGTTCTGAAACAGAGGGTCCCGAACATGATTTAACCTTTCCTTGATGACTCAGTGTCAACATTGTGAGTGCTCGCAATCCCACTCTGCTTTTTAGGTTTTTACCTCCTCCCTCCAAGTTCATCTATTAAGTGTCACCGCTGACATGTGTGTACTTCTAGAAGCCTCCCCACCCACCTGCCCTTCACTTTGATGATTCTAGTGTGCGGCGCTGCTGTGGCATCATGGGTTAGCTTGTGGGCTCTGCAGTCAGATAGCCTGGGAAAGTTACTGTGCCCCAATTACATCATCTGGAAAGTAGGCATGGTGAGAGTGCTTTTGAAAAAGTGGACTATTTTTTAGAGCTGTATTAGGTTCACAGCAAAATTGAATGGAAAGCACGGAGAGTTCCTGTACACTCCCTGCCCCCTCCCATGCACAATCTCTCTCACTATCAACATCCCACACCAGAGTGCTGACAGTATTTATCTCAAAAGGCTTGAATAAGGGTATTAAGGGTTAAATAAGATAATGCACATAAAACATATACAATAGCTAGCACAGTGCCAGGCACATAGTAAATGCTCTATAAATGTAGCTGTCATATCACCCTCACTGCTGATAACAATTGTGTTTTACACAAGAGTCAGTGGTGATCACTGAGGTCCTAAGAATTAAGGTGAACAGCTATTGTGCAAGGATTTTAGGGAGCCCCAGATACCTTCTCAGCACCTCTCTGTGCTTGGATTGTGGCCAGGTGGTGGGAGGTATGAATTCTGGAGACGGGGGCAGGATCAAGCCTCACCTCCTCTGCAAGTAGCTTAGTGACGTGGACTGTGTTCAGCACATGCTTCTCCTGAGAGTCTAAGGCTGGGTCCCTTGGGGCACTATGGTGCTCTCCTGACCCTCTGGGTGTTATGAGTGGGACTTCCTGTGGGCTTGGGAAAAAGACAAAAAGGGCTGAATGGATGAGGCCTGGTGTGTGGGCCAGATAGGCAAGGTTGAGGGTGGCTGGGATCCAAGGTGAATCTTTAACCGAGAGCAGAGGAAGAGCCGCCCGAGGGGTTCAGGACCACGGACAGCTCCTCTGACAGCGACTCCTTGTGGCTCCTCAAGGTTCCTCTAGGCTATTGTTGCTGTGGCAGGTCCCCCTCAGCCAACTGGAAACCTTCCTTGGTTCTGTAAAAGACAGGGCTCTGTGTTTCCACCTGCCTGGGAGGTCGGTAGGGCCTTATTTCCTTCAGGTGTGGCTGTGGGCGCATGTGGAGGGGCCATCAGGGGCTGCAGGTGTGCTTGGCAGGCTGCCCTCTTGCCATTCCAATTCCTCCTGCTCCCCTTTCCTTCTGAGAAACCCCGAGGCCAAGACTCGGACAGGGCCCCGACTGCTCTGCAGGAGTTGGGGGGACAATGGGGCATGGTATTTGGTAGAAGAAAGGGGCCCATTTCACTCTTGAGGGCCAAGGAAGAGGGGAGTGGAAATGACCCCGGGACTCGGTGATGCTCTGTTGGCCTCCCTGGCAGGCTGCTGCTGTCACAACTTCAAGTCAGACATCTGTCCTGACATCAGCTGCCCTGCCGCATCACCAGGGCTCCCAACGTCTCCATGGGGAAGCTTGGACTGGCAGCCACTGCACCCAGACGCTTCCCTGAGCATAGCCCCTTCCTCCAACACAGCCTGGGTTCTACTCACCCAGCCCTTTGCCCTTCTCAGTTCTCCCTCTTCCTAGTCCACACTGGATCCTGACCAGGCCACCCCCAGGTCTGCCCCTGATCCTTAGCAGAGAGAACCCAAAGAGTCTGCCCTTCGGAGTCTAGGGCAGTCTAGATGAGCTTAGCTGAGAAAAAGGGTATGCATGAAGGATGCCTGCATGCTGTACACATGTGTATTCCTCAAAATAGTCTAAAGTCCACCCCGGCTTGAGCCAGCCCAGCAGAGAGCAGTGTACTGGCTGGTGGGTCAGCTTCTCTGCAGAATGACTTCTCCTGAGCTCGGGTACCAGGCCATGAGCCTGGCCTGGGAGCATATGAGTCACTGCCCCATGAAATGCATTGCCATGGCAGAAGCAGACCAATTTACCAAATGTCATTTTGCTAAAAGCCAATTTTCCAAAAGTCAATTCACCGAATGGCCAATTTGTCAAATGACCAATTTGTCAAATTGACTTTGTTCTTTTAACTATTGGGTGTGAGTTAACTGGTTTGCATTTTGTCTTTATCACAGCATTTTAAGAACTGTTCATCTGTCTCTGCCCCAGCTCCTGGTGTTTGTGCTGCAGCGAGCCCGCCACAGCCTCTCCCTGCAGCCTCTCCCTGCAGCCTCTCCCTGCAACTGCAGGAAGCTGGGGCTGGGGCGACCCAGCTGTCCTTAAGGCAGCCATTGTGAAGTTAAATGAGAAAGCACCCAACTAAAACCAAATTGTTAAAGGAAACAAAGAAATTTAGTAAGTTGATTCTTTGGAGAATTGGCCAATCTGTGACTTGGCTTCAGAGAAGTGACTCAAAGGGGTGACCTTGTGTCCTTGGGCCTCCTCTGGGCACGCTGGTGAGGGCACTGCTGTTCTCTCCCATAGCCATCTCATTATGGAGACTCATGGGAGGCCTCCATGCTTGGTTTTGAACCCAGGAAAGGCTGTGCCTCTCCCAAGCTATTTGATCTGCAGACTTGGTAAATTGCATGGGTCGTCAGTTTCCACCCACGTCCCCTGCCCCCCAGGCCGTGAGAAGCCAGGCCCCATTCATAGCAGATGCAAAAGGCATCGTAGGATGCGCTTCTCTCTCTTGTTTGATATTTCTACCAATTTCTGTCTTTATTTTTTTACTCTTCCTCTGATTTCCATTTTCTTATTCTATAAGGTACCCTTAAAACTGCCTTCATTGCGTCATTTCTGCAACAAAGCAGAAAAGGCATCCGACCTGCTGTGAAGGCTGTTCTGTGGCCTGTTTCCCCGACTCCTGCCCTGGCTCCCCCAAGGTCCTTGGCCCTGCGGTACCAGCCCCTCTGCCCACCCAGCTTGACCCGGAGGTCTGGTCCCTGGAGCAGGGCACTGTACCCATCCATTAGGGAGACGCGGAACCCGGACACGCACTGCTGTGTCAGGGGCCCTGGAAAACTCAGCGTCTTCCCCTGGTATGGTTGGATGCTCCTGCCTCACGGCGCCTATTCTTCCACTTCGCCTCAACCGTGTTGGAAGGAGGTCCAGCCCCTCGTCACTTTGGGGCAGGGAGTGTTTCTGCCACGCTGTCCCCTGTGCAGCTTCCTCTCAGCCTGGGAGTTTGCCCACTGCTTACAGTTGTGGGCCTGGCGTCTCTGGGTGTGTGTCTCCTCCACTGGGACGGGGCAGGGAAGGCATGGGCGTCTGTTGAATGCCTGCAAGGCACCTGGCACTGGAAGCTGCGCTTCCTGTGTCACCGTAATTGAAGTATAACGTAGATACAGAAGAGTACACCCATCCGCGTGCAGCCTGCCCAGTTTGCACAAAGTGAACATACTCGAGTAACCAGCACCAGATCAAGAAGTAAAACACCATGGGCACCCAGAAGCCCTTGTACCTCCTTCTGGTCACTGATCCCGCCCCCAGGGGTAACCACATCCCAACTCCTAGCAGCGTGGGTTAGCCCTGCCTGCTTTGTGCTCTATAAAAGTGGCACATGTGTTCTTTAATCCTCACAACCCAGTAAGAGGAAAACGTGGTTAACCCTCCTTTTAGGCATGAGCAACCAGACTCAGAGAGGTTAAGTAACTTGCCCAAGGTCACACAGGAGCAAGTGGCGGAGCTTGGAGTCAAACCCAGGGTTGTCTGGCTCCAAAGCTCATATCCTTTCCTCTATTCTTTGGTTCTTTGTCCTTCTATGCCACCTCCCCTGCCACTGCCACTGTTGTGTGTCTGAAGTTACTGGTCCTAACCGCTCGGTGGGTGTAGGTGCTCGAACAAAAACCTGCCTCCCCCACCGCACTGCTGCCCCGGACTCAGCACAGCACCCGGGACTTCCTAGGTCTCCGTGCTCAGCGCCTGACGGTCACAGGCCCTGCCCCGGCATTCTTGTGAAGAAGGGCCGCGTTTCCCTGCCCCCTTCACCCACCCTTACCGCCCACTGCCGTGCTCTTGCCCTGGCGGCTGGGACCCTAGCCTGCCACTTGCTGCCCGTCGGCAGAATTGAAGGACAGAGCTGTTCTGTTCCCAGTGTGTCCCCAGCCGCTCACTGCTGAGCGGGATTCCAGCCGCTGAGCCGCTTTTCCGGAGGAGCACCGCGTCCTGGGGGTGTGCCTCTCTGATGTCTCTGTTGTGGGACAGATGCTCGCAGCTGCGCAGCTGCGTAGCAAACAGCCGCTGCACGGAAATGTCACCCAGGGCGGGTTTACTGTGCGGCCATCCAGGGCCGCTGAATGCCTCTTCCTAATGAGGTTTCCGCAACATTAACTCTGGTGGTGCTGGAAGGGAGGGGCCGCCGGAGGGCTCGCTGCCTCGCGGTGGGCAGGGAGGGGGTGTCGCTCCAGCTGAGGGGGCCTGGCACGCCCCGGTGCTCAGGAAATGTAGGTAGAATGAAGTAGGGGCAAAACTCAGACCCGCCACCATCCACGGTGTCAGTCCCCAGAACCACCTGCAGGAGTTTGGACATTGGGAGTTCCCTGGGGCAGTGTTGGTGGTTCGTCATTTTAAAGCTACAGCACATGAGCTTGAAATCTTATAACCGCCTTGGTGGGGGGGGAGGAGAGGGCCAGTAAGTTTTTCAGGGTCACAGAGCTGGACAGCCCAGCAGTTCGTAGTGGCAGTGTGAAGCCGTCCTGACAATACAGTTGGTTGTCACCCACCGTGTGCCAGTCTCCTCTTGTAAGTTTATGTTACAGAAGAGGAAACTGAGGCCCAATGAGGCAGCCAGTGGCGCTTTTGAGCCCGGGCACCCTCCCAGACTAGCTGTTGCCCCCACAGGGGCGTCCTTTGGGGCAGTTGGCTGACCTGGTGCCCCACCGCTCTTTCCAGCGGGCCCGACTCCGCAGCAGGCGGTCGGGCAGCAGAGGGGGCCGGGAGAGCACACAGGGATTAGCATGGGGAATGCCCCACGCACAGGCCGCAGCCAGGACCAGAGGAGGGACAAACAGCTCCAGGTCCCTGTCCTGTGTTTGGACAGAGGGAGGAGTGGCAGACAAGATCAAAGGAAGCTGGGCTGGATGGGTGGTGGGTGGGACCAATTTCCCCTTCACTCCACCAGCGTGTCCCTCTGACACCACTCTCTTCACCCTTGCCTCTACCTGAATTTGACTTCTGGAAAGATGAAATAAACTCCTTCACACCGAGAATCAGCCGACTGATAAGCTTTCTGTTTGCATTTCCTGGGAGCACCTGAGACTTATGAGTGGCCAAAGCCCTGGTCTCCGCCTTGAGGTCAGAGCCCGAGGCAGTGTGGTTCGGGTCCTCATCATCAAATGCCCTTAGGAATCCACCCTGAAGGTGAATTAGACATAGTCCCCGACCTGGAGACAGGCACACACATGTGGCATGCCTGTCCACACAGGGCAGATCTGGGCCACTTGAATGTCATCCCACGGGCTGGGAGAGCAGGCAGGGAAGGGCAATTGCATAATTAGCTCCCCTCCTAGGTGGGAGGCGTAGGCTCTAAGGGGTAGCTTGAAGGACAGGCAGAGAGACAAGGGAAGGACGGTGCAGCCAGATCCCAGGAGCGCCTGGGAGGAGGGTGTGCATCCCAGCATCCCGCCCAGGGGCATCCTGCAGTGGGGACCTGGGTTACAGAGCAGCCCTTAGGAGTCTGTCTCCCACCCCCCTGGGCTGGACAGGGAGCCAGACCTGTGACTCCTGACTCCTGGCCTGGACGAGGGTTGCCGATCTCCCTCACGCTGTGAACGCTGGAGCTAATTTATCAGCCGGCACCGCAGCCTGCTCCTGTGGCCTCTGTGCTGAGCACAGCTGGACAGTGTCCCCTTTGCCCCCATCCCAGCAGGAACGCGGGGTGGGCCTTTGGGGCAAATACAGTGGCCAGTCCCTGCCCCGGCCCCATGAGCGCCTCCTCTGTTCCCTGTGAAGGGGGGCGTTGGTGTGCCCGGTGAGGGGCCACTGGCGGCTCTTCCCTCTGTCCACCTGCTAGGGGTGTCTGTGTCCAACTCTCCCCCACCCAGCCCCCAAAGAGTGGGAGGCGGCACCTCTGCCCCTTGCTTTGAAATGCTGGCCGGGCACAGGGGCTACAACCCAGTTTGCTTTAGCCCTAGCTGGGGACACCTTCCCTCTGCCAGATGTAGCACTTCTCAAACTTTAATATGCATTTGAGCCACTTAGCGATCTTGTTCAAGTGCACACTCTGATTCAGTAGGTGGGGCCCAGAAACATGCTTTTCTGATAAACTTCCAGGTGCTGCTGCTGCTGGTCCACCAGCTGCCTGGGACTCGCCGCGTTGTCTGCGCTGGAGTCCCAGCAGTGGCTTACTCGTAGCAGCAGTGGGAGGCTGCCGTGCTGGGCGCCAGCCACCAGCCACCACGCTGAGGCTGTGCCGTGCGCAGCTGCAATCTGATCGGCTCGCCGGCCCTGGGAGGTCAGCAGCAGTGCGGCCATGGGCCACAGGGAGCCAACCACCGTCTTGCCCGAGGTCACACAGCAGGTTGGTGGCCTTGAGCCTCGGCCTCTGATCCCCAGGCCCTGCCCCCACAGAGCCAAAAGACTGTTACAAAGTGTGAGCCCTGACAGCCGACTCCGCCAGCCCTGGCCAAGAGCACCACACTCCCCTCAGTTACGCTGTCTGACAGTTATTCCAATTTTAATAGGAGACCGAGGCTCAAGGGCTTAGAAAACTTGCATGAGGCCACTCAGTGGGTATGTGGCTGGCTTTGTCCCCTCCAGCACCAACAGTCTTCTGCCCTTGTTCCTATCCCTCCTGTTGGGAAGGCTCAGGGTCACCACTCAGGCTGCAGGGGCCGAGGGGACAGGACAGGCTGCCCAGAGCCTGCGTGTGCTCTGCAGTGGGGTGGCCAAGTGGCGGCAGGAAGCCAGAGGCAAGTCCAGCCTTGGCTGGTGCCCAGCCCCCCGTCGCCCCTCCCCCGCCCCACTAATCCCCTTAGAGGCCGGTCTGCTGTGGGGACCAATCAGGTTAGAGCGTGAAGGGGGATTAGCAGCGAGAACATGGGGTCCTGACCCCGGCTGCCCCCGCCCTGGCAGAGGCTGGGGGATTGGCGGAGCGTGCAGGAGCTGCGTTCCTGGGATGGCGCCACAGCAGGGCTGGGGCTTGGCTGCCCCTTCTCTTGGGAGGGAGGCTGGGGTCGCCGCCTGCTCCCAGACCTAGCGGGGGCTGCTGCTGTAGAGCTTGCCTCTTTGGGCCCTTGATCTGGGGTGGTGGGTCCAGGCTGAGGGGTGTCTCTGCCTGCGGGACCCTTGCCCCTAGCCCCGCAGAGTGGACTCTCAGGGGCTCCAGCTCGTCTTCCTGTGGGGTCCCGGGACAGTTGCTCCCCTTCCTCAGTGGCTGCCCAGACTTCCCTGCTGAGGCTGCTGGTGCCCCCTGGAGCCACCTGGAGGTGTCTGATTATGTGTATCCCATCAAGATGCATGAGGGGAGAGGCACGGTTGATAGAACATCGATGCAGCCTGGTCAGACAGAGCTGGGACAAGCACCCAGGGCACAGGTGCAGGGCTGTGGTCTTGTGCTGCAGAGCCAGCCTATGTGGCCCGAGGCCCTGGCCCTGCTCAGCCACATAGCCTGTCCTAACTCCTCGTTTTGGCCAGGACAATGTAGAGGGCTTGGAGCAGGAGAATCAGGTAAGGATCCACTTTTTTTCAATTCAGCAAAAAATTACCGAGCCCCAGCAATGTGCCAGGCCCTGGGATATGATGCAGAGAAAAAGAGTGTCTGCCCTCAGGAAATTATGGTCTGCAGGAGGAAAATGTACATTAACCAAAAATCAGTATTTCATTACATTCAATACACTCATTTTATATTACAGTCCTGAATTGGTGCTGGGAAGGGAAACAGCCTATGGCAGAGGGAACAGCCTAGTCAGGGCTCAGGGGAGGTGTCTAGGGACTGAGATGTAAAGGATGAATAGGAGTTTACTGGGTGAAGAGTGGGGGAAGGACATTCCAGGCAGAGGCACCAGCAAATGCAAAGGTCCTGTGGCAGGAGGGGTCTGGGTAACCGAAGAAATGTCAGCATAGGTGGAGTAGCAGGGAGGGGTGAGAGCACACAGTGCCCCTCACATCAGATCCTGCAAGGTAACGGCCACTTTCCACCCCCATTTTGCAGATGAGAAAACGGAGGCCAGACAGGTTGAGTGATTTGCCCAGGACCCCATGATTTAAGTAGATGAGCCAGGGCTTGTTGAACCGGTCCCTACTGTGTCACTCGGCTGGGGCTTTCTCTGCTATACCTTCATCTCTCTTCTGTGTCCCCTGGACCAGCAGCATCGGCATCCCCTGGGTGCCTGTCAGAAATCTGGGATCCATCCACACTCTCAGAACCTGTCCCCAGCCCTGTGTTTTCTCCCCAGCCCTCTCCCCGCCTGGCCTCTGAGCCCTTGCTCTGGGCATCTGTCATGGCTCCCTCCTGAGCCCCTGTCTGCCCCTGGAGCTCAGTGTCCTCCACTTCTCCTGGCTAGGAGCAGACCACCAGCTGCTCCAGGTTTTGCTGTTTGTTCTTCCAGCTGTGGACCCTCCCTCTCCAAGATGGCCTCTCTCAGGATGTCTCACCCTGCCCTGACACCCTCCTAGCCATTCTACCCCTTCAGGGCCTGTGGTGAGGCCACCATGGAAACAGGATGGGGCACAAATGACTAGGTTTGAGGGAGCTAACGGAGGTTCAAGGCCCCAGCAAATGTGTTGGGGAGAGGTGTACATGGTGCTTCTGAGGTCTCCACGCAGACCGGGTGCAGTGCACTTGAGAAACTTTATTGCAGAGAGATTCTGGAAAGGGACACAAGTGCTGGCCAGGTAGGGAGTCAATTGGGACCAAAAAACAAAAAGTGTGAATAGCTTTGTTTTGGTTTGCGATGTGGCGAAGGCATCCAAGTCCAGGGAATGCTTATGGCGCCCCCTCATGGGAAGTGCGGAAGCAGCCGTCGGAACTGTTGGCGGGGGACTGTTTCCTAGCAGCTGTGAGGGAAGGGATGGACTGGCCACGTTTGCTAAACGGAGGTTCTTGTTCAGAAGCTTAAAAACAGGAACTCACATAATCTTCCCCCAAGCCCGCGGGGTAGGTGTTCTTATGCTTGTTTCACAAACAGGACACCTGAAGCTCTCAGGTGCCTAACTTCCCCAGGCCCGTGGTTGGTCAAGGGCAGAGCAGGAACTGAACTTAGTCCTCCTCAGCAAGTACTGGCTCTTCCACCACCCCCTTGGCTGCCAGCACGCTGCCCGTTCCTGGGACTTCCAAGGCTCACCTGTTTTCCTCTGGTCTGGAGGCTGGCCTGTCCGGGGTCACAAATGCCTTTCCATCTGTCATTTAAGCAGTGGGAGCTGCTTCCTGCTGCAGGCGGGCTGGCCCGGGCTGGGCCTCAACTTTCCTTGCGGGGTCCGCTCTGTGCCCACTTTGGGACCCTCTTCTCATGACCAGTTCTTGGCGTCAGCATCACCAGGCACCTGCCTGCCTGTGTCTGTCCTCTGTAGGCATTCGCGCCCCAGAGCAAATCACACTGCTCTCTGTCTATTCCGTCACCTTCCCCGGCCTGCGGGGCTTTTACCCCCGACACTCCCTTCCCAGCACCTCTGCTGTCCCCAGCGCTCTGAGCCAGGCTGTCTCCTGCCTGGGCCTTTGCACACACTGGGCCTGCCCCGAGGTCTGCCTCCTCCTCTCTTCCCCACTTAGTTCCTGGCGCGAGTCCTTACAGAATCGCTTTTCCTGAGCCGCACATTGATTCGATGCTATTATAAGAAACATACACTTGAACCCCATTTATTACAAGGATCTAGTGTTATCGATTAGGCCACACTGTCATTTTCTATAAAGACCTCTGGGAAAATTCTTGTCTCATCTCAGTGCCCAAACAGCAGTGCTCCTGAGAAACGGAGCCTTTTAAACATACGTGTGTATTGTAGATGCCGTGTGCTGGCCACTTCCCTCGTGTCTGCTCTCGGCCACAAAGCTCAGAGCCCGGCCACGGCCGTTGTGCGGGTCACGGGGTGCATGCTTTCTTAGCACTGCAATTGATTCTTCTCTTGGCCCCATTTTTCACTCCTGCTCTCTTGCTGTTTTGTAAATCCCTACGAAAGCCTTTGTGGAACAAAGTCAGGTCTAAGTCAATAAGCTAATCGATAGAAATAAAACCCTTCCTCGCAGGGCTGTGGTGAGGACTCAATGCTATAGTGAATATAAGTGTGGCCCAGGGTCCCTGGGGCCACTGCGAGGGTCCCAGTGGGGGTCCCGCCTTCCCACGTGCCCCCCACCGCCCTGACTCTGCGGGAGTCTCCAGGCCACTCCTTCAGGGCACGTGTGCCCATCTCCCTGACTCCCAGAGGGAGGGGGAAGGCCGGTGGCTGTGCCCATCCTCTCCCCAGCCCTCCCCTCCAAAGTCGTGCTGCCGGGAACTTCCCTCGCCTCCTCTCTGGGATCCCCAAACCCCTAAAGAACCAGGCACCTCGCCTGATATGTGTCTTAGTCCGTTCAGGCTGCTATAACAGCGACCACAGACTGGAGGCCAACAGCAATCTGTTTCTCACTGTTCTGGAGGTGGGAAGTCCAAGGTCAAGGTGCTGGCAGGTTCACTGTGTGGCGAGGCTGCTTCCCGGCTCATAGACGGTGCCTTCTGGCTGTCCTCACGTGGTGGCTAGGACAAGGCAGCTCTTGGGGCCTCTTTCCTAAGGGCACTGATTCCATTATAAGCGTGGAGCCCTCGTGACCTAATCACCTCCCACAGGCCCCACCTCTTAATACCATCACTTTGGGGATTAGGTTTCAACGCATGATTTGGGACAGACACATCCGTATGTATCCCCCATGATACCGTGGGGGCCGAGCTGACCTCGGTGGGTCTGGCGGCAGGGCTGGAGTCTGGCTGGGCTGGGCACAGCTGGCCCGGGCTTCTCCCTCCAGCTGAACCCTCTGCCCAGAGAAGGGAGGTGGCTGGGGACTGAGCTCCCTCTGGGCCAGGGTGCCTCTCTCCAGGTCTATCCATTCATCCAACAAATGCTTACCGAGTGGCCATTGTGTGCCAGGCACTATCCCAGGGGTGGGGAGGCAGCAGTGACCGGTCCAGGTGCCATCTGGCCCACATCTCCCTGACGTGTCATGGCACTCTGGAGGTCTCTCTTCTCTGACCTGTGTTTCTTCTCCCTCTGGCTTTGCTCTCCCAGGGACTTGAGTGAGAATTCCATTCAGGCCATCCCCAGGAAGGCTTTCCGCGGAGCTACAGACCTCAAGAACTTGTGAGTACAGGCCTGGGGGGAAGAAGGGCACAGGGCCTCCAGGCCACCCCTGGCATCATCCTCTGGGGTCTCTCAGGTGTCCCAGCACTGTGTGGTCCAGGCAGCTCAGGAGCTGACCGGGGCTGTCTGATGGCTGGGGCCAGCATGGTCTTCTGGAACAAACCAGGGGTGGAGGAAACAGGCAGCATCTACCCCCCCTTCAGGTGTGATTTTGTGTTAGAGCCACTCAAATGCTCAGAGGGGCCTCTTGGGGACCGGGTTGGAGAGAGTGTCGAGAATCGTAGGGTTTGCGGGTCATGTTCACACGGCCCAGTCTCTGTGCCCTTGCCCTGCAGTGCCCACCTCCTCTTCGGACTGGGAGAGTCGAGTGTGAATTTTCTCCTCTAATTAAACATCGTATAAGCTGCTGCAAGTCAGCTAACTTCACTGAGCCTCGATATTCTGTTCTGGAAAATGGGGATAATAATATCTGCCTCACAGGCTTGTTCTGAGGCTTAAATGAGATATGGAAATGAATACACTCTGTCAGGTGCTATTTAAATGTAATGGCTTATTATTATTCAAATTTATTCTAGTCCAGGCTTACCACCTTCCTAAGATCTGACTCCAGCAGGGGTGGCAAATGCCTAGCATGCTTGTCACACACACCCCCTCCCATGTCCGTGGTAGACATCGGTAATCTATCACCGCATTCTTTCCCACAGAGCTCACGTCACAGCTTCGGTTTTTCTGAAAGCAGCACTCCAGGTAGCCACCTCTAGTCAATCTTTCTGGCGCCGCAGGCTGCAATCTGTTTGCCAGCTCTGGCTGCTCCTGCTCCCGTGCGACACACTCTCATTTTTCAGCTGCCAGCATCCTTTAGGTGGTCTCCAAAATGTGTACATTCGGGGGCTTCCTCCCCCAGGGATATGCAAGCTTGGGTAGAAGAATATAACATAACTTGTAACTTGTATTTATATTTATTTTTTTAACTGAAAACAAGAAAAAATTAAGCTTTTGTTAATATTTACTACTTGGATAGACACATATGCACATAACAAATGATTGAGCTCATGCCTCTTTTTTTTTCCTAAATAATGGAGTGCTTGGTCAAAATGTTTGGACACCCCTGTTCTAGGCAATGTGCCCTCCTCTCTACAACCTTCCTTTGCTTCACAGACAGCTGGACAAGAACCAGATCAGCTGCATCGAGGAAGGGGCTTTCCGGGCTCTGCGGGGGCTGGAGGTGCTGTAAGTACAACGTGGGGAAGGAGGGGTGTGTGGAGACCCCCTCCTACTCTCCGCGGAGCAGGTGCTGGGTGCCAGGGCCCAGGCAGTGGGAGCCAAGGAGCACAGGAGGCAGCAGACGTACTCTCCTAGAGTTGCCACCAGGTGGGGAGGACAGGGGCTTGTGGGGTGATACCTGCAGCAGTGCGCCGCAGGCTTAACCTGCCCGGGATGGAGCTCAGGGCAGGAGGATGTGTCTTCTAGGGGTTTCTGACACCTGAGGCTGGAATGCCTTCCCCTTTCCCTCTGTCTGTCTGCACCCCAGCCTTTCTTCCAAGCTAGCCCGAACCTGGGACACATTCTCTCCTCTCCCTGCTCCACGCCCCACCCCACCCCTGTCCTGCCAGACTTGCAGTCTGTGTGCAGGGGTGCAGTCAGCTCGCAGTCACTGTCCTAGCTCAGGCCTTTCTCCTAGGGTGGGTCCGTGTCTCATGCTCTTCCGTGTAGCATACCCCCTCCCCGTGCCTCCCCCGAGCCAGGCCCCGGGCTGGTCCACCTCGAGGTGTGATAGCCTCCCCGGTTATTAGCAGAGGCCCTGTCCCAGGTAATCTCCTGCCCAGCAGATGCTAAAGGGCTCTGATTTCTCCCTTTTAGGACCCTGAACAACAACAACATCAGCACCATTCCCGTGTCCAGCTTCAACCACATGCCCAAGCTCCGAACCTTGTGAGTCGGCCAGGGCAGCTGGCAGCAGAGCGGGTGGGGAAGAGGTGACGGCTCCTGCAGGCGGGGGCCAGCCAGGGTGGGGCCTCAGTGGAGTTGGAGGGGGAGGAGATGATCTAAAATTGCAGGGCATGCCATGTCATTGACATGTGATTTTTCTTTGGAAAAAAAATGATTTGTTTTTGTGTTTGAAAATGAGTCCGGGGGTTTGGGGCAGTGAATCTGTGAGCTCATGAGAGCCACTGATATTTGCTGGGCACATTCCAGCCACAGGTGTGTGCGGAGCATGCTGAGGGCAGGGGACGCTGCCAGGGTCTTCGCTGTGCTGTGGATGTTCCCAGGCTGGAGCTGAGCTGCAGCTGACTGAGTGTAGATTGTGTTTGGGCTGAACTCGGCACTGGGGGTTGGCCTCGTGCCGCCGTGGCGGATTTCCTACTGTCTGGCTGGGGCTGGGGAGATTGGTCCAGCTAGGTTCAAGCCACCCTGTCCTCCTGCAGCCGCTTGCACTCCAACCACCTGTTCTGCGACTGCCACCTGGCCTGGCTCTCGCAGTGGCTGAGGCAGCGGCCAACCATCGGGCTCTTCACCCAGTGCTCGGGCCCCGCCAGCCTGCGTGGCCTTAATGTGGCCGAGGTCCAGAAGAGCGAGTTCAGCTGCTCAGGTGGGTGCAAGCCCCTGCCTAGCTCTCAACTGCTCAGTGTCACCTGCCTCACCCACTTCTTCCTCCTGTCCCCACCTCTTATTCCCTCCCATTGCCACCCGTAACCACATTAACCTCCTGTCCCCGCCCACCACCTGCAAACCCCGCCCATCACCTCCTGTCCCCGCCCATCACCTCTGGACCCCGACCATCGCCTGGCCCCGCCCATCATCACCTGGCCCCGCCCATGGCCTTTTCTCTACCTATCATTTCTTAACTCCTGTCATTTCCCCCTCTTCCCTCCATTGCCTCCTCCACTCGCAGTCCCCTTCTGTCCCACCTTCTACTTTTTCTGTATCTGTCCAGTGCTTCCTCCTGTTTCCTCCTGGCCCCTCTCCCACTCTCCACCCCTCTGGACTCCCTGCCCCTGCTATGTCCACCTTTCCCCTCCTCCCATGGCCTCACCTCTGCGACTGGCCCAGGTGAGGTGAACCCCAGAGCTCCTGCCCCTTCATCTTCCACCTGGGGTCCCGTGAGCACCTCCTCATTGGTCACCCACTTCCTCCCTGGCTGTGAGAATTTCTACAAATTTATTAATAGTGAGGACTCTGTTTTTTCACCTGTGTAATGGCAACAATAATATGTTCCTCGTAGGGTTTAAATGTGATCCTTATCACAGCATGTGGCACAGAGTAAGCGCTTAGTAAACACAGTCATTGTTACCCTCCTGTGACAGGTGAGGGGACACTCAAGTCACAAGTGTCAAGTGATTTGGACTAGAAACCAAAGCCTCGGAGTTCTAGGCCAGGATTTCCTAGCATGTGACTCACACTGTGGTGCACTTCAGTTCAGATTCAAGTTCAGCAACCAGCTACCAAGTACCTGGTGCTGTGAGCCGAGCACCCAGAGTTACATCAAAGTCCAGAATCTGGCATTTCTTTGGTGATCTCCTCTGGTTCATCCTCATTCAGAGAAACTGCCACTGTGAACCCTGTCCCCACCCGTCAGTCTGTGTCTGGGGAGGGAGGTGTCGATGCAGGACACCCTGAGGCTACATCCCCCTGTTTCTGCAGGCCAGGGGGAGGCAGGGCGTGTGCCCACCTGCACCCTCTCCTCTGGCTCCTGCCCGGCCATGTGCACCTGCAGCAACGGCATTGTGGACTGTCGTGGCAAAGGCCTCACCGCCATCCCCGCCAACCTGCCCGAGACCATGACGGAGATGTGAGTACAGGGCAGGGCATGCCCTGGAACACTGGCCCCGACGCTGGGCTGGGCTCTGGCGGTTTGTGCAGAGCTGGCTCCAGGCCCCTTGGTGGCAAATGGAGGGGACATGGTTTGCCTCTCTAGGCAGACCTCTCTGGAGGTCTGGGGATGGGAGTCCCTCTGTGATCTGTCTGTCCAGCCCAGCTGAGCGAGTCCACTAGATGCAGTTTCTTAGCATCATTTGTGGGCCCCTTCCAGCCACGAGAGTCTGGGGTAATGGAGCTCACATCACAGCGTTCTCTGCCTGTGCCAGCCCACCTGCCCCAGACTTCAGCTTCTAGAAGGGGGAAGGGAGCAGGGGCAGGAGGAGCCAAGGATATGCTTGGGGTAGGTGAGCCCACCAGACAACACCCAGCGCTGGGGTGACCTGGGCCCTTGTACGTCCCCTCTGTTCTCCTCTGCAGCCGCCTGGAGCTCAATGGCATCAAGTCCATCCCCCCGGGAGCCTTCTCTCCCTACCGGAAGCTGCGCAGGATGTGAGTGCCTCTCGCTGCTGCTTCCTGGGGAGTCACGCAGGGCAGGAGGAAGGGAGAGCCTAGACCAGGCGTCCCACAGCCCCAGGCTGGGTCCTGACTTGGCCTCTCACAGCTGAGTGGCCCTGGGCCAGCCACCCTCGGGCTGCTTGTCTGTGACGTGGGGGCCTCCTCGCAGGGTTGTCGTGAGGCCTGATGGAGTGTTGAGCTGAGTCTGGCATGTGACCAGAGCTGCTTGTCATCTGTTTCAGCCTGGGCACCAAGAGGAGCAATTCAGGACGGGAGGGGGCTACAGGGGACGGCCAGGATGTGTGGGGAAGCCTCAGCCTTAATGTCCCAGGCTGGAGCGCCCCCAACCTGCACAACCCTCAGAGTGCACGGGGAAATAGTGGCCCGCGGGTTTTTCAGATGGATGGGAGAACTGGCCCCTCAGTTTTCTAATTTCAAAAAAATCCCTGCTTCCCTCCCCGCATGGTGTGTAGGAGGTACAGGGGAGGGAGGTGGCCGCTGAGGGATTCAGATGTCCCCTCTCCTTCTCACCTTGCAGAGACCTAAGCAACAACCAGATCGCGGAGATCGCGCCTGATGCGTTCCAGGGCCTGCGCTCGCTAAACTCGCTGTGAGTAGCACGGCCAGGGCTCCCTCGGGGGTCCAGGGAGTCCCTTGAGGAGGGGCCTCGTGGTGGGTGCAGGAGGAGGAGCAGGGCCATGCCCCTCCGCACAACACCCCGTCCCCTCACCCTGCCCGGGCCCCCCACAGCTGGGAGGGGAGGCAGGACTGCAGGGCTCAGAGTGTGGAAACATCCCGGTTGGGATGCTGTCCCCGCCAGGGTGGGGATATTCCCAGCATTCCGGGTGGCAGCCATCTTGGCCCTGCCTCCCCACAGCATGTGCCCCCCTTCCCCCCTCCCCGGGTCACCGATGGGGCAGTGGGCCCTGGCTCCAGCTGTGACGTCTGCTGCACCTTAATCAATCCCAAGATGTGGGGGGGGGATGCGAGGACAATTTTTCCTCCACGTGTCTTTCTAGTATTTCTTTCCCTGAGGGTGTACTGCGGGGGCGGGGGGTAGGTCAACGGAACATACGCTAGGTAGTGAGCATGGACCTTCCCCAGGAACCCTTCTTGCACCCCCACCCCCGGTTCACCAAGCCCCTCACTCTCTGAGGTCCCACAGCGCTTTGTCTATTCAGAGGGAGCACTCAGGGTGCTTTGTAGCAGCGCGGGCTCCCTGCAGTGGGGGTCGTCTGTTACTCTTAGGAATGTGTGTCTTCACCTGCTCCCTGGCAGCACTGGGCACATGCCTGGCATAGATTAGAAGCCTGGCAAATGGAACAGAATAGAACACTCCCTTAGGGAGTGCAGGAGGCTGCCAGCTCAGTGCCTTCTGTGCGTGCCTCCTTCGCTTGAAGCGGAGTCCAAGGCAGTGGGTGGGACCAATTGTGAAAGATACCCCTGAAGTTGTGCAGTGTTCAACCTACACAGCTGTACATGAAAGCTGGTGATGGGTCATTGTCACTGGCTGAGGAGATCAGGTCCTTGGAGGTGGCTTGCCAAAATGCAGGGCTCAAGGGATGAAAGGTGAAACAACCCATCTAAGTGGATTTCTGAACCTGGTCACAGCCACCTGCCCACCATACAGGAGCTTGCATGCTGAGATCATGCCACTAGACCCCATGGCCAGCCCTGACCTTGCCTCCCTCCTTCAATTCCTGCCCCCTCCACTCCCTTCTCCACACAGCAGGTTGAGAGACTTTCTGAAACAGAATCTGATCGTGTTTCAGTGGCTTCCTGATGCCAACTGGGTAAAGCCCAAGCTACTGTCCCATTTGTTCCCTCCACTCAGGCCACGCTGGCCTTGTCGGTTCTCCACGCAGCCACCCCAGATCGCACGGCGGGGCCTTTGCTCCTGTGCCCTCCTCTGGGAGCGATCTGGAAGCCGTGTTTGAAGAGGCAGCACGCAGGGTTTCCACTCAGCTCGCACTTTCACAAGGGCAGCACGTGGGGGTCTGATATGACGCTGGGAGTGGAATCCCGCCCCTCCCCAACCCCCCGGTGCTTCCGCTGTCTTCCTGCATCCATTCCTGCCTCGTGTGTTTTTTGAACTTCTGCTTTTTTATTTTTTCTGATTATATATGGAATTCATGCTCAATACAGAAAGCTTTGAAAATAATAAAGCATTAAAAAAACCCCACAACACTTGAAGTCTCACCACCCAGATCTCATCCTGCACATGCTGTCTAGCATTCTGTTTTTTTTTTTTTCTTTCCCTGTAACTTTGTGAAAATAGGTGAATTATTCCTGCCCATCGGGTTTGCTCTTCTTTCAACAGTCTCCTTTTGGGTTCTAGACCAGGTTAATTTCCCACGAGGTTCCGCACAAAGGCTCCTTTGCAGGCTTCCATGGGGTCCGCCGCTGTGAGGGCAGAGGGGTGGGGGCTGCCTCTAGCCCACAGGGTATCTTTGTGCAAAGTAGCAACAGGTGACCCTTTCTCAAGACGCTTTACCGCCATCTGTGGGCAGGTTGTTATAACAAGCGTGCACCATTAGGATTTGGGAAATGCGAATGGCTTAGAGGTGGTGCCATTGGGGAGGGGCACCGTGCCACGGCCCTGGGGGGCTGCCCTCTAACCCCTCCCTCTCTGCTGCCTCTTCTCCAGCGTCCTGTATGGGAACAAGATCACAGACCTCCCCCGAGGTGTGTTTGGAGGCCTGTACACCCTACAGCTCCTGTAAGGACCAGTCCTGGGGTATCTTTGGGTGGGATCCGGGGGGCCAGCATCCCTCTGGCCAGCCAGACTGTGCCTTTCAGCCTCTTTGGGGTATGGGACTCACTTGAGACAAGGGGCTGGGAAAACAGGCAGAGCTAGTGGGGCTGAAAGAGGCTCCAGGGCTCTGCAGAGGCAAAGAGGGAGGTAGACGTGGGTGCAGAGCTGCTTGCGGGATGCCAGAGCAGAGGGGCTGCTGAGACTCGGCTTGTACTGCAGAGGAGCTCGGCGAGGCTGGGGACAGAGCTGTTTTCTGCAGTGGGACACCCACGCCAGCTCAGCTTCCTTGAACCATGAGCTTTCAGGCAAGGCTTTCCTCACAGGACCCAGGAGTCGCTGAACACAAACACTCCTTCTCAGCTGCCTGGGGAACCCAACAGAAATCTGGGAAGGTTGAGGAGCCCCCAAAATGCCTTTCAGAGGTGGCTCTCTGCTTTCCCAGAATGCCACAGGGCATCTCTCGCAGTTCCTTGAAAGAGAAGCCTGGGCAGGCTGAGATGCCCCTGTCCACGGAGAAGGCAGTTGGCATTCCCAGCTCCTTTGCATGGATTGGACATTCAGAGGGACAGATTCCCGGGCCGCTCCAGTGCGCTCCTCCCTGCAGTAACGCATGCCCGAGGCCAGGCAGGTGCTCACGACATGCGATGAGTCCAATCCCACACCTGTCCCCTCACTCCCTGGCCCTGGCTCTGCCCGCAGCCTCCTGAATGCCAACAAGATCAACTGCATCCGGCCCGATGCCTTCCAGGACCTGCAGAACCTCTCGCTGCTCTCCCTGTACGACAACAAGATCCAGAGTCTCGCCAAGGGCACCTTCACCTCCCTTCGGGCCATCCAGACACTGTGAGTGCCTTCCTGCCCTCCTCCTTGCCGCTCCCTGCAGCCCCCCCAGCAGGAAAGGCCCCGGCAAGTGGGCCTAGGGGAGCTTATAACCTGCAGGTGCAGGCAGCTGTCCTGCCCTGGGCTGCTGTGCCCACTGGGAGTGGTCTCTTACAGAGGAAGGTCACAGATTCTGGGTTAAAATCCCAGCTATGCTGTGTGGCCCTGGGCAAATTAATTGGCTTCTCTGGGCCTCATTTTATTTATCCATAAAACAGGGACACCTTCCCCATAGAGTTATTATGAAATTAAGGGAGATGCTTGTACAAAGTTTAGCTCATTGTAAATGACTGCAGTTAACAGCAGTAATAATAATAATGACAATAATTATAATAAGCCCATTGAGTCTCAGACATATTTCCACACTGACAACTCTAAAATTGGGATACACATTATAATCAGCAGCATATCATTTAATTGGCAGCATTTTGTTCTTTACAGAACAAAGAACATAAAATAATAGTGCATCTTGCAATTCAAATGTCAAATCAGATGAAATACAGTTAATAAAAATGATGACTATAAATTAAAAATTAGAGAGCAACAAATTTAATAATTTGTTATCATCTTTTATTGTGGAAAATGACAAGCATATTACAAGTAGTTTAGTGAATGTCCCAGTGTTCATACCCCAACTCTATCCAGTCCTGTTTCCCTTGCACCTCCCCCCGTCCCAAAAACTATTTGGGAGCAAATCCTAAGGCATCATATATCATCTATATAGACTTTATACATACCTCTAAAAGACAAGAATTCTTTAAAAATGCAACCACAACACTATTATTATAACTAAACTTTAACAATTCCTTAAAATCATCAAATATCTAAATGGTGTTCAAATTTCCAAGTGTATCATACATATGACACAATTTTTTACATTTTGTTTGAATCAGGATTTAAATAAGTCCTATACAGCACAATTGGCAGATGGTGGGTGACGTATCCCATAAGTGGTTTCTAATCTACAGGTCTCGTCTCCATCTCCTTTTTCCTTCGTAACTTACTTGCTGAAACACTGCGTCACTGGTTCCGTGGGATCTGAACTTTGCTGACTGCATCCCCATGGTGTAGTTTCACACGTTCCTCTGTCCTCTCTGTGTCCTGCAGATTGAAAATTGGATCTAGGAGCTTGGTCAGGTTCAGGTTCAATTTATTTACTTAGTTACTTATTGGCAAGATGACTTCACGGGCAGGATTGCGTACTTCCCATCAGGAAGTGCAGGCTGTCTGGTAGCCTCCCTTTTTGTAATAAAAACAGCAATTGGTCTCAGTTTCTGGACCCATTAATTTGTTAGAGATCCTGAAATGATGATATTTGAATTCTGACATTCCTTCTACATTTGATAATGCTGTTGTGGTTATGCTTTAAAAAATGAGTTCTTATCTTTTAGCTGGAATGCTTCTGTTTAGGGAAACTTCTCATCTGCTGGCTGGGTGGTTAAACTTAGGCATGTAAGTGGTCTCCTTCATCCTACAGCTTTAATTCTGAGCCTGCAGTTTGCCTGCATGTGCTGACCTGCGGGTCCTGTGGTGTGCATTTAACAGGCATTGATGATTAATATTGTTGTGGCCATTGCTGTCATTGTCATCGCTGCCACTGTGTATGCGGGGCAGTGTTCTCCATCAGAAAACATCTGCATGGGGTGCCGGGATAGGTTCGAAGCAGGTTGGGTAAAAGGCACAGCAGCTCCTGCTCCCTGGGGACCCTGCATGTCAACAGAGATGTCAGCCACAAAGACAAATTCATTAAAGCCCACACATCTGCCTGCAGCCCAACTCCTGCTAATTAATTTACTTATAGCCAGGGAGAGGAAGATGGAGCCCCATGGGGAAACCTTGCCAAGTATGTGAAATTAGAGGTTACAGCAAGACGTTGGCAAGGTGGATTATTTTAAGCAGCTGGCAGAAAGGCTGAGAGAAATGTGCTAAGGAGATTTAATGGGATGGCGAGACTCACGTGAGCCACTGTTCTTGCATGTATGATCTTTCTCAATATTTGCAATGACCCTTTGGAGGTAGGTTCTGTCATTCCTGATTTTACTTTTAAGGCAGCCAAGGCAGAGAGAGGTTACACGACTCACTGAGATTGCAGAACATCTGATAGAGCAGGGATTTCATCTCAGGCATCACTGAGAAACTGATAAGCTTCCCCCTCAACTGTGCTTTTTCTGTAATCATAGACCTCATTATCTAAGGCTGTAAAGCAAAATTGAACTTTCATGAGCACCTATTATATGTTAACAACTGAGTTACAATTTGGAACAAGAATCAAAGAAATACAAGTCCAAGATACAATCAGATATTCTTATTACAGCCTCAAGTGGCTAAACTCCTACACTGAGTCTTGTTTTGTCAAACCTGAGCAGATTTAAATTCACCAAATCTTGCCTGATTTGTCGTTAGCTCCAAGATCTGTGGCCAAGTGTCCTGTGTCATCATACTGATTTGCTGCAGTTTTACCTGCCTCCAGAGATTTAACATTTTTTTTTAAATAACAACTTTATCGAGGTATAACGTACATACCATAAAGCCCACCTGTTCTAAGGGTACAATTCAATGATTTTTAGTAAATTGACAGAGTTGTTCAACTACTGCAATTCAATTTTAGAACATTTCCATCACACCCCCCCACAAAATCCCTTGTGCTCATTTGTAATTAATCCCCATTTCCAGCCCCAGCCGCTGGCGATCACTAATCTATTTTCTGTCTCTGTAGATTGCCTTCTCTGGACATTTCATAAAAATGGAATCATATGATATACCATCTTTTGTGACTGACTTCTTTCACTTAGCGTAACGTTTTTGAGGTTCATCCATATCGTAGCTTCATCAGGACTTTGTTCCTTTTTATTGCCAAATAATTTTCCATTGTATAAATAGACCACATTTGTTTATCCATTCTAAATGATGGACATCTGGAGCATTTCTACTTTGGGGCCATTCTGAATAATGCTGCTATAAATATTCACTTGCAAGTCTTTGTGCAGAGAAACATTTTCATTTCTTTTGGAATTTCTGGGTCATATAATAAATTTATGTTTAACTTTTAAAGAAACTGCCAGTGTTTTCTAAAGTAGCTGTACCATTTTGTGTTCCCACCAGCAGTGTATTGTAAGGGCTTCAGTTTCTCTACATTGTCATCAGCAATTAGTATTGTCTTTTTTTTTTTTTTTTTTTTTTTTTTGTCTTTTTGGTTATGGCCATCCTAGTGGGAATGAAGTGGTATCTCAATGTGGTTTTAATTTGTATTTCCCTAATACTATGATGCTGAGCATCTGCCATAAAAGAGTTTTAGCTGTGACTCCTTAATGCATATTAGGAGAAAGACACTGAGAATCAGTCCTCTCTTCCTTTCCTTCCACTGTCAGAAACGTTCATGGATAGAACTGTGTGGCCACATATGCGGCTCATTTCTGGGTGTGCTTTTAACATGATTATCTTTAACCAGATAGATTTTTTCCCTTCCTCCTGAGCATTTTCCCTCCCCAGCTCCCTGCCCTTTGAAACTGTTACAAATTCTAATTTGTATAAAATACTAAAGTTGATACCAAAGCCACTTGTCTCTCCAGGTGGTTCGAGTTTTATAGGTTGTTCTTGACACAAATATCCTGTTCTTAAAAAGGATGTATTCTACACCACGCCCCTTAAACATTTTAATACATGGCTAAACAACATGACTGGACTGATTTGAAACAGAGTTTCTGCCAAGACTGTGATAAAGAGAAGCAATTAGTCCAGCCAGCGGCTGGGGCACTGAGGCACGAACAGGTGAGGGCGGGGCAGCTGGGGGATTCCTAAGTGGTTCCCCCCAAATCCTGGTATATTTCAGATTAGCTGCAGACTCTGCCCTGGGAGTCAGCAAACACATCTTCTCTGTGCAAGCTGACAGTGTAAAAGGGGAAATAAATGTTGAGCTGGATGCAGAAAGGGCGAGAGGGGCTGGGTCCACCTGGTGTGGCTGAGAGGGTCCAGGACTCAGGCTGGAAATGGGGAAGGACACAGCAGAGGAGAGTGACAGGAAAGCTGGGCCCGTGAAGGCTCCCACTGGCACCCCAACCAGACGGCAGAGCCCAGGAGGTGACTAACAGGACAGAGAGCAGCTAAGGTCTGCGCTGAGCTGGGCGTAGACCCTGGGCGAGGGCTCACCCTTCTGCTCACCCCTGGGGAGGTCTGCAGCCCCTAGCAGGGGGCTGGGCTGAGACCAGCGGGTCAGGTGGTCTGAACTGATGGCACGTAGATGGAGGGAAAGTGGCCATGCCATGGCGAGTCCCTCAGAGCAGGCCACCTCAGTCTCCCTGCGCTGCTGTGTGGGGACACTGGCTCTCAGGTACTGGAGCCAGCACAGGGGCCGGAATGCACTTTTCTGGCTGTCTCGGTTTGGACAGCCATGAGCAGGGTATGCCCAGCGAGGGGGTGGCCCAGACACACGTGGGCAGGGCTGCTGCTGGGGTGGCTCAGGTGGGGCTGGTCTGAACCCGCTGGGGCAGTCAGGGCCCGCACGGGGGCATGCCACCATGTGGTCACGTACAGGAACCTTCGCCACTGTCACCACGTTCATCCTCTGGCAATACAGGCAGCCCCGCAAGAGAATATGAGTGATTCCCCAACAGGGAGCTACTCAGTAACGTTTTCTGAGTTTTCCTTGTGTCAAAGGTCGGCCTGTAAAATGGACAAGGAGAGGCAGCTGCTGTGGCCTGGGTGGGGGTGGGGACTCCCCGTGAAGCCTGGGGACCCCAGCAGGCCCAGCCTTGCCACCCCGGCCCCATTCCCTTCCTGGAGAATGGCTGTAGGACACAGGCTGCTGCTGCCTGAGTCAGCGGCAAAGGGGCTGAACGAGAGCCATGGCTGCCGGCGAGGTCGAAGCCCACGGCCTGGGCACCAGTGGTCCTGTGTTCTGTCACCCTCTCTGGGCCTTGGCTTCCTCCCCTGTGAAAGGCCAGGGGTGCTCTGGCCAGTCTCTAGGCCCGTCCTCCCTCCACTCGTGCTTGGCCCAGGGCAGGGGAGGGAAGGGTGGGTTGAAAGAGAGGGGACAGAATGAGGCTTGGCAGAGAGCGTGGCAGGGACAGCAGGAGGCTCAGGGCTGGAGATCTTACCCCTGTGGTGTGCTGGCGGGACGACTCCGTAGGCGGCAGGCTGCACCCTGGCAGGACTCACCCCAGTTTCTCCCCATGGCCAGCCCCGGGCTCCAGGCCACCAGCAGCTGCCTTGGCCCCGGCAAGCAGCAAGGCCCCACCCAGGTGGGGGTCAGTGCAGGTTTGCAGCCCTCATCTTTGACAGCTGACCTGCCCCTTTGGACAGGCACCTGGCCCAGAACCCTTTCATCTGCGACTGTAACCTCAAGTGGCTGGCCGACTTCCTGCGCACCAATCCCATCGAGACGAGCGGGGCCCGCTGTGCCAGCCCCCGGCGCCTCGCCAACAAGCGCATCGGGCAGATCAAGAGCAAGAAGTTCCGGTGCTCAGGTAGCTGCCCTTGCCCACCTGTCTGTCTGTCTGCAGTCTGCTCAGGGACCTGGGGACGTTCCCTGGGTGTCTGCAGTTACTCTAGATCCGCGCTGGCGGGTGCAGGCCCCAAATGCTAGACTTGGATCCAAATGTTCAGTAGCAGCTCATTTTACTGAGGCTGGGGCAGAAGCAGGGATTGCTGAAGGTCCCAGAGGGAATGGCCAGGCGAGTTCATTTTTATGCCCTGCTCTCAAGCTTTCTAAGACACTTGGGAGGCCCAGGGACAGTCCTCAGTGAGATTGGAGCCTCCTCCAGGCTTCGGGACAACAGAAACGACCTCACAACTGCAGTCCCCATGGCTGGGGACAGTGTAGGTCAGCTTATGAGCCTGGATCCTGGCCAGGGCTGCTGCCCCCAGTCCTTCTGCAAAGCCAGCACAGTCCCCTTCTCGTCCCACTGCAAATGAGAGTTGGATGGGCCGGGCGCTGCTGTGACAGCTTTATTTGGATGCACTGCTGCCCCAGCGTCAGCCCTGGCAAGGGACCCGAGCGCTCTGCAGTAGGCCTTCCGTACACAGGGTTGGGGCCCAGTCGCATTCCTGGGGTGCCCTCAGCTGGGCAGGGGGACTGGGCCTGGGCTACTCCTGCGTCATGGTGTTTCTACTTCTCTCCCCAGCCAAGGAGCAGTACTTCATTCCAGGTAGGAGAGGGGACCCTGGCCAGCCTGGGGGCACAGTGGCGGTGGGTGGGCAGGCTGGGGGCCTGGGAGAGCCTGGGTTGGCCAAGGCTGCTTGGAGCCTGCCCCGGCCGTCAGCCCCCGCCCGCCCTCTCACCGCAGGCACGGAGGATTACCAGCTGAACAGCGAGTGCAACAGCGATGTCGTCTGTCCCCACAAGTGCCGCTGCGAGGCCAGCGTGGTGGAGTGCTCCAGCCTGAAGCTCACCAAGATCCCTGAGCGCATCCCCCAGTCCACGGCCGAGCTGTGAGGGCCCCCAGCCCCTCCACGCCCCTCACCTGCCCCCAGCTCCCACTAATCCTCCTGGGCCTACTCTGAGCTTTCCTCTGGTCCAGCCCTGTGTCGGGGACCACCAGAGACACCAGCCCGGGAATGCCAGCTGCCCCTCGAAGCAGTCTCTGGCACCCAGCGCAGGTCACCACCCTGAACCAGGGGTGGCTTTTCTCAATGATGCTTTGTCTTCTTTTGGGGGAATGTGATTCCAAAATCCTTTATTATTTTTATTTCCCTATCTAAAAGTATAAATTTGTGCACATATATGTGCATGTGCACGGATACCTGCAAACACCTATCATTTATGCATGTAAATTTTCATGGCATTTTTAATGTTAAAAACATCCCCATTCACCTCCTCCCCAAGTGTTAGGCCCAGCCTTCCTTTGAAATCGAATCAACTTGCCTGGCTGGATAAATTCTTCTGGGAGTCCCCTCTGGGTCCCAGATATTTTCAATTAGGAAGGTACTTTAATGTTGTCATTTGTGGATGTGCAAGTTCATTCATTGCCTCTTACAGACGATTGAACAACAATGAGATTTCCATCCTAGAGGCCACGGGGATGTTTAAAAAACTTACACACCTGAAGAAAATGTGAGTTACGCATGGGCGGGAAGGGGCCTGTGGGGATGTGGCCCGGGCAGGAGACGGAAAATACTGGGGTCGGAGTGGGGCTGTGTGCATGGGGGTGTTGGGTGCAGGAAGGGAGGGGCCTGAGCCCCTGGGTGCCGGCCATGTGTAACCCCCCCCACCGACGCCCCTCCCAGCAACCTGAGCAACAACAAGGTGTCAGAAATTGAAGACGGGGCCTTCGAGGGCGCGGCCTCTGTGAGCGAGCTGCACCTGACGGCGAACCAGCTGGAGTCCATCCGCAGCGGCATGTTCCGGGGGCTGGACGGCTTGAGGACCCTGTGAGTGTGCAGGGCTGGGGAGCAGGGGGGCCGGCTGGGCGAGGCAGGCAAAGCCAAGGGAAAGGGAGAGAAGGTGGGAGAGTCCCTCCCCTGGCCCCAGTTTGCAGGAGGCTGGGGACAGCTGAGTATCCCGATTGCGGTGGGACGAATGATCAAATGCTGGTGACCATATGATGAGGTCCCTTCTTTTCTTCCCTGGGGCGTGGGGCTGATGCCTGGTGAAAGGATGGAGGGATGCAGGTCCTCCCAGGGGTCCCCTCCCATTGCCCTGCGGTCAGGCTGCAAAAGTGTTTGTTCAGGAGCGGCCAGCCCTTCTGCAGGCAGGAGGGACTGGGTGACCTTGCCAAGCTGACTCAGTGGGTGTAGATGGGGGAGCAGGGGTGTTGCACCATCCCAGGAGCTCAGTGGGATCCTAGGTCACCTGCCCCTCTGTGAGCGCTGCAGGGAGCCCCTCCCTCTGCCCAGGCAGCGCTGGCTCTTCAGATGATCCTGTGGTTGTAGACAGTGCTGTCCAGTCGGACCTCCCACAGAGATGGAAACGTTCCGTGTCTACACTGTCCAGTCCGGTCACCACGTGTGGCTGTGGAGCACTTGAAATGTGGCTGGTGCTATTGAGAATTTTGAATTTCATTTCATTTTAATAAATGTAATCTAAATAGCTACATATGGCTAGTGGCTACTATACCGGACAACATGGCTCTAGAAGCCGCCTGCCCGGGTTTAAGTCCCAGCTCTGCAGCGGGCTACACATTTGTCTTCTGAGCATGCGTCATTGAATTTGTGGAAGGTAAATGAGTCTGTGATGTGACAGGACTCCCTGTGGATTTTTGTTTGTTTTACAAAAAGGGGATTTTATTATGCACTGTGTTTTGCAGCTTGCTTTTTTCACTTACTAATATAGCATGGCGATCTTGCCAGGCTGTTCCTGTTATACTTGCCTAGTATTCCTGGAATGAGGGAGCTGTGGTCTATCTGACCAGTCAGTGTGTCCTTCCAGGGAAGACGTGGCTGGGGACAGAGGGAAGGGGAAGGGCCCATGCCCCACACCCATCTGGAAGGGACCACTGTTAATTGCTGATGTAAACAACTACCTTTCCAGTCTTTTATATGTCTGTGCACACATACACACACGCATGCATACATATAGATATTTAATATATTTTAATGGAATCCTATTATATATTTTATTTAGTAACCTGCTTTTGCCTTAAACTTAGTATGAGCACCTTTACATATCCTTAAATTTTTTTACAACATCATTTGAATGACTCTATATTATATAGTTATTGGCAATTTAGGCTGTTACTAGTTTTTTATTATAAGCAATGTTGTACAATTAATACCTGCCTTAGTCAGTTCAGGCTGCTATAACAAAGTACCATAGACTGGGGGCTTATAAACAGAAATGTATTTCTTACAGTTCTGGAGAGACCAGGGTGCCAGCATGGTCAGGTTTGGTGAGGGTCCTCTTCTGGGCTGCAGACTTCTGACTTCTCATTGTGTCCTCACATGATAGAAAGAGGGTGAGAGAGCTCTCTGGGGCCTCTTTCATAAGGGCACAAATCCCACTCGTGGGTGCTCCACCCTCAGGACCTAATCACTTCCCAGAGACCCCACCTCCCAACACCATCAAGCTGGGGATCGGGGTTTCAGCATATAAGTTTGAGGGGCACAAACTTCAGTCCAGAGCAATTTCTTTATCATGAAGTTCTGTGCCCATCCACGATGAGTCCCTTATGATGAATTCCTAAGAATGACCAGCCAGGGAAAGCATACATTGCTTTTCTGGGGACTTCGAATCTCACCACATAGACTTCCAGGGAGGTCCCCAGTCACTCTCCCACCAGCAGGGTGTGGAAGTGCCCAGGCCCACACTCTTGCAGATGCTGGGTATTATTATTATTATTAATTATTATATTTTCCATTCTTTTTCAATTTGTCATGCAAAAGTCCAATATTGCTTACAGATCTTTGATTACTAGTAAGTTTGAACATCTTTTATGAATGTTCATAAACCATTTTAATTTCTTTTGTGAATTGGCTATTATGTGTTTGGCTTGGTTTTTGTTTTTGTTTTTGGTTGGGGAGGGAAATTGAGCTGGGCTTTTGAGGATGAACAGAGGTTTTCCAGATGTTGACGAGGAAGAAGGGCATTCTAGAGAGACATCACAGGCAGGAAGGGCCTGGCCATGGGGTTGGTGCTGGTGGCCTGGGGCAGTCAATGGCTGGGAGGTGGCAGGTGCTGGGCTGAGGAGATGGGCTGGGGCTGGGCGGACGTGATCTTGCAGGTCACAGTAGAGAGATCAATGTGACTCTGTGGGCAATTTGGAGGCCATTGGAGAGTGACAGGACCTGATTTAGGTTTTAGGAAAGCCTCCTGGGCCAGAGATGGGGAGGAACACCGGCCACCAGGGGGTGGAAGTGAGGCCGGCAGGGGCTGTGCAGTGGGGTGGAGAGGAGGGGACAGAGCTGTGAGGCACCTCAGAGGCAGAGACATCTGGAGGTGAGCACAGGCATGTGGGACTCTCCCACATCTGGCTGTGGTCTGGCTGGTGTGTCTCCCAGCTCAGCGCCTCTGCAGGAGAACTGTGACCCCGCCACGGTGCCCACAGCTGGCAGGGCACAGTGAGGGGCTCTCCCTTCCCCCTCACTGCCCCCTCTCCGCAGGATGCTGCGGAACAACCGCATCAGCTGTGTCCACAACGACAGCTTCACGGGCCTGCGCAACGTCCGGCTCCTCTCGCTCTACGACAACCAGATCACCACCGTCTCCCCGGGGGCCTTCGACACCCTCCAGTCCCTCTCCACGCTGTGAGTCCGGCCTCGGAAGGCAGGCGGGCGGCGGCTAGGGAGTAGCCCTCTGGGCCCCGGGAACCCCACTCCCGCCATCCCAAGGGGCCGGTCTTCTTGGGTATCTACTTTTGAAGAGCTCACTGGGGATGTGGGGTTGTCATGGTTTCTGGAAACATGAGTCCTACCACTTTGGAGCTCCGCCTCTGGTCCGAAAGCCCGTGCTCTTGGTAATCGTTGGTTGTCGGGGAGAGCGTGTCCGTGGCCAGCGTGTGGCAGATCCTGCCGCGGTGGACAGGAGGTCTTGCTGGGACAACTGAGACAGGCAGGGTCTTCATGGCTGCCTGCCCGGCCCCTTCCAGGAACCTCCTGGCCAACCCTTTCAACTGCAACTGCCGGCTGGCCTGGCTGGGCGACTGGCTGCGGAAGCGCAAGATCGTGACCGGGAACCCGCGGTGCCAGAACCCAGACTTCCTGCGGCAGATTCCCCTGCAGGACGTGGCCTTCCCTGACTTCAGGTGTGAGGAAGGTAACTTGTGGCCCCAGCAGGAGGGGAGAGGGTGAGCTGGGTGGGTCACTGGGCTGGGGAGGGTGCGGTGTCCGGAGAGGGCGGCCCCCTGCCCGCTGGTGTCTTTGTGTGGTTATAAGAGCGGTGACGTGCTAATCATTTAAAAAATGGGGAAATACGGAGAAAAGAAGGAAATAAACATGACCTATTATCTCATCACTCAGAAAAAAATCACGGTTAACATTTTAGTGGGTTTTCTTTTATGGAAGTCCATTTAACCCAGAGACCTGCCTCCTGGTTGTTCCTAAGTGTTCCACTTATGGGGTCACCCTGTCCTTGATATGCCAGGGGACCCTCCTGAGTCCCATCCCCCACCTGTGGGAAACGCTGGCCACCTTTGGCTCCAATGCCTGTTTCCTCTGAATTCTCAGTCCCTCCCCTGTGGCCACTCCCTTTTTTGCTTCCTGGAACCAGATGCAGCCTCATCCCTGGGTTTTCCGCAGAGTATCACACACACAAAGGTGGCTGTTGGAAGCAGAATTCTTCCCAACAGTGACAGAGCCAGGTTGCCGTCCCTGTCCTTAGAGTCACTTGGTTCTGCTCACGGGTGCCCGTCCAGGCCACCTGGAGGTAGCAGTGACTCTACACCAGCCTGGCTGGGCTCAGGCCCCATGTTGCCTCTGACCAGCTCTATGACCTGAGCAAGTCATCCAACCTCTCCAGCTCTCAGTAAAATGGAAATTCGCTGTTCATTCATTCATTCATTCATTCAGCCAATCTATTCTGAAGGCTGCGCTGTGCCAGGCACACAGGCGCCCTCCACTGCACTGTTAGGAGATGACGTTGCCATGGTGCCCGGCAGCTGTAGCCACTCAAGCAGTGGTGTGGCTGCATCCGCCTCCTCTGCTTCGCCTGGGTCCACCCTGGGTCTGGGGAGGAAGAGATCAGCCCAAGACCTATTTTGACCTCAAAACTGCTCCAGGGCCCTTTGTCCCTGTTGGGGGAGAGGGGTGGTGCAGCATAAAAGACTAACTGGTGGCCACGGTATCAGAGTGGGGTGGCCCTGCCTGCAGGAGGCCCTGGGAAGGCTCTGCCTCTCTCTGACGGGGCCTTCTTCCTCCTCCCTAGGCCAGGAGGAGGGGGGCTGCCTGCCCCGCCCGCAGTGTCCCCAGGAGTGCTCCTGCCTGGACACCGTGGTCCGATGCAGCAACAAGCACCTCCGGGCCCTGCCCAAGGGCATCCCCAAGAATGTCACGGAACTGTGAGTAGCCTGAGCCCTACCCCCACACTCCCCCATGGGCCCACAGGACAGAACCAAGGGGGCATTTCCTGAGGGGTTGGGGCTGGCAGCGGGAGAGGGAGGAGACTGAGAGCAGATATTAGCTGAGTAGGAGTTGGGGTCCCAGCTTTGCAGGAAATACCACTTCCAAGAAGGCTTTGAGCTTCTCTTTGATTCCCTCTCTGCAGGCACCTGGGGACTCAAGTCCCCACGGTGGCGAGTGCTTCGTCCCTTTCCCCCGAGCTCTGCCTCTAAAATGAGGAGCAGCAGTGCTTCTCCGACTCAGCACTGTCCCGGGAGCATCCTCCTCTGTCACAGAAATTCTCACTCATGCGATGCCTTTTACTAGCGACATAATGTTCTTCATGTGAATCTGCTATGATCCAGATGACAAATCTCCTTTTGTTGGATATTTAAGTTGCTTCCAAATTCTTACTATCACAAATAGCACCAAGGTGAACATCCCTCCACGGCAAGCCCTGGGCAAAGAGCACCTTTAGGACGCTTGCTGCTTTTCCTCTGGTGGCCATTCAAGAGAGACTGTTTCCTTTGACTCCCACTAACTGTGTGCAAAGTGGCTCACAGTGGCCTGAGTACTGTGTCGCTCAGATCTGTTGATCAGGACGTGGGATCTGAGCTCCCGTGGGGTGTGCACGTATGTGCATATGGCAAACGGTGGTGGAGAGCTGGGGCCTCAGTCAGCCCCTGACCTCTTTCTAGCCCCTGGACTGATCCCTCCAGGCCTCCGTAGCTGAGCTTTGCTCTTCCCCGTGGCAGGTGCATGAGGTTTTCAATCGCATTTCTGTCTTTACCAGCAAGGCACATCAACCACTGCAGGCCTTTTCCTGCGACTCGCCTGCCCCGTCCTTGCCTGGTTTCCTATGGCAGTGTCAGGCTCTAGAAGCCTCCTGTGTCCTCATGTTCTCCTTGGTGCCTCATACCAGCCCTGAGAACAGTGGGACAGGTGGGGCAGCCTGCCTTCTTTGACTGAGTTCAAGGGCTGGAAAAAATCACTTGGCTTCTCTAAGCCTCAGTTTTGTCAGCTGTGAAATGGGGCTAGTTGGGTGTATTGACAAGGGCTGCTGTGAGGATCCAATGAGATGGGAGGGAATCACTTTGTACGACACAGAAAGATGGGGAAGGATGAGAAAAGAGCCCTAATTTTTCTGCTCTCTGGTTCCTTGGGGAGTAGGGCAGAGTCCCCCCCCCAAAGGGCTGCAGTTGGTGGGGTCCTGTGCCAGGCCCAGCTGGGCTCCGTTCCTGGTGCTTGGGTCACTACTTGGCAACTTCTAGTCTCTAGGCAAGGATGGCAGGTGGGGTGGGGGGAGGTCTGAGCATCTTGAACCACAAGCTCTATCCTATAGAAATGGGAATGTTGGGAAGCCTTGGGCTTGGTGGATTTGGGTGGGCTTGGCTTTAAGGACGATGACTTGGATGGCAGTTGGAGCCAGAGAGGAGGCCGAGGTGGGAGAACAGAGGAGGCTGCAGCAGGAGCCTGGGCCTGGGTGGCAGTGTGCAGTCGGGGTGACATGAGAGCAGAACAGAAACAAATGATGAGAGACCAGTGGACAAGGGATGCCACCACCATGGAACTGGCTGCAGGGAGAGTTGGAGAACTGACATGAGGAACAGGAGCCTAGAGGGTAGGACGCAGTGGTGCTGATGGGGTTGGGAAAGCTGGTTGGGCAGGCTCGGGTCTGAGCCACCCCACACCCCGTGCCAGCAGGTAGAGAGGGGGCCCTGGTAGCTGACGAGGGCCCTGGTGACATGCAGATCAGATCTGTTCATCCAGGAAAGTGCAGAGCAAGGAGGGAAGGGCGGGATGTCTGGGGAGTGCCCACGGTCCGGGAGGAGGCTGGGATGCGAGAGGGGAAGCGGGAAGGAAGCCAAGAGAGGCTTCATGTCTCAGTGGCTCTTACCAGGTTCTCTGGGTGGCACCTTCCCAAATGGCCTAAACAACACTCCTGTTTTCTCCTCCCATGAGCATTTTGGGGTCTTCGTGTATGAGAGGAAAGGAGTGAGAGGTCCCTGGCTGCAGGGGGCACTGCCAGAGGCAAGACAGGTGCGCTAATGATTGTGTTCTCTCTGCAGCTACCTGGACGGGAACCAGTTCACGCTGGTTCCAGGACAGCTCTCCACCTTCAAGTACCTGCAGCTTGTGTGAGTATCCAGGCCTGCCTCTGAGGACAAGAGGGCCTTTGGCGTCTAACCATCATGGCTCCAGCTTTCCTGGAATTTCCTGCAGACCCGGCTTCGGGGCAGATCCCACTTTGTCCCTTACTCCGACCCCTGGGAACATCCGTGCCTGGAGCTGTTTTGCCACCTAGTGGCCATGCTTGGGAATTGCACTGCTCCCGGCCCTGCTGGGTCTGACCCTGCCTGCCTCTGCCCAGGCGATGTCCCCAGACCTCCCCGGGCTGGTCACAACTGTTAATGCAGGTTCTCCTTGCAAGGATGGGAGCCAGGGCAGAAGTAGAAGGGGATGGAAGACACCCAACCTCAGCCTCCAAACCAAATATGAAATATGGCAGCTACAAATACACATCTGTAACTAAGTTTTTCTTTAGGCTAACATCTGCTTTTCTGTTATTTCTACATTTGACCCTTTCCACTCCATGGAAAGATATCAAATAAGCTTTGGGGTAATAAGTTCAGCTCCTCTTAGCCTGCCAGCCTACTTGGCATCTCACTTCAATTGTCTTTAGCTGCTCCTTGGCCAGATTCTACCAAAAAGTCCCGAGATGCTCCCTGTTAGTGTGGCTGGAGCAGGGCTACTGACGTGTGGCCTGTGGGCCGGTGCCAGTCCCGGAGCTGTCTGTAACGGGTCTGTACTCAGACGAGGAGCTCACCCCAGAACGCAGGTCCACACTTGCTTCCCTCACTGAGAACGTCCTGCTGTGACAGCAGTGTTGGCTAAACCAGGCTGCGCGTAGTGACGTAGGTGACTGTGTTGTGCCACAAGTCCCTTGTGTGGGCTGGTGACATTCAGTTCAAGGACTGGCTGCTTTGAGGGACACTGGCTTACAGACTTTCAAAGCTCCAATTTATCTGTCTTTGCTCAGTGACCCGGCGAATGAGTTTTGACTGTCCCAAGCAGCGTGGGAGGGATACAGTGATTTGGTGACAAAGGGCCAAAGAAAGAGGCTTAATACCACAAGTTTCCCCAGCCTTCTCTGGTCTGATCTGAGGGAACTCCGCCAGAGGCTCGGATGCGCTTGAGGAGGGAAGGAGGGGAAAGGACAATGTCGGGCCGGTTCTCACGTGAAGCTGCCTCTGGGGGCTGCAACGCCCCCCTCCTCCTCACAGGGGAGGGCCGCAGAATGCAGTGGGCATCCATCGAAGTGCTTAAACACATGTCAAAAAACCACAGAACTATCTCGAATTAGAATAGTCAGAGGAAAGTTTAGGAGAAGATGAAGGCAGGGTACTTTGTTGCATTTTATAAACATTTCCTGAGCCAAGAGCGGGCAGATGTGAAGGCCCCTAAGTCCCGTCACAGTCCCCCCCTCCAGACTGCATGGTTTAGGGAGGGTGCAGGAGAGGGGACACACAGAGCCGTGTCCAGCAGAGGTCAGGTTAAGGCTGTGGCTCAAGGACAGAGTGATGAGCTCAGGGAGGGGCTGGGGGAGGGGAGCTTTTTGGAAGACGATTCGGACTCACTCTTGGGCACAGGGAGCAGGATGCCCAGGGGCACGGAGCGGTGGCATGCCCAGAGACTGTCAAGAAGTGTAGTAAATCCAGAGCCTGCAAAGCCTGGTGTTGGAGGGGTGGTCAATGGGCGAAAGAGGCAGGGGCTGGGCCCAGGAGCACCCGCAGGTGGCAGGGGAGGCCCTGGAGCCCCCACTGTAGGCCCACGGAGCCGTTGCAGGTGTTTTGGTAGGGAAGTGGCCCATCAGATTTGCGTGATAGAAGATTGCTGTGGGAGGTGGCTCAAAGCGGCAGAGCTGTGGGGGAGAGACGAGGTAAGAGTCCCAGGCAGACACCAGGAGAGCGATGACACTGGCGGGACACACGCAGAGGGCCCAGGAGCAGGTGCAGATGGGAAAGTGACAAGCTGGGTGGAAGGAGGAGGCGGGGGGGCGGTGTTCCTGGGTAGCTTTGGCCCGGGGAGGGCTCAGGAGGCAGCACAGGCTGTGGACTGGAGTCTGAGTGTCTGGGGACGTCAGACGGAGGGGAGTTCATGGGGCCACCAAGGAGGGCGCTGTCAGCACAGGAATGTCCCCGAGGGCACCCAGAATGGGCTCGGTGAGAGCCGAGATGAGGCCTCAGGGGCGAGTGGGCAGGAAGCTGAGTGGACTCTGGGGCCACAGCAGAAGGGGAGGGGGAGCAGGTGGACAGCCGGGTCCCAGGAAAGGTGGGAGGTAAGGGTCTGGAGAAGAAGGGTGGTCCGTGGTGCCACCCGCTGCGGGGTGGCTCTGAGAGAACACTGTGGCGACCTGGGTTGGGGGCCTGGGGCTAGAGTCTGGCTCTGCCTCTGACCAGCTGGGTGACCCTGGTGAGTTGATCAGATCTGAGACTTTGGGTCTTTATTTGCAAAATGGGGTCACTCTCGCCCTGCTAGGCTTGTTGGAGGCTAGTGAACCAGCCCATGGAAAGTGCTGGCAGGAGAGAGAGGAGCGAGCACTGGGGCTGGCAGCTGGGAGGTCGCCCATGCCCTTAGTGGGTGCATTTCCATGGTGGAAGGGGCAGCGCCAGCCTCTGCTTGCAGGGGCGTGGGGAGGTGAGCCAATGGAGGCGCGTGGCCCTGGGGACCTGGAGGCAGTTCAGGGAGCAGAGCGCAGGGCTGTGGCTAACATGTGCTCCTCTCCACCCCCAAGCCCCCGCTCCAGTGCCAGTGGGAGCCTGGCCCACCTGGCCAAGGACAGCCATGCGCGGTGGGGGAGGGGAAGGCACCCATGAGATGGAGCCAGGGTGACAGGCTTGAGTTCTTCCTTTCCAAACCGTGATGCTTTTGCCTTTTCCAGGGACCTGAGTAACAACAAGATCAGTTCCTTAAGCAATTCCTCCTTCACCAACATGAGCCAGCTGACCACCCTGTGAGTCCCAGCCGGGGAGGGTGGGCTACACGCGGGAACACGGCTGCCAGGTCTGCCCCAGCCCAGCCTGTGCCAGGCATTGCTGGCGGCCACGCACAGGTGCTGCATGCAGACCCCCACCTGCTGGAGAGTGTGCTGCGGCCCGAGAGCCTAAAGACTTAAAAACATCTGTCATTGTGAAATACAACCTATGGTATATACGGAAAAGTGCAAAAAATATAAATGCACGGTTTAACAAATAATCATAAAGCTAGCGCACGTGTAGATAAGTCAAAAATAGAACACTGCTCATACCCCAACGCCCCCTTGCCCCTGTCTGACCATCATTCCTCTCTGCCCCACCCAGTGCAGCCCCTGTCCTGACTTTATGACAATCACTTCTTTGATTTCTTTATAGTATTGCCACCCACATCTGCATTTCTAAGCAATATATGAATAGCTCAATGTTGCCCATTTTAACCTTGTATAAATTGAATCATGTAGGACATATTCTTTTCCATCTGACTTCTTTTGTTTCACATTCTATTTGTGATTTCCATTCCTGTTGTGTGACACAGTGGTCTGTCTGTTTCATTGCTACATGGTGGTCTTTGCAGGAACGGGCCATCCTCGCCTCGTCCATTCTGCTATTGATGCATGCTGGAGTTGTCTCCAGTTTGGATGGTTGTGAACAGTGACCCTCTGGCATTTTTCTGCCCATGTTCTAACATATTTTACTGATGGCTTTAATTATATTCCACGCAACTGATAGAATGCGCTACCGAGCACCCCTTATGGTTGCCTGGTGCTTGAGAGTATCTCATTCACCTTCCAACAGCTCGTTTTATGGATGAACTTACGGGACTTCTCAAGGCTCTAGAGTGGTGAAACAGTAGAGCCAGTGCCCAAAAAGGAAGGAGCCTGACCCAGCCAGTCTTTGGGAACAGGATGGGGGCCCCAGGCCATGAAGTCCCCGTGCTGGGCTACCCACCCTCGCTTGTCTGCCTTGAAGCTGGTTCCCACTTCACAGGCTTCATGGTGACCGGGTGACTCAGTTGTTCCTCCCTGGTGACGTTTAGCCTTGGAAGGGCCCTCGGGGTCCCAGTGAGCCTGTGGGGGAAGCTGCTTTTGTCTAGGGCTGCGGTTTCAACAAGGAAATGCTGCCCTCCAGGGAATATTTGACAAAGTCTGAAAATATTTTTGGTTGTCACAGCTCAGAGGGAGGATGCTACTGGCATCCAGTGGCTACAGGCCAGGGATGCGGTGAGCGTCCTGCAGTGCCCCGGGTACCCCACGGCAAAGGCTGTCGGTGGTGCTGAGGGTGAGGAATCCCGCCTAGGTGATCTGGCAGCCAGGAGAGGAAAGAGTCCTTTCCTGTGACATGAATGTCTCATTTTTCTTATTACCTTTAAAAATAGCTTAGCAAGTTATAATTTGTATACAATAAACTGCACATACTGCAAGTGCAGAATTTGATAAGTCTTTTTTTTTTCCTTTTTGAGACAGGGTCTCGCTCTGTTGCCCAGCCTCCAGTGCAGTGGCATTATTATAGCTCACTGCAACCTCAAACTCCTGGGCTCAAGCGATCCTCCTTCCTCAGCCTCCTGAGTACCTGGGACTACAGGCATGCGCCACCATGCCCAGCTAATTTTTAAAAATTTTTTGTAGAGATGGGGTGTCTCTATTGCCCAGGCTGGTCTTGAACTCCTGGTCTCCAGCTATCCCCTTGCCTCGGCACCCCATAGCACTAGGTTTACAGGTGTGAGCCACCGCGCCCGGCCAGAATTTGATAAGTCTTGGCACCTGCACACACCCAGGGACCTGTCCCTGCAGTTGGTGGTGATGCCCCTTGCGATCCCTCCCTCTCTCCTCTCCCAGCCCCCGCCCCAGGCAACCACTGCTTGCTTTCTGTCACTATGGGTTAGTTTGCATTTTCTAGAGCCTTACATGAACGGAATCACAGCACAAACTCGTTTTTTGCCTCTTTCCCCCGGCGTAAGCATGTTGAGATCCAGCCATGTTGTCGTGTGCGGGCGGCGCCTGCCTTTTGATGGCTGCGCAGCATTCCATCGCATGCATGCGCCGCAGTCCAGCCATCACCTGTGCACAGGCGCCTGGGCGGTTTCCAGTGTACCATTTCCCTCACTAATCTGCCTGTCTGCCCTGGATGGATTCATTTACTTGGAAGCCTTTTGGGACAGTGCTCTAACCTACGGGCTCTGGAAACTGAGAACCTTCATGAAAGCCCTTCTTAATGATGACGTGCCCCTAAGGACGTTCCTTCACCTCTCAGAGCCTCAGGTTCCTCGTCTGTAAGATGGGGTAATAACAGTACCTTCCTCACGGTCACAGCTTCCTAATGGTAAATGAGTATAGACGCCGGGACATCACCTGTCTGCCCTGGAAGTGATGGGCTGAGACGGGGGTTCCCCTGAGGAGGTCCTGGTCAGGTGTCACCTTCCCAGGAACCTGCCTGTGCCCCTTGCTGGGGCAGCTTCGTGAGGGAATGTTCTCAGTCGCAAGAACAGCAACTCTCCTTTACTGAGGGGCTATGTGGAGCCCAGCACTGGGCTAAGAGCGTCGCCTGGATTATCGTACTTAACCCGCAGAAGGGCCCTATCAAGTTGGCATCAATTATGTTCCCATTTTACAGTTAAGGGAAGTGATTGCAGCAGAAAGGGATTAGGGGACACGGCCAAGCCCACCCAGTGACTAGGGCAGAGCCTGGCCTCTCCTCAGAGGGCGGAGGCTGCTAGGCAAAGTGACCCCCAGCATCCTGAGGGGTGGCTGTGCCTGCGGGGGCCTGGCAGTGACGCTGCCCTCCTCTTCTTCCTCCTCCTCCTCCTCCTCCCCCCACAGGATCCTCAGCTACAACGCCCTGCAGTGCATCCCGCCGCTGGCCTTCCAGGGGCTGCGCTCCCTGCGCCTGCTGTAAGTCGCCCGCCCTCCGGTCCTCCAGCAAACCCCCACCCGGGCCCTGCCACACTGCTCCACGGTGGCAGTCACTCAAGCCTCTACTCTCGTTCCGTAGAAGCTGAGTCATGAATGGGAGATGGTTCAAGAAATGGGGGTTGCTGTTACCCCCAAGTTGAGTTTGTGGTGTGAGGGGGCATCTATGATAAGGTAGCCCTTCATCTGCATGGGAGACTTCTGGTCCAATTGACGGTGAATGTTTGCAAGAACCTTTTCTATGAATTCCCACTATGAGGGTTTTTTTGCCTTTTTTTTTTGAGGCAGAGTCTCACTCTGTTTGTTGCCCAGGCTAGAGTGCCGTGGCATCAGCCTAGCTCACAGCAACCTCAAACTCCTGGACTCAAGCGATCTTCCTGCCTCAGCCTCCCGAGTAGCTGGGACTACAGGAATGCACGATCACCCCCAGCTAATTTTTTCTATTTTTAGTAGAGACCGGGTCTCGCTCTTGCTGAGGCTGGTTTCGAACTCCTGAGCTCCAGCAATCCACACGCCTTGGCCTTCCAGAGTGCTAAGGTTACAGGTGTGAGCCACCACACCCAGCCCTGTGATCAAAACCTTATGACAAAAGCCCTCTGTTATGTCTGTTATGATGGCCTCTGTCAGCCGGCGGGGGGCGAGGTGACATTCTCCCAGCCCCAGTCTATGGCTGGCCTCATTACCTTCCTGTGCTCAGGCTGTGCAGCTAAGGGAGGGAGGGCACTCCATCCACGAGTCCTATTCGTGATGTAAACATGGTGTTTCCATTATTCATGATGGCAAAAGTGGAGACCTCCAGAAGGACTGGGGGGCAGTGTGATCCACCTGGGTTACTAAGGGCTAACCCTCTTCCTTCCCCGCGGCCAGCAGGACAGAGTCTCTGAGCTGGGGGCCATGTCCCTCAAAGTGCTGAGCGAGAGGCCTGGAAGGCAGCACGGCCTGTCCCCTCTCTGCACAGGGCTGGCCTGTCCCTCCAGCAGTTCTCCCCTCTCAGTCCCTGGGTGAGGCACCAGCAGCCTCTTCTCTCCTCAGGTCCCTCCATGGCAACGACATCTCCACCCTCCGAGAGGGCATCTTTGCAGACGTGACCTCCCTGTCTCACCTGTGAGTAACTCCAGCCCAATTCTCTGGGTCTCCTTTGGTTTAAACAGGGCTCAGTTTCGGAGGAAGACGCCACCTCCTGAGATTGGCTTTTTGCTTCTGTCCCACAATTAAGCTTGTGAGCCTGCCATGTGCACCTTCCTGGACTCTCACGCATGCAGTGGCTCATCAGCCATGCAACAGAGCGGGAAGACAATTCCTTACGAGCAGTAATAAAGGTTGTAATGACCGTGTAGTGATTGCTAAGCCCTTCACCTGCATCAGCTAATGTAATCCTCGCGGTGATCCTACAGTACAGGTACCAAGATTCTCATTTTACACGTGAGGAAATAGGCGCAGAACAAGCGGGAAGCTTGCCCACAGTCGCACGGCTGGTGGAGTCTGTGCCTCTTACTCACCACACCAGCGCTGTGCCTCTCAGCTCGCACAGTGGGGGGGTAGGCTCTGGAAATTTACAGCCTCCAAGAGGTGGTATGTAGAATTGCTTCCACAACCGTTTAGTTGGCAGTGCCGTGAGGATTCCTTAAAAGCAGTGGGCCTGACTTCTCAAAAAGCTAAACACAGAATTACCGTATCCCCAGCGAGTCCACTCCTTGGTGTATGCCCAAAAGAATGGAAGGCAGGGACTCAGACCCCTGTGCACCAGTGTTCGTTGTAGCGTTATTCACAACAGACCAAAGTGTAAACAGCCTCTGTCCATCAACAGATGATGTATAAACAAAACGTAGTATAAATACATATACAATGGGATATTAGCCATGAAAAAGAATGAAGTTCTGACACATGCTACAACATGTATGAGCCTCGAAAACATGCTAAGTGAAATAAGCCGGACACAAAAGGACAAAAAGTCGGATGGTGGTTGTTAGGGGCTGGGGAGTAGGAGTGAGTGTTTAATGAGTACAGTTTCTGTCTGGGTGATGAAAACATTTTGGAAATAGGTAGTGATCATGGTTACACAACATTGTGGATTTAATCAGTGTCACTGAATCGTACACTTAAAATGGTGAAAATGGCAAATTTTACATCTCCATTGTACCATGTAAAAATGAGGAAATGAGGAAGCACTGGGCTGTGGCAGGGCATGGGTCGGGCGGGGTGCAGAGCAGACGCCGTCTCTCCTGGAATCTCTCGGCACTACTGGCCGAGGAGGCGTAGGGGACAAGGACTGTGGCTGCGACCCTGGGACGACTGACTCCTTTTGCTCTATGCCCCACTCCGATCTCCCAGGGCCTGAGTGGGCATCCCCAGATCAGAGGGCTCTTTGGGGTTCCCAGCATCTCTTCTTGAAGTTTGTTCATTCAACAATCTCACTAGATTTTTCTCAGTTCTAAGACTCACCTTTTCCACATTTTAATCTCTAAAATCAGAGTGTATCTTACAGTGATGTGTATATTTATTAATAGCATGGTAATGTTTCTCCGCCCCTCCCAAAGCATGTCAAATTAGTGGTTCATCTAGCAATCTCAGACTTGAGGAAGTAAAATAGTAACGGGTGCCACTCTTTGAGGATCTGCTTGAGTCAAATACCTTACTATGTGTTTTATCTCCAATGTCTCATTTACCCCGAGACCAAAATGGGAAGTAGGTTTCGAGTTATGTGCCAGCTCCATGGATTGGCAGGAATTGCCTTGAGCACTGCCCTAAACCTTCCAGGGCCAGGCAGGACTCAGTGGGAAGAGTGCAGCGATGGATTAGTGATGCCTGCCATGGAAGTGGGAGGGGTGAGGGGCTATGTCCTAGGTCGTGGGATTTATTATTTCCATTTGACAGTCCCAGGTTCTGGAAAGTTATGCGGCTTCCTTAGGTCATAAAGCTAGGAAACGACAGGAACAGGATTTGAATTTAGGTGTGTCTGATTCCAAAGCTCTTTATTTATTTTTCACTCTGTTGCCTCAATAAATATGTCCTGGGTAACCAGAGTGAGTCACCTGCTGAAGAATTTGCTAACACAATGCTTCTGCCTTCTGTGACCACTCGGGACATTGTAGAGAGAATTAGAAGGAAGCAGTGACTGATTCTGGGGAAGTCTGAGGAGATTCACAGCAGAGGCACCAAGTATGCTGCCCCTGAAGAGAGGCTGGGAGTCTGTAATTTGGAGAAGGTGGGGAAGGGCATTCCAGGAACAAGGAACAGCATGTGCAAAGGCATGGAGGCAAGAAAGTAAATGGCATATTCAGGGATGTTGTGTTGTCCAGCATAGGTGTTTGGTTGGGGAAAGAATGTGAGGTGGGAAGAGATGAGTCTAGAAAGAGACATTGGAATTCTGTTGTGAAGAGCTGTTTGTGCCAGGCTAAGGAGTTTAGACTTTATCTTATAGATAAAAGGGAACTGTGGAAGAATTAAGTTGTAGAAACTTCTGGAAAGCCAGTGGTGCCATATAGAGGGTGGGAGGGTGGAAGGAGGCAGGAGTGAGCCTGGTTGGAGATGGCGGCTCTGGACAAAGGCCAGGCAGGGAAAGTGTTGCTTGTTCTTCCTGCTGACTCTAATTCACAGAGGCTTGTCTCCATCGGTGTTGGATAATTTTTGGTTGTGGGCTCATTTTTTTTTTGACATTAATCTTCAGGAATTCTGAGGACCCGAATTGGAGGCACAACTCTCCAGAGAGCGTTTGTGTATGTCTCTGCTGGGTGCCGGGGCTGCCACTGCCCTGGGACCACTTACCTCCTTTGCATAGCCCTGGGCGCTCCACCCGACCAGGCAGGGCCTTTCCCAGCATCTAGTCCCCCTTTCCCACCTTTGGATTCCCCCTTGGTGTATCTCCTGTCCTTGGGTTTAAAGGTACACTTGGCTACCTTTCCTCCTTCCTTGTGAGAATTGAATAACACCTGAGTACATCTTGCCTCCAGTTCAAAATTTAGAGGCTTTATCTTTCAAATAGGAAGTGAACAAGCAACATATGTTTTGAAACAAACTAACTAAAGCTGCAAAAACAATTTTTGAGCCAACACCTATCTATAAATTCAGACTTTTTTTAGGAGACTCTGACACTGGGCCAGAAGCCAGATCCAATTTATAAGAAATGAACCAACAAATGAAGATCAGTTTAGCAGTGTTTATAAAACGTGGCATTGGCATTACTGACGAGATGTGTTTGTTGATTGCATCTAAGCCCAATTTGTCTACAAAACAGCATCTGTGTGAAAGAAATCTTCCATTGTTATGAAGCAACCTTGGGAATAAACCCTGCCTTTTATACCCAGGGTTTACGATGGAGACAGGCGGTAGCCTGGACGATGTACATGTGCTTGCATTTAGGTGTGCACACATGCGCACATGCAGTATTGATGGGCCACACACGCATGTGCACACACATGCAGTATTGATGG
>VBSM01003143.1:19541655-19557139 GCA_008086735.1 Cheirogaleus medius
CACACACACAGGCAGTATTGATGGGCCACACACGCATGTGCACACACACATGCATTGTCTCCTCTGGGCTCGAGAGCTGCAGCAGGTGCAGAACGATTTCTCGAGCACTTATGAGCAGTCGAGGACTGGTGAGAGGATGACATAGACTCACTGCATTCACTCTGGGTTTACAAAAGCCATACGCAATTTGAAGGGAGGCCTCACCCATAGCTCCATAACAAATCAGGACTGGCCAAGAGTTAGCATCCGGGTCTTGGCTCCCGAAGGTGCTGATGTTCCTAAGAAGCCCCCTGATCCTGATGCGACTCTGGCTGGGCCTCTTCTGTCCACTGGCAGTGTGGACGAGGGGTGGGTGGGGTGACGGTGTGGCGGAGGGGCCCACATTTAAACCCCTTGAACTCTAGACTAGGAATCAGGACTTGGGGCTGTATAGGTCCTTGTTTTGTCATCAACTTGCAGTGGGATCTCAGCCAATTTGTTCTTCTCTTTAAGCCTCTTCTCTCACCTGTGCTAAGGTTATTTGTAAGGTCTCCTATGGTTTGAACGTGTTGTGATGATCGTTAGCACTCTTCACCGCCCCGGGCTTCAACACCCTGCACAGCTCTCTGCTGCTGTTTACTTTTGTGTTTAATTTGCAGTCAGTTCACCTTTCATCCGTCTGTCTATCCCTCCATCAGCTAGTATCTACTACATGCCAGATCTGTGCTAAGGTTCCCCAGTGCCGTTCTGCATTGCTATAATCTGGCATTTTGTTGCCTCTGTACGTGAGAAAAGTAAATATGGAATTATTGAGTAAATTATGGCATGACCATATGACAGAACAGCATGTAGCTAGTGATAATTAGGACACTGTAATTTTTTTTTTTTTTTTTGAGACAGAGCCTCACTCTGTTGCCCAGGCTAGAGTGCCGTGGCATCAGCCTAGCTCAGAGCAACCTCAAACTCCTGGGCTCAAGCAATCCTCCTGCCTCAGCCTCCTGAGTAGCTGGGACTACAGGCATGCGCCACCATGCCCGGCTAATTTGTTTCTATATATTTTTATTTGGCCAATTATTTCTTTCTATTTTTAGTAGATATGGGGTCTCACTCTTACTGAGGCTGGTCTCAAACTCCTGGCCTCAAGCAATCCTCCTGCCTTGGCCTCCCAGAGTGCTAGGATTACAGGCGTGAGCCACCGTGCCTGGCCAACACTATAATTCATTATTTGATGAAAACCTAGAATAAAGAGGGTGTTCACTCTGATTTCAGTGATGGACAAATATGTACACAAGAATTGGAAGGGAATACACTAACAATAAATTAGTTACATTTATGGAATGATAGATGATTCTTTTCTTTTTGAATTTCCTTTGCACAGGGGTTTTATGCCTTTCTCAAGCTTTGAGACAGGCATTCATTCACTCAGCAAACGTTACTGGTGTCTGCTAGTCTCTGATGCGGCTGGGGATTCAGTAGTTCCTGCCCTCAAGGGACGCCTTCCACTGCCCCTAGGTCCAGTAGGATACAGAAATGCAGTAAGTAGATTGCCTAGGAGTGCGACGGGCAACGGAGATACTGCTCGGGTGAAGGAGATTTTAAAGTTCTAGTGTATGTTAACCTCTACAGTTGGCGACTCTGTGGGACAGCCAGGGGAAAGCTATCCCAGTCCATGTTACATGAATAGAAGCTGGGCAGGGCCTTGGCATGCACAGACCAAATAGCTACTGTTTCAGCTATTTCCAAATTATATCAACAATCAACAACACAGGTTATTTATACTTTTGCTGGGGTGTGTACCTGAACCCACAGTCCTTCCGGAGTGATGTGCAGCCTGGCTGCTGTCCCCCCATCCCCACCATGTCTCAGGGGGGCCAGTGGCTCTCCACGCCCCACTGAGTTCACGGGAGTTTTCACCTGGAAAAGCGGTCCCCAGATGACTGTGAACTCCAAGTCCTACTGAAGAGAGGGCACAGTGGTCCTTAGCCACAAAAATCAAGCCTTTGGATAAATTAAACCTTGTAATACTGAATTCACGTGTGGCTCGGAGTCTGCCTGATGCAGAAACAAGGAAAATCACGTGTGAGTCAAGCCAGGATTTCTATTTTTAAATAGCTTTATGTGTCACTTTGGTCCCATAGTTTTTATTAAGAGTCAGAAAGGGATTTGAAGTACAACTTTGCTGCTGTTTATTGGGGGGACACGTGCATGGATCTGGTGATCCGTGATGACCCTAAGACGTGTGAAGGCCCTTCACATTCACAGGGCCTCAGAGTTAGTCTCTCTGGCATATTCTCTAAGGTGAGGTACTTCCACCTTGTGGCTCATTATCAGACCACACTCCTTGTAGTGCACTATAAAAAATATGTTTAACCACTTTGGTACCAGGGTCGACTATAGTCATCAGCCACAGATGAACGCGCACAGCCCAGCATCGACTATAGTCGACAGCCACAGATGAACACGAGTGTCGACTTTAGCCAACAGCCGTGATATGAAGGCGCACAGCCGAGTGTCGACTTCAGTCGACAGCCAAAAGCTTTTGCTTTTATCTCTGCAGTTGCAGTGTGTACGTTCAGCTAATAAGTTACTACGAATCTGTGACCTTTTAACAAGTCCTTAGTAGGAGTTATTATAGTTATTTTCCTAAAGCTGCCTGTAAAGTAAAACAAGCTTTCAGTGCTTTAAAGCTTTCCTCATCACACAAGAGCAAAACGGATTCATTGTCAATGCACAGCACAAACTATGGTGTGGTCTATGAGTGCCGGCTGTGGGCAAGGTTTCGCGGCCAGTGAACGCAGTACCGAAGTGGTTAAATAAATTCTGTATTTATCTTTTGAAATGCACTTTTTATTAGTATAAAATATCAATCTGGTGAATGCACACATTTTAAATATACTGCAATTTTTGCATTCCTGTTATTTAAAAAAAAGTCTTTGCTTTTTAACACACTGGAGCTTCCAAGAATCAAAGCATCTGACCTTTCTCTACGTCTGAGAGGCCCTGTGCTGTTCAGCGGAAGGAGGAAGGTGTCTCGCTCGTCCCATTAGTCAGGATGGATGCTGTCAGCAAATAAGAATAGAAAAAAATTAAACACATGTCAAGGTTGAACCTGCTTTCTTTTCTGAGCTGCGTATTCCCTCGACGCCCATTTTAGGTTATACGAGCTTGTGTTTCTTCTCCCTCTAGATTGCGGGCTCTTTATCGAATCATAAAGGGAGCCCCAGAGATGTTAAGTGAACCGCTCAAGGTTGCCCGGGCAGGGGGCAGCTGCGTGGGGCCGCAGTCCAAGTCTTGTTCAGCCCGTCTTACAAGATCGCACATCCTCAGCTGCGCTATTTTGGGAAATTCGTGTTCAGAGCTGCTGCTTTTATCAGACTGTGCACGTCTCAGGGGGAACCACTTCCTCCGTATTGCCCAGAAACAGGTGGAACATGGCAGCGCATCCATTGGTTACCTAATAAATGTGCCTGTTCTCATTAAGATTGTACAACCTTGTATTTTCAAAATAATGTTGCTATCGATGAACTTCAGGCACAAGGCACCGATTTTTCTATTTGCTTAGTCAAAGAACTCTGGCCCTCTCTTTCCCCAAATCTGTGTCTTGTCCATCTCAAAGTCTCTCACTGTGGCTTTAGTGGAAAGATTCTGAGCTCGCCCACCAGACTGGTAAGAAATGAAGCGGTTGGCAGTACGCAGGGTCAGGGTCAAAGTGAGAGCAGATGCGACCTTACACTGCTGGCCAGAGTGAGCTGATACGACCTTTTTGGGGGGCAGCTATTAACATACTCCATGCACTTCCTCTGCTCCCTGGATCCTGCTTTTAGGCGTCTGTTCTAGATAAATGCTCACACCTCACAAAGAGGCATGTACAAGTGTTCACTGCCGTTGGAAACAACCAGAATGTGCAGCAACAGGGAAAGTGCTCACTGAGCTCTGGGGTGTCCATTCTGTGGGACACTGTGATGCAGTTTGACAAAATGAGGTGGATCCGTACAGGCTGATCCGCAGACGTGCTGTTCGGTGTCAAGAAGCAAGATGCTCAGTAGATGACGTGCAGCGGATGTGATTTATGTAAATGTGGGAAAGGCCCGGAAGGCTGCACACCTGAGCATGGTGACCACGTGACCATGTGTCTCTCTGCGGAGGGCGGGGACAGTGAGGTGTTGGGCTTTCTTTTGTAATGTGGATGTGTCATAGTGTATTTAACCACTGCCCCACTGAGGAACACTGGGCGTTTCCAGCTTTTCTGTTATAAACAACGCCACCACGCAGATGCCTTTACCTGCTTGTGCAGGTGTATCTGTGAGATAAACTCCCGGAAACAGAATTGCTGCCTCAAAAGGCAACTGCATTGGCCACGTGATAGATATCTCAAGATCCCCCTCCATAGGAGTTCCACCATTTGCACCCCCATCAGGAACACAGGAGCATGCCTTTAAAAAAATTGGGGTGAAATTCACATACTATAAAATTAACCTTTTTAAAGTGTACAACTCAGTGGCATTTAATCATTCACAGTGTTGTGCAGGGCGGAGACCGCTTTGTCTGCAGTGTTTGAAAGTGGCTCACAATAGGAGTGAGTTCATGTGTCCTTTGTTTAATTAAAGATGAAAAGGAAAGTAGAAGAGTGTGTGCTTCAGAGGCAGGCGGCTCTGCGTCTGGATCCAGGGCCTGCCCTTGGCTATTGTGTGGCTCCAGGGACATCACTTATTTCCCAGGAGGCTCAGTTCCCACATCGTTGATTGGAGAAGAGAAAACGTGCACAGTGGGGCTTCCGAGAACATTCGGTGCACGAAGGCAGGAAAAGCAACTGTCTCATTGCGGCAGTACGCATTGGCCGCTTTCTTCCCCGTGTACACTGGAGGCGATGCATTTGTAGGCTCTGGCTCCAATGGCACAGGTTCAAATCCCAGCTCCCTGTTTCTGTGTGTGATCTTAGGCAAGTCCCTCAAACTTTCTGGGCCTGGGTTTCTGCACAGGTGAAATGGGGATAGTGTGTGGCGAGGACTAAGTAAGGTAAGGCACATGCGGTGCTTAAAACAGCACGGGCGACACGGCGAATGCTGCTGGAATGGGGGCTGTTAGGAGTTTTGCCGGCGCCTGGTACAGGGTCTGGGGACCCTAGGTGCCCCGTGGGTAAGGACCCCATGAACCTGTAATGCCTGCTTCTCTCTGCTCTCTGCCCCAGGGCCATTGGTGCCAACCCCCTGTACTGTGACTGCCACCTCCGCTGGCTGTCCGGCTGGGTGAAGACTGGCTACAAGGAACCAGGCATCGCCCGCTGCGCAGGGCCCCCAGACATGGAGGGCAAGCTCCTCCTCACCACCCCTGCCAAGAAGTTTGAATGCCAAGGTGAGCCCGGGAGCGCGGCCTCCTGCTGCTGGGGCCGCAGAACTCGCCCAACCCTGGCAGGGCCCTCCTGACACGCCTTTGTCCCTGTGGTGACCGCTGGTAGGGTGCGGTGAAGGAGCGGGCCACCTGCTGCTTGCTGGGATGGCCGCCTTCCAGTCCTGACATATCACAACCCAAAAAATCCGGGGAGAAAAATCTCAGGCCGTCAGGGCTTTAATCCCTCCCTGTGGTTATGTAAGGAAAATCAAAATAGCAGCAGAGTCTCTGGAAGCTCCCAGCCTCTCAGCAGTGTGAGCACTCAAACCTCCCTCGGTAGGAGTCGTGCTCAGCAATTAGCTTAAGCCCTTCTCAGTCCCTGGGGGAACCAGGACTCAGCTGCCACTCTCCTGACGTTTGCAGAGCTGCAGAGCCCGCATGTCACCGGAGGCTCAGTCCTTTGCTCTGAGACCCTCACCTCAGGCATCTGTAAATCCTTGTTCAGGGTTTGACTGACGGACTCACGGCCCCAGGGGCCCTGCTGAGCGCAGACAGGTGGCCGAGTGGCCGCCCTGGGCCTGCTCCCTGTGCAGGGGGACAGCTGGGGGAGGGCACCGGAAGCTGTGGGCCATGGCCCCTGCCCTCTGCAAGCTCAGAGGCCGCTGTCGGAAATGAAGCTGACAGCCGTAGGTTAATGAGGAGGCCCCGGGCCACCCTGCGTGCATGATGCCGTCCCAGCCGTCCCAGCCGTAGCAGTTCAGAGGGCTTGGCCGTGGAGAGCCGATTCACGTTGAAACCTTTGCTCCATGTTTATTTAATGGGGTGGGGTTGGTGCTGGGAAAAGCTTTTTTGGTTTTTTTTTACCTTCTATTGAAACATTACACACATACAGAAAAGCACACAGACATGAGAGACTGGCTCGCTGAATTTTCACAGACTGAACCCACCCAGGTACCCTAGAACCTCACCTGTGCCCCAGAAGCCCCTTGTGTGTCCTCAGCCTTTGCTGAGAAGTGTTTGTATTTCTGTTCACATTGACACCTCCTCAGCGGGAGCGATGTCCCTCCACTGCTAGGAGTCCCGTGGGGCAGCTCGAGCTAACTGGCTGCTCGTCTACTTAGGCTTGTGAGGTCCCGCTGCCCTGAGAGGTGGCCTGACTGCTGCTCCTCCGTCCACCTCTGCAACCAGTGCATCCTGGGGGCCTGGAGAGGGGCCCGCCATAGCCGGGGAAGTGACAGGAAAAGGTCCTCCCTGGTTCAGGCTTGGAGGGGAGCAACCCTGAGGCAAATGGACCCTTTCTTTCCCCTGGTGTGGCCAACTGAGCTTGGGTGCGATGCTCGCTGGGCCAGGGTCATTGGCCCAGAAGGGCATGGGGACACAGAGGAGAGGTCAGCCAACCACAGTCGTGGGGACTGTGCTGTCCTCACACTGATGATGCAGCCCTGATGGCCACGTGTTGCAGTGGCCGCCGGCCAAGCACGCTTTGCGCATGGGACTCGCTGGTTTAGCCTTCCCGCCCTGGGGCAGGGCTGCCACAACCCCGCTCTACAGGGCAGTGTCTGGAGGCTGGAAAGGTGGACTGTGGGAGGGGCGTGAGCACGAGCCGGAGGAGGCGTAGGGCAGCAAAGGCGGCAAAGTCTCCCTGGGGCTGGGCTGCTCGGGCCAGGGGCTCCTATGCTGCCCCCTCCTGCCCTGACACCCCCTCTTCCCACAGGCCCCCCCACTCTGGCTGTCCAGGCCAAGTGTGATCCCTGCGTGTCCAGCCCGTGCCAGAACCAGGGCACCTGCCACAACGACCCCCTTGAGGCGTACAGGTGTGCCTGCCCCAGCAGCTACAAGGTGAGTGGAGGCCGGAGAAGAAGGGCCCTGGTGTGTGCTGTGGGGCAGGGCGGGTCTGTCTTGTCACCACACTGGCCCCAGTGTCCAGAGCACTGCCTGGCTCAGAGCAGGCGCTTGAGTGAACTTGTAATCTGTGACCAAACATATGAATGAATGAATGAATGAATGCATGTCACTCCGGGCAGCAGGGCGCTGGCTGCTGAGGGCTGGCTGGCTGTTGGCTCACACTAACTCCCTGGTCCCTCTGGGGTCCCCGTGGCTGACTGTCCCCCCAGGGCCGAGACTGTGAGGTGTCCCTGGACAGCTGTTCCAGTGGTCCGTGTGGGAACGGCGGGACGTGCCATGCACAGGAAGGCGAGGATGCAGGCTTCACGTGAGTTGCTGGAGGGGCAGCGCCCAAGCCCTGGTGTCCCTCCCGCACTGGGGATGGCCCAGACCTCCCAGTGCTCTGGGGGTTGGGACGGGCTCAGGGGAGCAGGCATGTGCTCTAGATCACAGCCAGAGGGCTCTCTGACGTTGCCCAGGTGGCTAGGGGACAGCCGAGTCCCCCAGCGCACAGGCTCCCAGGGGTGAAGGGTGCTTGGAGCCGCCTCTGCTGCCTCCTGCCCCTGCCAGGTGCCAGAGGGCCTTTAGAAGGCGCTGGAATCCCAGGCCAGGGGCATATGCCGTGTGGTGCCAAGGGGCAGACTGGGGGCATTTGAGAGTCCTGGTACAGCTCCACTTCCCCCAAAGCCTCCACCCCGTCCACCAGCCTGCTCCTCGAGCCAGTGTCACTGTGGGCAGGGCCCCCACCAGCCCCTGTCACGTGGCTACCCGAGCCCCCAGACACAGTCTAGGCACCACCGCCCAGAGGGGGGAGCTGAGGCCTGGTCGCTCCCCCTGGGGTCCTCCCCATCTCATGAGCACGCTGGTCACTGTGGGGAGGGGACAGTCCCACTGAAAGTGACCTCATCTCCTAGGTCCATCCGGTGCTGACTCCACCCTCCAGTCCCCCCACCCCCCACTGATCTTTCCCCATGCCCAGTTGAGCACCCCCCCAAGAGCTTTACTGAGGAACACATAGTATTTAGTGGGTGAAAATAAATTGCCGGCTCAACAAATTGGCTCTTCAGAAAATGATGTAGAATCTACCGGCAGAAATGGCCAGACCTGCCTCCGCAAACCTAAATTACCAGATGTAAAAAATAAAACGCTAAATGGCCTCTCCTCCCCGCGTCACCTTGGAAACGGCGTCCTCACAATAGGCTCCCGCCTCCTCCTGCTCGGTGAGCAGCTCCGTCAGGGCTCCCCGGTCCTTAGACTCCTCGCTGGGGACGAAAGGACCCCCCAAGAATCTGGAGTCAATGGGCCAGCCCCCTTGTGCCCAGCAGCCTTACAGATGAGGGGGCCTGGCGTGGCCCCCACCCCCCGGGTGGGAAGGAGTGCCTCCCTGGGTCCCCTCAACCCTGCAGCTCACCAGGGCCCCATCTGTCCTGCCCCTACTGAGTCCCCACCAGAGGGCACTAAGATGCAGAGTTGATCCTGTCACCCCCCAGCTTAAAACCTCCCACCGTTGTTCCCCAGCAGCCTTCTGGGGAAACACGAAAGCCCAGAACGTGTCCTGCCCCAGTGTCTGTAATTCTCACTCAGAGACCCCCAAACACGTTTTGAAATCCATACACCCCCGCGCACATTCTTAGATTGACACTTCAAATTTTTCATTATTAAATTTTTCATTGCAACAGAGGTAATTTCCTGGATATTGTAAATATTATTAACATTTAAAAATAAAACGATCACTTTAAATTACTGTTTTATCATTCTCTAATGGAATCCGAATCGTGCAGCAATTTGTTAGCATTTTTAAATGATGCGAACAAGCTCCTCTTTAACAATTAAACGTTTTACCTTGTTCTTTCTTCTCCTTGAACTTGCATTTCCATTTTACCTCCCCCCCAACTCTCCCTGTTTCTCTTCTAAAGTAATATATTTTTATGCTAGAGAGTCATTTATGGGACACCTGGCCATACTCTCTGCCACCAACATGGGTACATAAATTAAAATTTAAAGTTTTTTCTTATTTCTTGTCACCATAAGCCTCTGATTAAAAGTTTCTTTTGCATTGAGTTATCCTTACAATGGCCAGTAATATGCAATAGTTCAAAACAATATAACTGTATTACAAAATTTGACTGATAATTATTACACATGAAAGTAAAATTGTATTAGACAGTTTCTGTCTTAATAAGATGGATGGGTGCTTTTTTGTTGTTCTTTTTTGCTCCCAGTTGGTTCGGAAAAATATTATACATGAGTCAGGGCTCAGCGGTCCATCTGTTCCTGTTTTGTTTTGTTTTTATAATTATAAATCCTGGGAAATTGTGTTCACATAAATAAACTGATAAGATTAGAAGTTTTATTATAGCCATGGCACTCAATTCTTTGAAACCTGTCCCGGTTTATATGCCAAAAACTCCAGAGTGATCTGTCATCAAAATTATTTTTAATGTTCCATCAGCTGACAATCCCAGAGGCCTTCCTTCCATTCTTTTTAATGCACAAAACTAGAAACCTCTTGACTTACGACAGGATTTGTTCACTCACGTTCTGAACAGCAATATTCCTAATTGTCCCTTTATTTGGTGCCCGGAGGCATGTCCCGCTTAGGCTTGGGCTGGGAGAGATGCAACCTTCTAGAGTTCTGGGGCAGCTTAATTTAGGGAAGAGCTCACGCAGCAATTTGAAGAGAAGATGTGGAAATGACTTTCTGGGGCCTCCCTCTCTGACCCCTTGGAAAACCTCGGGTACCCCAGGGGAAGGTGCACCCTGGTGTGAAGATCACTAATCTCCTGGGCCCTCCATGACGTGGCTGCTGCTCACCCCCTAGCCCTGTCCTCACCCCGTCCCTGCAGTCTGTGCTCCCGAAATGCTGGACTGTGTGCATGAGCCAGCCCCTTCCAGAGGACTGGCTGTGGGGCTCCCTCACTCCAGGCTTTGCACGCACCTCTGCCTGGACTGCCTTCCCTGCTCTGCTCTCCCCTTCAGGGTCCTTGGCCAATTCATCACCTTCTCCAGGAAGCCTGCCCTGACTATTCCCCCACAAGGAGGAGTCAGACATCTCCTGTCTCTTTGTATCCCCTCTCTGGCCTCAGTTCTTATACCGCCCTCTACTCAGTACCTCTCCTCTGGTTGCCCATCTTCCCTTTGTGTCCCCACTAGACTGTGAGTCCCATGGGGGCAGGGCCAGTCCCTTACCTCTGACCACCCCCAGCACCTAGCAAGGGCCTGGCCCGGAGCAGGGACCATAACTCTGGAATGATAATCGACGGGCAGCCACAGGCTTCCACCAGTTTCCCAGGAAGCCTCTCCATCCTCCCCTTCCCCCTCAGGTGCTACTGTCCCCCCGGCTTTGAAGGCCCCACCTGTGGGGTGAACACGGACGACTGTGTGGAGCATGCCTGTGCCAATGGAGGCGTCTGTGTGGACGGCGTGGGCAACTACACCTGCCAGTGCCCCCTGCAGTATGCGGGTAAGCGTGTTGGGCTCCAGTGTCTGGGGCAGGCGGGGGCCAGAGACCCCCTAAGCCCCCGTGCGTGTGGGTGGAAGGGCTGGCCCCCGCCCTCGATGTCTGTAGCAGGTTTTGTCTGGGCCTGGCCACCCGGCAGAGCACAGGAGAGCAGCTTCCCTCCTGCCTCTCGCGTGTTCTTTCCCCAGGAAGGGCCTGTGAGCAGCTGGTGGACTTGTGCTCTGTGGACTTGAACCCATGTCAGCACGAGGCCCGGTGTGTGGCCACCCCGGACGGGCCCAGGTCAGTGCCGCCCATTTCCAGGGCCAGGGAAGGGCACGGGCCACCAAGTCAGACAGGGCTCCCGAGAACCAGTGCAGGGGAAGGTTATGGGCAGCGCTTTGTCGCCAGACAGACCTGGGTTTGCAGCACGAGCCTGGGTGGGTGGCTTGCCTGCTCTGAGCCTGTCTCCTCATCTGTAGACTGGTCACAACGGTAGCTTCCTCCCAGGGTGGGTGCAAGGGTTGGATGAGAAAAAGAAAGCCCTTAGCTCCATGCCTGACATCTGGTGAATGCTCCATAAATAGCTGTTATCATTCCAGATACACGATTTCTTATCCCCAATTACAAAATCCACAAAACTCTGAAAACCAAAGCCCATCTGATGGTAAAATCTGATGTGACCTGAACGTATTTGGTCATAGCAGCTGACCCGTGTGGGTCGGAGGTGGCTTGCAGGTGTTAGTGATCCCTCGCAGTGTGAGTATGTGTAGATTTTCCTGCAGAATCGTGAATGTGTCTGATTATGATCCTGTCTCAGATCCTATCAGCAAGTTATGATACAATGTATGGCCTTACCAAAATCCAAAAAGTTCAGATTCCCAAACCTGTCTGGCCCCAGGAGGTCTGGATAAGGAATCATTGACACCATCATCATCATCGCCAGTAATGGCACTTGTGGAAGTTCTTTGTCACTTGAAGACTGTTGGATGCAAGTCATGGGTTTTAAAAATGTTGCTCCTGTCTGCAGTTTTGCAAACAGAGTCTCATTTCTGGGACCCCACATTCCATCAGTCAGGGTGGCAAAAGGGGTCAGACAGGACTTCTTAAGGGCTTGTGGCTGAGGGACCCAAGCCCAGGGGGTAGGGCCAGCGCCAGGGATGGGGTCCCCAGGGAGCCCACGGTCTAGCCAGAGCAATCTGAAGCCGCACAGAGAAAGCAAGAGTCCGGGGATCCTTGAGGCCAGACCCACGGACAATGGGTGCTGCGGGTTCTCCAGACAAGTGAGGATGGGCGCCGCACTCCTGCCTGGGCTGCCAGGGTGCGCTTGGTAGGGCAGACCAAGGAGCAGTGGCAGGTCGGGTGGCATGTGCCCTCCTCAGAGGGGCTGGACCTCAGAGGGTGGAATAAGGCAGGGTTGCCTGCTGTCCAGTTTGGGACACCTGGCATAGTCCCTCACGCCAGGACGGATGCGCACCATGCCCTGCCCTGGACCCGGGCTGCGGCACACTGTGGGCGTATAGTGTGTGTTCTCTCCACTCCCTGTCCTAGTAGAAAGATGGAACTGACACTCAGCTGTGCCTGGCATTGTACCTGGAAGCTAGCAAGTATTCAGTATAGTCACTGAGGGAGTGAATGAATGAATGAATGAATGAAAGAAAGAATGAATGAGTGGGTGGTGGCTTAGCTACTGTAACATATTTCAGACTGTAGCTCCAGACTCATTAGTGGATTGTGATCAATTAGATATAAAGGAGCCCCCAGCTCCCATTTAATGTTAATGTCAAAATTAACATTAAAAAATAAAACAGAAAGTATCAGAGAGCAACATACCATTTTGTGTAGTAAGGATAAGTATTGCACGGAACTGGGTGTGTGTGTGTGTGTGTGTGTGTGTGTGTGTGCTGGACAGAAGGTTATATTTCTTATAACCTCTCCTGGTCGCCCAGGCTCTAGGCTGAGTGTGCGGCTGACCACCCGACCACCCCTGCCCACCCCCCAGGTGTGAGTGTGCGCCAGGTTACGCAGGTGACAACTGCAGTGAGAATCAGGATGACTGCAGGGACCACCGCTGCCAGAATGGAGCCCAGTGTGTGGATGAAGTCAACAGCTACTCCTGCCTCTGTGCCGAGGGCTACAGGTGAGCAGCCCTTGGGTGCACCATGAGTGATTTCTCATGGATGTCAGCTCCTGGGCCGGGAGGAGCCCCCAGCCATGGCCAGGGGAGGGGTAAGGGTCAGAGCCTGGGCAGTGGATGCTGGGGTTGAACCAGGGCTCTGCCCATTGGCAGCTGTGCAGCCTTGGGAAAGTCATGTGACTGCTCAGAGCCTAGGCAGAGGGTCCCTAGCCTGTGGGGTGAAGCGGGTGGAACGTGGGTGTAGATTCCTGGGCAGTGCCCTGTCACTTACCTACCCTGCCAACCTCTGATGACATGTCCTGCCATAAAGGTTGCCTACCTTCCCACCTGGGCTCCCCTGGGAGGTTGGACAGACTGCCCTCCTTTTGGCCACCCACCTCTGATGCTCTGTTCGTGTCATTTTTAGTAAAACAGTTTTATTGAAATATACTGTGTTTCCCAGAAAATAAGACAGGGTCTTATATTTATTTTTCCTCAAGAAGACACCATAGGGCTTATTTTCAGGGGATGTGTTATTTTTTTTAAGTACGGTACAACAATCTACATTTATTCAAATATAGTTAAGTTGTCTTCTTCTGGAACATCATCATAACTCTCCAAACCCCGAATTCCATCCTGAGTTTCTTGCGACTCTATTTCCTTTAGAACCATTGGCCCCAATCTCTCATGTCGAGCAATAGAGCTCTCGTGGGGCAGATGAGATGGGCTGCTCATCTTCTTTACCGCTCCTCGACGAAATGCATGGGTTGTGCAGATACGCTGCGTAGCCACGCCCATCACTAGGTCTTATTTTCGGGGTAGGGCTTATATTGCGCAAATGCTTAGAAATCCTGCTAGGGCTTATTTTATGGGTAGGTCTTATTTTTGGGGAAACATGGTATTAATAATTCACATACCATACAGTTCACTCAGTTAACATGTAAAATTCAGTGGCTTTTAGTATATTCCCAGAGTAATGCATCCATCACTACAATTTTATAACATTTCCATTACCCCAAAAAGAAACTCCTTATTTGTCACCCAAACCCCTCCCCTATCCCAGTTCTAGGTAACCACTAATATACTAATATTTATATCTACAGATTTACCTATTCTGGATATTTCATATAAATGGAGTTGTACAATCTGTTGTACTTTGTTTCTGGCTTCTTTAATTTAGCATAACATTTTCAAGGTTCAACCATGTTGTATCACATATCAGTACTTCATTCCTTTTTATGGCTGAATAATATTCCATTGTATGGATACACCACATTTTGTTTATCCATTCATCACTTGATAGACATTTATGTTGTTTCCACTGTTTAGCTATCATGGATACTGATGCTGTGAGCATTGATGTACAGGTTTTTGTGTGGACATACATTTTTTGTTCTCTTGGCTACACACCTCGGAGTGGATTTTCTGGATCATATGGTGACTCTTTAACTGTTTGAGGAACTGCCAAACTGTCTTCCAGTGGCTGCACCATTGTACATTCCTACCAGTAGTGTATGAGAGTTCCAATTGCTCCACAGCCTCAGTAACACTTATTATCTGTCTTGTTACTTTTAGTCATCCTAGTGTCTGTGAAGAAGTGTCTCATTGTGGTTTTGGTTGGCATTTCCTTGATGGATAATAATGAACATCTTTTCATGTATTTATTGGCCATTTTTAGTTCTTCTTTGGAAAATATATACTCAAGTCTTTGCCTATTTTTAAATTGAGGCATTTGTCTTTTTATTATTGTGTTGTAAGGGTTCTTTATATATTCTAGATAAGTCCCTTATTTGATATATGCTTTGCAAATATTTTCTCCCATTCTGTAGGTTTTCTTTTCTTGATAATGTCCTTTGATGTACAAGTTTTTCTGGTCTGGTTTATCTATTTTTTTCTTTTGTTCCATGTGCTTTTGGTGTCATATCTAAGAAATCATTGCCTAATTCAAGGTCAAGAGGAGTTACACCTATGTTGTCTTCTAAGAGTTTTATAGTTTTAGCTGTTATATTTAGGTCATTGATCCATTTTGAGTTAATTTGTATACATGGTGTGAGGTAGGGATCCAACTTCATTCTTTTGCATATGGATAACCAGTTGTACCAGCACTTTTTCCCATTGAATTGTCTTGGCATCCTTGTCAAAAACCAATTGACCATAAGTGTGAAAGTATTTCTGGACTATAAGTTCTAGTTCATTGATCTATATGGCTATCTTTATGTCAGTTCCACACTGTCTTGATTACTGTAGTTTTTGTAATATGTTTTGAAATTCGGAAGTGTAAATCCTCCCAGTTTGTCCTTTTTAAAGATTATTTTGGCTATTCTGGGTCCCTTGAATTTCCATATGAATTTTAAGATCAGCCTGTCAATTTCTGCAAAGAAGTCAACTGGAATTTTGATAGAGATTGTACTGAATTTCTAGGTCAATTTAGGAAGTATTGCCATTTTAACAATATTAAGTCTCCCAATCCATGAACATGGGATGCCTTTCAATTTCTTCTTTAATTTCTTTCCACAATGTTTTGTAGTGTTCAAAGTAGAAATTTTGTACTTCTTCTAAAAATGTATTCCTAAGTATTTTATTCTGTTTGATGCTATCATAAAAGGAATTGTTTTCTTAATTTTATTTTTTGTTTGATTTTTGTGCAACAATATTATATCCTGCAATCTTGCTGAATTATTTAATTAGTTCTAATAGCATTTTAGTGGGTTCTGTAGGATTTTCTTTTTTTTTTTTTT
>VBSM01003143.1:19557239-19629118 GCA_008086735.1 Cheirogaleus medius
CTCTCTCTCTCTCTCTCTCTCTCTCTTTTTCTCTCTTTCTTTCTTTCCCTAACTGCCCTGGCTACCACCTCCAATACAATATTGAATAGAAGTTGTGAGAGCAAATATCCTTGTTTTGTTCCTAATATTAGGGGGAAAGTATTCAGTCTCTCACCATTAGGTATCATGTTGTATCATGGTTTTTGTAGGTTTTTAAAAATCAGGTTGATGAAGTTCACTTTTATTCCTAGTTTGTGAAGTGTTTTTACCATGAAGGGATGTTGAAGTTTGTCAGATGTTTTTTCTGCATCTATTGAGATAATCATGTAATTTTTTGTTTTTTGGTATGATGTATTCCATTAATTGATTTTCAAGTGTTAAATCAACTTTGTGGTCCTGGGTAAATCCAACTTGGTCCTGGTATGTAATCCTTTATATGCTGGATTTGATTTGCTAGTATTTTGTTGAGGATTTTAGTGCCCATATTCATAAGAAATATTAGTCTGTAGTTTTCTTTTGTTGTGATGTCTTTGCTTTTGATATCAGGGTAATGCCAGTCTTAGAGAATGAGTTAGGAAACATTTCCTTCATTTTTATTTTTTGGAAGAGTTTGTGAAGAATTAGTATTAATTCTTTAAATGTTTGGTAGAATTCACTAGTGAAATCATCTGGGCCTGGGAAACTTTCCAATTGCTAATTCAGTTTCTTTACTTGCTATGAGTTTATTCAGATTTTCTATTTTTTCTTGAGTCAGTTTTGGTAGTTGTATGTTTCTATTTGTTCATATTTGTTTCTATTTGTTTCAATTTGTTCATTTCATCTGTGTTGTCTAATTTGTTGGCATACAGTTGTTCATAGTATTTCCTTATAATTCTTTTTATTTCCATAAGGTTCCTATTAATGTCCCTTCTTTTTTTCTGATTTTGGTAATTTGAGTCTTCCCTCTTTCTGCTTGCGTCTTAAGTCTCAGTTTTCTTTTCTGTAAAATGGGTATAGTAAAATCTGCCTTGCAGAGTTATTGACACGAGCAGTGAGTGCTTCTCAAACTTTAATGTACACATGAATCACCTGGGATCTTATTAAAAAACAGATTCAGTAGGTTTTCAGGTAGGTTTTCAGTAGGTTTTCAGCGTCCAGGTAATGTCGATGCTGCTGGATGAGGGACCACACTTGTTTCTCGGTGTCCTTCTGGCTTTCGGTTCTCCTGGGAAAAGTGTTCATTAGGATCACCTTCTGTCGCTTGAAGGATCCATTTTCCCGAGATGCTTAGTGAATTTCTCTCCAACCCTGGGAAGGGAAGATGCCCCTTTCTTCCCTTGACTCTGCCTTCTCTGACCTGTGTCCTTTCCTCTCAGTGGACAGCTCTGTGAGATCCCTCCCCACCCGCCTGCCTCCAGGAGCCCCTGTGAGGGGACTGAGTGCCAGAACGGGGCTGACTGTGTGGACCAGGGCAGCCGGCCCGTGTGCCAGTGCCTTCCAGGCTTTGGTGGCCCCGAGTGTGAGAAGTTGCTCAGTGTCAACTTCGTGGATCGGGACACTTACCTGCAGTTCACCGACCTGCAGAACTGGCCTCGGGCCAACATCACACTGCAGGTGCGTGCCCAGGGGACCTAGTCACGGAGGGGGTCAGGGAGCAGGGCCCCTGGTCTCGGGCCAGAGTGTCCGGATATGTCCTGCACAATGCCCAGGGGAACTGGAAAGACCCTGAGTCAGTCCAAACTCTTTGGATGTGGTATCAGGATCTCAGCTGGAACCAGTTTAAGCACCATTGGAAGGGTTACTGAGTCAAAAAACCAGGGCAGGGTGGAAGTGGCCTCGTGGGTAACTGGATTCAGAAAACCAAACTTGCCACAACCCTCTCCCACCATCTCTTGTCTCAACTAGTCCTCAGCCTCCGCATCTGGTGCGGCAGACAGGCTTCTCCCTGTGCCGGAGCAAGGCCAGCATTAACTCAGGGCTTATAGCTTTAACCACGTGCACCAGGGGCCCTTAAATCACCCCTTTCATGTCTTCAGTTCCATCTCAGAGCATCATCACGTTGATGGGAAAAAAAGCAAGTCCCACTTCAACAACATGGATGAAATAAGTAGATATTTTGGTAAATATATTTGGGACAGGAGAGGAGAGTGGATTGTATCACACATCTCATGAGAAAAAATTTTAAACCCTTCTTTAGTCATTTTGTCTTTCCCCCAAATTCCATCCCCTGTCACAGATGCCACATCTTTCCTGTCCCCTCTCTTTTGTCCTCTTCTCCTTTTTTCTTAGAGCCCTTCAGCCTCTCACACGTGTCACTCTGCCCTCTTCCCCTGTCACCTCTCCGACATCCTACTGCTACACTGTCCACACAGCCAGACAGTGACCAGCCTAACTGCTCAGTGAATCAAACTTGCCAACACCCTAACCAGCCATGGCCTCCAGGGCATCCTTGTTCTTCCTGATCTCCCATAGGGCCCGTCACTAGCCATTTAAAGGGGCTCTTCTTGCCAGCTCTGATGAGATCATCTCAGGGAAGATCTCTGATTGGCCTGGCTTGAGTCACATGCCCATTGCTGAATCAACCACTGAGTCCAAGGAGATGGGGTGGTATGATTGGTCAGCCTGGGTCACGTGCCCACCTCTGCAGACCAGGGCATCAGGTCCTTGCCAGAAGAAAGGGAGGGACAGGGACAAGGCAGGAAAACATGATCATGGCTCCTACAGCGTCTTAGAGGGATCTCCCTCCAAAGACAAAACTCCAACTTTTGCTTGTGTGGTTCCAGTCACAGACACTACCTCCTGAGTGGCTCCTTCCTGGTTCGATGGCTCTGGCTGTCAGAAAGGCTTCCTAACGTGTCCTCCTTGCAGTTCCCACCCTGAGCAGCCAGCCCCCTGGGGCCCGCAGAACAGGCTGCCCATACCCTAGAGAGCGGCCCCCATCTAATTTTCCTCTCTGGGAAGATCACCCTGAGGTCTCTTTCCTGCTCCTCCTGGCACAGAGTTTCCAGGCCTCAGCTGGCCCATTGCCCTCCCCTGCCAGGCCCTGGCCACACTGGCAGTGGATGGCATTGGAACCAGGGGCTGCAGCTGTCAGTGCTCCTGGAGGGCTGTCCCCGGGAGGCTGGCCAGGCAGGGAGCACAGTTCAGCAGGAAGCATCTCTCTTCCAATCTTGGGTCCCCTGTCTGCCCCGCCCGCCCTCCTGTGCTGCTGCTGGTGCTGCATGGGGTGGGCTGGGAGAGAAAGTGCCACTGCCCATCAGGTCTCCACGGCAGAGGACAATGGGATCCTGCTGTACAATGGGGACAACGACCACATTGCAGTTGAGCTGTACCAGGGCCATGTGCGGGTCAGCTACGACCCGGGAAGCTACCCCAGCTCTGCCATCTACAGGTAGGGCTTCCTCATGCTACCCTCCACTCTGAGGGCTAGGGACTGCCAGGAGGGTCTCCCAGGCCTAGAACAGGTGGTTATCAAGACCCCTAGGAACCTGCCAAGTGGGAAGGGCATTTGAACCACCTCATTCAGCGCTAGCCTGGGTCTATGACTCTCTGGGTCTTGAGCTGTGACCCCCTCCCTCCCATCCCACCACCTCCCAGGGGGCTCCTTAATGGGGAGGGCCAGACTGGTAAGCTGGAGACCCCTGCCCCAAACTTCTCAGCCCGCCCCAGGGAGTCTAAGAAGGGGAGTAGGAGGGATCAAGCTACAGTCCACTGAGCTCCATGGGCCCCTTCCTTAGAGATCTGGTCTCAGCTGGGGAAGGGCCCAGTCAGGGGGAGTCCAAACTGAAGCCCATTCCCTGGGATGGGGGAACCATCTTCTTCCAGTGCTGAGACAATCAACGATGGGCAGTTCCACACTGTCGAGCTGGTGGCCTTTGACCAGATGGTGAACCTCTCCATTGATGGTGGCAGTCCCATGACCATGGACAACTTTGGCAAACACTACACGCTCAACAGCGAGGCCCCTCTCTACGTGGGAGGTGAGGACCTGGCCCGGTAGAGGCTGCAGCTGTCCCCCCTCAGGCCTCTGCATAAGGCCATGGTGACCTCTTTTGCTCTCTGGCCTGAGGCTGCCCAGGAGAGCTGGTGCCAGGGATGGAACTGTGGGAAAGTGCCAAGGGGTGGGGGATGGGGTCCTAGTGAATGGCCAGCTACTGGGGGTTACCCACCCCCACCTGGAGCTTAGGCTGCTTTCTGCCTGGCCAAGGCAAGCAGACTGTGACTGGGTTGTGCCCAAGATCCGACCTAGGGGAGGGCCTGGAACTTTCCTAGCTGTCTTCCCCACCGAGGGCATCTTTCCTCTTAGCTTTGGGCCAGAAGTGGCTTCTCAATTGCTCAGGGTCAGCTGGGTGTCGTGGCTCACACCTGTAATCCTAGCACTTTGGGAGGCCGAGGTGGGAGGACTGCATGAGCAACATAGCAAGATTCTGTCTCTACAAAAAAATAGGAAAAAAAAAATTAGCTGGACGTGGTGGCACATGCCTATGGTCCCAGCTACTTGGGAGGCAGAGGCAGGAGGATCTCTTGAGCTCAGGAATTTGAGGCTACAGTGAGCTATGATGATGCCACTGCATTCTAGCCCAGGCAATAGGGTGAGACCCTGTCTCAAAAAAAAAAAAAAAAAAAAAAAAAAATTGCTGGGAGTCCATTCCCAGTGGGCCCAGAGCCACTGCAAGAGACTCAGGCACAGAGTCCCTGCATCACTGGGACTTCCTTGGCTGGCCTTGCAGGCTGTGCAGGCTAGGTGACGCCTGCAAGCATTTCCAGGTAGGGACAAGGCAAGCTTTTGGATGTAGCAGGGCTGTCTCAGCACTGGGGTGGGGAGGGTTGCTGAGACTTAGGGACCCTGGGTTCTAATCCCAGCTCTGCCACCTACTAGTGGTACACAAAAGCAGTGACAAAGTACCATACGCATGAGTTCTAGGCCCTGGTCCTTTGCTACAGTTGGGGTCTCCGAGAGGTCAAGGCTGGTGTCCCAGAGGAAGGGAAGGAGCCCTGGGCGAGTGCAGCCAGACTTCAGGACCAGGCATCCATTGGCTGGCCACTGCCAGGCCTGACACCCTAGCTCTGATCGCAGAGGAAGCAGCTTTTCATTTTCTTCTGGGAATGGAGTCTGGGCCCTCCAAGGTGGCACGGGACCTTGGCTCAGGGTTGCAGAGACAGAAGGACAGAGGCCAAGGGCAAGAGGGAACACTGTGGAGCTGCTCTGCAGAGCCCAGAGGCAGGTGCCAGGCATGGCCCAAGCCTGACTCAGCAGGGCTCTGCCCCCACCCGCACCCCAGGGATGCCCGTGGACGTGAACTCGGCCGCCTTCCGCCTGTGGCAGATCCTCAACGGCACCAGCTTCCACGGTTGCATCCGAAATCTGTACATCAACAACGAGCTGCAGGACTTCACCAAGACGCAGATGAAGCCAGGCGTGGTGCCGGGCTGCGAACCCTGCCGCAAGCTCTACTGCCTGCACGGCATCTGCCAGCCCAACGCCACCCCGGGACCCATGTGCCACTGCGAGGCCGGCTGGGGCGGCCTGCACTGCGACCAGCCAGCCGATGGCCCCTGCCACGCCCACAAGTGAGCCTGGGATGGCTGAGGGAGCCCCCGCCCCCGCAGGTCTCCTTCCCCACGGCCAGGCCTGCCGCAAACTGGTCTTCAAACCCCTAAATTGGAACATGTGGTCCAACACAGGGTTTTGTTCCTTTTACCTGGTTTTCAGTTTTTATTAACAGGAAAAGGTCCATAGGGACAAACAGAATCACCTTTCACCCCCTTTGTTTAAACCTTGGGAACGGAGTCAAGTTCCATGAAGTCCAGGCGGGGCGGTGTGGGCTACCTTGAGGGCAGCCTTGGGTCGGCCTGTCCTCACGGTGCCTTTTCTCTGTCCCCTCCAGGTGCGTCCACGGGAAATGCGTGCCCCTCGATGCGCTCTCCTACAGCTGCCAGTGCCGGGATGGGTACTCGGGGGCCCTGTGCAACCAGGCTGGGGCGCCAGCAGAGCCCTGCGGGGGCCTGCAGTGCCTGCACGGCCACTGCCAGGCCTCGGCCACCAAGGGGGCACACTGTGTGTGTGACCCCGGCTTTTCAGGCGAGCTGTGTGAGCAAGGTCAGGGCCCCCCTCCCGATGTGCCCTCCCCGGGGGCCCCCCACAACCTGCTTTAGTGACTTAACTCCTCCTCCCAACCTCAGCAGCCTCTCTGTCCCCCCACACATGCCTCGGGGTGTTGGGCTTTCGGCGTCTCCCCGCCCCTCTGGGCACTGAGCCCCGCCGTCCCCATCTCTTCCGGCCCAGCTGCCCGCTCCCTTACCCGGTGTGTGCCTCTTCTTGCTGGGCCTCTCCTTGCAGAAGAGACCACCCAGGGTAACAGCTCCTGGCTAAACCTACACATCTTGGCCCCGTCACCTCGGGACCTGAGCGCAGCAGGAAGTCCGAGGGTTGGGGACTCCTCCCAGGCCCTCCCTGGCCCACTTGACCAAGATGCTTCTTCGGGAATCCAGACTGCTAAGGCTGGCCAGGGAGAAGCAGAGAAACCAGAACTCAGGCACCTTAAGGGTCCCCCAGGCCATACCCTCCCCAGCACGAATTCCTTCCGTGATGTTACTGCCTTCCAGGCCTCCAGCCTCTTCTTGCACACTCTAGCAAGGAGAGCCACCTCCCCGGGCAGCCCAGTATGTCCTGGAGGGCCCTGGCAGCAAGGAAGGTCCTCCTTCCCACTGACCGGACCGTGGGCCTCAGAGGACGGGTGTGCATGTGCATGACGGCGGGCGGCGGGAGGATGCTGGGCCGGGGGCTGAGGGCCAGAGGACCCGCCCCGAGAATGCTGCCCTCCTCCTCCTCCTCCTCTTGCTCCTCCTGTTCCTCCTCCTTCTGCCTCCTGGGGGCAGCAGCTGGCCCGTGGCTGTGCCCTGAGGCTTTCTCTTGGTGTCTGTCCCATCCAGAGTCCGAGTGCCGGGGGGACCCTGTCCGGGACTTTCACCAGGTCCAGAGGGGCTATGCCATCTGCCAGACCACGCGCCCGCTGTCATGGGTGGAGTGCCGGGGCTCGTGCCCGGGCCAGGGCTGCTGCCAGGGCCTTCGGCTGAAGCGGAGGAAGTTCACCTTTGAGTGCAGCGATGGGACCTCTTTTGCCGAGGACGTGGAGAAGCCCACCAAGTGTGGCTGTGCCCTCTGCGCGTAGCGCCGGGTGTGGACCGGGTGGGGGCGAGGGCGGGCGAGGGGGCTGGACCAGCAGCGGCAGCGGAGATGGTTGTGGCAGCTGGGCTGGGGGTGCAGGCCATCGCCAGGACGGCTCCTGGCAGCTGGGCCCTCTCAGGCGGGTGGTGCCAGAGCGGCCTTTCGAAAGCAAATTGCGCCGCAGCTGGGGACAGAAGGGTGGGCGAGGCCCGAGCTGCGGGCTGCCCTCTCCGGAAGTGCCTTTCACAAAGAGGCGCTTAATAAATATTTGTTGAATGATTGTGTGTGTGAGGTCAGGCCAAGAAGTTCAGAGTGGTGACACCCCTCTTTGCCTGCTACCTGGGTCTGAAGAAGGGGACCGACCCCTTCCCAAACCAGCCCTTCCCTCTGGCCTGTGGCTCGGGCTGGCCTGGAGCTGAGTCCCCAGCCCCTGAATCCCCTTTCCTGTCTGCAGATAACCTGGAAGTACTCTTACCCCCGGGGCAGCCAGCCTGGCTCATTCCGCTGCCGCTGCCATTGCATCTGTGGGCAGCAGGCCAGGCTGTGAGGGGAAGGGCCTCCTCCTGCTGGCCAGGAAGGGACTGTCCCCTGCCCCCTGGGCTGACTGGCAGCACTGCAGCAACCGCCTGGGAACGAGGCTAGGGGTGGAGGTGGCTTAGGACCAGGCCTCGGCATCCTAAAGTTACAGGATGGGCACTGTAGCTTCAAGGAGGGGCTTATGTGGAGGACACAGCCACGGGAGCTGCTTGGGTGGCAGACCCCCCAGCAGGGCAGGGGGTTCTTGGCTGCAGCTGAATAAACATCACCAGCCTCCAGACACTAGCCACAGAGTGGCATTGGGCCTGGGCTTCCCAGCCACCAGCAAGCCACAAGCTGTCAGTGAGCCACTGGCAGAGGGACAGGGTTTGGGGTCCTGGGTTAGGCTACTCGATGGGCCCAGAGCCCTTTGCAGGCCGGTGGGAACAGTGGAGGGATGGTGGGCCAGGAGTCAGGATGTGGCCGCTGGCTTTGTCACTCTGGGCACACTTTCCCCCCGGGCCTCGGGCTCCTGTGACTAAAGGCGCAGGGCAGACTCTCCCACTGCGCTCTCGGAGGGAGGCCGGGGTTAGGAGACCCATTTTCACTGATCACATCAACAAGTATTTATGTGCCTAACCCGGGCTGGGTCCGTGGGTGATCCGGCCCGACGGACAGAGCTGAACTAACCCCGGAGCATCGCAAGAGTGGCCAGGACGCCTGGGAGAGAGCTGAGCCGGGCAAGGGCTCTGGCCACTGACGCCCATGCTCTGCGCTAGCGATGAAGGACTCAGTGTTCGAAGAGTCACTGAGTACATGACCGCCTGAATACAGGGCTTCTTTTCCAACAGAGTGGAAATGTAGAAAGATGACTTTTGAGCCCAAATAGTGAGTTGGCTGAAGGGAGGAAAAGTCATACTCTTTTTTTCCCAGATGTCTCCCCGACATCGTGAGCCCCTGGGGAGCCCTGGGGGCAAGGGAGGTGCGCATGTCCATTTCCTGGGTCCCTCCACCTGCAACCCAAAGGCAGGGCTGGGGGGGGTCGGGCAGGGCTGGAGTGGTTGTGTCTGCGCCCCACCCCGCGGGCAGCGGGGAGCCCTGGTGCTGCTTAGCGGAGGGCTTGCTCTCCTGCTCACAGGGGCCTGTCGTGTCCCGTTACACGGGGACTCAAGCCACAACTAAGTCTTGGCATCCCTGTGATTGGGAGAGGGCCCCGCCTTGCCTGCCTGGGGAAGGGTCCTCTTGGTGGGATGTGCCCCTCACCTGGGGGCTGGGCTGTGTTTTCTAGTAGCTCTGAGCAAGGACACAGTACCTCCCCACCCTCCAGGGCACTGAGCAGCTGGGGCCCCTGCACAGCATCCCTCTCACTCGAGCATGTCTGGGCCACTGTGGGACTCTGGGGAGCTGCTTCACCATGCTAAATAGGGCAGCAAAGCTCAAAGGCAGCCAGCTAGTCCCTTCCCTGGAAGGAACGTGCCCTGGGACTCACCAATCCTAAGAAAGGTGGCTTCCGGGGCCACCACTGTTCCCCACTGTCCTGGGCTCAAAGGGTACTGACTGGCAAGAGGCCTCTTCCCTCTGTGGAAGGTAGAAAGGGCACTGCAGCTGGCGATGCCCGTGTCCTTTGGCGCTGTGGGGATGGGGGTGAGAGGCTGGCGGGTGTGTTCCCAGGGAGCACATGTGAGCTTAGGGCCACTCCTGCCGGCCCTTCTGTGCCTAGCCGCCAGCACAGCAACTCCGCTCCTCAGTGGAGGCTGGTGATGGGACCTGCCACGAAGGGTGAGGTGACAGCCGTGTGCCTAGGACCAACTTTCCCTCCAACGTGGCCACCAGCGGCAAATCGCCAAGGACCTGAGCCATCAGTCACATGGCCTGTTCACATTCAGGCTAAGTCCCGAAGGACGGCTATCGTGACACCATCCCTCTGAGAAATCTTCTGCACATCCTGCCCGCCATGGTAAAGACCCTCAGCTCGCTCTGCGTCTGCCGCTACTGAAGGGACACAGCAGGGCAAGTCCCACGGGAGCTGATGCTTGGGCAGCGCCACTGGGGACAGCTGCGGGGCTCCCCGAGAAGGTGTCAGGAAATGGAAAAGGCCAGACTTTGTCTCCTCTTTGCCTGCTGTTAGCCTAACCGCGAAAGTATCTCTTTATACAGAATACTTACAGATTCTAATATATATTTGTATTTCATTTTGTTATAGTATTTTTATATGTTAAAGTCAACATCCAGTGTCTCGTTTTGATTTTCAGATGCTATGTGGTTGTGACATGTTTTGTTCGGGGGTTTCTGTAATCTTGTTTGGATCGACTCTTGTAGAGACTGGTTTAGCACAGGCTCGTGAGGGAGCTACACCTGCCCTTTCCCTAGAAGTATGGTTTTAGAATATGTTGATATTGTCTGTTGTCTTCCATGGGAACATGACATCGATTCACTCAGATCCTGCCTCGTTGGTCTCTTTTTCTTCGCCGAGGTGAGCCACCATTTTCCCTACCAGGGCACAAGGGCTTCCGGGCCGACCACGCCCTGGCCACAAGCAAGGGATGGCTCCAAGAGGCAGCACCATGGGATGTCTGCCCTGGAACTCTTTGCTTGTCCCAAAGTGGCAAAGGAGGCCCCCCCTCCGTTCCTCCTGAAGAAGGGGGCTCCGGGGCCTGGCGGGGCACAGCTCCCTGGGGCCCGTCAGTGTGAGGCAGAGCTGGGCAGGCTGCTCTCCCTCCCCTCCCCCAAGTGTCTGCCATGACACCGACATTCTGTAAGCTTGTACACAAGCCACACCCATACTGAACCCAGCACTGAGGGTTCCGGAGCATCAGGGCAACAGACTAGAAAACAGTGTGGCTTCTCAGATGTCCTGCAAGGTTGACTGTCCTGTCTCTAAGACAGTGCTTTTTAGAGATCAGTGGAGACAAGAGGCGAACACACTTCTGTAGTGTTTCTATCACCATTTAGGACTAGAAAATTGCAATCTTTTTGTAGGATGCAAGATCTGTGTGTCTGGGTGAGGCCAGGCCCTGGCAGACAGGCTGGGCAAGGTCCCTGCTAGTAAAGGGACATGACTGGCTCTCCTCTGATGCCAGGACCATGGACTGATGTGCCACTGGAACAATGGGCCATGGTGACATGGTGACAATCACACCCTTATCAGCACATGGGTCACCTTGAAAGTGGCCAGTGCCTTCAAAACAATTAGGGATTGTGGAGGAAATGTAATGAACAGGGTGCGAGAGAGAGAATGGGTTCATAGTGTCATAAACTCAAGTGCCTGGAGTGGCCAGTACGTTACCTGTGTCAGGCAGGTGGGCCCACGCCCTGGGCCCATCATGGGATTGCCACTTTCGATACCGCAGCAGGTACACAGACAGATTTCCCAACTGTAAAGAAAAAGTGACACATGGGAACTGACACAGGGACTGTGGTGACCTGAAGGGCACATTTTCTAATCTGGGTGCCAGCTGATTCTTACCGTGAGCTGATATGGTCAGATCTTCAACTTGTTAAAAATGTAAACAAATCTCACAGTTTTAAAGCATTATTTTTTAAACACTGGGCTAAAGGAAACACCTGTGGGCCACCAGTAACTTCTGAGTTAAAGTAAAATCAGTGGCAAATTTCACTGTAAAAAGTAAATCTTCAGCAAAGAGAAACGGCAAAACAAAACCCCCAACCCAACAAAACCCCAAATATGTATCTGTATTTGTATACGTGTGTGTCTATGTAGGTATGAAGGAAAGCCCCAGGGGAGGGAATGGGCACAGCACACGCTGGGGCACTGTCCGCTTGTCTCACTACAGGATGGTGTGGAGCGAGGGAGGTCTGCCGTAACAACGCCAATTCCTCACCTGGAACACGGCGATCCTCCAGCTTCACATCCAGAAGGGCAGCCCAACAGCTGCAGGACACAGGTCTGCAGCGCTGGCCTCTGTCACACAAGCTTGTTAGTGCAATCACAGCTCCTGCCACGTGATCACTGGCCCACTGTTTCCTTAAATTGACCCGCCTCAAGCAGAGTTGAAAGAATATAAGGAAACAGGCCACGGGCTGGCAAATGTCAGGGGTTTTATGCCACACTCCAACAGGGGCAACGGAGAGCTGGGCTTGCCTGAGGCCAGGAGCTGGAACCACACTGCTCCCTACACCTCGGGATGGGACACGGGCACCTGCCAACCCTGCCCTGGGACTCCCAAGGAGTCCTCCATTGTGTTTTCTTGTCCCTGAAGCTGGGCATAACTCACCAAGTGATTTATGATTTAGGTTAGAAAACAATAATGTGTGTTTAAGCCCCAGCACCTGGTTGGGACAGAAGTGTTGCTTTATGGTTCCTTCTGGCAACTCATCAGCTTTGCGCAGGCTGCGAGGTGAATGTCTGGCTCCAGCGCATTCTGTGCCCTCTCCAGTGATCACGCACACACACACGCTTTCATATCAAAGAAGTTTAATATGCTGCAATAAAATAAGCGCCTTGGAAAAGCTCATGGAATAGATGTCAACGTTAGAGAAACCCCTCCCACACATCCTCTGGCTCCACATCCCATCCCTCAAAACCAAACAAGAGAATCTGAAACAACACAGGAAATCCTTCCAAGCTTGGATTTCAGCAAGGGCCCCTTTACCAATAACAATAACACAGTTTCCTACCTGGACTAATAGGAAAGTAAAACACAGAAGCACAAAAAGTCTACAAGATTTCAATATTTAAGAGACTTGGTACATATTCAAAGTTAAAATAACTCCAACTTTTATAGCTATACATTATTGTTTTAAAGCAACTTAATATATCTTTAAATTTCATATATACACTCTCAAAGGTTCTTCAGGTGAGGTATGTAAACATTGTCTAATGAAAAATTTTCAATGTTTCAAACCAACAAATTCACAGCATACATTGAATTTTCATCCATTAAAGACACAGTAAATGCCTACACTCACTAACATAGTGGAGATCCAGCCCAAGAGATACACACTGATCTTCCGGGTCACCATCTGCAGAACTTCTCATTTCACTGCTCTTGGAAAGACCACCTGCACGCAGGCCAGGGGCACACGCTTGGTACCAGGAAGGGGCTAGGGCCTCCCAGAGGCCCCTGTCGCTGGGCTTCTGGATCACTAGCTAAGACTCACAAGACAGCAAAAAGGAGCACATCTGAACAACTACGAGATTGACCTCGGCAATGACAACACTGGGAGGAACCAGAAAGACCTTTAAAGGAACGGTAGAGATTCATGTTAGAGCTCCCTGAATCCACAGCTGGATCAGCAGCCCCTGCCCTAAACGTGTTCAGAGGGTCGTGGCCTAAAAAAGAATAAAAATCCAACATGGCACCTGAGCTTCAGTTAAATTGCAAGGGCCTCCTATGACCCCCTGGCCCCTCAAAGGCATTAACTCTAGCCTAAATTAGGACCCTGGGCTGTGCTTTTCATACAGGTTGGGGTTGAATTTCTTAATACCATAATGTATATGGGAAAATAATGCCATGAGTTCACAAAGATGACCAATGCTTGCACACAGACATTGGCCAATGACCTTGGAGGAGCTCAATTTTGAAAACTACTTGTTCCCTGAGGGTAAACAGCAGGCTTCTATTGAGATTAAGTGAGGCTAATAAGGGGATTTTTAATACAAGGATTTGGGGAGCCTCAGGCCAGAATTCTATTTTACCTCCACATAATCTACAATGCCCCTCCCCCGCCCCACCATAAGAAGTAGTCACCTCCCCAATGATACAATATAGGTCAATTTCTTTCCTCTTGCTTGCTTTCTGGCTCAGCAATGGAAAGTTGCATCCTAATGTACCCACTTCAATCTAAAAAAACACTAGTGAAAAATTCCAAACACCATCATAAATACAAAAGAGAAGACGTATTCCAAAACTCTAAAAAACTACATTACTTCTATTAATGGTTATCTGGGTGGGGGGTATTTTTCACAAAGTTCAGGACGGTCACAAGGAGAGGCTGCTAAACAGCTTTAGAAATCTGTTAAACTAGACACGCTGGGAGAATGGAAGAGTGGCTGCCATCTTTATACTGCCCTAAATGGTTTAACCCCAGACACGAAGGGGGTTTTGGGCATTTTAAGTCCGGACACACGGGAGGCTTACAGGAAATGGGCTAGCTTTTAAAGGTAGGTAAAATATAGCCAAAGGGCATTTAACTGGCCACTTAAATTTCTAATGTAAAAAGTTCTTACACTTACTCTATAGCCAAATGAGCATTGCCTCTAATTGATTCTGAAAACCCTACCAATTCACGGGAAATCGCTAATTTTTCATTCTATATGCCCAATTTTGATGTGTCTAGTGCTGGTAGATTTCTCATCCATTGCTAGAGTTCTATGACGTGAAGGAGCGTGCAGATAAACAGAAGCAAAAATTCAAGTACAGCAACCTCTCCAGCAAAGGCAAGAGGTCTTAGCAAGAGCTGTTCTACCCCCACCCTATCCTCTGAGACAAGGGCCAATGTGGGCCCCAGAATAAATGTAATCATCTAGGATCTTATTGCTTATGGGCAACATATCAGAAAGAACACCTGGAAATCTGCTCTGCAGATCTGGGTACTGACCACTGACCAGTTTATCATACATCTGTATATATATATATAATATATAACATAACCAGATGAGAAGAGGGGGCAGTTAAAGCTTAGATTTGATGTAACATTACAGATCAAACACCCCAAACAGCTCTCAACCTGCTGGTTTTTGTTCTTTCTCCATGTGTGAACTGTGTTATGAAAGGAAGTCCACTGCTCAAAATATATTCTTCTACAATACTACAATGCAAACCAACATCACTCAGAACATGAATCTGTATACAGCACATGTAATAAATATTTTTAGAAAACTATTTACATTACTTCTTGTGAACATTTAGATGAGACCAAAATTTATTAACATTTCTTCCTGCAAAGTTACAAAAGTTTTGACTGTCTAGTTCAGTGCTAAATTCCCTGGCACCTAGTTACCCATTCACATTTCACCTTAAAAGCAGATTTGCTTACAAATAATATCTTAGAAAAACATTCTCCAGCATTACTCTTCAAGTGTCCTCATTTGTTTAGAAAAAACAAAGGAAGGCCATAAGGAAATATGCAAATTATGGTTCAAATGGATGACAGAACCCCCTATGAGCCTAGTTCCAAAGCTCCCTGTAGTCCAGTAGTCCCAGAGTTGCGGTTTTCAGGTTTTCAGTCCAGCCAGCCAAGCACAACGAGGAACGTGACTCAGACAGGGGTACCCAGGGAGGAACATGATCAGAGAGCACTGGTTCTGTTTCACCTAGGGGTGCTCTGAACTGCAGGCCAGGACTCCTGAGAAGTAAAGCCGACCACATCTTAGAACAGACGGTCTCATTCTGTAACCACCAGTTACAGGGGCACCGGCCCACATCTGCACAGAGGCTTGCTGAGACAGGGAGAGGAGGTGGTGGTGGTGGTGGCGGAGGAGGAGGAGGAAGAGGAGAGCTATTAGGGTGCTCACAAATATCATCAAGGTGCAGAAGGTAACATGCTTATCTCCCATGGTTAATGCGAGTGTGAACGGGTGCCTTTCACAAAGGAGAGACTAGACATACACCTTAAATTAACACTTTTTTTAGGCAACCAGTGGTTTCTCCGTATCTCACAGGTATGGGTTTGGATTTCCTTGGGACTACAACTAAGGCTCATTTCCCTGCACAGGCCGTTAGAGTGTACAGCGGAACGTACCAGCTGTGCTTGCAAGAAGTGGGCTGTGCGAGGCGAGCCCTGATGCCATGCCTGGCACAGACACACCCCCTATGGGAGTCCCACCTTGCTCTGGGACAGGGTGACAGTGGGACGATGCACTCACTCACACATCTGCCCAAATACAGTGAGGGTTTCAAGGCCACATCCTTTCGCCTTCACTGTGTCGTTTGGGTGCTGATTAGCTGAGCATGGTAGCTGGGAAGGATGGGTGGCTAGAAAGAACATTTTTTTGGAAAGCCCTTTTGACTGTTAATTTTCTTGTTAAAATAAATACTTTCTATAGAAGCATTTGAACAGGAAAATATCACTATTTACACAGTGAAATAAATTCCACAGTGGTGTGTATAAATATTATATATATGTATCAAGAACCACAGTCACTAACATAGTCTCCAAGAACTATTTAGAATGCAGAGACCACTAGTGAAATCAATAACCTTAAGCTATAGTGGCTCTAAAAAGAATCCCTACCTGTGGTATAAATATACAAAATTATGCAAATCTTGTTTGTATAGTCTCTTTCCCACAAACTAACTCCCAGATACTGCAGCTTTAGCTACAAGACAAATATGAGGTGTAGATCATTGAAAATTGGGGTGAAAAAAGTTGATAAATTGAACAGCATTTGGACCCAATAGCTAAATACTGGGAGAAGGAAAATACAGAGTTTGGAAGAGAAAAATGCTTCTAATGTGACATACGTGTTTTCAGGGAAGCGCTTGGGAGGAGGGGGACTGTCCCAGAGAAGATGCCTCCTGGAAGGGGGCTGGTGGCAGAAAGGAAGGGAAGAGTTAGGGAAGGTACCAAGGATGGCTTCTCAAAACGAGCAGGGGACACAGGACAGTCCTGAACTGGCTCGGTGTGAAGCTGCTGGTGCTGACAAGGTGCCACCGCCATGCTGGTGTGTTTAAGACAACATGGGGACTGGACTTGAGGTTCAAACAGGCAAAGGCCAGCCATTTATGTTCACAAGCAATCACCAGGGCTTAGAGAGCGATAAACTTGCAAATATACTAGATACAAAAGAGAAATGAAGGGCTCTCAGGGTAAAACTAACACACCCTGTTGCTTTTGGGGAGAGGCACTCACTATTCTAGGCTTTAAGCTCACTAGTAAATCACGTGTGTTGAGCACTGCTGTAGTGGAATGTCTCTCCACCAGAGTCGAGTTCACTCTGATTCATAAAAATGAGGATGACTATACTTTAGTTTAAAAGACTTTGCACTTTTGGTTTTAACTACATATCCTAGTAAGCATAATCGCATGTCCACAATTCATCAGCAGTCAATCAGCAAAGGGGGAGATATCTTTTTTAAATGTACAAGCATTACTCAGGAATGATATGCAACAGCAGCTGTGTACTGAGATGAATAGGCAAGACACCCTAAAATCTAGAATGCTTGCTGTGCTGAACCACGTGAACAAAAGAATTTGTGCCTAAATGTCCACACCATTTGATCTTGAATGACTACTGCAAGGATCAGTAAACCTTTTCTGCAAAGGGTCAGGTAGTAAATATTTTAGGTTCCGTGAGCCACACAAGGTCTCTGTTAATTTTATTTTAGTTTTTTACATAAGCCTTTGAAAATAGGTAAATCCACTCATCCAACTCCTGGCATATTATAATATCATGAGTACCTGGTTATTTTTAAAACTAGGCAGTCTATACTTCCATGAGGCTTGCACACTGAGCACCCATGTTACATGGGATGGTCCCAGTCCGGTGAGAAAGCCGTGTGTGTTGTGCCTGGCAGGCAGCACAACTGCACAACTGTCCCTCTGACGGTGGAGCAAAGGTGTCTCCTGAGCTCTGAGCATCAACCACTAAGGCTCTGGGAAAAGGAAGCATCAGACAGAGAGGTGGCAATGGAAGGAACTGTCCATCCTTGGTACAATTCCAAGGGCAAAAGCCTGAGTAAGGACACCATTCATAAAGTGCCCAGGGTGGGTCCCAGGGCCCCAGGACAGCACAGCAAAGCCCTGAGAGCTCTGGGTTTCTGCCCGAATACGATTATCTCTAAAGGAAGGAGGTCAGACCATTACCTCTTCTAATCTGTCCACTGTAGAATACAGGACTCTGTTCTGATGTTTCAAGGGATAAATGATACTGAAGGCTGTCTCAAAAGGCTTCCCATAATTCTGCTTGTTTTAAATACCTTTTATTTTTTTTCCCTGGAAAGCACTTGAGAGCAAGCATGGGAAGAATACTTACTGCTAGGATATGAAGACTGCCTTGCCAGTGTGATATACACAGACACGATTTCATACTTTTAAATTTTTCAGTATTCAGTGGCTATCAAGCCATATTAAGACATACAAGTAATAGCTAGGAATTCAAATAATTACCTGTTTCAAAACAAGTGAAACAATCAGGGCTTTGGGGCCACTGACAAAAATTTTTTCACTGATATGACATTCAACTTCATTTTGAAAAACAGCATAGAAACTTATCCTTGAGTTTTGGGGTTAGGGGAAGAGTGATACCTTGGAAGTTGACTGGATTTGATCTAAAGATATAATCCAGAACTTCTCAGCCACACTCAGGTCATAATGTGTTCCAATTTTTATCATTCTTTCTAAAGCACTTCAAAAGCCTCTATTTTTTATTTGTTGGCTTACCTGAAATAAAATTATTTTCAAAGTATATGACTGAAAAGATATCAGTACCAACACATTTTTATTTTCCTAAAAGCCAACCAAAAATATTATATAAGAATAAATGAAGCTTTGGGTTTGCGATCAGACTTTGCTTCCACTCTGTGAAAAGACATTTTCCACATCTAAAGGTGATGTTCAGAGGACTAAAAGTCCAACCAAAGCAGTCTCAACTAATTTTAACAGAAAAAAGTCTTGGCCTTCTCTAATATAAACAAGAAGCGAAGCCAGGCTCAGTTCTGATTAAAAGCTATGTGAGTGACAGGCCTAGCCACACAACTTTAGAAGTCTGAGCCCCTATCTGCTCACGGGTTCTGGCTCTACAGGCTAAAGTGGCCTCATGTTGGCTACTGTGATGGGTGATTGAAGGAAGATGCAATGCTAAGGTAGCGCAAGTGTAAGGGATGGTAGTCCACGTGCTACTTCAGTATAACATGTCTCCTTCCTAGCAAGAGGAAATAAAGAAATGTAAAAGAAAGAACAAAACTGGAACAAAGAGGAAGCAAAAGAGGAGGACAGAGTTTAGAAAAAGAAGCAGAAAAAGAAAAATCAGAGAAGATTTATTCCTGAAAGAGGATTATTTTCTTAAGCAGAGGTCAGCAGACTTTTAGGTCCAGACAGTAAATATTTTAGGCTTTGTGGGCCAACTACTCAACTCTCAACTCTGCCCTTGTAGTGCGAAAGCAGCCATAGACGATACATAAGCAAATGGGTGTGGCTATGTTTCAATAAAATTTTATTTACACAAACAAGTGACCAGCCCACAGTTTGCAGACCCTTGATAGATTATCTGGAAGCCAAAAGGGAGCCTATAGAGGCTGACCTAAAACCAAAAGTAGCCGGTGTGTCTCCTTGGGCCACTGGCCAGCACCTTGAATATACCAGCCCAGCCTTGGGTGTTGTGACAAGACCCAGACTTGCTGATGGCAACACTACAGCATCTCCAACTTGCATCACAGAGCATATTTTCTTTTCCTACTTGGCTTGTAGGTCCACTAATCAATAGGAATGCTGGCCATAAATGAGTGACAGCTTCCACCCTCACCACAGGATCCACCATAAGGCAGGCAGGAAAGAGGCCAAACCTCAATACAGAGTTAACTGTCTTTAAGCGATGCCTTCTACTGATGCCCTGTCTGAACAGTGAGAAACCTGCCTGCACAGTATGTGATGCATAGAGGATCTCATTAGAAAGCACCACGTATGTGAAGGGATGACTCGGTGCACCTCTTCTATCCATACTATTATAGGAACAATGAGGCATGAAACCCACAGCTGAAGATTACTGTTTGAGACAGGCTACAGCAAAGTCTTTAATAAGGAATCCAAGGGACTAGCGACTGCTGATTAACAGACTTGAGTAACATTCCTATACAGGAAGCCTCAGGAGCAGAACAAAGGTGCATGGCCTTCCAGCTATACTGCGAGATTGCTACACATCTGAGGAAGTGCCAGGGGTGAGGCTCCGAACCCCAAATGAGGGAGTGGTCTCTGTATTGTCCTCCCACACCCACGGAGCATCATGGGATAGAACATGAGTCTCCTGAAGAGGCCCAGCTCCGGGGGAGATATGACAACAATTCAGTGATTGCTTCCCAGGCATCTTCCAGCTCCCTGAAACTCAAAGGGAATACCAGTATCCTTTGGTCATCAACTCAGCTCCAACATTGGAACAGTCACTTCACTGGGTGTAGGCCCGGGAGCAGAATTCCTTTCTGATATGGAATGGGAATGTGGGGTAGACTGCATTTGCTCCTGGCGGTAAGCCACATTTGAAGATGGCTCTAGGAAGGAGGTCTTTGCGAGGGAAGGAAAACAACGGGAGACTTGACTCAATACCAAGCTTGGACTTGGAAGTGTCTGGGAAACTGCTTTACCAGTTTACACCTACAGCAGATGCTCTGAAAGGGCCTTTCAGAGTTGGCCCTCAAGTTTCATTTTTGTTTTTTCTTCTATTAGCAAAATTAACTGAATTAGCAAAAATGAGATTCAACAAATATCAAAACAATTCTAAACTTTTAAGTGTCCTAATTATGTAGAATCTCAGTCTATTTAAATGTCACTATTATATAGTGTAAGTAGATTTTAAAGATGATCCATTGCATTGTTAGGTGTATAAAATAAATACATGCACATTGATACCTTTTCTCATTTGCAGTCTAGCTATTATCTTGAAGTTAAGTTTTGAAAAATGAAAAAGGACTTAGGAAAAGTAATGGAATGAATTATAAACTTGGAACTGGAAAAGTTCCACCCACTTACTATCTTACACCTCTCCCTAACCTAATCCAAGCACCTTACAAGGTAGTCTATATGCAGCCAAGAGGGTACCTCTTATGTACAGGAATCAGCACATCTGACATTGGCAAACATCAGCTGTTTAAGTCACCACAAAAACAATATCCAGTGACAACTATATGAAAAGATTTTTTTTAACCTTAAGACCATTTTTTAAGATTAAATGAACCTATGCAAAACATATTAATGCTTTTGTGCAACTTAATGCTGAGGAAAGGTTGCCAACATACACACTCAGCAGTTTCATTAAGATAGGTAGCTCTTGAATAGCCAAAGTCAAAGACATTAAAAAGAAAGAGAAAAAAACAAAAACAAAAACAAAAAAACCTCATGGGATATAGAGGAGACATAAAAAAAAAAATTCAGGACTTCATTCAAGATAGTAAGCTTCACTATCCACGAAATTCAACACAATTCTAAACTTCTCATGAATCAAATGCTTTTGTCCAGTCCTATCCAATCATAAGTTTCCATTATATACAGCAAACCTTTAACAGAATGGGTAGAAGGCCTGTTTTATCATGATTTGCATTAAAAAAGTCCATCTGGGTTTATCTAAAGAGATCTGAAACAACCTAAATGGAGAATTTTTAATAAAAAAGGGCAGCAGCTGTCCATACAAGCTGATTTTGATAGCACAACAGGTTAAAGAAGCTGGCTGAGCCTTAATAACCAAGTCTTTTTTTGCAGAGCAGCCCAATGGAGATGTCAAGTACACACCGCGTTAGAACAGACCAACGTCACAGGCACTAAGTTAAAACCAATGTGCCTGTCTCAGGTTTCACCCAGGAAAGGCAAACAACATCAATTACAAATATTGCAGTTCTCACTTCTGAGCCATGGGACAGAGGCTGACACGATACGGGCAGGAGTGATACTACAAGCATTTAACCACTGGGATGGCACTAATCCATTCCAACAGACACCCACTCCAAACAAGTACATTCTCATTGCAGCACACCAGCTGAGCATCAGTTCCACGAGTAGGGGTGTGTGGGCCCCCTAGGAGATGCTGAGGCTGCTTCTTCCAGGTGCAAGGCTGCTCTGACCTTTCCATAACTCTGTGCTGTTTGGACCTTTCTGAGTCTGGTGCCAAAGTGGTATCAGGGATGCTCATAGAGACACTGGGCCATTTTTAAACCATCTGTCCTATGCTTACTCAGCTCATGGACACCCTAACACACTGCATGGGGAAGAAAGAATTTTACTGTAAAACTTGGATTGGGAGACATTTGTGGCTGATAACTGCATGCAAATGCACCCAAACACAAGTGTACACACACACTCTTAAACTTTTCTATTATTAGAAATAAGGTTTTGGCTTTCTTTGAATATGGAAGTACTGTGGGATAAAAAAGAAAATAAGAATAGTCACTCACATCCTAATCATCAAATTACAGCTACAAGATCAAAAAATAAATCCTAGATTTTTTTTTCCCCAAAGTAGGATGGAAACCTTGTTAGAGTGCTAGCAAGTTTGCAAGGCCAAAAATGAAGAGAGTGGTGAAAACCAATAAGACAGTTGGGGATGCAAATAATTTTTAGAGATCAATAAACCAAAATTAACACTTGTGACATACCTCTTGTCCCATGGGCACATAATTTAGAGTACATGTTCTCAAATGACAAAAGATCAAAGGTGAGAGGAGTGACCAACAATGACTATGATTTTTTAAAGGGGGGGGGTAACAGAAATATTAATCTTTTATAATAATTATAAATCTTCTGCACTTTCCACATACCATAATGATTTGGTTTAGCTTTCAAATATCATTTAAACAAACAAACAAGACAGAGAGGGAAGTTCACTGCTGGGGTTTGCAAAGACGGGTATCTGTTCACGGACAGATACTTCAGGGTGGCTGCTGAAAAGCTCCTTTTATGTGCATGATGGTGGTCTTCTCGGCTACAGTACAAGTGCTTGTGCATCAAGTATAAAATACAAGCCTTTAATCACATAGATCAGCTTTTTAGCTTTTGTAAATTTAAAAACAAAAAGGATAAATAAGGCACTGTACTTTTAAAAACGAAAACTGCTTGGTTCCAAGTTTAAAACCCAAGGAACAACCAGAATATAATATATAACTTCCCTTACTCAGCCTCAGAGAAGGACTCTGCAAGTTCCCTTCTCCATCTGAGACGCATTTTCTGACATCTCAAATTGCGGTGTTCTCTGTGAACTGTAGATTTGAAAGGCTTGATGAGCTTATAAAAGCAGATTTAGTTAATGCAAAATAAAGGTTACTTCTATGGAACAGTTTTCCCCTTGGCTACCATCCCTCCAATCATTTTGTGTCCAGCCGTCTCCTTTTGCTGCGGGAAGAGTCCAGCTTCGCCTTCAGCTTGCGCTTCCTCTGGGCCGCGCTGCTCTCTGGGGTTTTCGGCAAGGGTCTGGCCCGCATCTTTCCACTGCTCTGTTTCCTGTTGGTGGCTTTCTGGGGCCTGGAAGAGGATTCGCTTGCCCCTTTTTGCTTGGCAGGTTTTGTCAGTGTTTCTGAGGCGGTGGGCTGGGCAGGTCTTTTGTTTGTATTCTCTTTTTCTTTCCTGGAGGGAGGGCAGCTCTTCCCAGGGGACTTTTTCGGGATCTTCACTTTATTCTCTTTCAAAGACATCTTTTTGGGCAGTTGGCTGATTCTGTCCCTTGCAGCTGGCCTCTTGGCAGCAGAGGTTTTGGTGGCTCTGTCAACATGCTTTTCTTTGCTTGCTTTCACAGCAGGACCCTTGTCCTTATTGTCCTGAGGGCTACTGCCTTCTGTTCTCTTGCGTTTACTGTGAACTTCTGCTTTAGGCAAGATTTCAGAGGTCTGCTTCCCTTTCTTTCCCTTCATTCCTTCAGTACTCTTGGGCTTGACAGGAAACCCATCTGCATTCACTTGCAGGGCAAGTTTGGGGGACATCAGAGGGTTGATGCATACGCTCTTACGACTCTGTTTACTTTCTACAGCCAGACCAAATGGGCTTTCCATTTTCTCATTCTTGATCATACGCTGCTGGGCTCTGAGCTTTCCTCGAATATTGGAGTATTTTCTAAGGATCCGGGTGCTAGCTGGAGTGGGCGGGTTTGTAGGAAGATGGCTACTTCTATCTTCCTTGGCTTCCTCTATGCTGTCCTCAGAATTAGGGCTGAGGCTGACATCACTGCCATCCTCTGGCTCCGCTTGGTCAGGATTCTCTCGAAATTTAGCCCAGAGCTTCTGCGTTTTCCAATTATTCCTAGCAGGAGTAGCTCCAGGAAATTTCTTCAAGTGCTTTTTCAAGCGTTCAGCCTGCAGCGAACTAGGATACAGGCTGGAAGGAGCGTACTTCTGAAGAGGATGCTTGACAGGGGGGATGTCTCCTGGAAGACGAGTATTGAGTTTCTTCACAATGACTAGAGACCGGGTTTCAGTTGTCTCTAAGAACCACTTACAAACATTAGATAATTTAAAGTTTGTCATAAACAGCATCTGAACAGGAGAAAACTTCTGAACCTCCAACGAACCCCTACATTTTCGTGACCTTTTCTTGCTTTTCCAAATCTCCTTCAGTTTATCCGACTTGTTTCTTGCTCTTGGTGTTGGCTGTACTTCCTTCTCCAACTGGATCCAGCCCTTCTGGACTCTCATGTACTGGGCATTGAAGTTGGCGATAAGCTCTTGGTTCTCCTCCTCAGCACACCACTCCACAAACTTTGGCTGTTCATCTACCACTGTATCAGCATCATCCTCATCTAGGGGCTCGCCATTCTCTGGAGCTTCATGTTCCTTTGGCAATGGGTTTACTTGTGCGGCTTCCTTTTCTGAAGTCGCTTTTGCAACATCCAAGGGATCCGGAGAATGAGCATGTCTGAGGTTGTAGGTTGAAGATACCAACCTTTTGGGCCTTGGTACCAATTTTGGTGGCTCAGCAGCATCACCACTTCCACTGCTCGATGACCCAAGCAAGCTGGACGGGGCGTCGCTGTCGTCATCTTTATGCTGGGTGTCCTCCCTACCGGCCTCACTCGTAATCTCCTCCGCAGCCGGTGCAGGGACGTGCTCTGGCTTCTCTTTTGATTGTTCTGGGTCCCTCATGCAAGGACTACTTTCTGAGGGGACACAGGTATTTTTCTCATCTCCCTTAGACTGAACATAGATTTCCAGTTTCTCTCCAGGCAGTGGCTGGCCAACTGTGGTTACAGGGTCACTGCTGGGGAAAATCAATCCTTCTTCCTCCTTGACTTCTTTTGCCAGAATGTTTTTAAGAGTCTGCCTGGTGATGACCCTGCCTCCTTCGCCCTCGTCCTCAGCATTCTTCTCAGGATTTGGGATTGACACTGGGTTTTCATTGACATTTGGGTTTTTGGTGTCATCCGGCGCTTCTGCTTGGAAACTCTCGGTTGGAAAGCCCTCAGGGGTTGTCCCACCAGGCTGCTCTTCTTTTTTAGAACATTTTGCACCAGGATTTTTAGAAACCTCGAGCTCAGGATAAGCAGAGAAAGAATCTGAACTTTGATTTCTTAGGCACCTATCGGCAGAGGAAGAATCTAAAAGTTGACTTCTTAGGCATCTATCAGAGGCCTCAGGGAATTTTTTACCTTTTTTCTTTTTGTCCAAATTCTCGTCAGGTGAGTCCATGTCTGGATCACACATATCTTTTTCTGATGGACATTTTTCATCACTGTCTTCTTCTGATTTTCCTGTACTACCCGCTGCCTCACTTTCTTCAATTTCGCTGGGGTTTTCATTAGTAAAAGTGCTGCTTTCCTTCAACAATGGGTTGGTGTCCAGCTCCTGAGTGTCTCCAGTCTCGGCCTCGGTACTGATGCTCTGGTCGTCCTCAGCCTGTCCCAGGCTCATGGGAGGCTCTGAGACCACTGGGAGACTTTGATTTTCTGAGCACAGAGGATTTTCTTCTCTACTGACTGTTTCAGGAGAAGAATGAGGCCCAGAGACATCTTCACTGCCTCCCCCAGAAATGATTCCCCCAGAGGGAATCAGCTGACAGTCTTGGGGTACACTCGTCTCCTCTGTATCCAGTAATGCAACTGGTTCTTGGTCTTGTTCAGAAGACATCTCACTTGCTGTGGGAGCTGAGACGGTGGAACTGCCTTCTGGCGTGTTCTCTTCAGGAAGGTGAGCAGGGAGAGGACACACCAGGTCTGAGGCTGTCGTCTCCTTTGACTGAGGGGAGCTGCTTGGACTCAGTTTATTAATTATGGGGCAAACCTCAGGCTCTTGAAATTCTTTTTCAGATGAAACATCTCTGCCTCCTTCTTTGAGGGAGGTTACTTCATTACTAGGTTCTTCAGTGTTGTCTTCTCTGGGAAGCTGCTCATCTACTGTATGGTTAGGGGTTGAAATTGTAAGGCTCTGCTTGGGAGTGACTACTGCCTCTGATGCCAATGTTGAGCAGCCTGCTTTTTCCTGGGAGTGTAAATTTCTGGCCAGTGTGCGAACAGTTGGCAGCTCACAACAGTCACCATTGAAAAAGTATCCTCTGGTACTCTTTCTTGCTGTTTTCCGAGAAGATAATATTGATCTTTGATTCTCAAAGTGGCATTCTGTTATTGGTTGACTGATATAAACAACATCACACTGGTTATCATAATCATTTATTCTCAACCCTGATGCCCTTTTACTTTTCCGAGCTGTCTTAATGGAGGTTGATATCATCTTGGTGCGTGAGTGTCCATTAGATGCTTTGTGAACAGCTGGCATAGGGCTGGGGGCTAACCAACCATCTTTGGAATGATCAAACTGGCCCTTATCACTGGGGTGTAAATGATAACCCACTTTATTTCTTCCTACTGGGTGAAGATGATTCTCTTGCTTTGGCCTTGCATCTTGTTCATTTGCCTCTAAATCCTGACGCAAAGGTGTTTTTGAGCTACACTGTAAAGTGTTCTCTTTGTCAGCAGTTCTAGGTGAGTTCTCCATAAACCCTGAGTCCCAAGCCTCTTCTGATAAAGCTCTGAATGAATTTCTTTGAGAAACAATACAGCTATTGCCCTCCTCACTATTCTCAGCAGTCACTTTCACTGTAATTAGACTTTCTACCAAAGCTGAGCTCTGCATATTGTCTTTACCATCTTCACATATTTTCACATTTGTGTCTTGCTCCTGTCCAGTGGTTTGCCCCTCCAAGCTTTTAGAGACGTGGTGGAAGTTCAATGAGGAAGAATTAGATGTAGTGAGGTATCCCAGGGTAGAACTATCCATTGAACTGCCAGAATTAGTTTTAGTGGTTGGAAGTTCAGAGGAATCTTTCTGGACAATAGTCAAGGAATTCTCTCTTCCATCTACAGAGTTTGTCTCAGGAGGAGGCTCCTTCGGGGTCTGTTCTGTCAACTGTAGAGGGCTGTGAGAGCCTGATGAGTCTACAAACGGATCTACAGAAGTAGGAGACTTCATATCAAGACACAGAGCATCTTTTTCCTTATGTTTGGTGTTTATCTGGGCACAGCCAGCATTGCAGGTGGACACATCCATTGCTCCAGAATCAGAAAGCTGCAGGTCCTCAGGGCCAGGCTGAGATTCAGTGTACAGGTCGTTCAGAACACGAATGAATTGCTTTTGATGATGAGTGCACAGTTTGACCATAAACTTCTCCAAAGGGGACTTCGACTGATTGTTAGAATCTACTGCTATTGCCTCTGTAGAGTTCTCACTAGACAGACAAAGAGAAAGAAGGAATTAGTTTGGTCATTCTCCAAAGAACAATTTTTACATTATAAAATTCACTAGATGTTTTCATACTATGGCCCAAACTGCTTCTAAGCCTGCCCATATACTTTTGATTCAATAAATAAGGAGTATTTAGCTAATTAAAATATAAGGCCAATCTGATATATTCTCAATTTTTAGTGACAATATCCTTCAGACTTTTAAGTGATCATTCAAAAGTCATTATTATCTTCAAGAGAATAAATATTACAAATAAATTTTTTTCAAAAAAATAAAATTCTGGCCACATTATTAACTCCAGTTGGTCAACACATACTTTTTTCCTTTAGGCCTGGGTATTCCTGTTAAATAATCATTGGTTGATAAGTCCACAACACTGACAAAAATTCGGCACACTATACTATAAATCTTGGTTTAGAACTACTCAGAGAACTTATAGTTTTAAGATGGTTTCTCAGCATGACCAATTAATTGGCTGGACTTTATAATACTGCTAATAGTAATGCAGGAATCCTTCCTCCCTTTCCTGGGGCATGAAGGAGTGGAAATGGAAATCAATTATTTCACATTTCAGACACATTAAAGGGTGGAATGACAAGTAAGTCCTGATTTGTAGCCTCTAAGTGAGAAAATAATACGAAACCATACTGTAAACTGAACGGCTCTGTCAGTGCAAGGTAGTAGATCTTCACACAAGCCCCACTTGTTACATTCTTGCAGACCCTCAATACATATTTTACAATCATCCACAAGAAATCACTTTACATTAAAGAACCTCTTTCCACCATTTCTATAAGTTATCCAGGACAGACTTGTAGAGCGTAACCCAGGGAGCAGGGGTGGTGTGAAAGGATGATACTAGGTTCAAGACAGGCTAAAGGCAACACCTTAGACAGCCAAGGGTTTTGTTAGCTCCTTTTGCTTCTGGGTGTCTGGGTTTTACTGGGCCCATGCAGTTGGTGTGCTCTAATTTCCTGGAATTTTATACAATTTCTCAACCCACCCCCTCCCAGCTATAATTCCTCAGGGGACTATTATTTGACTAGACATGAAACACGGCAGAGCACGGAAGGCAGCTTAATAAATGTGTGCTAAATAGATGTTGTTTTGATAATATTTTCTAACAAATTTTTCTTTTTTTCAAACTTTGACTTTTATCTCCTAGTCATGAGAGGCCCTTCAGGAATGCTTACCCTAGACAGCCTACATCACCCCCTACCTTCCCACCCTCCACTGGCCCCTGAGCAGTGTGGTTATAACGGAAAGAGCACAGGTTGTAGAATACAAAAAACCTAGATTCCACTGTTAGCTGACAATTACTATCTATAGGATATTAGGCAAGTCACTTAATCTCTCTGAACCTTGGTTTCCTCATCTGTAAACTGGGACAGAATATCAGTATCTCAAAGGATTATGAGATATTAGATAACATATATAAAGCACAAAGCACAAAAGAGCAGGTACTCAGAAAATTTTAGTTTCTCTGACCCTAAGGGAAATTTTAAAGACTAGGTAGTGAAAAAGTTGCTGAAACATGTCTAAATACAAAATAAAAACCCAAACCAAGAATCCAATTAGTCAAATCCATTGCTTAATCTAAACTGCTTTACAAGAGAAAAGGTTACATCGTGGTTTTTATTTTTACAACTAGCAAGATAGCAGTTTTACTCAACGGTGCCAACGGGTTTCTAAAAGGGCCCACCTTAGACCACAGATTGGAAAGACTAGAAATGTCTTAGAAAATGCCTACTTCAAACTTGACACTGATTACTGAATTGTGAATACACCAGGAAAAAAGATGAAAACAGCAGTACTACAAAAGGTGCATGTGTATGGTGAGCTCTGAAGGATACCCCGGCGATGGGGCAAAAATGCACCAAAGGGAAGAAAAGACCAAAAGCAACTAGGAAAAAAATCCATATTAATGATATACTTATGTATACTTTTATATCTGTACAGTCTACTTAAATAAAACATTTTTAAAAAGTAACATCTGGAATAAGCTCCTCCTGTTGTGTGAGAATGGAAAATATTTTTCTCCTTCAGAACAGGGAAGACACACTTGGCTAAGTGCCCACTGAGTCAATTCCAGCTCTCGGGCTCAATGAGATGTACAAGGGAGCTCAGCAGATTCCTCATGCGGCTGCAGACTTTCCAGCTCATGGAGCAGAGAGCAGGAAGGCTCCTGCTGAAAGACCCCTCGAGGAGTTAACTCTGTGGCTGTATCTATCAGGTGGTACCAACAGCATAACATGAGCTACAGGATATACCCAGTAAGTAGTTCTGCCACTTATTAGATGTGTGACCTTGGCCAAAACACTTAACCATTTGGGGGCTTAGGAGAGCATATGCCCCATCTACCACTTAGAATTACTCCAAGGAAAACCTATAAAGTTTACCCAAATATCAGTTACCATTACTGTCAGCCAATCATGTTAAAAATGCTTCAATGAAAATAATTCGGAGATTAGGAATGTGTATTAATGCTTTCTTACACCCTACAAAAGGGAAATTTTCTGGATAAAGTTTACCTTTTAAGTACCAAATATTTAAAAATTTTAAACTTTTCTGATGGAAGTCTAAAAAAATTACATCATCTCTGAACATAATTTATTCTTTCTCAATACTCAGGATCATTAACATGTACACATTACTGAAGTTTGTTATTTTTATTACACTGAATTGAAATATACTGATAGTTTTGGGAGTTACTCGATTAACTATATCTTGACTTCCTAAATACAAAATACAAAAAAAGCCACAGTGGTAGCCTATATTTTACTAAAATCTTTCTTCTTATTGGCTTCCAAATAGCAGCCGATTTTAACAGTCCCACTTTTGCCTTTGGTAGAGTACTTTTACTATCTGAAAAACCATACCCCAACCGCTAAAATGGTATTTTAAGTAAAAATAAATAGGCTCTGAATAAGGGCTTGAGGAATAGTCTTATGAGTAAGTACATGGATTTTCTAATCACAACTTCAGCTATTCAGAAGGCCCTGATTTCTCAGTTCCTGGTTCTTGGATGTTCTCCGGATGTTTCCAAGGTAGGTGACTACAAACAAGTGGGATAGTACTGCTTTTTCAATGAATCAAGGACTGTACTTGAAGTGCATTTTAACAAGACACAGAAAGACAAAAAAGATTGACAAAGGTCTGTGAAAAAGATTAAGAAAGATAATGTCATCTTACTGTAGAAAAAACTGAAGAGATAAATGGTTCTCCCCCATTCAAGAGGCGAAATCATTAAGTCTTTGCAGAAATCTTCTGCATCCTACTTCATGCCTTGTGCCTGGGCTATGGAAGCAAGCTTTGGTGTTGGGGATTAACAATATGCCTGGAGATGAATGAAATCAAGGCATGCAGGCAAGAAGAAGATAGAGTGCTATGAAGCAAATTGAGGAATAACTTTCCTCTGAAGTGATGTGCTATCCAATGTTCTCCATGGTTGAGAGACTTGGATCTTCTGCTGTCCCCGACATGTCTCAATAATTTAATAGTACCTCAATATTTTCATTACCCTCAACTAATATATGGTTTTCCAAAGGATCATGCAACCAGCCCTGAAGCAATGACTGTGGCAATATGGCTCAAGCTAGCCTCCAAAAAACAACCATAGTAAGTATGTATGTATTTCACAGCATCTTGGCAAGGGGAGGGGGTGTTTTCACAACTAAGATATACTAAAGAAACATTATTAGGATCCACTGCACTTTAACCTGGAACAAAGTAATACAGAATCTGGATACTAAAAAATAGTAGCTTCAGGCCAGGCATGGTGGCTCATGCCTGTAATCCTAGGACTCTGGGAAGCCGAGGTGAGAGGATCGTTTGAGCTCAGGAGTTCGAGACCAGCCTGAGCAAGAGTGAGACCCCGTCTCTACTAAAAAAATAGAAAGAAATTAATTGGCCAACTAAAAATATGTAGAAAAAATTAGCTGGGCATGGTGGCGCATGCCTGTAGTCCCAGCTACTCGGGAGGCTGAGGCAGGAGGATCGCTTGAGCCCAGGAGTTTGAGGTTGCTGTGAGCTAGGCTGACACCACGGCACTTTAGCCCAGACAACAGAAGTGAGACTCTGTCTCAAACAAACAAACAAAAAAATAGTAGCTTCAGAGAGGCTGACACGGGCTACACCAATCTTGAGAATCATTCATTCATTCATTTACTTTTTTAGAGACAGCTTCTCACCGTGTCACCCAGGCTGGAGTGCAGTGGCATGATCATAGCTCACTACAGCTTTGAATTCCTGGGCTCAAGCGATCATCCAGCTCAGCCTCCCAAATGTCTGGGACTACAGGTGTGTGCCACCACGCCCGGCTAATTTATTTTTATTTTTTGTAGAGTCAGGGTTTCGCTATGCTAGGCTAGTCTCCAACTCCTGGTCTCAATCCAACCTTGGTATTAAAACATCAATGGCAATCTTGCTCGAAAGAAAATGACATCAACAAAAAGTCATTTGCACGTTTTCCTGGAGAAAGGATTGAGGACAATGTATTGGGGAACCACAGGTGACCATCAGAGCAAGAAGCAGCAGGGTGCTCTTATCAGTTCATCATTGGCCAGCTCACAACTATCCCACCTGGATTGGTTGCATCCTTTCCTGACATCCTAAGCCACAGTGCTCTGTCAAACTCACTAGCAATTATATGGGGCCTTGTATATTTATTCTGTAATTTTTATCTTTTACTGACTTAATTTGTCTTTTTGCTACTTGACTGTAGGTTTGTTTTCTCCTAACAAAAAGAGAGGGGAGAGAAAGGGGGCATCTCAGACGCTTCCTGGGTTTTCCTCCTGGGCAGTACCGTTTACTGAGATAGGAACAAAGGCAACAAAACTGGTGACTGGTGGTTGTTAGGGTGTGTATGTGTCTGATGAGTTCTGTTATATACACGATAAGTTGAGACGTTTATAAGTTTCTGAATCTGAAAGCCTTCACATTAATACTAACCTTTGTCCAGGTGTCATTAAATGGCTCTATTATAATAGTTAACCTTACAACTATAGTAATAAAATCATTTTTGGCTATGCTCTTAATTATCCAGCTTCCTACTGTATTTTTTCCCAGAATTTTTCTCAATAGCACCTAAGTTTAAAAGAATTTTATCATTTGAATGTTTAATTTTTTAATTTAACCTCAACTTCCTGAAGTTTAATTCTATGACTATGGTTTTTTCATGTTTAAAAAATGGGTGTTGCCAGGTTTTCCTAAGTTTTAAATAGCTAGTCTTTACCTTTGCTTCTAGTTATGCAGTTTTTCCAATAGCCTTAGATCTTTAATAGAGCATAAATATAGCACTTGCATTAATTTAGAACACTGTTAGGCAACTAGTAGGGAAATCAGAGAGGTGATTTTCTGTCTTGCAAACCATTTCCTCAACTCGACCTAAGGTCCGGGAAGCACTATGTTTTAGTTCAGTATAGATTATAGTCTGTATCATATTACTGTTCACATCTGACTAAATAAGACCTTTTTAAGAATAATAATTCATCACAGATATTGAAATCACTTGTTCAAGTTCATGCTGCTTCTGCTCAAGAGTACTCTCTGTAATAGTTAAGTGAATTATTTATTAATCAGAAATACTGAACACCACCACTAAAGTGCACTAAGATCACAGGGACTGGTAAATGAGAAGGGCTCCCATTTCCCGTAAAAGAAAAGGGGAAACCTGCCTTCCAACTACCTGTATTAGTTTTGAGCTTATCTCCTTGGTGAGAGATGGCCTGTATGACCTTGACCACTTTGTCTTTCTATCTTCAGCTCAATGCCAAATTCTTAAGGGTGTGGTAAAAGGATAAGATAATATTCATAAACCCTTTAAAAGGCACAGTTTAAGAACATGTGTTGTTTCACAACCCCATCTTTAATGATTCACTCAATGATGTTTATCTAGATCAGAGGTTAGACACAACTGAACTTGCCTGATTAACCAATACCGTAACACCTAATTCCTGAAGGAAAGGATTCCTGTGGTTAACATTAATATATATGGGGCACAGTCATTGCATATGTTGTCTTAGGGCAAAAGATCAAATAAAGAAGAGCTGTGGCAGAGAGGTGAAATGACAAGTTTAAGAGTCTAGAATTTGGGAGTGATGGATTCAGGTACTCTCTCCAGTACCTACTCTCTAACTGTATTGCTTGATGAGCAAAGGCAACATCACTAATGACCAAAATATATTCTTCTTGACTGAAAAAAATGAATAGCCATAGTGAATGATGTTTGGATAGGAGCTAATGTTAGAAGCAGAAAAAGGAAGTTCCAGGAAAACAGGAGTGGAGAGAACACTTTAGACAAAGACAACTATAGTTAAGAGTTATAAATTAATTTGGATTGATTCTTCTCTTTAAATAAAACATAAAAACGCATGCTTAGCTCCCCTTCATGGGGTAAGAATTGTATTTTCTGCCAGACAATAATCTGAAACTATGTTCCCTAATTCCTCACTTCTGGTCCTTTAAGCACTGAAAATATAAGTATATTCAGGGGCCTAGGTAAATTGGCTGTCAAGTCCTTGCTCTACACTGGGAAATGCATCTGCTCTTGGTTATTCCACATCTGTGTTTCTTCCATACCTGGGGATATTCCTAGGGTTACAACAAAATTGCGTATGTATAATGGAGAAGGTGGGCATGGGGTATGGAGATTTTTTTTTCACTCTCTAGAAAGCCACATACAGTTGTATCTTTAAATCACTGAACAGTAAAATTTTCTTTCCATAGAACTGGACTAGGAGATGCAGAAAAAGGGTAGGTAAAAATGACATAAAAAATGAAAAATAAAGTTCGTAAGATCACAGAATAGAAAGTGATGTCTTAAAGCAATTTAATATCTGATTTCTAGGTGGCTGAAATCCACTTAGTGATGCATTTAAGTACTTTCTCCAATACCTACTCTCTAAATTATCTAAATTTGGATTTAGATAATCCAGACAGATTTAGACAGAAAAAGCAATTCTCAAAACTGGGGCTGAAGATAATTATCCCTTCCCAGCGATCAGAATCATGGAGGATGGTGTCTGTATGGAGTCGAATCCAGAATGTATCTCTTCACCCTGTAAGGGTCCCAGGCACAGTGAGCCCACACTGCTAATGGCAAGATGATATTTGTTCAAGTGTGTGGAGTGGAAAAATAGTTAAGAATTACCGATCTAAAACAAAAGGCATGTAAGCCCTTTGTAACAGCCTTCTAAATTTACCATGTTCTTAACCAAGTCCACTAAACGTGGGCAGAACAAAGGATAAAAATATTATGAATTAATAATCTAAACTAGGGGAAAGGAGAGGTGTTTCAGAGGACTCTTATAGACATGAAGTTGTATTAAGTTATTAAGTACGAAATGTTTGATTTCCTTAAATACTAAAGTTTGACAGTTTCTGACATTTCACTTTAACACTTCTTGTTCTGTTTATTGTGAAGGTACATCTTCAGTCTTTCAAATGCACATTTTGGCTTGCAATTATCTTTCAAAAATTTTTTGAGCAATTTTTGTGAAACCATGAATAAGTAAAAAATTTGTGTTGTTTTTGAATGAGTTCCATCATGGAACCAATGTAGGGCAGACAGCTCAAAATACCAAAGAAGTGTTTGGGAAGGATGTGGCTAATGAACACATAGTATGATGATGGTTTGAGAAGTTCCATTCTGGTGATTTTAATCTTGAAAATGAACCATGTGGGCGACCTGAGACCAAGGTGGATAATGATGACCTACACATAAATTAGCAGCAAAGTTTGACATTACTATTCCAACAAAACTGGACCATTTGAAACAAATCGGCAAGGTACAGAAGCTGGATAGATGGGTTCTGCGTGAATTAAGTGACTGTCAGAAGAGAAATCGTTTTGAAGCTTGCCTTTCTTTATTGTCATGACATAAAGATGAACCATTTCTATGCTGTATTGTTAAGTACAATGAAAAATGGATTCTTTTTGACAATTGCAAGCATTCGGCACAATGGTTGGATTAAATGCTAAAACACAGTCCAAACCGAATATTCATCAAAAAAGGCTAATGATGTCTCTTTAGTGGTCCAGCGCTGGTATTATTCACTACAGCCTCATGAAACCTGGTCAGTCAATTATAGCAGATACTGCAATGGACTGGATGAAATGATGAGGATGCTTGTGATTAAGCAGCGGAGATTTGTCAATAGAGACAGGCTAATCCTCTTATAAGACAATACTTGACCACATGTCACACAAACAATGCTGCTCAACCTACAGAAGCTGGACTTGGAAACTCTCTGTCATCCACCGTATTCACCAGACCTTGTACCGACTACCACTTCTTCCAGACTTTGGACTACTTCTTGCAAGGAAAAATATTCAATTCTCAACAAGCTGTGGAAAACACCTTTTGTGATTTCATTGCCACTTGCTCTCCACGCTTCTATGCTGCTGGCATACATAAGCTACTGTTAAGATGGCAAAACTGTTGATAGTTTAGGTGCATACTTTAATTGAATTGCTTCTTGAGATATAATAAACTACCCTTTTGATTCAAAATTGGACATTTCATATTTAATGATCTAATAGTTTGCTAGCTTTTCTGTATCTCAGGGCTTAATATTCCTGAATAAGAGACTATTATTCAGAGTAGATCTCATAAATACGATAGGAGTTTAAGGCTTATATACTGTCATCTCCTATTTTTCTTCTCCTATTTTAACCAGATTGTCAAATTTCCCAAATTATGATGAAAAATGTAATGTAACTATCAAGGAGATTCTCTTGTTCACTCTTTAACATTTGCACCCTATAGGCAAATGTACCTGGGATGACAAAACACAATCAGAAAGTTGCATGAAGAGCACAGGAAGTCAGAGCAAGGGCCAATTAAGCAAGACAGGCCAATGCCTCCATCTCCTCTCTGGAAATGTAACAGCTTTACAAAACAGACATCTCTGACAAACTCGTCACTTCTAAAGTATTTCCCCCCCTCAAATTGATTTTTGTTCCTATTATCCCTGGTAAAACTATTCAAGATTGAATACATTACACTTGGTGTTCAAAATAAATAATTAAATAAAAATAAAAAAACAAAGGAAGGAGGATTCAGAGGCTGTGAAAGATACGGGGTTTTGAACTGGATAGCATAAATTTAAAAAATGATCGTTTCTGAAAGTGAAGAAACAAATAACCCTAAGTGATATAACTAAATACTGATTTGGTGAGATCACAAACCTAAATTATTAATCTAGTAAGTAATAAATATTATAACTAAGAATTCTTAGAAAACATTTTGAAATAGACTTTAGAAAATAATACATTAATTTCAGACAAAGAGGACAGACCTCTGCCTTGGGCAGATATGCACTGAAAAAGGGTATATCATAAGCCTTACTGAGTTAGTGAAACCAGGTTAAAGAGAGATCTGGATGTTAAAGGCATAACTGACATTTTAGAAGGTCACGATTACATGAGAGCTCATGACACAGCCAGTGAGACTAGACTATTTCTTTTCTTTTTTTGTTTTTGTGTTTCTAACGTAGAGAAGGAAAATCTATGCTGTTCTTTAGGTGAAACTGCCTTTTAATTTTAAATGACCAGGACAATGATGGGACTAGAAAAATACCACCGCTTAAACAGAATACACACAGAGGTGCTCATTCCCCAAGTGAGAGAAAATGAATCATACCATGATGTCCCTTTAAAGGTGGGTAAGGGGAAGTAAGGAGAAGTTATAAGCACGGCGCCCAACAGAGGCCAATCACTGGAGGTTATTCTGCACTAGGCATGGTTTCCCTGTGGGGGGACTGAGAGGAGCTGGCGTCCAGACAAGATTCTCATTGCAGTGGGTATGTACTACTTCTGTAACAATTAACAACAATCTCAAACAAAAACCCACACCACCACCTTGCAGGGCAGTTCACTGTAACCTTGAACTCCTGGGCTCAAGCAATATTTCTGCCTCAGCCTACCAAGTAGCTGGGACTATAGGCACAAGCCACTATGCTGGGCTAATTTTTTCTTATTTTTTGTATAGCAAGATCGGGTCTTGCTATGTTGCCCAAGCTGGTCTCGAGCTCCTGGCTCCAAGCGACCCCACCCCCAACCCCCAGCCTCCCAAAGTGCTGGGATTACAGGTGTGAGCCATCACATCCAGCCCTAAAGGACATTTTAATAGTTCCCATGATAGATGTCAGCAACACAAATGTTTTCTACTCTCAGGAAATAAATTGATATGCTTCTGACAAATATTCTTAGTTTCTTTTCAGGTGAAAGAGGCAGTTTGGACATTTGATAGTGCTTGACTTTTTCATGATTTTTATATGATTTTCTACATTTTAACTTTTTTCTCATGTTCTCTTGAGGTTCTTAGTCTTGAAACTTTTAAGTTTTAGGATGATAAAAATCTGTGGTATATCCTAAAACTTAACAGTGGCAAATTCTACTTTTGTTATCGTACAGTAAAATCATTTAAAATTGACACAATGACAGCACTCCTAAGTAATTAACTATTATTGCTTAATGGTTTATTAACTATTGTTACTCAATTAATAGATATTTAAAGGATTTGGACCCTTTTGTAAAATTAAAATATTAAAAAAGAACTCCCACAATACTGTATATAAGATTTAGTGTGCTTTCTCAATTGTTTACCTCATGAATGCTAGATGAAGTAAAAAAGGAGGCATATACCGTATATAAGATTTAGTGTTATTTCTCAATTGCTTACCTCATGAATGCTAGATGAAGTAAAAAGGAGGCATATATATTTTTTAAAATTTGAAGTATGAGGATAAGCAAATATTTTTATATCTACCATCCTTTCTGGGGTGCTCTATAAATCAACAGTCCTTTACGGCCACCCCCCACCCCTTCTCTCTTTGCAAACACTCAAGGCTACTGCTGGAGATGTACTGGGGTAAGGGTGAACTAAGTAAAATCATCTGTATATTCAAGTTTTTATTTAGGATTCTTGGAAGACAAAATGTAATTAAAGCTACACACACAGAGACATAAGCTGGCAAGGCCATGTTATTTAGATATTCATGAGCTTGAAAAAGTAGCTTTGTGGAATATTTTTCTCGTTATTTCTAATCTTAATGCACTATAATTCAGCCCTACTCTTAACTACTTTAGAACAGGAACCATTCTACAACACAAAACTTTATACATCCACTTTCTAAAAACCACAATATAAATGTTGAGCAATACATACTCTGTTCTTTGTCCTGGTAAAAGGAATTACCAGCATCCTCCCAAGAATCAGAACTGCTATAATAACCTTAATTGATTGACAACGTTGCTTTTGTACTTATGACTTAAAAATACAGCAAAGAAAAATTATTCTTGGCAAGTAATCCCAGAATAAAGTTTTACTCTAAGAAAATTATGAAAAAAAAGAAAAGAAAATTATGAAAAACTAAGTCCTGCAGAAGAACATGTAATGAAAATATCAATATCTTATTTAGCTGAAAAGAGTTTTTAAAGGGAACGATCCAATAAAGAGAACTGAGGAAGTGGGAGTAGGGGAATCAAATTAGTAAAGGCACTGAGTTACAAGGCAGTATTGTACCTGAATATTAAAGTACAAATTTGTAGCATCAACTTCTAGTTATCTAAGATTTCATGTGGAAAAAACTTGTCATAAAAAAATCTTTGATTACTATGTGCATTTAACTATATGTGCTTCTAACTCAACCCATTTTGTGAATTTTTAAAAAAACATTAAAATCTTAAGAAGCAGAAACCAAGCTTTTAAAACAGTTTTTCACAACAAAATTTATTAGAAGAATAGTGGTTTTGAAAAGTCTAGCATCCAGTGAGAACTACCATACACAACATTACAGCTGGGAATGTTTCTCCAAAATGTCCTGGTCAAATAATACAATGGAACCATTAAATCTTACACATGCACGAAAGAACTAGCGCTTTTGACATACAATGCAAAAAAAAAGGGGGGGGGGACCACATGGATTAAAATTTTAAGTACTCATCACATACATTAAGACACAGCTTATTTTAGTCCAGTCAAAAATCAGAACTGCATTAAAAAATTTAATGTAGTGCAATCAAACCAAAAAACTTAATTTGTGATCATAAGTGCTCTACTACAAAAACATTGATCATAGCAAAGAACAAAAAGTTCAAATCACACAGTACAAAAAAATCTGTAAATAAATATAAACTACAGTACAAGAGAAATATTAAATTATACAATTCCGTCAAACTGTAAACAGTATATTGAAATGAGGTCCATAAGAGTAAAGGGGGTTCCTGTTTTGTTGCATGACACTTGAACTTCTAGAAATCTGAAAGATGCCATTTTCCATATCTCCAAAGGCTATGGGGCTTTATATATGGAGAGAATTTCTTTTAAATGTAAGATATCAAATATTAGAGCAGAGGAATAATCTATTTTGTTAACCACAGATAGTACTGTAGAAAACAAAAGTTTTTAAGAGACAAGTCTTAACAAAGATGCGAAGGACCAAAACACTGGAATTAGAACTTCACATCAGAAGAAACTTGTCACTGAGGACTTCAAGGCTACAAAATACAATGATAAAACTGTCTGCTGATATGCAGACCTAGACCTCTGCTAATTTTTTGACATTTTACATACTTATGTTACAACACCAACTTTGGCAGAATCACTACTGATAAACTCAAAGCACTTCTGGCCCAATGGTTCCATCACAGTGGCCAGTGCACAAAATTCTCTAAAGACATTGCATAAACTAGAATGTAGAGGTCAGACACCCAAGGACCAGTGCTTGAATTTAGTAGTAGTATGGTGAAGAAGCAAGAGCCACATCAAGGAGGAACTGCATCTGTTAAAGTTTACAGAAGCAGCTAGGAATGTCTTTTGTTTTCATTGTGCTGGCTATTAGTGGCATTTAAAAATATACAGTTTTAACTGTGTGTGTGGGTGGGTGAGTGGGTGTGGGTGGGCAGGTGAGATGTGCTGGCTATACATTTATGCACATTTTTAAAAAATACACTGTTAACAGGAACCCCCGTATTATCTGTTCAGTAGTAATAACTGAATATATAGAATGCCACTATAAGAGTGTGAGGCACCGTGTGCTGGAGAGTTATATGCAGCTTTAAAATCTGTTTGGCTGAGTTATACCTGGATACCTGAACTGAGTTTTTAAGTTGACATTCATCAAAGATGTGCTACCAGCACGTCGAAATAAAAGCAAAACAGAAAAATACAAGTCACTGTTAGGTTTAAGAATAGCATCAAAGTACCTGAATTGAGTGAGAAGAGTGTGTAAACTGTCCCTGAGGGTTTTAAAACAGTGTGTACAAGTTGGATTCCTAAGAACATTAGTTTTATTTAACAGTGTGGACTGAGAAATACCAATGTCTGACAGTTTAAAGTGGAGGTTATAAAGAATTATATGCAAACACTCCAAATGTATAGTTTATACATTTTTTTCAAAGCAGCAATAAACTGCTATAAAGTATACATCCCATCAGAACAAGCAACATGTGGGAGTCAGATAAAGGTTTCTATCTTAGTCTGGTTTTCTGACAGCACAGCATATCAATATCCAATGACTATATCTTTCCTAGATCAGAATGTAACTAATTTTGACTAACAATATAGGATTAGACTTTTAATCAAACACTTTGCTATTACATACTAAAATTCCTTAAACTTACTAATGCTGGTAATACTAACCTAGTTAATTATCCCCCGCCCGCTCATTTTAGAAATATACCCTTCCACAACTTAAAAACATTAAGATCCATTTTCAGTCCTCTGGTGTAAAAAGCATGTCAGTGAATTAGTATTAAAAATTTACACAGTAAAAAGGCTTGAATTTCAGCCAAAGATTCTAAATACTGCTCATTCCCTGAAGACTTAAAGGGGGAGAGAATCCCTACCCATTTTCCTAGTGATTTATTTTTCTAAAATGGTCTGACACAATTTTTCATTTTGGGGAATTTTCCCCCTCACCTCCTCTCAAATTCCAAATTCTTAAGCCTGAAATGCTTAATGAAATGGAGAAAAATGAGGCAATCACTTGGAACTGCTAGAAAGGTACAAAATGATATTGTCTTTTTTTAAAATAAGAATTATTTATATAAATGTGATCTGACCCCGTATTATGTAGTATGTTTTATATCTTTAAATAATCATCCTAAAACTTACAGTACCTAAGACTCTGAAGATAAATTAAGACTTTAGTGTTGTAACAGAAAAAGTGCTGAATTATCCCTTTTCTAGTACTTTAAACATTTTGGACAAGTGCTTTCCTAGTGACAGTAAAGTTTACTATATACCCTTCCACCAAGCAGGAAAAAAAGAGTCACCTGGATGAAAGAAAAGACTTTTAGGAGTGTAGCACCAGGTATACCAAATAATGGAAGTTGTTTCACTCATTCTGAGGGGGTAAAAATATTCTAGATTGAAATTCTATTTGGCTATTGACTGTTAAAAATCCCTGCTCTACTGTGTCAGTGTCCTGTGTCCAACTACCCCTAACCCCCCACCCCAGTCCCCTTACACACTATCCACTGAGAATCTAATCTCTAAAGAGATTATTTTAAAATTTATGTTTTCAGGACATACCTGAGAAAGGGTGCAATTATGCAGAACAAGGAACCCAAGACTGCACTAATACTGGTTATAGGTTCATAAATTCTTTCCCAAGACAAATCTATAAAGTTTAAGAGGTATGGATCTTCAAATATGTCTTACTGCTTTAGATTTTTTTGGTATGTGTGTAGGGTTATTTCCAGTGTTGAAAAGATCATCTTGAACCTGTATGACAGTTCAAGATGGGGTAAAGAGTTCATTTCCACATTCAAACAATAAAGATTAAATATTATAACATTTGCTACATCCAATAAATCTATGATTAACTAAAAGTGCTTGCTTTTCAGCTTTTATTGATACAGACAGCTCTAAATGAACCGGAAACCTTAAAATTACCCCCCAAATAGTTGTAGAATTAACACATATTTTACTGTTTGTCAACTCAACATTAATTAGCCTTGATTCTCATTTTCAAACAACCTAAAAGATTTTCCTATCCAATGAAGATGGCCCAACTTTACCACATTATCTTGCGACTTGTTTTTAGTATTATAGGGCAGAATCTTTAGCCTCTTCTCAAAAATCTACATGCTTTCCGGTCCTACTCCACCCTGCCCCACCTCCGAATCTCCTTCATAACACTTAGGACATACAGCTACAGTGTTATGCTACAGGTCTAATGTCTGTTTTTTTAAAAGGTGACTGAAAGATTACTCAGGAATAAAAGAGGATATGCAAAGAATTTCCTCTATTTTCCCTTCAGTCACTGTGTTCACAAATCCTATTCAAGTCTCCAGGACAGAATTAATCCAAAATAAACTAAGAAGAAAGAGTCTGGAGGTCTGCATTCCTTGTACCACAGTTATACTTTTTTTTCCTTTTCAGATTTTGAAAGCAATTAGCTTTTTAAAAAATCCCTATATAGCTTAACAGTCTCCTAAATGGGCTGTTTTGCTAAAGCCACCAGGTTTAATAATACTGGCCTGACCATGGGATTAATGAAGACCTAATTCTAACAGAAAGGTAACAAGGAAAATAATCTTTGATATCTTCATGAAGGTCAAAATTTAACCAATAACTTTTAAAATCTCCTATAAAACATTAAGTGGAACAATTTGGTCTATTGCCCTATTCTATCACCAATGACAGCAACCTGAATATATAGAAAAGAGTGATTCATATGAAAACAACCTCTGGCATTTAGGTAAACAAAGAGGAATTATAAAAGCAAAAATATGTGGTTTCAAATGAAATCTACAAGGATAAAAGCTGTTGAAGAAAATTATACTGATCTGTCATATCTGCTGTTAACTGCTCAAAATGTTTTCAGGTTTTAATATTGAGCTGATTCATTAATTTAATTAATTTGTTTTATGAAAATAACTAAATGGATCCAAGCTTCACTATTACGGGTCAACGACATGTAAGAGAATCACAAAGGCTTAAAACCAGGCCTGGCAATGTGTGCTTACTTGGGGTAGGGGGAGACCACACAGCAGCTCAAAGGTTGCTATGTACTGCCTAATGACAGAAGGTAGTTCTGATACGGGCCTTAACAGGTAGTCATTTTTAGTCTAATTTAGAGTTCTCTCCAGAAAATTGGGAACTAAACTTCTCATTGTGCCTTTTATCGTTTTACTATCTGATCCCATATAGCTCACATTATAGCTAAGGTAAAATGTTGGGGAAAGAAATGCCGATTGGTTGAGGTAATGGTTTATATAAGATAACCAGAGTTCTAAAAGCACTTCAATATTGTAAAGTAAAAGTGTACCAAATAAAGCTAATACACACTTCACACTTGCTGAGCTTGCTCACCAGAACTGAACAGTAATTAACTTCACATAAGGACCCCTATTATCACACAAAGCCTTACTCATATTCATGATCTGCTGCAGCAAAGGTTTATCAAGCAACATCTAAACTTCAGAACAAACTTAATATTAAAAAGTATTATACACAAATATAAATTATTTTTCCTGAAAGAGAGACCTTGTCCTTCATGGTATTTGGGGAACAGAAAAAAGTATATAGCTCATCACAAACATAATTCAGAGTCGTTTGTAAGCCTACTGAACAAAGTAATATACACTACATTATTGTCAAGCTTGATGACTATGCTGTCTCAGAAATGGGAAAGCTATAGATAAAATACCAACTAGATATTCTTCCATAGAATTAGTGTTTTTGATTTTATAGTGCCATAGCTTATCTACTCTATATATCAATGTTTCTCTCTTTAAAAATGCAAAAATTTATTTTAAATACATTATCTCCTATCAATAGTTCAAATAATGTTATACAATTTGAGTAATGCCATCATTTGCTTACTGGAAAATGTGAGGAAAAAAGGCTTTTGTGACAAAGACAGTCGTGAACTACACTTTCCCATACCATAAAAATGGTCAACTGTTGTTTGGGCCACACAAAACTCTGATTAGCAGAACTTAAGCATGCGAATAGACCAATCTCTATTACACATTTATGAAGACATCCCCAAACCAGAATATCTACACTGAAAGTGCCAATACAGAACAGTGGCAAATCAAGAGAGAAATCAAATATTAAGGAATCACTGCGGCACCAAGACTGACAGCCAGTCATGTGATGAGCCACCTCCGAGAAACACATGGTATAATGGAACTCTGAACACAAAATTTAACATTAAAAGTGCACCTGAATATTACAAACTAACTTTACAAAACCTACAATAAGGTAAAATATATATCTTTTGAAATATTCAGCAGCTTTTTGTTTTTTTTTTTTTTAAGTTTTTTTTTTTTTTTGAGAGGCTCATGAAATTTAAAAGGGACCACTATCTAATTTCAACCATGCTTCACAAAACAATAATGGCTATTTTATATTGCAGTTACCAATGTAATGCAATTAGTGCTTTAAAATAATCTACACTCAAAAAGAGAGAAAGAGAGAGAGAGAGACCAACCTTTGGAGGAAATATGCTTATTCAAAAGCTTCTTGGAAAAGAAAATTTACCTGAATATCAAGTCATGACTGATCTCAAGTGTAATGTTTAAAAGCTTCACAGACATGAATATTACAATCTTCAGGTCTCAGGACTTTTAATCTGAGAAAGTTTAGAGTTTGGTTTGTTTTTAAAATTCACTTTCTAACCAAAACAAATAATAGAAGTACTCAAATTTTCACTATTTACAACTCTCAGCCTACAATCTGAAATGACACAATACAAGTTCTCTTATTTAAACTGCAGCATTAAAGGGTAGGCACACCATTCTTCTGCTGCTCGATTGTCATCCACTGAAACACACATAGAAAATATTTATGTTAGTAGAATGATCACTCCATGTACACTACAATGACAAAATTTACATAACTCAACTCATACATCACTTATATAGACTACCACATAGGATTAAACCTCTCTGAACAGTAAAACTCTACAAAAGTTGAACTTTTAGGGCCAGATTTTTAAATGGGCCTTTAAGCGAGATATCTTTCTGAGAGGGGATAAAAGTGAGCACAAATTAATTTCTCAAAGGACCTTTTTGCAGCAATCTTGGGCTACTGAAACCCCAAACATTATGCAAAAAGGCACTCTAGCTGCAATTAATTATGTGCTGACAAATTCTTGAATGTGGAACAAAGGAGGTGTTCCTTCATAAGCTTAGGCCTTTGCTTTCAGCAAACTTTCTACAACTTCCTTCAACTACAGATGAAAACCACACATTTCATAATGTATTTTTTATTGCAACTTCCAGCTGGGCGAGAAAATATCGCACTCATACACTGCTACCAAACCCAAACTGCTTTTTATGTTGAGAAGACTAGAAAGCTAAGAGGAAACAGGCTCAGTCATCCACTGATTAAACTGCTACACAAAACCACCAAATCAAAAGAGGAACCCACACCCAGGCTATGTCAAGAATGAGCAGTTCACGTTTACTAACAGCAATGGTGTGCCTAACCTTTGAACACACAGGTTGCTGAGGGAAAACTATCCTTATCCTAATTTAATTAATTGCTCCAAAGTTTCCAGGCAAGAATTTATGCCTTGGGAATATCTGGACCTACTTCTCTTCAAATTGTTAGTATCCATCTGAAATTATCAACTTCAATCTAACCAACGCTCCAAGTTTGATTTTATTTTACATTAAAATTGCAATGATTTTTGTTTGTTTTTGGTTAAGCATTTAGAAGGGCCTGACCACCTTTCTCAGCAGATTAGAATATAGGGTATATGTGGTGTGGATTTTGTTTTATACAAATAGTAATTTTAATTTGTTCACAATGCCGAATTAAATTCCATGGGCTTTACTTATATGCTATTTTTGCAAAAACTGTAGAAAATAAACTTTCCGAATTTAAGTACTGCAATTTTAAAAGCCCATCTAAAAAAAAAGCTTAGATGTTCTTCAAGGAGTGCTTATACAAACATGATCCTGACTTGTGTGCTAAACAACCATGAACATCAGTTAACTATTAGAAAAAGTTAAGAAGGGGATATTATATAGGATGTCAAAAAAGAAAAAAAATCGTATCAACAAAATTAAATAAGAACTTAAAAAACCACCTCTCCCACCCTTGTACTAGTATTTGGATTGGTTTTTTAAAAAAAGAAATTCTCATGAGCTTGATTCCTGATTGAATTATTGTTAGAACTGATATTCCACCTAAATCATATCAGGTTACCCTGGGGTTGTTTTTTTTTTCCCTCTCATCATATACATGGATCCTTTATTAACATGGATATTGGGCAGACTACTGAGACTGTAAAATCTAAGTATCACTTTTGCAATATCATAATTACTTATACACATTTCTTTCCCTATTTCTCCTATCCCCAATAAACAGATCTTGAGCATCTTAAACTAGTCGCTGCAATGATATTCAGTCGTTAGCACATGATCAATTCTGTAAAAGGATTAAAGAATACCAAAAAACTGGTTTGCTAAAATGAGGCATCCTCCATTGTTTTATGTAATGTACCCTGACTGCTCCTGAGTAAGAAAGGAGCTCGTCCTCCATGAGATAAGGCTATATCCTCACTTGTTGGTGAGACCAAATTGTACCCTTAGAAAATCTCAAATGAAATTATAGCAAAGGTAGTGTTCAAAGTAATCAACTGAAGCATTTCTGAAGGTAGTGTGTGCACATTTTCCACCTCCTTCCCCTCTGGGTGAGCACTAAATAGCTTGCTAATTTCTTAAGTAAATTTAAGAGAAGACAATTATAAAATGTAACTATAAATGACCCAAATAATTATCACTGAATAACCAAATATCTCAAATTCAAAGGTTCGTTGTTGTTCTTAGTTTTTTCTTTAGTTTAATCCTTCAATTAGTTGAATCGTAGAAGAAAAAATGTGAATAATTTTACAAGATGGCTTTTCAATTTGCAATGATAAAGCTCCCAGTATGACAGAGGTGGTTTCTAAAAGGGGGCTTTTTTCCTCTTCTTTTTTTTTTTTTTAAGTAAAAACAAATATAACTTAAGAAAAAACAGAAGGAAAGAAAAGCATGCAGGCTCTACAGGCAAGGAGTCCACTTCCATGTATCTGTTCTCTGTGAGGTAACTCAATTCTCTTTTGTAGAGAAACATGCAAAAGGCCAAACAATATTCCGAGCCATACTGCACATGAAAATTTTAAAATATGCAACATTCAGGATGCACCTTTCACCTCTGTACACACAAGTCAATGCAAAAGCTGCAAAGAAACAAGTGTCACAGTAAATGAAGTTAGGTGCAAGCAATGACAGCTGAACAATGATGCAGTAGTGCTCACCCAGTTTGTACAGTAATTGGCACTCTACAGTATTCCTACTCGTTTTTTGATTCATTTGCACTTTGTGCTGCCTCTCCCTGGGGATCTAATTCAATCTTTACAGAAACATCTGGCCCCTCCGACCTCATTAATTTCATCTTTTTCTTTGGAGGGTTTTTCAAAGTGCCCAGCCTCTCCTTTACTTTGTACTCCAGTGTACTGTGGGGAATCCCATAAATACTCTGAGCTTTGGAAACACTCATTTTTCCACTCATAACCACTGAGATTGCTTCCTCCAGTATCTCACTGTTGTACTGTCTGTAACGCCCTCTTTTCTTTCGAGGCTGCTTGGAGCCAGGGTCTCCTTCTTGATCCGATGTGGGATATGGCTGTCCAGAGGTAGACTGCTCAGCATCTGAGCCCCAAGAATCGGGTCCAGCATCTAACATGCTTTTTCTATTTTGTTTTGGAAGAATAGCCCTTAATTTTTTACTAAGCGCGCTCTCCGTTTGTGAACCCATTACCAAAGAGCTATAGCTGTATTGATCACCAGTGCGAGACTCCCAAGAAAGATCCATTCCTCTAACTTGTGGTATCTTTAAATCTACAGGAGATGAATGGCTCACATCCTTTTTTCCATCTTGTTTTGCTTGAAGTGCCATTTTTGGAAAGGCAGAATTTTCTGCAAGAAAAGGAAGGTCACTGATGTTGCTGAGTGCACCATTTCCCCTGAACTTCATACGGCTGAGGTTGAACTCGTAGTGTGGTTTTGCCCAAGAGGCTTCCCTGGATAATATTAAATGTTGTCCATGATTCTGTAATCCAGATGGCCCAAGGCTGGCAGCTGTAGACAATTGGTTTCTGCTCAGTAGTTCTTCACTAATCTGCAAGGATCGAGCCAGTGGAACTTTGAGTGATGTGGAGTGTCCAAAACCTTCCCTGGTTCCATCCTGTAAGCTTCTTGGAGGTACCCCATCACCACTCCGAAGTCCGTCTGGGCGGTACTGGCTGGGTCTCCCAGGTCGCCTAATTGGATGGAAGGAAACTGATGTGAGCAGGACTTGCACAGGTAGGGAGGGATGGGTGAGGGGACCACTCCTTTATTAGAAGGCCTTGCTTGGGTAACATCACTTTGTGTTATTTATTTATTTTTCTCTAAAATTAAAAAAAATGGTCTCAGCAGTTAGTTTTAAAACTTGTTCACAAAAAAAGAAAAAGTAAAAAGAAAAAAAAATCAGGAGCTTTTTGGGCAAAGAAAAATTAAACCTGTCAGCTGGTCTCTGGTTGGGTTCACAAATTTTCGGAGAAAAAGTTTCGCGCAACTGTCTGAAAATAGCATCTTAATTATTAATTACAAAGTAATCATCAGTCTCCATAGATCTACACAGAATTGTGTTGCAAATGTGACGTTACCACTAAACAAGTACAGTAATAAAAGAGTAAGCCAAATTATTTACTTTAATGCAATGTATTCAACATTCATGACAACTAGCTATAAAACTGGAACCATTGACACTGGTGGAACCCATAGATAATTGCTCATTTATCCCACAAACAAGTTGATGTTCATCATAAAAAATCAATTCCAAATAACATTCTTATTTTGCTCAGAAAAAAAATATATATATATATATAGCTACCAGCCCAAAGGGAGGAAAAAAACCAAAATAAAACAAAAGACCCATTGCATTATAACTTACCACACTTTTTCACTTTAAAACACTATTAGTTGCAGATACATGAGTATCATGATTCTCCATTTGAAATAATCCAAGCTTAAAAGAAAATTACCCTTTATTTTCTCTAAAACTTAGTTCCTTAAGTTCTACTGAAAATAATTATTGCCAGAGATACATAAACAATTTTGTAGCAGTTTTCTTTGGTTAAAAAAAAACAAAACTCCTTTTAAAATATTCTTTTGAAATACCAAACATCTATTTTAAAATTTCAAGTGGATAGCTTTAAAATAATGTTTAAAAAGTCAACGACTTATACAAAGTTAATTCCTAGGGTTTCGATTTTCACAATAGAGAAAGATTATCAATATTAAGACTGACAACTGGCAAAGCATGCCCAAAGGGAATGATTACATTAACTAGGCACAAAAGTGGAGCTCCGCAGAAATAATGATAAACCAGCTACCTTCTCCAGAACTCTACAGGGAATGCTGTCATCAGTAAATAACACAATAAAGATAACACTGAATATTCAACTAAAAGATGGGCAGTACTTTTGGTGCATTTGTCTTCCCTAAAACAAAACCAAGTAGAAAACACTTTCCATTCAGAGGGATTAACACAGAAACTTCAACCATATATAATACATGGACCTGCAGCCAAGCTAAGGGCAAATCTTAAGCAAACGGTTTATTTATGCAAACTACATGTGGGCTTTTCCCACATGTGTCCTTAATTACATAACTATAAATGGAACCCAATGATTTGGGACCATGCTGACTTTTATCTAGTATAAACCATAATGAAACGAAGGGCTTAAAAATTAGTAAGCTATGCAAAATGGAGTAAATTAATAGATATTTTTAGGCTGAATAAAGAAGAGGAGAAAAAGGAAAATGATGGAGTTTTACAGAAAACAGAGGGGGCATTTTAGAAGTCAGTAAAGGAATCCTTCAATTTGAAGGCAATTAATGGTTAGTCCACTTAGGATTCACTGGTTCCTTTAATATATATCTTATTTTAAATAACTTCCTCGCATTGATAATCTACAAGGTAAATAAAACTAAATATTTACTCTTACTAAAGTTATTTTTCATGTCTAGATAAATTTGATTTTTGGTCACAACACAGTTTTATGGAAATGCCTTTTGTATATGGTATCTAAATATCTTATTTAATACCTGACTTTTCTAAATGGTTACTAAACACGCAGGGAGTATTAGATAATTCTTACACTATAAAATTAAGTAGCCAGAGAATTCATTTTAATATCAAAGCTGAGCATGTAATAATGTCTTGGCAGTATAAGATGATTATTACCATCTACAACCAGTCTAATAAAAAACAAAAAATACATACAATTATGCTTTCTGAACTGCCACAGAGTTAAAGTTGCAGTTCAAATCAACCACCAAAAACCAAAACCAAACCAAACCAAACAAAAATGAACACAAATACACACAAGCCCCCACTAGAGATACCAAGTTAAATACTGGAGCCCAATTTTCATTCAGCAACTTCACACATATACTGCCTTTATACCTAAACTTTAGAATTATTTAGCTTGGCTTTCACACTCCAAAACAATCAACAATAAAAAGTCCAAAGAAATATTCTTGCCATATTCATGACTATTTACTATTTGTCCTAAACAAAATATATTAATCTATACTAGCCAATTCTACATTGCACAGGTTATACTTTTACTTGATTGATGGACTAAAAGTCATCTTACAAAAAGGCCCACCTATACGACTAGACTATTAGTCTGAGGGGTTAATTTTAATATTTATTTATTTGTTTGTTTTTAATTAGACAGAGTCTCATTCTGTTGCTCAGGCTGGAGTGCAGTGGCCCAATCATAGTTCACTGTAATTTTGCACTCCTGGCCTCAAGCAATCCTCCTGCTCAGCTTCCCAAGTAGCCAGGACTACAGGTACGTGCCACCACCCCTGGCTAATTTTTTAAATATTTTGCAGAGATTTTATTTTAATATTTCAAATATTCTGTAGGCTGGTCTCAAACTCCTGGCCTTACGCGATCTTGCCACCTTGGCTTCCCAAAGCACTGAGATTACAAGCATGAGCTTGCCCATGCTTGTATGAGCATGTGCCCAGCCTGAAGGGTTAATTTTTAAAATGTACAAGGGAGACTGGCATCAACCTTTGACGAATTAGCTATATAAAACTGTGGGAGGCTACGAATATTTTTCCTTACCCATTCCCTTGAGTACTGGAGCAGCCTGGAGAATGGCTCAGGGAAGTGCTGCCAGCACCTGGACTTTTCTTAGTGGATAGATCAAGTACACCGTCTGCAGAAACACAAAGAAATACCTGAGGATATTAAAAGTAGGAGCAAATGAACTGAATAGGTTCAAAATGAAAAACCAGTAGGCTCAGTCAACTGACCAGATATGCTAGTCATATATTTGAGTTATGAAATCAATTCAGTAATAGAATCAGGATATTTTTTCTCCTGAAGCAATATAAATTTAGCAAAGCATGTTATATCTAGTATCTCCAAGGGCTAAATATTTTATTAAAGGGGCAAAAGGTAAAACATGCTACAAAAGATGTTAAAATACAGTGAGATATTAGAAATAGCAGTTTACATGGCATGCGGTCCTGCACTAGAATTCTTAAGACTTCATTTTCTAAATTTACCTGATCAAAGCATATGAGTTTTTAATGTCCCACATGGCATACAAACTATAAAACCAAATTTCTTAAGAGCAAAATCTATCTGAAACTCCAAAAGTACATAAAAGTTGGACACAGAAAATTTTAAGACAAAAATTATTTTAACATATAAGTTTATATGGTTAAATTACATGTACACTAAACAAGATAGTGTGTAAGATGAATCAATTGTTAATGGTTTATAATTTGGATGTGTCCTAATTATTCTTTGGACACATCTATGAAAAAAATGACATATCTGGATTCAATGTTTTGAAAAAATCTGCAGAAGACTCAAAATTCACCTGCTGAAATTTATAAAGTCAAGGTGTTTTCAGTTAAGAAAGTATTAAAAATAGGTGGACAAAGTTTGAGGAAAGAAGAATGAAACAGTCTTGATGCCAATGAGAGCCTAGAAGTATAACCAATTTTTACTGAAGCTAGACCAAATCACAAATTCATGTTATGGACACATAAAATTAGAAGACTTTCTTTTCCCTCAAAGACATTTTTCTCTTTATAGACATATCTAGAAAAAACATCTCATAGTCTGGACAACTTTTAAAGCTGCCACTCAACTTTTAAAGTTGCCAAAATTAACAGAGCAAGATAATACTCATAGCCTCCAATTTTCAGCTGGCCAGCAGAAAGGTCTTGCTATCTGGTTACTACAGGATAAAATCTACTCATGACTTATGTGTGAGGACATTCTAACACTCCCTATTTCAAGCTGTTAGAAATAAACATGCAACTGAATTTATAAACAAAAAGCCCACCCTCATAAACAGTTTTGTCCTTTAGTCACTAAGTTCTAAAAATATAATTGTAATCTTACAAAAAACCAAGTATGCTGTTAGACATCTAACCCAATTAGGCATCTATCTAACAAGCAAATGTATTGCTTAAAATATTTCCAACCAAAGAAAGTATTCATTTGAAGTTTATACACTATAATGCTATCATGTAGTTCAAATTTCTCTTGGTAAGAGCATGCTGTCATCACAATCTCTCTCTTAAGTGTAACACTAGCTATAATATTGTATGTTAACCTCCATGATTAATACTTTAAATACACTTCTATGCTGCCACTCTTCTAATATAAACCTGTAGCTTTTGATGCAATATTTAGAGCAAAGAGATTTTTAGTAAAAACTACCAATTTATCGTAAAGGAAATCATCAATAAAAAAGACAAGACACAATTTTACAAATAAGTTAAACAAGGGTACATGATCAATGTGAGCATAAGACAACTAGGAGGTATCCTGTCAGGAAATATCTCAGAACTTAAGATATTTTGTTTGCTGTTCACCACACAGAAACAGGAAACAAAGGAAAATTACTCAAAACAAAGTCCTTTCAAGGAAGTTCTTTTAAGAATTAAATTTATTTTTTTTCCCAAAATAAACATGTATTTCTCACCAATAAATCCATGTATCTCATAACCTTTCTGTATTCTGAGATTTCTACAACAATAAAATCTCATTAGTATAGACATCACCAATTTATAATTTGCAGAGTTGAAATGCTCACTTCAGTCTGTGTGAAATTAAAGGTAAATGAGATCACCAAGCAACAGGAATATTTAATTTATTGAAAAGAATAAACTTTTCAGAGATGCAAGAAACACTTGCTAAACGAAACTGGTAACTTCTTTAACTTCTTCACTTAATTAGGGTCCTCATCAACAAATTCCTTTTTGGAAATACTTTAAGGTTAGTTCATAATACAGGGGATGTGTTTATGTATTTATAAAACACTGAATAAACTTAACAACCTAAAGTGTGTTCTACTGTCTTCACTATTTCTAACCCTAGTTTTTTTTAAATTGTAAATAATATATATTTTTCTTATGATCTAATTTACAGAGTATATAACTTATACCTAACAAGTAAAGGCATACTTCTCAGGTGCTAATCCTAGAACATTAATGGATAAGGGGAAAACTTACTTTTTTATAGGAGTTAAAAAAAAAGATGTGACAATGCTTTGCAAAGTGTAAAATGCTCATATAAATATCAAGCAACTTAAAGATCAGTGACAACTGTAATCACCTGGCTTTCCTGGGTAATACATCAATCATGACTATAAACTGATGATGGATAGGTTGTAACAACTTTATTTGTACTTCTCCATTACTGCATAGTCAGAAATAACTTAAGAATCACATTAGTTTTTATTCTATTATTGTTGCTGGTGCTCTACTTGCCAATACTTTTTTTCTCCCCAAGTTAAAGTATTCTGATTGGACAGAGGAGATCTTGACATCAAACCATACCTTGTTCACTAGGTTCTGACTGAGACTTTCTGACAGTAAGGTCCAGAGGTGAGTCTTGGTCAGCCATGAGAAGTTTGCTGAGCACAGGGTTCTGAGTAGTTGCAGCCGTGGGAGAGGTGGTGACTGGAGATGCTTTCGGCAGGCTTTGGTTCTTTGTGCTATTGGGCTGGCTGGGGTCCTGAGTAGAGCTATTTTTTGAGGTATATTCAGCAGCAAATTGTTGGATCATTCGCTGCATGATCTCACGGGCCACTAAGGGAATATTGGGGTCGGAGACCCAGGGACTGTCTGTAAATAAAGATTTATTTACTTTTAAAGTGGGATAATGTACTAAAAAAAGACAGCTTTCAAGTAAACATAAAATTTCATTTTCTTTTCCTTAAAATGCAATATCTTAAAAATAGTATTCTCCCTTTGACTTATATTTTTAATCTCTAACTTTTGAGTTCCAGATTTTTAAAAAAGAAATTTTTCATAAAAATATGTCTAAACATCCCCCCCCCCAGGATTATGAAATTAAATAAAGGGATAACAAATAGTATATCTTATGGGCATGAATCACTTACCTGATACAGAAATCCCAAAACCCTTTTCTTATGAAATAATTACTCCCTTGTTACATGTATAGATCACATCAGGTTTCCCTAGATTTTCCTCAGCCAACTCATCCTCGATTTTTTGAAGAATGAGTTAGTGAGTTAATGAGTGCTTAATTTACTTCCTATTTAAGATTGAAGACATACCAAGATTATATAAAAGGAGATACTTATTTTAAGATCTTATGATAGGCTAGGGCAGTAGTTTTTACACTTTAATGTTCATCAGAATCACTCTGCTGGCTTGTAAAAACAGATTGCTGGGGCCTAACCCCAGAATTTCTGAATGAGTAGTTCTAGGGTGGGCCCAAGAACTGGCATTTCTAACAGGTTCCTAGATGCTGTTGGTCTGGGGACAATTTTAGAATCCCTGGCTGGGAGTTTAAATGCCAAATCTCAAAAGCCTAAGAAAGACCACATATTTTCCATGAGTTCTTTAAATACACCCTGCCAACTATTAACACAATAGCTAGGAAGGGATATAATGAAATAAACATCTAAGTTATCAATTACTAGTCCGTGTTAAGTTTAGACAATATGAGCTCATTAACTCATAGAACTTTTAGCACTGGAAGGGACTCTTAAGGTCATACGAGGTTAAGATGAGAGAGAAATAATTTGCATAAATATATTATCAGGTCTCTATAATTACCACACTATAATAGTCAATCAGGAAGATTAAACTTCTCAAGAGCAGAGATTGTGTTTATTTACCTTGTGTATACCTAATCTTGCCTGATGAAAGTGTGCATTCAATTTAGCTGAGTAATAAATGGGTCAATCAAATCAATCACCATGAAATATTCCTTTTTATAAAAACAAAAACAAATGAGGGAAATATGATCTAAAGAGTAAGTGGCCTCTATAAATCTGTATAGATGGTTAGTGACAGACCCTTGATTAAAACTTTTCCCCTGATCTTACTGTTCTACCTGTGACCTTTACTTCCCACCATACTTCTGAGGCTTTAGAAGACGGTCCTTAGAAAACCTAAGTTTCCTTGGTCTTTTAAAGATTAGCTATAGAAAGCAAATAACTTTACCCACAGTATTTTGTACCTGTAAGAAACTTAAGAGGTTGATTGATAAGTTAAAGAAAAACTCACTCTTATACTAACTAAAATCTAAAATCTCCACAACAAACAAAAAACAAGCAACAAACACATCATTAAAACTTCACAGGACTCCTAAAAACATAACATTTTTTTCCTGAAGGACAATATTCAATATAAGAAGATGCTAATAAAGTCAAAATATTTATTTAATTCTCCGAAGTTTAATGAGGCTTGCTCTACCAATAATAATGTTTCTTACTAAGAAGTATTTATAACCCTAAGTTTTCTCTCCATAAATAGAGACTATGAATATTCTAGACACTTAAGAATAAAGGTATTCAATTAGGTAAGATTCAGAAGCTGCTACAATCACTGACAATGGTTTCTCAAATGTTTTAACAAACACTTTCCCATACATTGTTTTTTAAATAACTCTATCCACTGGATTTTTAGTCATTTAACTTTCCAGTTAAAATCCATTTTTCCTCTACATGGCATACAATCTCCATATGAATGACTGTATAAAATTACAAGTTTTTAAATATGTACATATATATTTATTGAAGACAGACTTTCACTCCATTGCCCCAGGTAAAATTCAGTGGCATCATCATAGCTCACTGCAACCTCAAACGCCTGGGCTCAAGCAATCCTCCTGCCTCCGCCTCCCCAGTAGTAACTGGGACTATAGGCACATGGCACCATGCCTGACTAATTTTCTATTTTTAGTAGAGATGGGGTCTTGCTCTTGTTTAGGCTGATCTCGAACTCCTGAGCTCAAACAATCCTCCTGTCTCACAGAGTGCTAGGATCACAGGCATGAGGCTCCCATGCCTGGCCCCCAAGTTTTAATATATTAGTGTATCTTTTTCCTACTGAAAAGTTGGGGAATATGTAATACATAAAGAGGAATATTTTCAAACAGGAAGCAAAATGAAATGATTTATGAAATGTCTGTGTTTAACTAGTATTAATAAATTAACACGACAAAGAGCTCTGTAAAGAGTCAAAGATTTTAGGATAAAGACCATAAACCTCTGTCTTTGAGATTTAAATGCCTGCAGCATATCTTGTCTCTTTCCTGAATGAGCAACACAATCATGAGACAAAACATATTCAATGTTTTCACATGAATGACATCTCTGTCATTTAAATATCTGTATCTTTTGAAAGTTTTTAAAACAGATTTCATTCTTTGACTTACTTAAAACACATATCTATAAACATACCCATGCCCAAGGGAACACAAACAATTGAGTGAAATAAAAGCAAAAAATCAGATCAATATAAAACTACAGAAAAATGTGTTACATCATAGCCACCTGCATATTTGAAAATGTGAATCTAACTTTTAGAAAAAATGCCAAATTTTCTAATACAAGTCACAAAGCAAGCTAAAAAAGAAGTGATTATGACAGCTGTAGAAGGTACATTGTTCTTAAATTAAAATTCATTATAGTCCACATCCCAAAAGCCCACTTTTATTGCAAATGTTTCCACTTAAACACATATAACTTATGCATGCTCAATTACTTAAAATACACAATTTGCAATACTTTGAAACAAAGGACCAAATCCAAAGATCTGAATTATTTATAAAAACAAAATATTCTCTTCAGACTAAAGTGCCCATCATATCCCTAGATACTGAACACTTCTGGTATTAATCTGAAGAGTACTAATGCCGATCTTTGAGACATTTTCAAGAGATTTAATAAGATAACTAAAAATAACAATATTCATACATAAAGCAAAGGGAAGGGAACTTTCAATTCCAAAGCAATAGTTCTTTTTCGTAGCTTCACATGCCAGTATAATTTCAGAGGATTCCCATCTCTTGAAATATATCAAGATTGATTCCAAGGTAAGAATTCCCCTCCCCAAAAGGTTATGCTCAAAAATTTAATTTCTAAATTAAAAAGCTTATAAAAACTTTAATGTAAGTTATTACTCTATGCCAAAGGGATGTGACTATAGAGAAGTACCATGTTTCCCCAAAAATAAGACCTACCCATAAAATAAGCCCTAGCAGGATTTCTAAGCATTTGCACAATATAAGCCCTACCCTGAAAGATAAGACCTAGTGATGGGCGTGGCTACGCAGCGTATCTGCATAACCCATGCATTTCCTCACCGAGCAGTAAAGAAGACAAGCAGCCCTTCTCATCTGCCCCATGAGAGCTCTATTGCTGGACATGAGAGATTGGGGCCAATGGTTCTAGAGGAAATAGAGTCGCAAGAAATTCAGGATGGAATTCAGGGTTTGGAGAGTTATGATGATGTTCCAGAAGAAGACAACTTAACTATATTTGAATAAATGTAGACTGTTGTACTGTACTTAAAAAAAATAACACAGCCCCTGAAAATAAGCCCTAGGGTGTCTTCTTGAGGAAAAATAAATATAGGACCCTGTCTTATTTTCGGGGAAACACGTTAGGACAGAATTTCTCTGTAGGAATCTTCTTATGATTGATCTCATTAATGCCCCCTAAATAAAGAGTGGATGAAAGCGGTTCCTCCAGGTAAACCAGGGAGAGGAGTTTCCTCTTTTCAGATAATGAAGCTTGCTATAACAAGATATAAGACCAATGACCCTGTATACATCCTAAAGGACAGGAGGAGAAAAGATTTTTTATTTGGTTAATAAACTGATACATCAGTTACTTATACTATAAATGTAAATTATTTTAATAAAACACATGTTCATAAAACTAAAAAAATGACTATTCTGAACATAATTTTGGAACTCAAGGCACTTTATGAGGATAAGGTGAACATGGGAGACTTGGCTGTGAGATTTAAGTCAGAGGGTGCTAGTGGGTATTAAAAAAGAAGCAAACATGTACAAAAAGATTTAATTTTGCCTAGGGATCTAATAGAAGAAACTGAGAAAAAAAGTGCCAAGGAAAAACAATAATCTATGCATTTCTTAATTTTATGTGACATTTCACCTCATACCACCTTTTGAAAACACTGGTCACATTAAGTAGAAGCCCAGCTGGTTTCCAACTGTAACAAACCCATTAGAACCAGCATTTATCAGACTTTTAACCAGTGTACAATCAAAATAAACCCTTCAAATTTCAGAGGGAAGGGAATTTTCAGAGGAATAAGAATTGCAAACTAGAACATATGAAGAAATATTAAAGAAAATGGAATCACTGAGTCTGCTGAAGGTTAAATAAGGATATTAAAAATTATCAGGAGTTTATAGGAAACTTTTAAAAACCTATCATAGTAAACTCCCTCTTGGAACTAGAGAAGTGTAACTAAGAAATACAGATCCCTTTAGGAAGAATTTCTTGAAAGTAAAGGTCTTGGTTGATAGTAATAATGCTTTGTGGACAGAGAAAAGAAGTAAATGTCTCCATGAAGAATTCTAAACCTCAAGACTCTATGACTGGAGAAATTTTCTGTATTTCAAAAGAAATGTAAAATAAACTTACAAAAGTTCAAGGAGAAAGATAAATTGAAAAAAATGCAAGAGGTGAAGCTATTAATGCCACCTCAAATGTAGGGGGAAAGTTTATTATATAATATTGAGTTTCTCTAATTTTGACAATATAAAAAATGTCAGTGAAAGCTTATAAATCTAATTTTAAGACTTAACTACATTTCTGCTCTAATTAAATTTCAGGTTAGAATTACCAAAAATTTAAAGTTTATTTATAGTTATCAGTGATTAAAATGTAACTTGTCTCGGTAAGAAAATCTGTCTAGCAAATATAGAAGTACTGAGATATTACAATTTTCAGAGCTTCATAGTACTTCTCTCAACTATTTAACTAAAACTCACCATCACTTCAGAGCCTAGAGGGGGGACAGGGGTTGCCTTAACCCCGTTCCAAATTTAACCTGACCAGAGGAATATAGAGAAATATAAAGTGTATCATCAATAAAGAAAAATATTTTTAAGAGCAACTTTTAAAATGACATTGAAATTAAGCAGATTAAAACAAGACAAGCAGATGCTAAGTCATTCTTCACTGAAACCAACCTTTTCTATAAAAGACTGCATTGAGGAACTCTTCTGCTTGTCTCTCGAATCGAATGATTTTTGCTTGCTCTTGTTTAAGCAGAGCTTCTTGCCCAGCTCCCGAAGCTGGTTCATCCAGACCGACTAAGTGTCCCTGTAAAAATATTTGGTGAAATAGTTGTACAAAAATCTTTTCTCATTCAATATCAAAAGCACAGATGCATAATCAAAGACAAATGTTAACAGCAAATAAGACACTTAAAATATTGATTGTAAATATTTAATTTAAGTTTAATACAATTAAAATATTTTAAAACTTCAAATCAGGATAAAATTTATCTCCACAAAAATATTAATATAAAAGTTAAATGAGTATAATAAACATATACTTTGGGAAGATTTTATCCATGTTCTTTGATTATGAATTTTGTTCAAAATTTAAAGGTAAACTCTAATTAAACTATATAATTACCAAAGGGAAAATTTCCTTGGGCAACCAAATAGATTGGTTCTATTATACTACAGCAATAGTTCACAGGCAACTCAATGGAGACATATGTCCCCTTTTTTTGAGATAGAGTCTTACTCTGTTGCCAAGGCTAGAGTGCGTCATCACAGCTCACCGCAACCTCAAACTCCTGGGCTCAAGCAATCCTCCTGCCTCAGCCTCCGGAGTAGCTGGGACTACAGGACCGAGCCACCATGCTCAGCTAATTTTTCTATTTTTTGTAGAGATAGGGTTTTATTATGTTACTCAGGCTGGTTATGAACTTCTGGCCTCAAGCAATCCTCCTGCCTTGGTCTCCCTACATGCTAGAACTATAGGCATAAGGCACTGTGCTCAGCTCATAATGATTCTTTAAATAAAAAAAAAGAAACTGTTTTTAAGCCCCAAATCTCATTTGAGGATCATGTTTGCCTTCCTAGTATGAGATCTGTTTTCACCAGACACAAAACACAAACATTATAAAAGGGTCCTTAAGGGAAAAAAACTCAAAAAATATCTTTGGATTCATAATTCTGTCCCTAGATTACTGTTTTACAAACTGTGGTTCTCAAATCTTTAGTGAGTTGTAAAATTGATTAATAGGTCAAAAGCAGCACTAGAAAAAAGAACTGAAAACAGAATGCATGTTCTAAGTGTAAGCACTTTAGTTCTTTTGTTTATATATATATATAAACAAAATATACACACACACACTTGAACATCTCTGCAATATAAAATGTCGATCAAAAATTTCTCTGACCAAGTTCCAATATGTTGCACTAAACTCATCCCAGAAATTCCCAGCATCTGCTCCCAGACTGCAGGAGTACTAGACTAAATTGATAATGATTTGAACTTACTTCCACTCTTGTATCTTACAATAATAGAAAATAAGAACATAAAGAATAGCAAAGTGCATCTTTTAAGTGTTCTTTAAATTCTAGTCTCTATAATTTACTTCAAATCACTGCAGTACATGAATTCATCCATTTATTTTCATCATGGAAAACTTAAAATTGCACTAAGAAAATAGGACAAGTCTTGGCACAATGCAAAGAAATTAAACACGCTGATTTATAAATTAAACTTTATCATAGGTATGTACGTATAGGAAAAACATAGTATATATAGGTTCAGTACCATCAGTGGTGGTTTCAGGCATCCTCTTAAAGTCTTGGAATATATTTCCCCTCAGATAATGGGGGACTATTATATTTTCAAATATAAACAAAAATATAAGAATCCCTGCTATCTCAGGTACCAGGGGTTAAGATTCAACATATTTTCTCAGGGGGCACAATTCAACATGCAACACAGGCCTATTCAGTCTTTCTACTTCTCCTTATGTCAGTTTACATAGTAGGTATCTTTCTAGGAATTTGCCTATTTCATCAAATTATCTGTTAGTAAACAAATTGTTCAGAGCATTCCTCATACAATCCTTTTTATTTCTGATTTCTCCTATATCATTCATGATTAGTAATTTGAGTCTTCTCTCTTCTTATCAGCCCTAGATCAGGTTTATCAATTTTGTTGATCTTTTCAAAGAACCAACTTTTGACTTTAATTTTCTCTATCATTTTTCCTATACTGTTCCATTTATTTCTACTCTAACCTTTATTATTTGCCTTTCTGCTCATGTTGGGTTTAGTATGCTCCTCTTTTTCTAGTGTCTTAATGTGAATGATTATAGTATTGATTTGAGATCTTTTTACATAGTCATTTACAGGCAGCCTCCTAAGCACTGATAATGTTTTGGTACGTTTTTGTTTTAATTCATCTCAAACTTATTCTTTTTTTCTTTTTTTGAGACAATGTCTTGTTCTATCACCCAGGCTGGAGTGTGGTGGTGTAATAATAGCTCACTGTAGCCTTGCACTCCTGAGCTCAAGTGATCTTCTCGTCTCAGCCTCCCAAGTTGCTGGGACTACAGGCATGAGGCACTGTACCCGGCCTCAAACTATTTTCTAATTTCCTTTGTGACTTCTTTTTTTTAATCCATTCATTACTTAGAAGTACGTCCTTGGCTGGGCGTGGTGGCTAATCCTAGCACTCTGGGAGGGAGGCCCAGGCAGGCGGATGGCTCAAGGACAGGCGTTTGAAACCAGCCTGAGCAAGATCGAGACCCGTCTCTACTAAAAATAGAAAGAAATTAGCTGGACAACTAAAAATGTATAGAAAAAAATCAGCTGGGCATGGTGGAGCATGCCTGTAGTCCCAGCTACTTGGGAGGCTGAGGCAGGAGGATCGCTTGAGCCCAGGAGTTTGAGGTTGCTGTGAGCTAGGCTGACACCAGGATACTCTGTCCTGGGCAACAGAGTGAGAGACTCTGTCTCAAAAAAAAAAGTATGTCCTTTACTTTTGATGTATTTGTGAATTCCTCACATTCCTGTTATTGATTTCTAATTTCATTTCACCATGGTTGGAAAACATACTATGTATGATTTCAATCCTTTAAAATTTATTGTTTTATGGCCTAGCATATGGTTTATCCTGGACAATGTTCCACTTACATTGGAAAATAATAAGTATTTTGCTTTTATTGAGTGGAGTGTTCTATAGAAGTCTGCTGGGCCTAATCGATTCATAATGTTTTTTAAGTCTTCCACATCTTTGCTAATCCTCTGCCTCAATGTTCTCTCCATTACTGAAAGTCAGGGACTGACATGTCTAACTATTATTGTTGGACTGCCTATTCCTACCTTCGATTCTGTTGGATTTTGCTTCATGCATTTTGGGGCTCTGTTTGTTGGGTGCATACATAAATATGTTTTCCTGATGGACAGGCCCTTTTAATATTAATTAGAAAATGTCCTTCTTTATCTCTAGTTCACTTGTCTACTTCACTGGCAGTGTGTAGGTTCTGTTATCACTTTTTGGAGAGTGCTGCTTTGAGCATGAACAGTTCCCCATCCATCAGGAATGATCAGTTGCATTCCTCCTAGGTGTTAGCCTTCACTAATTGTTAGTTGACTGTTCTTCTGCTTTTGCCACACCCTAGGGCATAAATTGCTCCCTAGTCTAATCCAATAAAAGTTGGTCCCTTTACAGAGGCAGTGTTGTCAGTGTTTGAGACTTGCTCCAACCCTAGGAGGGCTCATAGCTGTCTCTCTTTCTGGTTCTCTGTTCAACTTCTAACGGGTTTGTCATTTATTTCACTTGTAGTTACTAATACAGAGCTACCAAACTCCTAATTGTTCATAAAAGATCTTCACTGTTTTCAATACCTTTAGGCATGAGGTTTCCTAAATTCCATTAAAAATAATCACCTTGGGGAGAATTGTGGAGTTCTCTGTTCTTTAGGCCTGCCCTTTCCCTTGGAAGAACCTTTGAGCCACTGCACTGGAACTGGAGGATGGGATGATGATCCACTTCTCTTAAAGTGACATCTGTGCTCTATGAGCAAGGTGCTGGGTAAGGATGGTAGCCCACAATCATACTGACTTGTTTTCCCTGGCATGGAACCTCTGCCCTACAAATGAACTGGGGCTAGAGCAATCTGGCCCCAGTATTCTCAGCCTATCATGCCTGGGATAGACTTTGACTCTGAGTAAAGGCTGAGTGGGGGAAAAGAGCCTCTGACTTCACCAGCCCAGAAGAGAGCAGAAAGCATCTGCAACACTAAGCTACAGGGTATGAGAGATGTCTACTATCTGCCCTGGCCACTCAGAGTAGAGCTTCCCTTAAGCTGTGATTAGGGAGGTGGGTGGGAAAAGGTCACATGGCTCAAATACCACATACTCTTGCTGTTCTTACTAAAATTTGATAGATTTTTATGAGGAAATGTTTCTCCATTTGCTGAATGCCCTTAAGATAGTGATTTCTAGAATTTGTATGATTATTTTAGGATAACTGTCACTAGTTAAATGGTTGTTTCACTTGTTTGTTTTTATCCAGAACAATAATAAAAGATTAAAAACATAGCACAAAATCATATACTTTTTTCAACTGTACCTGGTCACCACGTTAAACATTTATAGCAATAATATATAAACAAAATGCAGCTTAACCTCACTGTATGTATGTATACCAAAATACAATGAACCAATACAAACAAAAAAGTTTATATGACATAGACCTAATCAAATAGCCAGGAGATAGGAAGTTAAAGAAAACAATTCATGTCATCTTCCCTCTCCCATATCTGAATTCTAAAAGGATCTATTACGTATGGTATACGCTAAATAATAACATGCAGATGTGAAATATTCTTCTATAACTCAAAAACCATTGTTCTTCTTTGCATTTATTATTTTTACTTATTAAAGAACAAGTTGTTGGCCCAGAACTAAATAGGAATAAAGTTGAACCTTTGAACTGAAATTCATAATATCCCAGGATTTGCTTCCTTCAGGATGTAGGAACTGGTCTACCTAGATTGGCTGGCCCATAGCCAGAGGTAGTTCTGTCATATCATAATCTATCGTGAGCTTTTTAAAAGCACATATGTCTAGAACAAAGACCCAGAGCTTTTGGCCAGGCTCGGTGGCTCACGCCTGTAATCCTAGCACTCTGGGAGGCCGAGGCGGATGGATCGCTCAAGGTCAGGAGTTCGAAACCAGCCTGAGCAAGAGAGAGACCCCGTCTCTACTAAAAATAGAAAGAAAATGAATTGGCCAACTAAAAATATATAGAAAAAGAATTAGCTGGGCATGGTGGCACATAACTGTAGTCCCAGCTACTCGGGAGGCTGAGGCAGGAGGATGGCTTGAGCCCAGGTGTTTGAGGTTGCTGTGAGCTAGGCTGACGCCACGGCACTCTAGCCCGGGCAAAGAATGAGACTCTGTCTCAAAAGAAAAAAAAAACCCAGAGCTTTTGATTCTATAATTCTGGGAGCAGGAGGTAGCCATTGTTTTCTAAAAACTCTCTCCTTAATAAACAACTGAAAAAAATGGGAGAGGGATGAGAGTAGAAGAGCTTATAGCATTTCCTAAGAGTGACAGCACCATTAACCCAAAGGGTTTCCTGCATATCTCTTTCATAGGCCTATGTGATTTACTTAATGGAATTCTGGCTTAAACTCTACATAATAAAACAGTATAAGTATCTCACAGAGAATCAATTTAAATATTATAAAGTCCATTATCATCTTATTTTAATAACTGAACCTGGATTATTTTAAATATCACTTTTTTTGTATCAAATAAGAGTTGTAACATTTAGAATTAAATCTTGCTAAAACTGCAAAATTTACTAAGGTGAACATCACAGTTTCTTTCTTCCTGAGCAAACTCTTAGCAGAAAAAGTATGTTAAAGAAATACTATAGGCAGGGCGTGGTGGCTCACGCCTGTAATCCTAGCACTCTGGGAGGCTGAGGCGGGAGGATCGCTCAAGCTCAGAACTTCAAAACCAGCCTGAGAAAGAGCAAGACCCCATCTCTACTAAAACTAGAAAGAAATTAATTGGCTAACTAAAAATATATAGAAAAAATTAGCTGGGCATGTGGCACATGCCTGTAGTCCCAGCTACTCGGGAGGCTGAGGCAGAAAGATCCCCTTAGCCCAGGAGTTTGAGGCTGCTGTGAGCTGGGCTGACGCCACAGCACTCTGTTCTGGGCAAGAGAGTGAGAGACTCTGTCTCAAAAAAAAAAAACAAAAAGAAGAAGAAATGTTATAAAGCTATGGAACCTCAGGAAACTAGAGACTTGTAAATTGTTGAGTAAGAAGTCATCTGAAAGTGTATTCTTTCATGAACTACATAAGAGGGATCAGTGTTGAAAAATGCAGCGTATCTTTTTGTCTTTTGATCGTGTGAGTCTTCCCACCTCTAAATTGAAACCAACTCCATTTAAGCTGCTAAAATTCATATTAACTTCACCAGGAACTTATATTCTTTTATCTTGTTTTCCTGTATACAAAAAAGGTCTTACCATTTACCAATAAAAATTAATAAGCTACAATCATCTATATTTTCATTTTTCTTAAAGTAAATATATTGCACAGAAAGCCTATAGGATTTTGCTTTTATAAATAATCCTTATTTTTCTCATTCACTGGAAAACCTTGAAAAAAGCTACCATGTCAGAAAGCTATAAATAAAGAGTAAAAACAAGCAGGATTCCCACTAATTTTAAGTAAGAACTGCTAATCATTTGATATATTTCCCTTAAGCCTTCTAAAAAAAACACATATGCAGAAAATTAATTTTGGCTGGGCACTGTGGCTAACACCTGCAATCCCAGCACTTTGGGAAGCTGACATGGGAGGACTGCTTAAGGCCAGGAATTTAAGACCAGCATGAGCAACACAGACACCATCTCTACAAAAAAAAGAAAAAAGAAAAAGAAAAATTAGCTTGGCATGAGGGCAAGTGCCTGTAGTCCCAGCTAATCTGAGAGGCTGAGGCAGGATGATCTTGAGCCCAGGAGTTTGAGGTTGCAGTGAGGTAGGACAATACCACTGCATTTTAGCCCCAGGCAACTGAGTGAGACCCTGTCTCCAAAAAACAAAACAAAAAAAAAGCAGACACATTAATTATTTAAAAAAATTAAATCAAATTCATACTATAGATTTTTATCCCTTCTCAATTAGTATTAAATTAGAAGCATTTTTAATTACAACATTATACATTCTTCTCAAAAAACCCTTTATATCTTAATAAATGTATCATAATTTAACCATAATTTGCACTTAGACCAGTCTTCTGGTTACTATACATTGTTTTAATTAATTTGTTCCAAATTCTCATTATTTCCTTAGGATAGATTACTAGAAGAGAAAGCACGGATCAAAAGAAACAATTTCTTCTTTTCCTGAAACATATACCCAAACTGTTTTCTAATAAAAAGCTATTAAAGTTTACATTTACATTCCCACTAGCAGTGTTAGGGGTACCCATGTTGCCGTTCTTGCAGACACCGGATTTCAATGGTAAAAAATGTTTCTTTCATTGTTTCAATTTGTACTTCTCTGATTATTAGGAAGGATCAATATATTTCCATGGTTTATTGTTGTTCTTAGTTTTTTTCCCCTTTCCTATGAATTTACTGGAGGTAAACCAATAATTAACCAATAATTCTAGCATCATTTACTGAATAATTCTTAATTTTCCAACCAATGTTTGAGGGTACTTTTTATAAAATCATATACCAATGATGCTATGAACAGTTTATTTTATTTTTGATATATTTTTCAAATCCACGAACAGTATCATACTTTTAAAATTATTATATAAGTTTTTGTATTGAGGAAGGCAAATTTTCACTCATTATTTATATTTTTAAAATGTCCTGGCTATTCTTGCTTTATTCTTTCAGATTATTTTAAAAATCACTTAGGGAATTCTTCTCTCCAATCCCTCCAGGTCTCCAAAGACGACAATGTACTTTTGATCAGAATAGCATTATACCTAGAAAGTAATTTAGGAAGAAGTAACATTCCTGAAATATTCAGTCTTCTATTTTGGGAATGGCTTTAAATTGATCCAAGCGGGCTTTAATGGATTTCAATTAAAATTCTGTTGTTTATTCATGCAGTTCCCTTGTACTTATTGTTTTACATTTTCATTATGAAAACGATTTTTCCTTTATTTTCTGACTGTTACTGCTGGTACAAATGAATAGAAGAAGAGACAGAGAAAGAAATTTAATTTTGTATATGCTTTCAGGGGAAAGTATAGGTCATCTGTGTTCAGTTGCTATGTTCTCTGGTAGCCTCACCAGTTTGTGTCAATTCCCAATATCCTTTTAAGGTAATTTCTTTTAAGGGAGCTGTGGAAGGTGGCAGGGAGAGGCATAGAGAACAAGAGCTATAGAAGCTGCCAATGCTTTGTGGTCTGACCATTTATCACCCAAAGTAGGGGAGGGGATACAATACTGAATGGGTTGAAATCTTCTCCAATAGGAAAAGTTTTTATAATATTACAAATATTTTATAATATACCTGTTCATCACCTAATGTGACTAATACTTTTTATGGGAATATCTTTTGGGTATTTTAAAATATGGAATATGTATTAATCCATTCTATGCTGCTATAACAAAATACCTGAGACTCGGTAATTTACAAAGAATAGAAATTTATTTTCTCACAGTTCTGGAGCCTGGATATTCATGGTGAAGGCACTGGCATTTGGTGTATGGTGAGGGCCTTCTTGTTGTATCCTCACACATCAGAAGGCAGAAAGGCAAGCAAAAGTAAGCTAACCTAAGGCCGCATGAAACCTTTTTTCATAAGAACCTTAATTTCATTAACAAGGAGGGAGCCCGATGGCTTAATGACCTCTTAAAGGCCTAACCCCTTAATACCATCACATCAGTAGTGCCTGAATTTTGGAGGGGACATATTCAAACCATAGCAGAGTGTTTACTCTATGTTTTTCTCTACAACTTAAAGTAGCACTCTCTCTCTCTGAGCTACTAGAAATGTTTAAGGAAGACTCAAACTACTAGATTTCTAGATATAAAGAAAATAATCAAGACATAGTGGTATTGGTATAAGAATGGACATAGAGATCAATGGCACAGAATACAGAATACCTGATTTTATTGTACTTTGTAGATACTGTTTTTTTTTGTTGTTGTTGTTTACAAATTAAAGGTCTGTGGCAACCCTGTGCCCAGCAAGCCTCTTGGCACCATTTTTCCAACAGCATGTATTCACTTTCTGTCGCTGCATCAGGTTTTGGTTAATTCTCGCAATATTTCAAACTTTTCATTATTATTATTTCATTATGGTGATCTGTGATAAGTGATCTTTGCTGTTACCATTGTAATTGTTTTGGGGAGCCACAAACCACACCCACGGAAGACGGTTAAGTGTGTCCCAACTGCTCTACGAACTGGCTATTTCTCTGTCTCTCTTCCTCTCCTCAGCCTCCCAATTTCCTGAGACACAACAATATTGAAATTAGGCCAATTAATAACTCCACAATGGCATCTAAGTGTTCAAGTAAAAGAAAGAGTAGCACATCTCTCGCTTTAAATCAAAAGCTAGGCCGGGCGCGGTGGCTCACGCCTATAATCCTAGCACTCTGGGAGGCCGAGGAGGGTGGATAGCTCAAGGTCAGGAGTTCAAAACCAGCCTGACCAAGAGCGAGACCCCGTCTCTACTAAAAATAGAAAGAAATTAATTGGCCAACTAAAAATATATAGAGAAAAAATTAGCCAGGCATGGTGGCGCATGCCTGTAGTCCCAGCTACTCGGGAGGCTGAGGCAGAAGGATTGCTTGAGCCCAGGAGTTTGAGGTTGCTGTGAGCTAGGCTGACGCCACGGCACCCACCCTAGCCTGGGCAACAAAGTAAGGCTCTGTCTCAAAAAAAAAAAAAAAAAAATCAAAAGCTAGAAATAATTAAGCTTAGTGAGGAAGGCACGTTGAAAGCCAAGTTAGGGCAAAAGCTAGGACTCTTGCACCAGTTAGCCAAACTGTGAATGCAAAAGAAAAGTTCCTGAAGGAAATTAAAAGTGCTATTCCAGTAAATGTGTGAATGATATAAAAGCAAAATAGCCTTATTGCTTATATATGCAGAAAGTTTTAGTGGTTTGGACAGAAGATCGAACCAACCACAACATTCCCTTAAGCTAAAGCCTGATCCAGACCAAGGTCCTAACTCTCTTCAATTCTATGACAGCTTGAGAAGTGAGGAAGCTAGCAGAGGTTGGTTCATGAAGATTAAGGAAAGAAACATAAAAGTACAAGGTGGGAAGTGCTGGCTGGGTACAGTGGCTCATGGCTGTAATCCTAGCACTTTGGGAGGCCTAGGCGGGAGGATTGCTTGAAGTCAGGAGTTCAAGACCAGCCTGAGTGAGAGCGAGACCCTGTCTCTAGGAAAGTTAGCCAGACATGGTGGCACACACCTGTAGTCCCAGCTACTTGGGAGGCTGAGGCAGGAGGACTGCTTGAGCCCAGCACTTTGAGGTTGCAGTGACCTATGATCACGCTACTGCACTCTAGCTAGGTGACAGAGTGAGACCGTCTCAACAAACAAACAAACACACACACACCCACAGCAGCAGCAAGTGCTGGTGGAGAAGCTGCAGAAAATTATCCAGAAGATGTAGCTAAGATCATTGATAAAGGTGGCTACACTAGACAACAGATTTTCAATGTACACAAAATAGCCTCCTACTGGAAGAAGATGCCATCTAGGACTTTCATAGCTAGAGAGAAGTCAATGCCTGGCTTCAAAGTGTCAAATGACAAGTGACTCTCTTGTTTGGGGCTAGAGCAGCTGGTGACTTTAAGCCAATGCTCATTTGCCATTCTGAAAATCTGAGGGCCCTTAAAAATTATGCCCAATCTATTCTTCCTGTGCTCTAGAAATGGAACAACAAAGCCTGGATGACAGTACATCTGTTCACCACGTGGTTTACTGAATATTTTAAGTTCACTGTTCAGAAAAAAGGATTCCTTTCAAAACATTTACTACTGCTTATTGATAATACACCTGGTCACCCAAGAGATGTATGTACAAGGAGATTAATGTTGTTTTCATGCCTGCTAATATAATATCCATTCTGCAGTCCATGGATCAAGGATTAATTTTGACTTTCAAGTCTTATTATTTAAGAAGTATATTTTATAAGGCTACAGCTGCCATGGATGTGATTCCTCTAATGAATCTGGGCAAAGTAAGTTGAAAATCTTCTGGAAAGAATCCCCCACCACTTTAGATAACATTAAGAACATTTGTTTCCCTAGCAAGCAGACTCAGAGAGGGGGAAAAAAAGAACATTCATGATCCATGGGAGGAGGTCAAAATATCAACATTAACAGAAGTTGAAAGAGGTTGATTTCAATTCTCATGGATGACTTGGAGGGGTTCAAGACTTTGGTGAAGAAAGGAACTGTAGAAGTGGTGGAAATAGCAACAGAACTAGAACTGGAGCCTGAAGATGTAACTGAATAACTGAAATTTCATGATAAAACTTGAATGAATGAAGAGTTGCTTCTTATGGATGAACAAAGAAAGTGGTTTCTTAGGATGGAATCTACTCCTGGTGAAAATGCCATAAACATTGTTGAAATGACAACAAAGGATTTAGAATATTATACTAACTTAGTTGATATAGCAGCAATAGTTAGAGAGGAACAACTCCAATTTTGAAAAAATTTATACTGTGGGTAAAATGCTATCAAACAGTATCATGTGCAACAGAGAAATCTTTCCTGAAAGGAAGAGTACTGACACAGCAAACTTTAATGATGTCTTCTTTAAGAAACTGTCACAGCCACCCCAACCTTTAGCAACCAACACCCTGATCAGTCAGTGGCCATCCACATCAAGGCAAGACCTTCCACCAGCAAAAATGAATAACTCACTGCACGCTCAGATGATTGTTAGCATTTTTTAGCAATAAAATATTTTTAAATTATGTACATTGTTTCTTTGGACACAATGCACACAAACACCAGTATAGTATAAATATAACTTGTATATGCACTGTAGACTACAGTATAATGTAAACATAGCTTTCGTGTGGCTTGCTTTATTGTGGTGTTTGCTTTATTAAGGTGGTCTGGAACCCAACTCACACTATCTCCGAGGTATGCCTGTAGAGTCCATAAATATACTGACGTGTATGGTCAAATGATTTAACAGAGGTGTTAAGGTAATTCAATGTGGGAAAAGACAGTCTTTTCAACAAATGGTGCTAGAACAACTGGATTTTCATTTGGAATATAAAATCTCAACTCTCACACAACACAGAAAATTAAACTAGAAAGGAATCAGAGATCAAAATATAACAGTTAATACCATTAAACTTCTAGAAGAAAACATGAGATTTTCTTTTGCATCTGACATTGGATTAGGCAAAGATTTCTTGAACAGGATGTGGAAAAAATAATTTTAAGAGAAAAAGATTGATTAAAAAGAACTTCATTATGATTAAAAACTTCTGCTTTTCAAAAGACACAATTAAGAAAACAAGCTACAGGCCGGGCGCGGTGGCTCACGCCTGTAATCCTAGCTCTCTGGGAGGCC